>CAJMZQ010000056.1:0-1200000 GCA_905220385.1 Xylota sylvarum | reverse complement strand
TCGACTTTGGGAGTGGACCGACCAAGTCCACGCAGATCATCTCCCAAGGTTTAGAAACGCCTACCCTCTCAACCATTAGACCAGCTGGTTTCTCGTTCACCGGCTTCACTTGTTGGCAAACTTTGCAATTCCTAACATATCTAGCTATATCGGCCCTCATTTTGGGCCAATAATATTTCCCCCCGACCCTAGCGAACGTCTTCCTAACCCCCATGTGTACTGACAGAGGACTGTCGTGACACTCCTTCAAAATTCCTAATCTATTTCCCTTCCCTATCACTAACTTCCACTCCTGATTATCCTCGAAAACCTCTACGCGACTCGACTTTACAAATTTAAATAGTCGCCCCTGTTCCACCCTCCAGCTAGGGTAAACTAATGGGTCTGACTCTACCTTTGAGATCATTTTCTTAATCCAAGGGTCTGTATTCGCATCTGAGACCTCGGCCACTACCGGGACTCCTCGCGAAAGCATGTCGGGAACTACATGCTCCTTCTTTTCTATGGACTATCTCAAAATCGAACTGTTGGAGCCTTACAGCCCAACGCGCTAGTCTACCTTGAGGATCTTTGAGGTTGTTTAACCAAATCAAGGAGTAGTGATCTGTTACGACCGTAAATCGAACACCTTCGATGTACGCTCGCAACTTCTCCATCGCCCACAGAACTGCTAAACACTCCTTTTCTGTTGTAGAGTAATTACGTTCGCACCTATTCAATGACCTACTTAAATAGCAAACTACCTTCTCACCCTCCTCGAATTGCTGCGAAAGAACTGCACCTATTCCAAAGTCCGATGCATCGGTCGGTACCACAAAAGGCCGATGAAAATCCGGGCACGTTAATATTGGTGCCGTCACCAGACACTCTTTCGCTTTCCTAAAGCTTTCCTGACATTCGTCCGTCCAAACGAATTTCTTACTTTTTTTTAACAAGTCTGTTAAAGGCCTAACTAAACTAGCAAAATTTGGTATGAAACGCCGGTACCACGAAACTGTCCCTATAAAACTCCTAACTTCTTTCACATTCTTTGGTGCTGGAATCCTAACCATGCCTTCCACCTTTTCCGGATCTACGTGCAAGCCATTCCTATCGACGACATATCCTAAGAACTTTAGTGAAGGTCTTCAAAAATTGCATTTTTCCCTGACTGACCTTCAGCCCTGCCTCACACAAACGCCTAAAGACCTCTTCCAGTATCTCAAGGTGTTTCGAGAACGAATTCGTGACGATAATAATATCGTCAAGATACACAAAGACGTGTGGCTCGAGATCGGCACCAAGAACGCTGTCGATGAACCTCTGCCACGTCGCCGGTGCATTGTGTAACCCGAAAGGCATTTGCTTAAACTGGAAAAGACCTCTATTAGGAACTGTGAAAGCTGTGAGTGGGCGTGATCCCTCCTCCACCGGGATCTGCCAATAGGCTGACTTGATGTCTAACGAAGACAAGTATTTCGCATCGCGAAGTTTGTCCAATGTAGACGAAATGAACGGAAGTGGATAAGCATCCCTATCTGTAACCTTATTCAATTTCCTATAGTCGACGCAAAACCTATAAGAGCCATCTTTCTTTTTGATTTTTGATAAGGACTATCGGAGACGCCCACGGGCTACTCGACTTCTCTATCACCCCCGTGTCGAGCATCTCCTTAAGCTCCTTATCAATATGATCCTGCATAGAAGGAGAAACCGGATAATATCTCTGTTTTATAGGTTCAGCCGACGTCCTAATCCTATGCTCTACCAACGTTGTACACCCTAAGCCCTCTGGCATCTTCCGAAAAATACCTTCAATCAATTGCTCTAAGTCCCTAACTTCGGATCTGTCCAAATCTGACTTCTCCTTTAGGGCTGTTATCGAAGCCAATATCTCCTGACTCGAAAAACTCCACATGCTAGATCGTAGATCCGGGAATATTCCCGCGAGTGCCCAAAAATCTGCACCCAGGATCATCACATGTGGTAGAGCTGGAATGACGAGACATTCCAAAAAGACTGACTTTTCTAGTACTACTATTGGTAGAGACACTACTCAGAACACTTCTATTCCCGCACCATTAGCTAAAGCTACTGACCCTACTCTACTCTTTTCTAAACCTACACCTAAACCTTTCAGGATATTCCATCCTTCCCTACAAACGATGGTGCGTGATGCCCCTGAATCCAATAAAGCTGAAAACCTAACACCGTAAATGCTAATCCCTAAATATGGACGTCTATCCTCGCCGTTTGCTTCCAATGTAAAGCCTAATCGAACACTATCCGAAACCAACTGGTCGCCAGCAGGCGACCTACCTAATTTCAACGACGCTCTCGTCCTGCTGACCCAAGAGCGCGTTTGGTGTTTTCCAAACACCTCCGGCAATCCCTACGTACAACCCCTATAGCCCCACATCCAAAGCAACGCCTACGAGCAGAACATGAACTAGCCATATGACCGCCTTCCCCACAGTTGAAACATCGAATGGGCCTAACTGGTTGGTCGTTCCTACTAACGACTGCAACCGTCTGTTCCTCAACCGCGACATATGCCAAGTCCGGTTCCAAAATATTTTTGCTACGGCTACTGGGTGGTGGAGCAAATGTATCCACATTTGCTCGGACAGTCTCAAGCCTTCTACCTAACGCTACCAAGTCTTGGACCGACTTGGGATCGGCCAGACCAAGCTGCGTTTGATAGAAGGGTGCTAGGTTCTTCTGCAGAACAGCTAGCTTTCTTTTCTCCGATAAGGGTTCCGACAATCGTCTAAACATGTTTTGCATGGTGGCGACGAACACACCTATGGACTCTTCCTTGCCCTGTGTGCGCCGCCTGATCTCATCAAGTAAGAGATCGTCATAATTCGGTGGTAAAAATTCTAATTTGAGTTCCCTCACCAACTCATTCCAACTACCTATTTCCGACCTAACCGCCCTAAACCATATAAGCGCCTTCCCGATGAAAAGATCGACCGCTGATCTGAAGAGGCGGGCCTCCGATATGCCTCGCGCCTCCCGAAGTTCTTCGACACGTTCTAGAAAAGCGTTCAACGAGGACCCACAACGTTCCCCAGTAAATTTGACCCCCCACTTGTCCACTCGTTCGTTATTGTGCGCTGGATCTGGATCATTACCACGCACTGGTTCTGGATCATTACCGCGTACTGAATCGGTGTTGGCTTTAGGAATATATTGTTCCTCACTACCTCCGTCCATTAGGTCCGAAAGTAGCAATAGCAGCTCATTCTTTATCACCATCTTTATATTAAGGTCATCCTTAACGCCCATTCTATCTTTGTTAGAATCTTCAAGTAGTCCGACGACTTAGGGTCTGTCGGCCTAATTTCTAACAACTTCTTTATTTCGGCGACCTTAGCTTCCACAGCTTCGCAGTCTTCTTCGAATGTGAACGGGTAATCCGCGTTCACCCCGACCGAACCCCTACGCTCTAAGAGTCGCGACGACCTTAATGATTTCCTCATTACGTCCACGTTCGCAATTGGAAGACCCCTTACTTGCATTTCATATGCCAACTCTTCTTGCGAAAGGCGATTGATTTCCATATTGTCCTAATCAACAAAACAGAATCGCGAAAAAACGAAAAACCAATAGCAATGTAAAAGGAAATCTAATAACCAACGAAAACTTTTGATCCACCAATCAATAAAAAAAACTTAAGCCGATCCGAAAAAGAAATCCCACCGTAAAACTTCAAAACTTTCAAATCACGAAACAAAAAAAAAAAAAAACTCCCTGCAAAATCAGTAAAAAAAAATAAATCCCAAAAACAACAATCACCAAGAAAATCAATTACAAAAAAAACCAAAGATATATCAACTTGCAACACACACTGTATATTGCACTGCTAATAAAATTTATATAGATAAAAAAAACACTCTTCCCCGAATAGAATAGGATAATGTACGTATAGATATGTATGTATATATGAAATATGGAAAATATAAATGTAATATATGTATATGTATTGTGAAATATATATGTAATAAACAGTTAAAACGGAAAATATATGTATGTACGGGTATATATAAATCTCGCACAAACGTCGCGGGTTTGAAAAACAAAAAAAAATAAAAAAGAATAAAAAAACACCTACTTGGTACTCCTCGGTACGCAAAACTGGATCCTCCCGAACTCTTCAGCACAAAAAAACAACTCCTGATTCTTCTGATACTCTTGATAATGTAATGTGTAATGTAATCGGTGGCGAAACGTCAAAATAGCCACAGATGATCGCACCGAAGAAGGTCAAGTGCAACTGCAGCTCGTTGGAAGCTGCTCACCGGCCACTCGGCTGGGGTGGGTTCGCTGAAAGGGAAAATAAAACAACGTGTGTGTGGGAAAGAGAAAGGGGCGCCGCCAGGTCTTTGGAATAAAAGGAAGACCAGGAAACCTTTGGGAATGGAAATTATGATTGGGGAAACTGGAAAGAAAAATCAAACACAAGTGTTACCTCGTTATAAAGCTCAGTTTGAGCGACGGCAGTTTTATTAAAGAAAATTATCAACTACTTGTAAACTTCAGAAGGAAGTTTACACAAGGGTATATTATGCAAAAGGGGTTTAAAAAAAAAGGAAAAAGAAAACAAGTTACTGGTCGGTTAAAAAAAAAATTAAACCAATTGACGAGTTTAATTAAAAAAAGAACCGACGAAAAAAAAGTTAAAGAAGATCGCCGTTGGGGGTGGCCCGTTATCGCGCGGTCCCGAACGGAAAATATTTAATTTTAATGGGTCGCGCGTCCCGCTTTTTCCGGGAAGATTGCGGAACGAGATCCAACCGGAACAATAGAGAACAATTTCCCACTAAACGCACAACAAAAAAAAATTAAAAGAGAAAACTTATCTTTTTTTTCCTCGGGGACTCGGCTTCCTTCTCCTCGCTATTTTTATGTCTCGGCTGCTCCTATTTTTCTCCTCCTCACTATCACTTTTCCTCCTCCTCACTATCACTCTTTTCTCCTCCTCGCACACATACATAGATTTCCGCTTTTCCGCCATGGCAGGTCTAATCACGGCTTTGTTCGCCAAGCTCCGCTCATTTGCTGGAGAAGGCAACCGTTTTTGAACCTCCGCTAGTCGTTATCTATATCATTTCCCCTGACTCTCCAAATTCGCCACCCATGGCAGTTCAGCGGGTCGAGTGAGGCATTTCCATTAAACTACTCTGGCAACTACGTGCTCAATACCCAAGTGAAGGTCGTCACCACTACTTTCAAATTATTGAATGTGGGCATTCTCCCACTCGAGTATTTGCAAAAAGTAGGAAAAGTAAGGATGCAAGGGTTAAATGTTTATTCAAAATTACCTTGTCAAACAACGGCTTTCGTTGGACCCCGAGCAAGAAGAAAGAAGCGATTGAGGACCCGGGTGTCAAACTATCGCGAAAACTTAATTTATTCCGGTGGAATCTCATGCAGATTTTGGGAATGGGGACGGGCTGATGACGTGCCACCCCGCACAAAAGTCATGGGATAGGTTGGGCTCTCGGCCGTTGATGATCTCCTCCAGAATCCGCTTTGGTCGGTGCGTCACAGCTCTTGGTCGTGTTCAATGTATCGTCGTTGATGTATACGTCTTAGGACCGCCCGTCCTCTTTCTGTCAGTGCGAAGTTGGTGCTGATTGTTATGTGGTGATGAATGTGATGTTTTGTGTTGAGTATTCGATTGTGTTGCGAGTAGGGATAGTCCGTCCCTAATCGCAGTATCGTATTGGTGTGTTGAGTTGATGAGTGTGACGTTTATGTATTTGTGTTGCGATAGTATGTTCCTCTTCGCAGTATCGTGTTAGTATGTTGTGTAGGTGAGTGTAACGCCTCGTGATGTTACGGTGTGTTGTGATGCGTCGCACTGTATTATAGGACCGTCCGTCCTCTCTGTCTCTCTCTCTCTCTCTCTCTCTCTCTCGCTGTCAAGTTGTGGTAGTTTGTGGTGTATTGGTAAACGTTGTCATCTAAGGGTAGTTTGTGATGTGTTGTTATATGCTTCGCTCTGGGACCGTCCGTTCCCTCTCTTCGATCGCCGAGTGTTCGTAGGTATTGTATATGTATGTATAGATTTATATGTTTGATGTAATTGTATTTGTGGATCTTGTTGTTTATGTTGCAGTTTCGCTCGGTATCGGCTGTCCCTGTCTCATGTATGTGTGTCCTCCTTTAACTTGTGGTCGGTCGCTTCTGGGGACATCATCCACTCTCTTGTCCCTGGTTGGGAGAGAGACCGCCTGTCTCCATCATCATCTCAGCCTCAGGTAACCTATGTTGATTGCCAATGCAAAATGCTGAGGAAGTGGGCCTATGGCTGGTGGGACCATGACTGCCCTCCACTTTATCAGAATTTTGCAGAGGCAATGGAAGAGAAGAGGGAGCGAAGGAATGCGCATAGAGTGGTCCTTGTTGTGGTAAATTTTAGCGCAACAAAGTGTGACAGCTTTCTACAAGCAAAGTCGAGGTCGTATGCGTTAAAGTCTTCGCCGAAGATGACTGACTCAAAATTTAAACGTTGGCGCGTAGTGTTAGCTGACACTTCCTTCTTCATATCATGGCTTTGATCGTGTGACAGCTCCCTACAAGGACCGTGTAGGTCCCATGCATTAAAGTCTTCGCCGAAGATGACTGACTCAAAATTTAAACGTAGGTGCGTAGTGTGCTGACACAAGCGTGACAGCTTTCTACAAGGACCGTCGAGGTCGTATGCGTTAAAGTCTCCACCGAAGATGACTGACTCAAAATTTAAACGTTGGTGCGTAGTGTTAGCTGGCACTTCCTTCTTCATATCGTGGCTTTGGTCGTGTGTCAGCTCCCTACAAGGACCGTCTAGGTCCCATGCATTAAAGTCTCCGCCGAAGATGACTAAGTCAAAATTTAAACGTAGGTGCTTAGTGTGCTGACACAAGTGTGACAGCTTTCTACAAGGACCGTCAAAGACCTATGCGTTAAAGTCTCCGCCGAAGATGACTGAGTCAAAATTTAACCGTTGGTGCGTAGTGTGGTGACACAAGTTTGACAGCTTCCTACAAAGACCGTCTAGGTCCCATGCATTACAGTCTCCGCCGAAGATGACTGAGTCAAAATTTAAACGTTGGTGCGTAGTGTTCTGACACAAGCGTGACAGCCTTCTACAAGGACCTTCGAGGTCGTATGCCTTAACGTCTCCGCCGAAGATGACTGACTCAAAATTTAAACGTTGGTGCGTAGTGTTAGCTGACACTTCCTTCTTCATATCATTGCTTTGGTCGTGTGGCAGCTCCCTACAAAGGCCGTCTAGAACCCATGCGTTAAAGTCTCCGCCGAAGATGACTAAGTCAAAATTTAAACGTAGCTGCGTAGTGTTGACACAAGCGTGACAGCTTTCTACAAGGACCGTCGAGGTCGTATGCGTTCAAGTCTCCGCCGAAGATGACTGACTCAAAATTTAAACGTTGGTGCGTAGTGTTAGCTGGCACTTCCTTCTTCATATCGTGGCTTTGGTCGTGTGTCAGCTCCCTACAAGGACCGTCTAGGTCCCATGCATTAAAGTCTCCGCCGAAGATGACTAAGTCAAAATTTAAACGTAGGTGCTTAGTGTGCTGACACAAGTGTGACAGCTTTCTACAAGGACCGTCAAAGACCTATGCGTTAAAGTCTCCGCCGAAGATGACTGAGTCAAAATTTAACCGTTGGTGCGTAGTGTGGTGACACAAGTTTGACAGCTTCCTACAAAGACCGTCAAGGTCCCATGCATTACAGTCTCCGCCGAAGATGACTGAGTCAAAATTTAAACGTTGGTGCGTAGTGTTCTGACACAAGCGTGACAGCCTTCTACAAGGACCTTCGAGGTCGTATGCCTTAACGTCTCCGCCGAAGATGACTGACTCAAAATTTAAACGTTGGTGCATAGTGTGCCGACACAAGTGTGACAGCTTCCTTCAAGGACCGTCTAGGTCCCATGCATTACAGTCTCCGCCGAAGATGACTAAGTCAAAATTTAAACGTAGGTGCGTAGTGTTGACACAAGCGTGACAGCTTTCTACAAGGACCGTCGAGGTCGTATGCGTTCAAGTCTCCGCCGAAGATGACTGACTCAAAATTTAAACGTTGGTGCGTAGTGTTAGCTGGCACTTCCTTCTTCATATCGTGGCTTTGGTCGTGTGTCAGCTCCCTACAAGGACCGTCTAGGTCCCATGCATTAAAGTCTCCGCATGGACCTAGATGACTGAGTCAAAATTTAACCGTTGGTGCGTAGTGTGCTGACACAAGTTTGACAGCTTCCTACAAGGACCGTCTAGGTCCCATGCATTAAAGTCTCCGCCGAAGATGACTGAGTCAAAATTTAAACGTTGGTGCGTAGTGTGCTGACACAAGCGTGACAGCCTTCTACAAGGACCTTCGAGGTCGTATGCCTTAACGTCTCCGCCGAAGATGACTGACTCAAAATTTAAACGTTGGTGCGTAGTGTTAGCTGACACTTCCTTCTTCATATCATTGCTTTGGTCGTGTGGCAGCTCCCTACAAAGACCGTCTAGAACCCATACGTTAAAGTCTCCGCCGAAGATGACTAAGTCAAAATTTAAACGTATTTGCGTAGTGTTAGGATTAGGTTGTGTGACTGCTTCCTACAAGGACCGTCAAAGACCTATTCGTTAAAGTCTCCGCCGAAGATGACTGACTCAAAATTTAAACGTTGGTGCGTAGTGTGCTGACACAAGCGTGACAGTTTCCTACAAGGACCGTCGAGGTCGTATGCGTTAAAGTCTCCGCCGAAGATGACTGACTCAAAATTTAAAGGTTGGTGCGTAGTGTTATCTGACACTTCCTTCTTCATATCATGGCTTTGGTCGTGTGGCAGCTCCCTACAAAGACCGTCTAGAACCCATGCGTTAAAGTCTCCGCCGAAGATGACTAAGTCAAAATTTAAACGTATTTGCGTAGTGTGCGTACACAAGTGTGACAGCTTCCTACAAGCACCGTCGAGGTCGTATGCGTTAAAGTCTCCGCCGAAGATGACTGAGTCAAAATTTAAACGTTGGTGCGTAGTGTGCTGGCACAAGCGTGACAGCCTTCTACAAGGACCTTCGAGGTCGTATGCCTTAACGTCTCCGCCGAAGATGACTGACTCAAAATTTAAACGTTGGTGCATAGTGTTAGCTGACACTTCCTTCTTCATATCATTGCTTTGGTCGTGTGGCAACTCCCTACAAAGACCGTCTAGAACCCATGCGTTAAAGTCTCCGCCGAAGATGACTAAGTCAAAATTTAAACGTATTTGCGTAGTGTTAGGATTAGGTTGTGTGACTGCTTCCTACAAGGACCGTCAAAGACCTATGCGTTAAAGTCTCCGCCGAAGATGACTGACTCAAAATTTAAACGTTGGTGCGTAGTGTGCTGACACAAGCGTGACAGCTTCCTACAAGGACCGTCGAGGTCGTATGCGTTAAAGTCTCCGCCGAAGATGACTGACTCAAAATTTAAAGGTTGGTGCGTAGTTTTAGCTGACACTTCCTTCTTCATATCATAGTTTTGGTCGCGCGGCAGCTCTCTACAAAGACCGTCTAGGTCTCATGCGTTAAAGTCTCCGCCGTAGACGACTGAGTCAAAATTTAAACGTTATTACGTAGTGTTAGCCTTAGGTTGTGTAACTGCATCCTACAAGGACCGTCAAAGACCTATGCGTTAAATTCTCCGCCGAAGATGACTGACTCAAAATTTAAACGTTGGTGCGTAGTGTTAGCTGACACTTCCTTCTTCATATCATGGCTGTGGTCGTGTGGCAGCTCCCTACAAAGACCGTCTAGGTCTCATGCGTTAAAGTCTCCGCCGTAGACGACTGAGTCAAAATTTAAACGTTATTACGTAGTTTTAGCCTTAGGTTGTGTGACTGCTTAATACAAGGACCGTCAAAGGCCTATGCGTTAACGTCTCCGCCGAAGATGACTGACTCAAAATTTAAACGTTGGTGCGTAGTGTGCTGACACAAGTGTGACAGCTTCCTACAAGGACCGTCGAGGTCGTATGCGTTAAAGTCTCCGCCGAAGATGACTGACTCAAAATTTAAAGGTTGGTGCGTAGTGTTAGCTGACACTTCCTTCTTCATATCATAGTTTTGGTCGCGCGGCAGCTCTCTACAAAGACCGTCTAGGTCTCATGCGTTAAAGTCTCCGCCGTAGACGACTGAGTCAAAATTTAAACGTTATTACGTAGTGTTAGCCTTAGGTTGTGTAACTGCTTCCTACATGGACCGTCAAAGACCTATGCGTTAAATTCTCCGCCGAAGATGACTGACTCAAAATTTAAACGTTGGTGCGTAGTGTGCTGACACAAGTGTGACAGCTTTCTACAAGGACCGCCGAGGTCGTATGCCTTAAAGTCTCCGCCGAAGATGACTGACTCAAAATTTAAACGTTGGTGCGTAGTGTTAGCTGACACTTCCTTCTTCATATCATGGCTTTGGTCGTGTGACAGCTCCCTACAAAGACCGTCTAGGTCTCATGCGTTAAAGTCTCCGTCGTAGATGACTGAGTCAAAATTTAAACATTATTACGTAGTTTTAGCCTTATTTTGTGTGACTGCTTCCTACAAGGACCGTCAAAGGCCTATGCGTTAACGTCTCCGCCGAAGATGACTGACTCAAAATTTAAACGTTGGTGCGCAGTGTGCTGACACAAGCGTGACAGCTTCCTACAAGGACCGTCGAGGTCGTATGCGTTAAAGTCTCCGCCGAAGATGACTAACTCAAAATTTAAAGGTTGGTGCGTAGTGTGCTGACACAAGTGTGACAGCTTTCTACAAGGACCGCCGAGGTCGTATGCCTTAAAGTCTCCGCCGAAGATGACTGACTCAAAATTTAAACGTTGGTGCGTAGTGTTAGCTGACACTTCCTTCTTCATATCATGGCTTTGGTCGTGTGACAGCTCCCTACAAAGACCGTCTAGGTCTCATGCGTTAAAGTCTCCGTCGTAGACTATTGAGTCAAAATTTAAACATTATTACGTAGTTTTAGCCTTATTTTGTGTGACTGCTTCCTACAAGGACCGTCAAAGGCCTATGCGTTAACGTCTCCGCCGAAGATGACTGACTCAAAATTTAAACGTTGGTGCGTAGTGTGCTGACACAAGTGTGACAGCTTCCTACAAGGACCGTCGAGGTCGTATGCGTTAAAGTCTCCGCCGAAGATGACTGACTCAAAATTTAAAGGTTGGTGCGTAGTGTTAGCTGACACTTCCTTCTTCATATCATAGTTTTGGTCGCGCGGCAGCTCTCTACAAAGACCGTCTAGGTCTCATGCGTTAAAGTCTCCGCCGTAGACGACTGAGTCAAAATTTAAACGTTATTACGTAGTGTTAGCCTTAGGTTGTGTGACTGCTTCCTACAAGGACCGTCAAAGCCCTATGCGTTAACGTCTCCGCCGAAGATGACTGACTCAAAATTCAAACGTTGGTGCGTAGTGTGCTGACACAAGCGTGACAGCTTCCTACAAGGACCGTCGAGGTCGTATGCCTTAAAGTCTCCGCCGAAGATAACTGACTCAAAATTTAAACGTTGGCGCGTAGTGTTAGCTGACACTTCCTTCTTCATATCATGGCTTTTGTCGCGTAACAGATCCCTGACTGAGTCAAAACTTAAACGTATTTGCGTAGTGTTAGGATTAGGTTGTGTGACTGCTTCCTACAAGGACCGTCAAAAACCTATGCGTTAAAGTCTCCGCCGAAGATGACTGAGTCAAAATTTAAACGTTAGTGCGTAGTGTGCTGACACAAGCGTGACAGCCTTCTACAAGGACCGTCGAGGTCGTATGCCTTAACGTCTCCGCCGAAGATGACTGACTCAAAATTTAAACGTTGGTACGTAGTGTTAGCCTTAGGTTGTGTGACAGCTTCCTACACATACCGTCTAGGTCCCATGCGTTAAAATCTCCGCCAAAGATGACTGAGTCAACATTTAAACGTTGGTGCGTAGTGTGCTGACACAAGCGTGACAGCTTTCTACAGATACCGTCGAGGTCGTGTGCCTTAAAGTCTCCGCCGAAGATGACTGACTCAAAATTTAAACGTTGGTACATAGTGTTAGCCTTAGGTTGTGTGACAGCTTCCTACAAATACCGTCGAAGTCCTATGCGTTAAAGTCTCCGCCGAAGATGACTGAGTCAAAATTTAAACGTTGGTGCGTAGTGTTAGCTGACACTTCCTTCTTCATATCATGGCTTTGGTCGTGTGACAGCTCCCTACAAAGACCGTCTAGGTCCCATGCGTTAAAGTCTCCGCCGAAGATGACTGAGTCAAAATTTAAACCTTGGTGCGTAGTGTACTGACACAAGTGTCACAGCTTAATACAAGGACCGTCTAGGTCCCATGCGTTAAAGTCTCCGCCGAAGATGATTGACTCAAAATTTAAACGTTGGTGCGTAGTGCGCTGACACAAGTGTGACAGCTTCCTAGAAGGACCATCTAATTCCCATGCGTTTAAGTCTCCGCTGAAGATGACTGATTCAAAATTTAAACGTTGGTGCGTAGTGTTAGCTGACACTTCCTTCTTCATATCATAGCTTTGGTCGTGTGACAGCTCCCTACAAGGACCGTCTAGGTCCCATGCGTTAAAGTCTCCGAGGAAGATGACTGAGTCAAACTTTAAACGTTGGTGCGTAGTGTGCTGACACAAGTGTGACGGGTTCCTACAAGGACCGTCTAGGTCCCATGCGTTAAAGTCTCCGCCGAAGATGACTGACTCAAAATTTAAACGTTGGTGCGTAGTGTGCTGACACAAGTGTGACAGCTTTCTACAAGGACCGTCGAGGTCGTATGCCTTAAAGTCTCCGCCGAAGATGACTGACTCAAAATTTAAACGTTGGTGCGTAGTGTTAGCTGACACTTCCTTCTTCATATCATGGCTTTGGTCGTGTGACAGCTCCCTACAAAGACCGTCTAAGTCCCATGCGTTAAAGTCTCCGCCGAAGATGACTGAGTCAAAATTTAAACGTTGGTGCGTAGTGTGCTGACACAAGTGTGACAGCTTTCTACAAGGACCGTCGAGGTCGTATGCCTTAAAGTCTCCGCCGAAGATGAATGACTCTAAATTTAAACGTTGGTACGTAGTGTTAGCCTTAGGTTGTGTGACAGCTTCCTACAAATACTGTCGAAGTATTATGCGTTAAAGTCTCCGCCGAAGATGACTGAGTCAAAATTTAAACGTTGGTGCGTAGTGTTAGCTGACACTTCCTTCTTCATATCATGGCTTTTTTTCGTGTGACAGCTCCCTACAAAGACCTTCTTTATTCCCATGCGTTAAAGTCTCCGCCGAAGATGACTGAGTCAAAATCTAAACGTTGCTGCGTGTTGTTAGCTCACACTTAAATCTTCATATCATGGCGTTGGTCGTGTGACAGCTCCCTACAAAGACCGTCTAGGTCCCGTGCGTTAATGTCTCCGCCGAAGATGACTGAGTCAAAATTTAAACGTTGGTGCGTAGCGTAAGCTGATACTTAAATCTTCATATCATGGCTTTGGTCGTGTGACAGCTCCCTACAAAGACCGTCTAGGTTCTATGCGTTAAAGTCTCCGCCGAAGATGACTGAGTCAAAATTTAAACGTTGGCGCGTAGCGTTAGCTGACACTTAATTCTTCATGTCATGGCTTTGGTCGTGTGACAGCTTCCTACAAAGACCGTCTAGGTCCCATGCGTTAAAGTCTCCGCCGAAGATAACTGAGTCAAAATTTAAACGTTGGTGCGTAGTGTTAGCCTTAGGTTGTGTGACAGCTTCCTACAAGGACCGTCGATATCCCATGCGTTAAAGTCTCCGCCGAAGATGACTGACTCAAAATTTAAACGTTGGTGCGTAGTGTTAGCTGACACTTCCTTCTTCATATCATGGCTTTGGTCGTGTGACAGCTCCCTACAAAGACCGTCTAAGTCCCATGCGTTAAAGTCTCCGCCGAAGATGACTGAGTCAAAATTTAAAGGTTGTTGCGTAGTGTGCTGACACACGTGTGACAGCTTCCTACAAAGACCGTCTAGGTCGTATGCGTTAAAGTCTCCGCCGAAGATGACTGAGTCACAAGCGTGACAGCTTTCTAGAATGACCGTCGAGGTCGTATGCCTTAAAGTCTCCACCGAAGATGAATGACTCAAAATTTAAACGTTGGTACGTAGTGTTAGCCTTAGGTTGTGTGACAGCTTCCTACAAATACTGTCGAAGTATTATGCGTTAAAGTCTCCGCCGAAGATGACTGAGTCAAAATTTAAACGTTGGTGCGTAGTGTTAGCTGACACTTCCTTCTTCATATCATGGCTTTTTTTCGTGTGACAGCTCCCTACAAAGACCGTCTTTATTCCCATGCGTTAAAGTCTCCGCCGAAGATGACTGAGTCAAAATCTAAACGTTGCTGCGTATTGTTAGCTCACACTTAAATCTTCATATCATGGCGTTGGTCGTGTGACAGCTCCCTACAAAGACCGTCTAGGTCCCGTGCGTTAAAGTCTCCGCCGAAGATGACTGAGTCAAAATTTAAACGTTGGTGCGTAGCGTAAGCTGACACTTAAATCTTCATATCATGGCTTTGGTCGTGTGACAGCTCCCTACAAAGACCGTCTAATTTCCATGCGTTAAAGTCTCCGCCGAAGATGACTGAGTCAAAATTTAAACGTTGGCGCGTAGCGTTAGCTGACACTTCCTTCTTCATGTCATGGCTTTGGTCGTGTGACAGCTTCCTACAAAGACCGTCTAGGTCCCATGCGTTAAAGTCTCCGCCGAAGATAACTGAGTCAAAATTTAAACGTTGGTGCGTAGTGTTAGCCTTAGGTTGTGTGACAGCTTCCTACAAGGACCGTCGATATCCCATGCGTTAAAGTCTCCGCCGAAGATGACTGAGTCAAAATTGGAACGTTGGTGCGTAGTGTGCTGACACAAGTGTGACAGCTTCCTACAACGACCGTATAGGTCCCATGCTTTAAAGTCTCCGCCGAAGATGACTAAGTCAAAATTTAAACGTTGGTGCATAGTGTGCTGACACAAGAGTGACAGCTTCCTACAAGGACCGTCTAGGTCCCATGCGTTAAAGTCTCCGCCGAAGATGACTGAGTCAAAATTTAAACGTTGGTGCATAGTGTGCCGACACAAGTGTGACAGCTTCCTTCAAGGACCGTCTAGGTCCCATGCGTTAAAGTCTCCGCCGAAGATGACTGAGTCAAAATTTAAACCTTGGCGCGTAGTGTACTGACACAAGTGTCACAGCTTAATACAAGGACCGTCTAGGTCCCATGCGTTAAAGTCTCCGCCGAAGATGACTGACTCAAAATTTAAACGTTGGTGCGTAGCGTTAGCTGACACTTCTTTCTTCATATCATGGCTTTGGTCGTGTGGCAGCTCCCTACAAAGACCGTATAGGTCCCATGCTTTAAAGTCTCCGCCGAAGATGACTAAGTCAAAATTTAAACGTTGGTGCATAGTGTGCTGACACAAGAGTGACAGCTTCCTACAAGGACCGTCTAGGTCCCATGCGTTAAAGTCTCCGCCGAAGATGACTGAGTCAAAATTTAAACGTTGGTGCATAGTGTGCTGACACAAGTGTGACAGCTTCCTACAAGGACCGTCTAGGTCCCATGCGTTAAAGTCTCCGCCGAAGATGACTGAGTCAAAATTTAAACGTTGGTGCGTAGTGTTAGCTGACACTTCCTTCTTCATATCATGGCTTTGGTCGTGTGACAGCTCCCTACAAAGACCGTCTAGGTCCCATGCGTTAAAGTCTCCGCCGAAGATGACTGAGTCAAAATTTAAACCTTGGTGCGTAGTGTACTGACACAAGTGTCACAGCTTAATACAAACACCGTCTAGGTCCAATGCGTTAAAGTCTCCGCCGAAGATGACTAAGTCAAAATTTAAACGTATTTGCGTAGTGTGCTGACACAAGTGTGACGAGGTCGCATGCGTTAAAGTCTCCGCCGAAGATGACTGAGTCAAAATTTAAACGTTGGTGCATAGTGTGCTGACACAAGCGTGACAGCTCCCTACAGGGACCGTCTAGGTCCCATGCGTTAAAGTCTCCGCCGAAGATGACTGAGTCAAAATTTAAAAATTGGTGCGTAGTGTACTGACACAAGTGTCACAGCTTAATACAACGATCGTCTAGGTCCCATGCGTTAAAGTCTCCGCCGAAGATGACTAAGTCAAAATTTAAACGTATTTGCGTAGTGTGCTGACACATGTGTGACGAGGTCGTATGCGTCAAAGTCTCCGCCGAAGATGACTGAGTCAAAATTTAAACGTTGGTGCATAGTGTGCTGACACAAGCGTGACAGCTTAATACAAGGACGGTCTAGGTCCCATGCGTTAAAGTCTCCGCCGAAGATGACTAAGTCAAAATTTAAACGTATTTGCGTAGTGTGCTGACACAAGTGTGACGAGGTCGTATGCGTTAAAGTCTCCGCCGAAGATGACTGAGTCAAAATTTAAACGTTGGTGCGTAGTGTGCTGACACAAGTGTGACAGCTTCCTGCAAGGACCGTCTAGGTCCCATGCGTTAAATTCTCCGCCGAAGATGACTGAGTCAAAATTTAAACGTTAGTGCGTAGTGTGCTGACACAAGCGTGACAGCTTTCTACAAGGACCGTCTAGGTCCCATGCGTTAAAGTCTCCGCCGAAGATGACTGAGTCAAAATTTAAACGTTAGTGCGTAGTGTGCTGACACAAGCGTGACAGCTTTCTACAAGGACCGTCTAGGTCCCATGCCTTAAAGTCTCCGCCGAAGTTGACTGACTCAAAATTTAAACGTGGGTACATAGTGTTAGCCTTTGGTTGTATGACAGCTTTATACAAATACCGTCGAAGTCCTATGCGTTAAAGTCTCCGCCGAAGATGACTGAGTCAAAATTTAAACGTTGGTGCGTAGTGTTAGCTGACACTTCCTTCTTCATATCATGGCTTTGGTCGTGTGACAGCTCCCTACAAGGACCGTCTAGGTCCGATGTGTTAAAGTCTCCGCCGAAGATGACTGACTCAAAATTTAAACGTTGGTGCGTAGTGTGCTGACACAAGTGTGACGGGTTCCTACAAGGACCGTCTAGGTCCCATGCGTTAAAGTCTCCGCCGAAGATGACTGACTCAAAATTTAAACGTATTTGCGTAGTGTGCTGACACAAGTGTGACAGCTTTCTACAAGGACCGTCGAGGTCGTATGCCTTAAAGTCTCCGCCGAAGATGACTGACTCAAAATTTAAACGTTGGTACATAGTGTTAGCCTTAGGTTGTGTGACAGCTTAATACAAATACCGTCGAAGTCCTATGCGTTAAAGTCTCCGCCGAAGATGACTGAGTCAAAATTTAAACGTTGGTGCGCAGTGTGCTGACACAAGTGTGACAGCTTTCTACAAGGACCGTCTAAGTCCCATGGGTTAAAGTCTCCGCCGAAGATGACTGAGTCAAAATTTAAACGTTGGTGCATAGTGTGCTGACACAAGCGTGACAGCTTTCTACAAGAACCGTCGAGGTCGTATGCCTTAAAGTCTCCGCCGAAAATGACTGACTCAAAATTTAAACGTTGGTACATAGTGTTAGCCTTAGGTTGTGTGACAGCTTAATACAAATACCGTCGAAGTCCTATGCGTTAAAGTCTCCGCCGAAGATGACTGAGTCAAAATTTAAACCTTTTAGCGTAGTGTACTGACACAAGTGTCACAGCTTAATACAAGGACCGTCTAGGTCCCATGCGTTAAAGTCTCCGCCGAAGATGACTGAGTCAAAATTTAAACCTTGGTGCGTAGTGTACTGACACAAGTGTCACAGCTTAATACAAGGACCGTCTAAGTCCCATGCGTTAAAGTCTCCGCCGAAGATGACTGAGTCAAAATTTAAACGTTGGTGCGTAGTGTGCTGACACAAGTGTGATGGGTTCCTACAACGACCGTCTAGGTCCCATGCGTTAAAGTCTCCGAGGAAGATGACTGAGTCAAAATTTAAACGTTGGTGCGTAGTGTGCTGACACAAACGTGACAGCTTTCTACAAGGACCGTCTAGGTCCCATGCCTTAAAGTCTCCGCCGAAGTTGACTGACTCAAAATTTAAACGTTGGTGCGTAGTGTTCGCTGACACTTCTTTCTTCATATCATAGCTTTGGTCGTGTGGCAGCTCAATACAAAGACCGTCTAGGTCCCATGCTTTAAAGTCTCCGCCGAAGATGACTAAGTCAAAATTTAAACGTATTTGCGTAGTGTGCTGACACAAGTGTGACGAGGTCGTATGCGTTAAAGTCCCCGAGAAAGATGACTGAGTCAAAATTTAAACGTTGGTGCATAGTGTGCTGACACAAGCGTGAGAGCTTTCTACAAGAACCGTCGAGCTCGTATGCCTTAAAGTCTCCGCCGAAGATGACTGACTCAAAATTTAAACGTTGGTACATAGTGTTAGCCTTAGGTTGTGTGACAGCTTCCTACAAACACCGTCGAAGTCCTATGCGTTAAAGTCTCCGCCGAAGATGACTGAGTCAAAATTTAAACGTTGGTGCGCAGTGTTAGCTGACACTTCCTTCTTCATATCATGGCTTTGGTCGTGTGACAGCTCCCTACAAAAACCGTCTAGGTCCCATGCGTTAAATTCTCCGCCGAAGATGACTGAGTCAAAATTTAAACGTTAGTGCGTAGTGTGCTGACACAAGCGTGACAGCTTTCTACAAGGACCGTCTAGGTCCCATGCCTTAAAGTCTCCGCCGAAGTTGACTGACTCAAAATTTAAACGTTGGTACATAGTGTTAGCCTTATTTTGTATGACAGCTTCCTACAAATACCGTCGAAGTCCTATGCGTTAAAGTCTCCGCCGAAGATGACTGAGTCAAAATTTAAACGTTGGTGCGTAGTGTTAGCTGACACTTCCTTCTTCATATCATGGCTTTGGTCGTGTGACAGCTCCCTACAAGGACCGTCTAGGTCCCATGCGTTAAAGTCTCCGAGGAAGGTGACTGAGTCAAAATTTAAACGTTGGTGCGTAGTGTGCTGACACAAGTGTGACGGGTTCCTACAAGGACCGTCTAGGTCCCATGCGTTAAGGTCTCCGCCGAAGATGACTGAGTCAAAATTTAAACGTTGGTGCGTAGTGTGCTGACACAAGTGTGACAGCTTTCTACAAGGACCGTCTAAGTCCCATGCGTTAAAGTCTCCGCCGAAGATGACTGAGTCAAAATTTAAACGTTGGTGCATAGTGTGCTGACACAAGCGTGACAGCTTAATACAAGGACCGTCTAGGTCCCATGCGTTAAAGTCTCCGCCGAAGATGACTAAGTCAAAATTTAAACGTATTTGCGTAGTGTGCTGACACAAGTGTGACAGCTTCCTGCTAGGACCGTCTAGGTCCCATGCGTTAAAGTCTCCGCCGAAGATGACTGAGTCAAAATTTAAACGTTAGTGCGTAGTGTGCTGACACAAGCGTGACAGCTTTCTACAAGGACCGTCTAGGTCCCATGCCTTAAAGTCTCCGCCGAAGTTGACTGACTCAAAATTTAAACGTTGGTGCGTAGTGTTAGCTGACACTTCTTTCTTCATATCATGGCTTTGGTCGTGTGGCAGCTCCCTACAAAGACCGTCTTGGTCCCATGCGTTAAAGTCTCCGCCGAAGATGACTAAGTCAAAATTTAAACGTATTTGCGTAGAGTGCTGACACAAGTGTGACGAGGTCGTATGCGTTAAAGTCTCCGCCGAAGATGACTGAGTCAAAATTTAAACGTTCGTACATAGTGTGCTGACACAAGCGTGACAGCTCCCTACAGAGACCGTCTAGGTCCCATGCGTTAAAGTCTCCGCCGAAGATGACTGAGTCAAAATTTAAACGTTGGTGCGTAGCGTGCTGACACAAGCGTGACAGCTTTCTACAAGAACCGTCGAGGTCGTATGCCTTAAAGTCTCCGCCGAAGATGACTGACTCAAAATTTAAACGTTGGTGCGTAGTGTTAGCTGACACTTCCTTCTTCATATCATGGCTTTGGTCGTGTGACAGCTCCCTACAAAGACCGCCTAGGTCCCATGCGTTAAAGTCTCCGCCGAAGATGACTGAGTCAAAATTTAAACCTTGGTGCGTAGTGTACTGACACAAGTGTCACAGCTTAATACAAGGACCGTCTAGGTCCTATGCGTTAAATTCTCCGCCGAAGATGACTGAGTCAAAATTTAAACGTTAGTGCGTAGTGTGCTGACACAAGCGTGACAGCTTTCTACAAGGACCGTCTAGGTCCCATGCCTTAAAGTCTCCGCCGAAGTTGACTGACTCAAAATTTAAACGTTGGTACATAGTGTTAGCCTTAATTTGTGTGGCAGCTTCCTACAAATACCGTCGAAGTCCT
This sequence comes from Xylota sylvarum, assembly GCA_905220385.1. NCBI lineage: Eukaryota > Metazoa > Arthropoda > Insecta > Diptera > Syrphidae > Xylota > Xylota sylvarum. The sequence continues at coordinate 1,179,712 of CAJMZQ010000056.1, read as the reverse complement.
ATGCGTTAAAGTCTCCGCCGAAGATGACTGAGTCAAAATTTAAACGTTGGTGCGTAGTGTTAGCTGACACTTCCTTCTTCATATCATGGCTTTGGTCGTGTGACAGCTCCCTACAAAGACCGCCTAGGTCCCATGCGTTAAAGTCTCCGCCGAAGATGACTGAGTCAAAATTTAAACCTTGGTGCGTAGTGTACTGACACAAGTGTCACAGCTTAATACAAGGACCGTCTAGGTCCCATGCGTTAAAGTCTCCGCCGAAGATGACTGAGTCAAAATTTAAACCTTGGTGCGTAGTGTACTGACACAAGTGTCACAGCTTAATACAAGGACCGTCTAGGTCCCATGCCTTAAAGTCTCCGCCGAAGATGACTGACTCAAAATTTAAACGTTGGTACATAGTGTTAGCCTTAATTTGTGTGGCAGCTTCCTACAAATACCGTCGAAGTCCTATGCGTTAAAGTCTCCGCCGAAGATGACTGAGTCAAAATTTAAACGTTGGTGCGTAGTGTTAGCTGACACTTCCTTCTTCATATCATGGCTTTGGTCGTGTGACAGCTCCCTACAAAAACCGCCTAATTCCCATGCGTTAAAGTCTCCGCCGAAGATGACTGAGTCAAAATTTAAACCCTGGTGCGTAGTGTACTGACACAAGTGTCACAGCTTAATACAAGGACCGTCTAGGTCCCATGCGTTAAAGTCTCCGCCGAAGATGACTGAGACAAAATTTAAACCTTGGTGCGTAGTGTACTGACACAAGTGTCACAGCTTAATACAAGGACCGTCTAGGTCCCATGCGTTAAAGTCTCCGCCGAAGATGACTGACTCAAAATTTAAACGTTGGTGCATAGTGTTAGCTGACACTTCCTTCTTCATATCATGGCTTTGGTCGTGTGACAGCTCCCTACAAAGACCGTCTAGGTCCCATGCGTTAAAGTCTATGCCGAAGATGACTGAGTCAAAATTTAAACGTTGGTGCGTAGTGTGCTGACACAAGTGTGACAGCTTCCTACAAGGACCGTCTAGGTCCCATGCGTTAAAGTCTCCGCCGAAGATGACTGACTCAAAATTTAAACGTATTTGCGTAGTGTGCTGACACAAGTGTGACAGCTTTCTACAAGGACCGTCTAAGTCCCATGCGTTAAAGTCTCCGCCGAAGATGACTGAGTCAAAATTTAAACGTTGGTGCGTAGTGTGCTGACACAAGTGTGACGGGTTCCTACAAATACCGTCTAGGTCCCATGCGTTAAAGTCTCCGCCGAAGTTGACTGACTCAAAATTTAAACGTTGGTGCGTAGTGTTCGCTGAAACTTCTTTCTTCATATCATAGCTTTGGTCGTGTGGCAGCTCCCTACAAAGACCGTCTAGGTCCCATGCGTTAAAGTCTCCGCCGAAGATGACTGAGTCAAAATTTAAACGTTGGTGCGCAGTGTGCTGACACAAGTGTGACAGCTTCCTGCAAGGACCGTCTAGGTCCCATGCGTTAAAGTCTCCGCCGAAGTTGACTGACTCAAAATTTAAACGTTGGTGCGTAGTGTTCGCTGACACTTATTTCTTCATATCATAGCTTTGGTCGTGTGGCAGCTATCTACAAAGACCGTCTAGGTCCCATGCTTTAAAGTCTCCGCCGAAGATGACTAAGTCAAAATTTAAACGTATTTGCGTAGTGTGCTGACACAAGTGTGACGAGGTCGTGTGCGTTAAAGTCTCAGCCGAAGATGACTGAGTCAAAATTTAAACGTTGGTGCATAGTGTGCTGACACGAGCGTGACAGCTTTCTACAAGAACCGTCGAGGTCGTATGCCTTAAAGTCTCCGCCGAAGATGACTGACTCAAAATTTAAACGTTGGTATATAGTGTTAGCCTTAGGTTGTGTGACAGCTTAATACAAATACCGTCGAAGTCCTATGCGTTAAAGTCTCCGCCGAAGATGACTGAGTCAAAATTTAAACGTTGGTGCGCAGTGTTAGCTGACACTTCCTTCTTCATATCATGGCTTTGGTCGTGTGACAGCTCCCTACAAAGACCGTCTAGGTCCCATGCGTTAAAGTCTCCGCCGAAGATGACTGAGTCAAAATTTAAACCTTGGTGCGTAGTGTACTGACACAAGTGTCACAGCTTAATACAAGGACCGTCTAGGTCCCATGCGTTAAAGTCTCCGCCGAAGATGACTGAGTCAAAATTTAAACCTTGGTGCGTAGTGTACTGACACAAGTGTCACAGCTTAATACAAGGACCGTCTAAGTCCCATGCGTTAAAGTGTCCGCCGAAGATGACTGAGTCAAAATTTAAACGTTGGTGCGTAGTGTGCTGACACAAGTGTGATGGGTTCCTACAACGACCGTCTAGGTCCCATGCGTTAAAGTCTCCGAGGAAGATGACTGAGTCAAAATTTAAACGTTGGTGCGTAGTGTGCTGACACAAGCGTGACAGCTTTCTACAAGGACCGTCTAGGTCCCATGCCTTAAAGTCTCCGCCGAAGTTGACTGACTCAAAATTTAAACGTTGGTGCGTAGTGTTCGCTGACACTTCTTTCTTCATATCATAGCTTTGGTCGTGTGGCAGCTCCCTACAAAGACCGTCTAGGTCCCATGCTTTAAAGTCTCCGCCGAAGATGACTAAGTCAAAATTTAAACGTATTTGCGTAGTGTGCTGACACAAGTGTGACGAGGTCGTATGCGTTAAAGTCCCCGCCGAAGATGACTGAGTCAAAATTTAAACGTTGGTGCATAGTGTGCTGACACAAGCGTGACAGCTTTCTACAAGAACCGTCGAGCTCGTATGCCTTAAAGTCTCCGCCGAAGATGACTGACTCAAAATTTAAACGTTGGTACATAGTGTTAGCCTTAGGTTGTGTGACAGCTTCCTACAAATACCGTCGAAGTCCTATGCGTTAAAGTCTCCGCCGGAGATGACTGAGTCAAAATTTAAACGTTGGTGCGCAGTGTTAGCTGACACTTCCTTCTTCATATCATGGCTTTGGTCGTGTGACAGCTCCCTACAAAGACCGTCTAGGTCCCATGCGTTAAAGTCTCCGCCGAAGATGACTGAGTCAAAATTTAAACCTTGGTGCGTAGTGTACTGAAACAAGTGTCACAGCTTAATACAAGGACCGTCTAGGTCCCATGCGTTAAAGTCTCCGCCGAAGATGACTGACTCAAAATTTAAACGTTGGTGCGTAGTGTTAGCTGACACTTCCTTCTTCATATCATGGCTTTGGTCGTGTGACAGCTCCCTACAAAGACCGTCTAGGTCCCATGCCTTAAAGTCTCCGCCGAAGATGACTGAGTCAAAATTTAAACCTTGGTGCGTAGTGTACTGAAACAAGTGTCACAGCTTAATACAAGGACCGTCTAGGTCCCATGCGTTAAAGTCTCCGCCGAAGATGACTGAGTCAAAATTTAAACGTTGGTGCGCAGTGTTAGCTGACACTTCCTTCTTCATATCATGGCTTTGGTCGTGTGACAGCTCCCTACAAAGACCGTCTAGGTCCCATGCGTTAAAGTCTCCGCCGAAGATGACTGAGTCAAAATTTAAACATTGGTGCGTAGTGTGCTGACACACGTTTGACAGCTTCCTACAAGGACCGTCGATATCCCATGCGTTAAAGTCTCCGCCGAAGATGACTGACTCAAAATTTAAACTTTGGTGCGTAGTGTTTGCTGACACTTCCTTCTTCATATCATGGCTTTGGTCGTGTGACAGCTCCCTACAAAGACCGTTAAGTCCCATGCGTTAAAGTCTCCGCCGAAGATGACTGAGTCAAAATTGGAACGTTATTGCGTAGTGTGCTGACACAAGTGTGACAGCTTCCTGCAAGGACCGTCGATATCCCATGCGTTAAAGTCTCCGCCGAAGATGACTAACTCAAAATTTAAACGTTGGTGAGTAGTGTTTGCTGACACTTCCTTCTTCATATCATGGCTTTGGTCGTGTGACAGCTCCCTACAAAGACCGTTTAAGTACCATGCGTTAAAATCTCCGCCGAAGATGACTGAGTCAAAATTGGAACGTTGGTGCGTAGTGTGCTGACACAAGTGTGACAGCTTCCTGCAAGGACCGTCTAGGTCCCATGCGTTAAAGTCTCCGCCGAAGATGACTGACTCAAAATTTAAACGTTGGTGCGTAGTGTGCTGACACAAGTGTGACAGCTTTCTACAAGGACCGTCGAGGTCGTATGCCTTAAAGTCTCCGCCGAAGATGACTGAGTCAAAATTTAAACGTTGGTGCGTAGTGTTAGCTGACACTTCCTTCTTCATATCATGGCTTTGGTCGTGTGACAGCTCCCTACAATTACCGTCTAAGTCCCATGCGTTAAAGTCTCCGCCGAAGATGACTGAGTCAAAATTTAAACGTTGGTGCGTAGTGTGCTGACACAAGTGTGACAGCTTTCTACAAGGACCGTCGAGGTCGTATGCCTTAAAGTCTCCGCCGAAGATGACTGAGTCAAAATTTAAACGTTGGTGCGTAGTGTTAGCTGACACTTCCTTCTTCATATCATGGCTTTGGTCGTGTGACAGCTCCCTACAAAGACCGTCTAGGTCCCATGCGTTAAAGTCTCCGCCGAAGATGACTGAGTCAAAATTTAAACATTGGTGCGTAGTGTGCTGACACACGTTTGACAGCTTCCTACAAGGACCGTCGATATCCCATGCGTTAAAGTCTCCGCCGAAGATGACTGACTCAAAATTTAAACTTTGGTGCGTAGTGTTTGCTGACACTTCCTTCTTCATATCATGGCTTTGGTCGTGTGACAGCTCCCTACAAAGACCGTTAAGTCCCATGCGTTAAAATCTCCGCCGAAGATGACTGAGTCAAAATTGGAACGTTATTGCGTAGTGTGCTGACACAAGTGTGACAGCTTCCTGCAAGGACCGTCGATATCCCATGCGTTAAAGTCTCCGCCGAAGATGACTAACTCAAAATTTAAACGTTGGTGAGTAGTGTTTGCTGACACTTCCTTCTTCATATCATGGCTTTGGTCGTGTGACAGCTCCCTACAAAGACCGTTTAAGTACCATGCGTTAAAATCTCCGCCGAAGATGACTGAGTCAAAATTGGAACGTTGGTGCGTAGTGTGCTGACACAAGTGTGACAGCTTCCTGCAAGGACCGTCTAGGTCCCATGCGTTAAAGTCTCCGCCGAAGATGACTGACTCAAAATTTAAACGTTGGTGCGTAGTGTGCTGACACAAGTGTGACAGCTTTCTACAAGGACCGTCGAGGTCGTATGCCTTAAAGTCTCCGCCGAAGATGACTGAGTCAAAATTTAAACGTTGGTGCGTAGTGTTAGCTGACACTTCCTTCTTCATATCATGGCTTTGGTCGTGTGACAGCTCCCTACAATTACCGTCTAAGTCCCATGCGTTAAAGTCTCCGCCGAAGATGACTGAGTCAAAATTTAAACGTTGGTGCGTAGTGTGCTGACACACGTGTGACAGCTTCCTACAAGGACCGTCGAGATCGTATGCGTGAAAGTCTCTGCCGAAGATGACTGAGTCACAAGCGTGACAGCTTTCTACAATGACCGTCGAGGTCGTATGCCTTAAAGTCTCCGCCGAAGATGACTGACTCAAAATTTAAACGTTGGTACGTAGTGTTAGCCTTAGGTTGTGTGACAGCTTCCTACAAATACTGTCGAAGTCCTATGCGTTAAAGTCTCCGCCGAAGATGACTGAGTCAAAATTTAAACGTTGGTGCGTAGTGTTAGCTGACACTTCCTTCTTCATATCATGGCTTTGGTCGTGTGACAGCTTCCTACAAAGACCGTCTTTATTCCCATGCGTTAAAGTCTCCGCCGAAGATGACTGAGTCAAAATCTAAACGTTGCTGCGTGTTGTTAGCTCACACTTAATTCTTCATATCATGGCGTTGGTCGCGTGACAGCTCCCTTCAAAGACCGTCTGGTTACCATGCGTTAAAGTCTCCGCCGAAGATGACTGAGTCAAAATTTAAACGTTGGTGCGTAGTGTTAGCTGACACTTCCTTCTTCATATCATGGCTTTGGTCGTGTGACAGCTCCCTACAATTACCGTCTAAGTCCCATGCGTTAAAGTCTCCGCCGAAGATGACTGAGTCAAAATTTAAACGTTGGTGCGTAGTGTGCTGACACACGTGTGACAGCTTCCTACAAGGACCGTCGAGATCGTATGCGTGAAAGTCTCTGCCGAAGATGACTGAGTCACAAGCGTGACAGCTTTCTACAATGACCGTCGAGGTCGTATGCCTTAAAGTCTCCGCCGAAGATGACTGACTCAAAATTTAAACGTTGGTACGTAGTGTTAGCCTTAGGTTGTGTGACAGCTTCCTACAAATACTGTCGAAGTCCTATGCGTTAAAGTCTCCGCCGAAGATGACTGAGTCAAAATTTAAACGTTGGTGCGTAGTGTTAGCTGACACTTCCTTCTTCATATCATGGCTTTGGTCGTGTGACAGCTTCCTACAAAGACCGTCTTTATTCCCATGCGTTAAAGTCTCCGCCGAAGATGACTGAGTCAAAATCTAAACGTTGCTGCGTGTTGTTAGCTCACACTTAATTCTTCATATCATGGCGTTGGTCGCGTGACAGCTCCCTTCAAAGACCGTCTGGTTACCATGCGTTAAAGTCTCCGCCGAAGATGACTGACTCAAAATTTAAACGTTGGTGCGTAGTGTTAGCTGACACTTCCTTCTTCATATCATGGCTATGGTCATGTGACAGCTCCCTACAAAGACCGTCTAGGTCCCATGCCTTAAAGTCTCCGCCGAAGATGACTGAGTCAAAATTTAAACGTTGGTGCGTAGCGTAAGCTGACACCTAAATCTTCATATCATGGCTTTGGTCGTGTGACAGCTCCCTACAAAGACCGTCTTTATTCCCATGCGTTAAAGTCTCCGCCGAAGATGACTGAGTCAAAATCTAAACGTTGCTGCGTGTTGTTAGCTCACACTTAATTCTTCATATCATGGCGTTGGTCGTGTGACAGCTCCCTTCAAAGACCGTCTAGGTACCATGCGTTAAATTCTCCGCCGAAGATGACTGAGTCAAAATTTAAACGTTGGTGCGTAGCGTAAGCTGACACTTAGATCTTCATATCATGGCTTTGGTCGTGTGACAGCTCCCTACAAAGACCGTCTAGGTTCTATGCGTTAAAGTCTCCGCCGAAGATGACTGAGTCAAAATTTAAACGTTGGCGCGTAGCGTTAGCTGTCACTTTCTTCTTCATGTCATGGCTTTGGTCGTGTGACAGCTTCCTACAAAGACCGTCTAGGTCCCATGCGTTAAAGTCTCCGCCGAAGATAACTGAGTCAAAATTTAAACGTTGGTGCGTAGTGTGCTGACACAAGTGTGACAGCTTCCTACAAGGACCGTCGATATAACATGCGCTAAAGTCTCCGCCGAAGATGACTGACTCAAAATTTAAACGTTGGTGCGTAGTGTTTGCTGACACTTCCTGCTTCATATCGTGGCTTTGGTCGTGTGACAGCTCCCTACAAAGACCGTTTAAGTCCCATGCGTTAAAATCTCCGCCGAAGATGACTGAGTCAAAATTGGAACGTTGGTGCGTAGTGTGCTGACACAAGTGTGACAGCTTTGTACGTGGACCGTCTAGGTCCCATGCGTTATAGTCTCCGCCGAAGATGACTAACTCAAAATTTAAAGGTTGGTGCGTAGTGTTTGCTGATACTTCTTTCTTCATATCATTTCTTTGGTCGTGTGGCAGCTCCCTACAAAGACCGTTTAAGTCCCATGCGTTAAAATCTCCGCCGAAGATGACTGAGTCAAAATTGGAACGTTGGTGCGTAATGTGCTGACACAAGTGTGACAGCTTCCTCCAAGGACCGTCTAGGTCCCATGCGTTAAAATCTCCGCCGAAGATGACTGAGTCAAAATTTAAACGTTAGTGCGTAGTGTGCTGACACAAGCGTGACTCAAAATTTAAACGTTGGTGCGTAGTGTTAGCTGACACTTCTTTCTTCATATCATGGCTTTGGTCGTGTGGCAGCTCCCTACAAAGACCGTCTAGGTCCCATGCTTTAAAGTCTCCGCCGAAGATGACTAAGTCAAAATTTAAACGTATTTGCGTAGTGTGCTGACACAAGTGTGACGAGGTCGTATGCGTTAAAGTCTCCGCCGAAGATGACTGAGTCAAAATTTAAACGTTGGTGCATAGTGTGCTGACACAAGTGTGACAGCTTCCTACAATGACCGTCTAGGTCCCATGCGTTAAAGTCTCCGCCGAAGATGACTGTGTTGCCAATATTCCCGATTGAAGGGTTAATTAATCGCGCGCAATCTAAAAAGGGAATTAGTTTACTAATTATACAAAAGACAACAAAAAAAAAAAAAACTGGAGCAAAAAAAAACACAGGGCCGCGCACGCGAATGGTAAAGAGTCGAATGAGGGAGATAGGGAATACCGCAACAACAGCGAATGCGAATTCGCCGACTTCCGACCGCTCAGCAGGGATGGGTTCGGGATGTATTGGGGAATGTTCCTTGGGGTAGGAACACAAGGGCGCCAGGTAATCTTTAAAGTTAAAATTACCAAAACTATTAAAATAAAAGAAAGAAGTTGGTTTGTATATTTTGGTATATATATACGATGGTGGAATGAACAATGGAGGCCGCAATTTAAAAGGAAAAAGAAAACGAAACTCCCAAATCAAAAGGATTGGGGTAAAAGTGAAACAAGTTAAGAAAAATGGCCACGGAGGGTAGCTCGCGATTCCCACACGATACAGAAGTTAGAAAAAAAGAAAAAGGGTCGCGAACAGTTTTAAACACCGGAATGAAATCTTCGGTGACTCAGAAAGAAACGGACGATGGCTTACTCGAAATTATATATGTAACAAATATTCTACACGACTTTCAAAACTATAACAACTCTAATATTGAAAAAAACATTCTACTTATCTGGTCCTTTTACTAGGGGTTGGGGAACCTTCCTGCTCCTATCTATCTTCCTGGTTGGGGGAGGTTGGATGCTCTCCGCCACAGTCACTCTGTTTGTTCCTGGTCTCGTCTTCTGGTTTCGTCCTCGTGTTTTGTTCTCGTGTTTTGGTCTCGTATGGTATGTTTATTTGGTTGTGCCTGGATCCTTCCTGGATCCTCGATATCTTCTCTAGCTTCTTTTTTTTTTGCTTCACAGCAACTCTCTCTCGGATTTCTCTCTCTTGTAAAAAAGAACCTCTCATAGGTCTTAATCTTAAACCAAAAAAAAGGCGACGTGTCGAGACATGTTCGACTTTTTATACATCGGTATGTTCGTCCATACACTCGTACGCATTCACGCACTCACACATTCTCACACTCACTCTCAAGACGAATTCAGCCGTCTCCAATGATCTCAGATTTTGAGAAACAGTTCCTGACGCCTGTCTCTCTGGCGGGGAACTGTATGGTGGTATTGGTGGTGGCTGAGTTCGCCTCGTTCTCTCCGCTGCAGTTGATTTAGCTGCCAGAGCAAAGGGAGTCACATCCAGAGCTCTGACAGCTTCCTCTCTCACGGCTTCAAAATTTCACTCTCTCGTAGTTCTGTTTGTTTTGAGTGACTGCTTGGGTTCGCATTCACCCTCCTGACCAGGGCTAATTATAAAACTAAATGGAGACTAGACATTAACCCAAAGTGAAAGGATAAGTTTATCGCGAAAACTACCTATCGAGTAAACCATCGTGCAGACATTAAGGGACAAAAAGAGTACCCAGGGAATCGGGAGCTATCCTTTACAATATATGGTTTTGGTCCCTTTTTGGGAGATTTGGTTTATAAAAATTGTTATCATTGGGCAAGATTAAACAATACAATATAGGGTGGGCCCTCGACCTTGTGAATTTGGCAGCAGATGATTTTAGAATGTTGGGGGACCTTGTTAACCCCCTTGATGAAGACTTGTACAGATCGTTGAGGGACCTTGTTAACCCCTTTGATGAATTTATTTGGATCGTTGGGGGACCTTGTTAACCCCTTTGATGAATTTATTTGGATCGTTGGGGGACCTTGTTAACCCCTTTGATGAATTTATTTGGATTGGTGGAGAAGGATCAGGATGAGTCTCCAGGCGGTTTGCCTGGCTCTTCCTGCTTCAGACCGTCCGTCTGGCCCGTGGGTACCTGCTTTGTCATCCCCTTCGAGCATATGGGAAAGAGTGAGCACTGGATTGTAGAACAACCTAGGATCGCTCAGTTAACCCACAGCTCTCAGAGAACAACGGATAAAAAGAGAAAAGGCAAGGCAAAAATGGTGGATGGGTAAGACTGGGAAGGATGGAGTGGACAAGGACTTTTGTGCGTAATTTGAACGCAACAAACCCCACCCTTACCTCCTAAAAGAAAGGAGTTGGCTTTCGAAAGAAAAGCCGGAGTAAAGAAAAATCCGAACTTGGATTACCCCCAAAAACGACACAACAGAGGTAACAGGTACTACAGGGGGGACGACACAACTACCTAAGTCCGGTTGGCCGCCTGGTTGGCCTGGCGCGACTGAATTCATCCTGTGACTCGTGGTCACCGTTGCACGGCTTAAGGTCCTTAACGTGCCATGTTCCTCGCTCTTTCCCGGTTTCCGCCGAAGATGACTGACTCAAAATTTAAACGTTGGTGCGTAGTGTTTGCTGACACTTCCTTCTTCATATCATGGCTTTGGTCGTGTGACAGCACCCTACAAACACCGTTTAAGTCCCATGCGTTAAAATCTCCGCCGAAGATGACTGAGTCAAAATTGGAACGTTGGTGCGTAGTGTGCTGACACAAGTGTGACAGCTTTGTACATGGACCGTCTAGGTCCCATGCGTTAAAGTCTCCGCCGAAGATGACTAACTCAAAATTTAAACGTTGGTGCGTAGTGTTTGCTGACACTTCCTTCTTCATATCATGGCTTTGGTCGTGTGACAGCTCCCTACAAAGACCGTTTAAGTCCCATGCGTTAAAATCTCCGCCGAAGATGACTGAGTCAAAATTGGAACGTTGGTGCGTAGTGTGCTGACACAAGTGTGACAGCTTTGTACATGGACCGTCTAGGTCCCATGCGTTAAAGTCTCCGCCGAAGATGACTAACTCAAAATTTAAACGTTGGTGCGTAGTGTTTGCTGACACTTCCTTCTTCATATCATAGCTTTGGTCGTGTGACAGCTCCCTACAAGGACCGTCTAGGTCCCATGCGTTAAAGTCTCCGAGGAAGATGACTGAGTCAAAATTTAAACGTTGGTGCGTAGTATGCTGACACAAGTGTGACGGGTTCTTACAAGGACCGTCTAGGTCCCATGCCTTAACATATCCGCCGAAGATGACTGACTCAAAATTTAAACGTTGGTGCGTAGTGTGCTGACACAAGTGTGACAGCTTTCTACAAGGACCGTCGAGGTCGTATGCCTTAAAGTCTCCGCCGAAGATGACTGACTCAAAATTTAAACGTTGGTGCGTAGTGTTAGCTGACACTTCCTTCTTCATATCATGGCTTTGGTCGTGTGACAGCTCCCTACAAGGACCGTCTAAGCCCCATGCGTTAAAGTCTCCGCCGAAGATGACTGAGTCAAAATTTAAACGTTGGTGCGTAGTATGCTGACACAAGTGTGACGGGTTTCTACAAGGACCGTCTAGGTCCCATGCGTTAAAATCTCCGCCGAAGATGACTGACTCAAAATTTAAACGTTGGTGCGTAGTGTGCTGACACAAGTGTGACAGCTTCCTACAAGGACCGTCGAGGTCGTATGCCTTAAAGTCTCCGCCGAAGTTGACTGACTCAACATTTAAACGTTGGTGCGTAGTGTTAGCTGACACTTCTTTCTTCATATCATGGCTTTGGTCGTGTGGCAGCTCCCTACAAAGACCGTCTAGGTCCCATGCTTTAAAGTCTCCGCCGAAGATGACTAAGTCAAAGTTTAAACGTATTTGCGTTGTGTGCTGACACAAGTGTGACGAGGTCGTATGCGTTAAAGTCTCCGCCGAAGATGACTGAGTCAAAATTTAAACGTTGGTGCATAGTGTGCTGACACAAGTGTGACAGCTTCCTACAAGGACCGTCTAGGTCCCATGCGTTAAAGTCTCCGCCGAAGATGACTGAGTCAAAATATAAACGTTGGTGCGTAGTGTGCTGACACAAGTGTGACAGCTTTCTACAAGGACCGTCTAGGTCCCATGCGTTAAACTCTCCGCCGAAGATGACTAAGTCAAAATTAGACGTATTTGCGTTGTGTGCTGACACAAGTGTGACGAGATCGTATGCGTTAAAGTCTCCGCCGAAGATGACTGAGTCAAAATTTAAACGTTGATGCATAGTGTGCTGACACAAGTGTGACAGCTTCCTACAAGGACCGTCTAGGTCCCATGCGTTAAAGTCTCCGCCGAAGATGACTGACTCAAAATTTAAACGTTGGTGCGTAGTGTTAGCTGACACTTCTTTCTTCATATCATGGCTTTGGTCGTGTGGCAGCTCCATACAAAGACCGTCTAGGTCCCATGCTTTAAAGTCTCCGCCGAAGATGACTAAGTCAAAATTTAAACGTATTTGCGTTGTGTGCTGACACAAGTGTGACGAGGTCGTATGCGTTAAAGTCTCCGCCGAAGATGACTGAGTCAAAATTTAAACGTTGGTGCATAGTGTGCTGACACAAGTGTGACAGCTTCCTACAATGACCGTCTAGGCCCCATGCGTTAAAGTCTCCGCCGAAGATGACTGAGTCAAAATATAAACGATGGTGCGTAGTGTGCTGACACAAGTGTGACAGCTTTCTACAAGGACCGTCGAGGTCGTATGCCTTAAAGTCTACGCCAAAGATGACTGAGTCAAAATTTAAACGTTGGTGCGTAGTGTTAGCTGACACTTCCTTCTTCATATCATGGCTTTGGTCGTGTGACAGCTCCCTACAAAGACCGTCTTTATTCCCATGCGTTAAAGTCTCCGCCGAAGATGACTGAGTCAAAATTTAAACGTTGGCGCGTAGCGTTAGCTGACACTTCCTTCTTCATGTCATATCTTTGGTCGCGTGACAGCTTCCTACAAAGACCGTCTAGGTCCCATGCGTTAAAGTCTCCGCCGAACATAACTGAGTCAAAATTTAAACGTTGGTGCGTAGTGTGCTGACACAAGTGTGACAGCTTCCTACAAGGACCGTCGATATCCCATGCGTTAAAGTCTCCGCCGAAGATGACTGACTCAAAATTTAAACGTTGGTACATAGCGTTAGCCTTAGGTTGTGTGACAGCTTCCTACAAATACCGTCGAAGTCCTATGCGTTAAAGTCTCCGCCGAAGATGACTGAGTCAAAATTTAAACGTTGGCGCGTAGCGTTAGCTGACACTTCCTTCTTCATGTCATATCTTTGGTCGCGTGACAGCTTCCTACAAAGACCGTCTAGGTCCCATGCGTTAAAGTCTCCGCCGAACATAACTGAGTCAAAATTTAAACGTTGGTGCGTAGTGTGCTGACACAAGTGTGACAGCTTTCTACAAGTACCGTCGATATCCCATGCGTTAAAGTCTCCGCCGAAGATGACTAACTCAAAATTTAAACGTTGGTGCGTAGTGTTTGCTGACACTTCCTTCTTCATATCATGGCTTTGGTCGTGTGACAGCTCCCTACAAAGACCGTTTAAGTCCCATGCGTTAAAATCTCCGCCGAAGATGACTGAGTCAAAATTGGAACGTTGGTGCGTAGTGTGCTGACACAAGTGTGACAGCTTTGTACATGGACCGTCTAGGTCCCATGCGTTAAAGTCTCCGCCGAAGATGACTAACTCAAAATTTAAACGTTGGTGCGTAGTGTTTGCTGACACTTCCTTCTTCATATCATTTCTTTGGTCGTGTGACAGCTCCCTACAAATACCGTTTAAGTCCCTTGCGTTAAAATCTTCGCCGAAGATGACTGAGTCAAAATTGGAACGTTGGTGCGTAGTGTGCTGACACAAGTGTGACAGCTTCCTCCAAGGACCGTCTAGGTCCCATGCGTTAAAGTCTCCGCCGAAGATGACTGAGTCAAAATTTAAACGTTGGTGCGTAGTATTAGCTGACACTTCCTTCTTCATTTTGGTCATGGCTTTGGTCGTGTGGCAGCTCCCTATAAAAACCGTCTAGGTCCCATGTTTGTGGTTGAACTTCAAATGTGAAAGAAATTAGTTCAGCCCCGACATAGTGCTGTGTTTTGTGCTTTGTACAGAATGTTGATGTTAATTATCTTTTCATGGATGCTGATTAGTTAGGATCCATAGAATATGCATGGTGGTCTTGGGATTGAATTTGAATTTGAATCCATTGATTTAAAACTATAGTGGTTGGGTGTTGACAATCTTTAAAAAGATTTTAAAGATACGATTGAAGTAGTTATGGGCGCCGCACAGTGATGTAAGTTCTCACATGAAATTTCGTAATGCTGTCCACATCCAGTTTGTCACTAGTAGGATATCGATCTTTATCGTAAAACGGGTTAAAAAACTAGCGATCCACATCTTCGACTGACCTCGAAGATACTAATTGAGCGTTAGGTGTTTCGTACCCAAACTAACCCGAATTGACGGATAGAATATGGATAGCATTACGGGACCTGGTATCTACTATGAGAATCTCGGGATACAATGCGCTCTTTTAGACGAAAGTATGATTGCAACGTCTTTCCAGCCAAAGTTACTGCAGCAAAGGAAACTAAGAAAATGATTATTAGTATCTATGTTGACAGCCAAATGGCTATAAAGGTGATACATGTCGATCCGAAAACAAAAGATCTATTCACCACATGCTGTCTTGCAGGGCCCAACAAAAGAAATGAATCTACACACTCACCCATACATTACCTGTATCGACGCCCTCTTCTTGGGGGCATTTGCAAGGCTAAACAGAAAACCGATTTTGACAATAGTTACATACTCACATAAATTCAATAGAAAAGTACAGTATACCACGCCCACTTTAGAATGACTGATACAAATGAGTAAGGCTGCTGATGCTGCCTTTTCTTCCGTTTTAATCATTTTGATGCCACTGACGTCATGGTGGCTCAGCGTTCTTCTATTGTATATCCTCAGCATCCCATCTGCAAGGATATCGATGGGGACCATTCCAACTATAACAAAGGCGGCCTCGTCTGAGATGGTTCGAAAGCCGCTGATTGTCCGTAGCGTACAGAGTCTGTATGTTGACGATAGTCTCCTTTTGGTCTCCTTCGTCCTTAATGCTTGCGCCCAGACTGGGGCGGCATATAACAAAACTGAGGTGATAACTCTTGAGAGTAAAATCCTTCTGGCATATCCAGGTCCACCGACATTAGGCAGTATGCGCGCGAGGGCTCCCTGTATTTGCGATGCTTTTTTGGCTAAATAATTAACATGCATTTTGAATTGCAGTTTGTTGTCCAGCATTACTCCTAGGTATTTAACAGCTTCTTTGGACTTGATGGTTTGGTTACCAACCTGAAAATTAGCAAATTCAACTGTTTTCCGACTGGTTATAAGGACAGCTTCTGTTTTTTGGTCGGCCAGTTCCAGTCCAGCGGATACCAGCTAGTCTTTAATCCGGGCAATTGCTTCATTTGTAGTTGACTCTACTGCGCTGATCTGTTTAGCTACTGTTACGACGGCAATGTCATCAGCGAATCCGATTATCGTTACTCCGCCAGGTAGCGCTAATCGCAGGACTCCGTCGTACATGATGTTCCACAGTAGCGGCCCTAAAACCGATCCCTGTGGGACTCCCGCCGTCACGTTGTAGTATTTTACTCCTTCATCGGTATTATACCTCAGCGTTGTTGAAATAGTTGGTCACTATACGCAGCAAGTAATATGGCTTATCCATCCTAGCAAACGATCTCCTAATAAACTACCAGTTCGCAGAGTTAAATGCGTTTTTAATATCCAGCGTTACTACTGCACAGTACTCCTTTGTGCCGTAGAACCATCTTTCTCCTTCGATAGCGCCTTTTGCAATATCGACTACTGCTCTTATGGCATCGACAGTAGATCGCGCTTTTCTAAAGCCAAATTGATGATCTGAGAGGGCTCCTTTCTCTTCTGCCACTGCGAGTAATCTATTGTAGATTATCCTCTCGAAGATCTTTCCCATTGTGTCCAGTAGGCATATTGGGCGATAGGACGATAGGTCTCCTGCAGGCTTCTTTCCTTTTGGTAGCAGGACCAAATGCTGCATTTTCCATTTTTCAGGAAAGGTTCCTTCTTCAAGGCACTTCTGCATCGTCATTATGAAGAGATCTGGTCTCTTTTTTACGGCCACCTTTACTGCCTTATTCGGGTCCGGGCGCCTTGGTGTGCCCATCTTGCTGCATGCCTTAAGCAGCTCCTCTGACCTCTGACAACTGACCTCTCTTATGATGCTGCACATAGTAGATGGTATTTGGGCGAAGAGGTGCTCTACTATGGATCTCAGCATTATTGACGACGTCTGCTCTTTCGTCCTTGGCCGTCAGTGCTAGGATGTCCTGAGCTATTCTACAGTGATTAAGATTTATCTGTAGTATCTTCATGGTCCTTTGCTTGTAATAGCTCTCCGGAACACCGGGCATCTGCTACTGACAGCTACGTGCTTTGCGTCGCCTGGATAGTCTTTCTTGCAGAACATGCAGGATGGCTCCTTGTCGCAGTTCTTCGCTATGTGGCCTTCTGCTCCACGTCTCCTACATAGTTTGGAGCGGTCTTCGTCGCTCTTGCATTGTCTGGCTAGATGGCCAAACTCTAAGCACTTAAAGCACTTTTTTAGCAGCGTCTTTTCGCGGATGCGACAGTTAACCCAGCCAATTTTAATTTTACCTGCTCCTAGTAACAACTTCGCGTTATCTGCGGGAAGACTGATTGTTGCAGTTTGTGCTCCGCCGTATGCTTTCCTCAGTGATATAACGTCTGAGGGCGATATACTTTTAATCTTGAATTGCATTTTTATCGCTTCGCAAATATCCTCCTTTGCAGTGACCTCATCGATATCCTTCAATTCGATGGCAGAACGGTGGGTAAGAGTCCTTACATTTGCTTGTTCTCCCAAGGCTGCACACATAACGCTTTTGAATTCGGCTGTCCTGTCCCCTGTCTCTTTGAGCTGGATTAAGAGGTCCCCTTTTTGGGTTCTCCTGATCCTCGATGCAGCCTCTCCAATCGCCTCCAACTTTGTGTCCGCTTTTATGCTGCGAAGTATTTCAGCATAGGATAGTTCTCCCTTGGCCTCTATGATGATGGCGTCCGGTTTTCCTTTGGTCTTAGGGTTCTCTCTCTTTTTTATTGGTTCTTGGCGGCTGACCTTTGATCATACGCCATCCTCTGCTTTCTGCTTCTTGCTCGTGCGAGTAGATTGCTGTTTAGCTGTAGTTGCCGGGGTTCCCAAAACTGTCTCAACCCGTTTCTCCTTTTGTTTTTGTTTTCTCGTTTGGGGGAGTTCTGGTTTTCGCTTCGAGTCTGGGGTCTCATTATCTGGAGCTTGCCTTTTCTTCGTCTCCGGATTCGGTTTAAGCCAGGGAGAGGTTTGTGAGGCATTGTGTTTCCGAATCACCTCATTTGCCTTCGCGTCGTGTTGCTCGATTGCTGAGAGTACGTAGAGCGCTCTTATGCTTACAATTATATCCCTCATGGATTGGTTAATTGAGCGCCTTTTTCCATCTGCTAGCATTTCTACTAGACTTCTTATTTGTTCTCCCAGTTTGTGGAAAACAGATGCCTGGGTGGTCTCTTCCGTAACCACCTTTTTTGTTAGAGATGGTTCGCGTCCGTCCGTACTCTCCTGAGATGCGGCTATTTGGCCAACTGGTGACCTTTGCACCCTCGAATTCCTGAAGAAATTGTTGTCTTCGAAACCGTTGACTCCGTTGCTCTTATTAACGCCGTTGTTGTTATTTACGCCGTTGTTGTTATTGTTAACCCTACCCCTAAGGCTTAGTCAATGAAAAAAGAGGTTTACACGCATCAAATCCGCTTGACAAACCATGCAATCCAATCCAGTATGCCACGCCCACTTTAGAACGACTGATACATATGAGGAAGGCTATCTGTCCGTATGTTTCTAACTTCTTTAATTCCTGCGTTCCACATATCATGCATAAACCTATTACCTACCCTCAGACATAGTATATAAAAAAAGGGGTTTGCACGCATCAAATCGGTTGTCAAATCTACTTGACAAGCCAAGCATTCCAAGTAAATTGGCGGTCATCGTTCTAGGATCATCATACAGATTTGACAACCGATTAAATGACTGTCAAACACCCCTACGGTTGTGGATGTCTATTTGAAAATATATAGATACGTAATTTTTATTTACTCGTTTCATGGTTTTAGTTATTCAATAGGTTATCTCGGAGAAATTGCAATACATATTGCTTATGTAATATGTCAGTCTATAGTAAGGAATAGTTTTGCTCAAACTTTTACGAAATTTTGTGGAGGCACTCTGTCTCCATACCATTCATCCTGCGTTTAATGAAACTATTTGGTAGAGGCAATGTCTATGTGTCCGTTCTATTGTATTTACTATTTAATAGTTGACAATAGAATACTTACCTTAATTAAGTCTAGATGGCGCTATATTGAAACTTGAGCTTAACAAACAAGGCTTTTATGCTCTCTGCAATGGGGACATCTGCTATGATCTGTCAACATTCACTTTCAGCAAACCGCTCCCTCGAACTTCGCCTTTTCAATAGGAGAAGTTCACAGGCAACTTTCGGAAGGATATATACATAAACAGTCCTACCAGAAGGTTGCCATCTTGGATATCATAGGATATCAGTTATGACAAGATTTTCAAGCAATTTTAGCGACTTACCCAATTGGTTGAGATCGTTTTTAACTGATTTGCTTTGCACGAAAAACAACTACATACCATTTTCTTGGTGTAGATTGACAGTAGATTCACAAGGTCAGCTTGTGTTGGTCTTATAGGCTTTTCAAACGCTTATATGCCAGAGACTTCCGTCCATACGACTACCGCCCTCTAGTGGCACCATAGAAGCTTCTTCTCTTACAGTAGAATCTGGAATCTCATTTCAATAGATTCTTTCTACGATCCTCTTCCATCTAAAACTACTGCCGTCTTCTAGGCGCACCATAGAAGCTTCTTCTCTTACAGAAGAATCTGGAATCTCATTTCAATAGATTCTTTCTGCGATCTTCGTCCACCTAAAACTACTGCCCTCCGCTAGGCGCACCATAGAATCTTCTTCTCTTACAGTAGAATCTGGAATCTCATTTCAATAGATTCTTTCTACGATCTTCTTCCATCTAAAACTACTGCCGTCCTCTAGGCATACCATAGAAGCTTCTTCTCTTACAGTAAAATCTGGAATCTCATTTATAGAAGAATAGATTATTTCTACGATCTTCTTGCATCTAAAACTACTGCCGTCTTCTAGGCGCACCATAGAAGCTTCTTCTCTTACAGGAGAATCTGGAAGCTTCTTGTCTTACAGTAAAATCTGGAATCTCATTTCAATAGATTCTTTCTACGATCCTCTTCCATCTAAAACTACTGCGGTCTTCTAGGCGCACCATAGAAGCTTCTTCTCTTACAGAAGAATCTGGAATCTCATTTCAATAGATTCTTTCTGCGATCTTCGTCCATCTAAACCTACTGCCCTCCTCTAGGCGTACTATAGAATCTTCTTCTCTTACAGTAGAATCTGGAATCTCATTTCAATAGATTCTTTCTACGATCTTCTTCCATCTAAAACTACTGCCGTCCTCTAGGCATACCATAGAAGCTTCTTCTCTTACAGTAAAATCCGGAATCTCATTGCAATAGATTATTTCCACGATCTTCTTCCATCTAAAACTACTGCCGTCTTCTAGGCGCACCATATAAGCTTCTTCTCTTACAGAAGAATCTGGAATCTCATTTCAATAGATTCTTTCTGCGATCTTCGTCCACCTAAAACTACTGCCCTCCGCTAGGCGCACCATAGAATCTTCTTCTCTTACAGTAGAATCTGGAATCTCATTTCAATAGATTCTTTCTACGATCTTCTTCCATCTAAAACTACTGCCGTCCTCTAGGCATACCATAGAAGCTTCTTCTCTTACAGTAAAATCTGGAATCTCATTTATAGAAGAATAGATTATTTCTACGATCTTCTTGCATCTAAAACTACTGCCGTCTTCTAGGCGCACCATAGAAGCTTCTTCTCTTACAGGAGAATCTGGAAGCTTCTTGTCTTACAGTAAAATCTGGAATCTCATTTCAATAGATTATTTCTACGATCTTCGTCCATCTAAAACTACTGCCCTCCTCTAGGCGTACCATAGAATCTTCTTCTCTTACAGTAGAATCTGGAATCTCATTTCAATAGATTCTTTCTACGATCTTCGTCCATCTAAAACTACTGCCTTCCTCTAGGCGTACCATAGAAGCTTCTTCTCTTACAGTAGAATCTGGAATCTCATTTCAATAGCTTCTTTCTGCAATTTTATGCTTTCATTACTGCAATGAGTCTACGAGACATCTCTTTGGATTTGCCCACAATCCGAATTCGTTATATATTTTTCCAGCGTTAGACTTCAAAACTTTATACCCATATAATAGGCGCAACATTCTATGGCTTAGAAAATCTTCGGTCGGAGTTCATTCACAAGTGCAAGTTTTTCCCGCCTCAGTATCCTAGTTTCTCGATTTCAAATACCCCCAAATGACACCCCCAAAAACACTTTGCTACTTCCCTCTGATGATTACTTCAACTCACCTTCTAAATCAACCACTTTTTATACCCTATCCTAAGGGTATATTAAGTTTGACACATAGTTTGTAACATAGAGAAATAATCGAGATAGACCCTATAAAGTATATATATTCGTGATCAGCATCAATAGCGAAATCGATTGAGCGATGACCGTCCGTCCGTCCGTCCGTCCGTCCGTCCGTATGTCACCGCTTTTTGGGCCTTAAATTTTGAGCTAGAACGATGAAATTTCATATCTGGGCTTCTGAGAAAAAGATACAGTACAAGTGTAAAAATTTTTGAAATCCGCCCACTGCCACGCCCACTTTTTCATAACTTCACTAAATTATATGAAACCGAAAAATTTTGTTAAGTCCAAATATTTAGGTATTCAGATTCCCTACAATTCACGCATAGAACAGTTTTGGCCACGCCCACTTTTTGGGGGCGTTTCCATCAAAAAACAAAATTTTACATGTAACATCCTCAAACGTTCGAGGTTATAGCCATATTTGAGTACGAAATGCAATTTGGCCATGCCCACTTTATAGAGAGATGGATAGGGTATTAGACGATCCGTTCCAGACGGATTGTAGCTTTTCTGTATGTTTTTTTCAAAATTAATCACCCTTATTCATCCTTGTACATACATACATTTGATGAAACAGTTGGTATCCGTCCAAGCCTTCCACACATTTATCACATTATATGTGGAAGGAATAGTTATTTACATTTATTATTTCATCATCCTGTAACCATTCTTGGCTCACACATTTGTAGTGGAAGCCGTATACAAGAAGGTTCTTAAGATTCAACATTCATATATCTGTCCATCGTCCAAGTCAGAGTCTATTATACTAACTTAAGGTCTAAAACTGTCCGGCAGCAGAGTTGTAAAAGAATTAAATCTTTTCAGAGGTTAATTCTACTGAATTCATCGAGAAATGATTTGAATTTTTTTTTGCTAAAAAATATTGCGATTTAAAAAACTTTAATTCACCATTCTGTTGAAGTCAGTGATTGATGTATTCAATTCGTAGCAATCACTGAATTGAAATCATCATGGAAGTCAATTCAATTCACTAGATGTAAGTTGAGTGTAAGTTAAGTCAGTAGTGAATTCACTTAAAATCGGTTGAAGTCATTGCATTCTATAAACATATTCTGTTTTAAAATTTTGAAAAAGTTTTCGTTATCTAAAATTATTAGACGATTTTTTGACTGAGTTTCGTCTGCTTGGTTGAATTATTTTACCCTCTTCTGTTTTGTTGAGACATCAAAATCTCCTTCAAACCAACAATATTTACGTTTCAAATATCACGGTATCTTTACTAAATCAAAATTTGAATTTCGTTCACAAATTTCATTTTATAATCAGACATCAAAATTAAGATGATCCACCTCCTCCGTTCAAGTGAATTAAAATTATTGCACTCGAATTCACTGACTTCAAACCGATTTCAAGTGAATTCACTACTGACTTCAACTTATGTACATCTAATGAATTCAATTGACTTTCAACATGATTTCAATTCAGTGATTGCTAATAATTGAATGCACATAAAACACTGCCTTCAAAAGAATGATGAATTAAAGTCTTTTTTAAATCGCAGTCATTTAAATAATAACTTATCCTTTCAAAATAAATTATGTATCTTATAATCGATCAAAGTTTACTTTGTGTAAAATTCATTCAATTAATAAAATTCTGTTTTCGGTGTTGTAAGCAAGAAAGCAGGGAAACGGAACAAAGTCTTTTTCTTTGTTATATGGACTTTTACATATGGGAAGTCGATAAAGGACATATGAGGATAAGTACATACAGGTTTGTCTTCAAATAGGCGAATCTACAACGTTATGGCAAGTATTCTAGATGATTCCAGACGCCTGTCGAAGTTTAAGATATGTCAAAAGGTAAGGTTAAGCAAATGGGAAGTCTTATAAACTCACCTACACCACAGAGACTTCATTGCCCTAAATTTACTTAACAACCCTGGAAACACTTTTTTTTAAACTTCTATTCAAACCAACAAAGTTGTGGATCAGGTCCATGGAAACCTGTCTAGTGATTAGGAATATAAATAATGTTTGGATATATATATTGTTCGAAAGATTACGAACCAGACCACTGTATTGGGTCCCTTTTCGTCTTTCTTCCACGATCCATCTTAGCCGCAAAGTCTCTCTGGAGACAGAACAGTTCCTCTCTGGCTTTGATTCCTCGTGTCAACGCTAGCATCTGTTTAACAGAAATCTGGTTCATCCTCTGGGTTTCTAATCAGTGACTCACCATGACCTCCCTTTTTCTGCTAGCTAACGCCGGACATAGTTCACAGGTGTCGTCCTCCAGAAAACCCGAAATTTTCATGACTTGTAGATAACGGTATCGCCCATTTCAATGTTCTTCGCCCTAAGCTTAGAACTTCTCAGTGAGTGTGCCAATCGGTATTTTAAAAGCCATTTTCATTGCTAATCATTTGTTCTACCATCCCTCTGCCAATTGCATCAAATGGTTCCGGACCAGAGAGCTCCGAGGTTAACCCTTGCTTTGCCAGAGAGTCCGCCTTTTCTTTCCCTTCAGTCCCTACGTGCCTTCTTTCGTATACATCCAGTATGCTGACCTCGGCGAGAGTCCCCACCTTAGTCCACATACCCGTTTGCACTGATGAAGCACCCTTTTCGCCTTTCCGATCTCCTCTTCCGCATGGGAGTTTGAAGGTAGTTCAACACCTAGGTATACACCTAGATACTTAACTTTCCTGGTCACATGTAGTTCCGATCCAAAATGTGTCAAGGGCTGAAATTCCAAATCTCTCCTCTTCCTTGTGAAGATGATTAGATCTGTCTTTTTCGCATTAATGGAGAGCCTTTATTGCTGACACAACCCATCCACCACTCGGAGAGCATTTCTCATTGTGTCTGCTGTATGAGTTTGCCTCGACATATCCCACAATGTGGATGTCAGTCTTTTCAAGTCTTCTCAGGAGAGAGTCCGCAGTTATAGTCAACAGAGTAGGTGATAAGACTCCTCCCTGCGGGAAACCTCTGCTAACCCTTCCTCTAAGTCTTGAAGTTTCCTTCTGAATATTTATCGCCCTATTGTTCAACATATTGTCCACCCATCTCACCACCAATGGGTTAACACTGCGTTCTTCTACGCAGATTTTCGACACACATCTTGTCGAAGGCACCTTCAATGTCCATTATTATGGTGATGCCTCCGGTATGGATCTCCTCTTCCGTAAGTCGAACCACCTGGTGTAGAGCTATTTCCGTAGACCTACCAGCTCTGTATAGATGTTGCCTACTACTCAAAGGACACGCTTTCAGCACCGTGCTCTCCATATGGTCTTTCCATTGTTTTCAACAGAAATGATATTAGGCTGACCGAACTGAAGGACTTCGCTTCGGTGTAGTCCCTTTTTCCCGGTTTTGGAAGAAACACCACATTTGTTTATCTCCATGTTACCTAGCCTATCGCTAGGTATGTAACGTATATACCACTAAGCCTTGGTATAAAGAGATCTGCAACCCATTGAATTAAAGTTGAGAATATTCCATCTGGTGCCGCGGTCTTGTACGGAGAAAACGTTTTTATCGCCCCACTGATCACTTCTGGTGGCCAAAGGATGGCGATGCGGAATATATGGGAACACAAGCGTTCGTTGGTGGTAGCAAACGAGAGAGGGTGGTGGAGTGTTTTCTCACTAAGACACTTCCTCTTAATCTGGACGGCAATGGACGAATTCTCCAGGTGGAATCAACGGTGGCGCCCACTGTTCCAGTCAGGCCGAACTTTCTAGTGCAATCCCTATATGAGCTGCTCTGACTTATTCGGATCCCAGGTCTATAGGGATCTCAAAAACTGAGCCAGGGTGTTGGAAAAGAGTTGGTGGCGGACGAGCCCTTAATGGGCCAACGGCAGCACTCATATCCCCGAACTGGGTTACTGACTCCGGAAAATCCGGCCCCTCGTCCTAGGGGTTTAAAAGGGAGCTGGTCCTCCAGGTTGGGGGTTGTGCGTAGGGGTAACTTCCCGACCACGGAAAAAACAATTAGTTCCGAAATACTTTCAAGCCTCGGATACGGATGGATTCACTGTTGAAGACCCTAGCAATCGAAATAAGGACGAAGAATTAGCAGAGGCCTTAGTCTGCTATAAGGCAGACATCACCGCCATCCAGGAAGTGCGATGGGATGGGCCGGGCAAAAAAAGGATGAAAAACTGTGACATCTATTACGGTGATTGCTACAGAGAGCAGAAACAGCGCTTATTCGGATGTGGATTTGTCATAAGCGGCAGACTTAGGCAAGAAGTCTTAAGCTTTCGACACGTGAGCGAACGACTTATGACAATCCGCATCAAGGCTAAATTCGCCAACATAAGCCTTATATGCGCTCACGCTCCCACCGAAGACAAGGACGACGCCACCAAAGAATGTTTCTACGAGCTCCTCGACAAAACTTACGAGCAATGCCCTAAATATGACGTTAAAATCGTTTTAGGCGATTTTAACGCCAAGATAGGAAAGGAGGACATCTTTGGTAGGACGATTGGTAAGCACAGCCTCCACGACACCACGTCCGGAAACGGACTTAGGCTTATTGACTTCGCTGCGGGGCGAAACGTCACCATAACGTCACAAGGGGCATGGCGGTCTCCTGATGATCAAACGGTCAACCAAATTGATCACATTGCGATCGACGTAAGGCATGCCTCCAGTATTCTCGATGTCCGAACCTTCCGAGCAGCCAACATCGACTCGGATCACTACCTTGTTGCAGCCACGGTACGAATGCGGATATCCCTAACGTCACAACAAAGAAGAAATACTGTGAGAAGATATAACGTTGAAAGGCTGCAATCGCAAGAGATCACCAGAACCTTTGCCGAACGCGTATCCCGAAATCTCGCTACAACTCCTATGCCGCAAGCATCAAATGCCGAGGACCAATGGCAACACTGCCAACATGCCATCAGAAGTGCCGCAACTGATGTACTGGGTTTCGCTCCACCACCACAAAGAAACCCATGGTTTGACGAAGAATGCCGGCAAGCAAATGCAGCTTAACAAGAGGCATACAAAGCGGCGCTGCAAAGAAGGACGAGAGCGGCTCGTGAGCTCTACGAGCAAAAGAGACGGGAAGAACATCGGCTTCTCCGAAAGAAGAAAAAAGAGCACGAGAAGCGCGTGATCGAAGATATTGAGAGATTATACTCCAGGAACAATGTACGGAAGTTCTACCAACAGGTAAAAAGAACGTGTCAGGCCAACAAGACCCGTACAGAAGCCTGTAGAGATGAAGAAGGAAACCTCGTAGTAGAGTCACAGTCGGTGCTGAGAATATGGAAAAATTTCTTCTGCAGGCTGTATAACGGCGACGAAGACCAACATTCCGCTGTCAGGCAGAATGAACCATTCAACATAGACGATGATAGCCAAAACTTCCGTCCACCTGACCAAAACGAAGTGAGGATAGCAATATCCAAACTTAAGTCCAACAAGGCTGCTGGACCTGACGGCTTACCAGCCGAGCTGTTCAAGGCAGCTGGAAATGACCTTTTAGAGAGCATACACCAATTCATTTCTAAAATTTGGTCAGATGAGTGTATGCCTGATGAATGGAATCTCAGCACCGTTTGCCCGATCCACAAGAAAGGAGATCCTCTCAATTGCGCCAATTACAGAGGTATCAGTCTCCTCAACATCGCGTACAAGATCCTATCTGCCATATTGTGTGAACGTCTGAAACCCTTCGTCAACAACCTGATTGGACCCTATCAGTGTGGTTTCAGACCAGGAAAGTCCACAATAGATCAAATTTTCACACTTCGGCAGATCCTGGAAAAAACTCAAGACGTCCAAATCGATACCCACCATCTCTTCATCGATTTTAAGGCCGCATATGACAGCATCTTTAGAGACGAGCTATACAGAGCCATGTCTAGTTTCGGCATCCCTGCCAAACTCGTTCGCCTGTGAGAATTCTCGCTGCTCCATCAAGGTCGGTAACCATTTCACCGAGACCTTTGATGTCAAAAAAGGATTTAGACAAGGTGACGCGCTGTCATGTGATTTTTTTAACATCGTTCTTGAAAGAATTGTGCGAAACTCACAAGCCAACACCGGAGGCACAATCTTTCAAAAGTCAGCCGACGATATCGACATTATTGGAAGAACACAGCGGGCTGTCACCTGTGAAACAGAAGCCGCCAAAAGGTTTAGCGGTAAACGAGGGCAAAACCAAGTATATGCTGTCAACCAGAAGGGATATGCAACATCGACGAATTGGACAGAACGTCACAATCGACAGCTATAACTTTGAGGTAGTAAGGGACTTTGTCTACCTCGGCTCTGCTATCAATTCTAACAACAACACCTCGGCAGAAATAAAACGAAGAATAACTCTTGCCAATCGCTGTTTCTTTCGGCTGAGAAGGCAATTGAGTAGTAAAGCCCTATCCCGAACAACTAAGGAGACTCTATATAAGACCTTGATCATCCCAGTCCTGCTTTATGGCGCTGAAGCTTGGACTTTATCAAAAGCGGATGAAGATATCCTCGGTGGTTTCGAGAGAAAAATTCTTCGAAAAATATTCGGTCCCGTTTGCGTTGACGGGCTTTGGAGGAGAAGATTCAACGACGAACTATACGAGCTGTACAGCGACATAGACCTAGTCAAAAAACTGCGCATTAGTCGTTTGAGATGGCTAGGACATGTAGAGCGAATGGACACCAATGCTCCGGCCCGAAGAGTCTTCGAATCACACCCGGAGGGACAACGCAGCAGAGGAAGACCTCGCCTTAGGTGGCGCGCACAAGTTGAAGGGGACCTGGACAAGCTAGGAGTGCGCAACTGGAGGCAGTTAGCTAAGGACCGAGCTAACTTTAGAGGCTTGTTAGTTAAGGCGCAGGTTCACCCCGAACTGTAGCGCCACCTAAGTAAGTAAGTAAGACCACTTCTGGAGTTACTACCCGTTCCGCTTCTGCTCTATCTATCCTCTTTGCTCCTCGTTTCCTCAGGTCTGATCAGACTTAAGACTTCCCGGAAAGTGTATTTCCATGAGGACCTCATTTGTACGATCCAGTGTCTCAACAATCTCACCCGTTCTATCGCGAATGAGTCCGACTTTGGAAACTGGATTTTTTGAAGTCTATTGACCTCAGCTGTGCTTCTCATATTCGAACAAAATTCCCTCCACGACTCCCTCTTACGTCGTCGAAGAGTTGCTTTTAGCTGTTTCTTCTTTGCTTTATACTCATCTCATGATTCAGTAGCATCCCTTCTCATGGCATGATTAAAGGTTTTTCTCACCTCCTTCTTTAGAATTTCAAGCTCCCTATACCACTAAGACGTGGGGTCCTTGTCATCTACCAAAGTCGTTGTACACGCCACTTGGTAAGCAGTTTCAACAGCTGATTGTAAGTACTTCAGCTGTGACTCTACATCCAAAATGGTTTTCGGTATTTTGCCTACCCTCCTATTCAGGTTATCCCGTAACATTTCCTGGTATTTTACTTTATTCGTGTTCCTGGGATTCCTGACGTGTTTCTGACCTTTTTTCCTTTTAGATCCGAATCGAATCGAACATCAAATGAGATGGCTGTGTGATCCGACATCATTGTTTGACTATGTATCTAAAGATACAGCTAGATTAAGGCAAGGAACGGCTGGTCCTGGCCAGTGCAAAGTGGTTGATGCATCCGAACTATTTGGAAACTCGAAATATTCCCCCTGTGGGCAATGAATGTGTTAGATTAGGTACGTGGGTCAGCGAGTGAAGGAATCCACAACGCCACACTCAGGTCAATACAGACCCATTGTGATACCCATAGCGGAGAGATGTGCCTTGCCAATTGGTTAACCCTAGTACTACAAATATGGTTCCTATGAACTAACAAAACAATCCAGTTGACTTGATGTACTTCAAAATGTCATTCACTGGTCTACTGGATAATTCTTCTAGGTCTCAGAAGAAGTGTCGTCCGGGAACTTTAAATCTAAGGTGGTTAAGACCTGGACAGTGACAGAGAAAGTAGGTTGTATCCTCATTAACTTCCTCATGACCACATCTACGACATCTGTCTCCTTCTGTTAATCTTAGTTTTTTCATATGATACCGCAGAGTGTAATGACCCGTGATAACTCCTATCAGAAAGTAGGTTGTATCCTCATTAACTTCCTCATGACCACATCCACGACATCTGTCTCCTTCTGTTAATCTTAGTTTTTTCATATGATACCGCAGAGTGTAATGACCCGTGATAACTCCTATCAGGGTAGAAAGGGATTTCCTATCATTTTGCATAATTCTGTCGATCCCACTGTTTGGCGGGTATGCCGCAAGAAACGGATAAAATTTTGCTTTTACTGTTACTGTTCCGCGGTTAAAATTGGTCCTTCGAGTCGGAAGAAACAAGGCCATTTACTTCTTGTGATGACACAAGTGTCTAGAGAGGACCATCTAATGTTAGCTTACCTTCGGACCCTAATCCCTGCTTCGAGGTTCAGTGAGCAAGGCGGAATGCGCATCGAGGTATCGACCTGTTTTGATGTAGATTCTGAACCTCTTCTGGCTAGCTCATTGACCTTCTCATTACCTGGTATATTTTCATGTCCAGGGACTCAGCAGAGCGCAGCCTTGTGCTGCAAACATGAAGATTATCCAACTTAACCTCAACCATTGCGAGGCAGCTCAGGGCCTACTTACGCAGACGGTCCGAGAGTACGATGCGCATATCGCAATACTCAGCGAGCCTTACAAGCAACTTAATGAGCGTATGTGGACAGCGGACACTTCAGGCAAAGCAGCGATATGGATATGCAGCCAACGAGCATTCGAAGAGAAAATGGCGACGTACAACGTAGGCTTCGAGTGGGCCAAAGTAAATGATATGTACTTATCTAACTGCTATACTCCTCCCAACATCACAGAAGAACAATTCGAGCGAATAGTTGACAACATCGCAACCACCGAAAGAGGAAGAAACCGCGTCGTTATTGCTGGCGATTTCAATGCGTGGGCGGTAGAGTGGGGCTCGCGTACCACAAATGCTAGAGGAAGAACACTCCTGGAGGCATTCGCATTGCTGGATATATTGCGAGCTGACTTTCTGGTAAAACGGAAGAGGGTTAATAATAGCCATCACCTTCATGAGCACGTGTTTGGCAAGGAATGCTGCGTGGAAAGTATGCACTATGTATACGCACAGCGACCTCCAGGCGATCAAGTTCCAGCTACGACCCAGCCGGAAAAGGGGATGGAAACCATACACTCTGGACGCTGAAGTAGCGAATCAGCTTAGAAGGGGATTGACACGCGTCTGTGATGCAACATAACAACAAGAAAATAACAAACGCGCAGCGGCCACCAGTATACTGGATGTCAAGAACGCATTCAACACCGTAAACTGGAGAAACATCTTGCGAGCACTTACCGCCAAGAGAGTACCAGAATACCCTCAGAAAATAATGACGGACTATTTTAGAAGTAGAATACTGCTCTACGACACCGACGATTGACCGAGGCAGTATAACGTCACAGGCGACGTTCCTCAAGGCTCCGTATTAGGTCCGCTGCTGTGGTACCTAATGTATGTAATTGGAACCCCGAGGTCTTCGAAAATAATTGGCTTCGCCTATGACATAGCAATCGTTGTAGTGAACAAACACCTTGAGGAATTGCAGCATGACTGCAATGAAGCTATCGGGATGGTCCACGATTGGCTAGTACGCAAGGGTCTCATCAGCAGCAGGCGAGTCATGGAGACTATAAGAGTAACCGTGGTCGATCACGTCTTAGCTTCCAAACCAGAGCTGAAGTAGCTTGGCATTGCCTAGATTTAAGTTTATAAGCAGCACCCACAACATGCAGCTGAAAAGGCAGTTAAGACAACGGCTGCCTATCAAGGATATTGCCGAATAAGAAGAGATTACTCTTAACAAGAGTTGCCGCATCAATAATGCTCTACGCCTCCCAAATATGGGCTGGTGCCATGAAAACAAAATCATACAGAAAGAAGACTGAGGCAGCCTACAGAACCAACGCGTTGAGAGTATGCAGCGCCTTCCGAACAACATTCTACGGCGCGGCATGTATAGTGGCTGGCATGGTACCAATAGACCTTTTTGCCAAAGAAGAGCAAAAAAAATACCGTGTCGGCAGGACATCAGCAACAGTAACGATTCGAAGTAGTACTGAAGTACCACCAACGACAAGTCTGGAAGAATGGCAGGAAAGATGGTGTCACTCTGAAAAAAAAGCAGGTGGACGCATAGATTGATACCCAATATAGACGCCTGGATAAATAGGAAGCATGGAGAGCTGAATTTCTACCTGATCCAGATGCTTACTGGCCATGCCTGCATGGCCACCTGCACAGGTTTGGACACGACGACAACCCTTATTGTCCAACGTGCACGGAAGCAGTGGAGGATGTGGAACACATCATGTTCCACTGCTCACGATATTACGTAGAACGGCACCTGCTGGTAAACCGATTGGACGAGAAGGGAAGGTGGGTTTAGTGGGTGAAAATCCCACACTGTTACTGAGTATGGGCTCAGTTTCGTCTTTAAAAGATTCCCACTTTCCTACGTAAGAAAACAAAGCTCGAAACCCAACATATTGGAGCGCGTTAAGAAAGAGCCAGTACGGCTCTGTAGTGCTCTAAGAAAGCTCTTGGAAGTAAATGAGGACTTCAGCCTCGAATTACATATTGTCTATGTATGGCGTCTGATAGAATGCGCTGGATGAAGCCATCCACTACAACCTCCTTAGTCGTGTGCAAAGAACGGCATACGTCTGTATTAGTGGACTGAGGATCCCTCCAACTGCGGCTATAGACACTCGATAACTATTGCAAACAAGTAGCAGCATTCCCATGAAAGCAGTTCTTTTATGGACCAGGCTCCGTATTGGCCACTCGTCTATTCTAAATAAACTAGAATCCATCCCATCCCGTAATCAGTGTACGCACTCCCCCAGCTCCTTTGCAACAAAATTTCGAAACCTATGTGCCCTCTAGGCCTGCCTGGGAGGGTCACGCAGTGGATCCATTTGCCTCTATACAGACGGGTCCAAGACAGAAGTAGGTGTGAGAGGCAAGATCTCCTTCTACCTTCCAAATCACTGTACCGTGTTCCATCCGGAAATAATGGCCTGGCTATGGTAAAATCTAATATCCGCGAGGGATACCACACTTTTTACTAATAGTCCAGCCGCGATTAAATCCCTCGATTCGGTCAACTTCATTTCCAAATCTGCCCTTAATTGTCATTTAGTATCTCTTAACGAGATGGTAGAACAATTTACAATTCATCTTATTTGCGTGTCGGGCCATTAGGGCCATTCCACGTAATTACATGGCAGACGCACCCGCCAGGCATGGCTCAACTCTGTCGATTTTCCCGGTGAACGAGCATCTCTACATGCCTTTCGGTACGTGTAAACGCTTAATTAAGCAAAATGCGATTAACGCTGGTCGAACTATACCACAAGCTCTATCACGAAACAGATCTGGCCCAGGTTTTTCCCAATCGAATCAGGATCGCTTAAATCTATAAAATGTTACCAAAACACATCAACATACATATTACAATGATGTAGTTGCGAAGCGGGTACATCATCCAGTCCAACATAACCGAAATATATTTTTGTTTTTACCAATGCACCATGTTTTTAGTTTGCCTAGGACAATATGCTTACCGATACAATCAAATTATGTTTTGAAGTCCAACGTGACATGGATTTTGTGCAGGTAACGCTTTGGATATAATGATAATCTATAGAAAGATGAGTCCATCAATACATTACCTGTTTCAGTAAACCAGAGTGAAACGCTTTGCAAAAATGTTTTCCAGGATGGACAGGAAATGAAAGATATATCTACGTGGGACGTTAACGAATTCAATGCAATTTGTATCCTTATTTGGCTTAGGGATGGGGTGTAACATAACAGTTTTTCAGCTTTGTGGAATGACCCCGGTATCGAGTATGTTATTATAATCGTATAGTTGTACATTGAGTGTCAGAGACTTGCATTGGGGGGAACATATTCGGTCTCTTCCAGGAGTTTTGCCTTTGGCTTTGTTTAAACATAATTCGATTTCAATCGATGAAATGGTCTCTTCGAATCGCCTAGCGGAAGGATTGTTGCTGTGTTGGCAAGGGAAATAATTGAGGTACATTTGAGTACTCACACCAGGAGTTACATACATATTCATGTTGGCGATTTGATATTTGATATACATATGTACATGCAGACATAGTAAGGCAGTTTCGGATTACCCGGAAGTCATCGAGTTAGGATTTATGCTTAAAGTGAATTCTGCGAAACTCTTACTTAGTTTTGATAGATAGCAATCGTATTGTTATAAAACTTCAAATTTGACTGCGAAGGTGTTTTTTGGAATTCCTTTATTTCATCCTTGAACCTGTCTACTAATTGGTAGAGAATTTACAATATGCCTTCTGTTGATGAACAGGTCCAATTTCTTATGCACTCCAAGAAAAAAATATTGTTATTCGTAATCGAAAATGCGTTTAATTTAATAATACAATAGAGTCCCTCATTTTTAAACGAGGGTGTAGTGGCTATCTGGCAACGCCATACATCTAGTTTGACAGCTAGACATCTATCAGTTTTTACTAATCTCTGCCTGTCCGCAGATCAGCGCTAAGGCAAATAGTTTTTCCAAATTTTTGTAATAGTTAACTAACGTTTAAATAATCTTTACTTATCGTTCTGTTTTGTTACTTTTAATAAATAAAGAGTTCCATTGAATTTTAAATAATAAATTGGTTGTGAATTACACACACCATAGGTGGAAAAGAGTTCGACTGAATATTTCCTAATGAGTTTTTCTAGAGATTTTGCTACAAGCGCTCAATAAGCTATCTGATGTATAACTGCCTAACCAGGACCTCCATTCTTCTGCTATCTAGCGCCGGACATTGAAACAATATAAGCGCTACCGTCCTTATGTCCTTCAGGCATAGTTCACAGGTGTCGTCCTCCAGAAGACACATCTTCTTTAGATGATACCCGAAATTTCCATGACCTGTAGATAACGCTACCACGCATTTCAGTGTTTTTCGCCCTACTAAACACTTCGATTTTTTAGGGTTCAACAAAAAACCATTTGTGTGAATGAAGACCTTGGTCTCAAACAACATACGATGTTGACAAGGTCTTCATTCACACATTCGACACAGTGCTCAATCATGCCAAGAGGACAGCTCATGTATATCTGAACGTCATCGGCATACATGTGAATAGAGCAATGTTTGGTGATCAAGGGGAGGTCATTTACGTATAGCGAAAATAAGAATGGGCCTAAAATTGACCCTTGTGGCACACCAGAAGTTGTTGGGAGAAAATTTGACAAGGTGTTATTTATTTCAACTGCTTGCATTCTATCAGTGAGGTAGGAAGAAAGTAACTTAACTGCAGAATCCGAAAAATTATAATGCCGAAGTTTAGTACATAATTTAGAGTGAACCACAGTATCGAACGCCTTTGAAAAATCAAGGACAACTACGAATGTCACATTACCTTCATCCTGGGCTTGTCTTAGATCCTCAATGACATTTATTAAGGCCGTTATACAACTGTGTTTTTTCCGAAAACCAGATTGTTTAGATGTTAGCAAATTTGTTGTATTAAGATACAAGCTCATTTGCTTTTGGAGAGTTTTCTCAAAAACTTTCGATAAAAATGGAAGAATGGAAATTGGTCTGTAATCGTTACTTTTTGAGTTTTTAGAAATCGGCAGAATTTTGGCCAATTTCCATTGTGAGGGATATAAACCAGTAGTCAAAATGGTATTGAAAATATAGGTAATAAACGGTAGAAGTATTGGCAAAATTGATTTCAAAAATAAAGGATGTATCTCATCAAAACCAACGGCATTCGATTTGACTGATAGCAAGCTTTCAACAAAGTCAGCACAATCTACGGTTCTGAAACCAAAGCTGGGGTAAGGTGTTAAAGGCGACGGACTTGTGGGATGACTAGAGGTAGCGTCCGCATTATTTAAGGTTGGAGGTATGGAGAAAGTTACAAACTTCCGATTGAGTGAATCGGGGTCAATGTCATCAGAAAGGTTAAATTTGGCTTTACCGATGCCAATGTTGTGTAAGTTCTTCCACAGTTGCCTATCATTTAAAGAGGGACTTAGCCTATCGGAAAGAAATCGGGATTTGGCTCTGCGAATCTCCGTAACAACTTTGTTGCGCAGGGAGCAATACATTTGTCGAAGCTGCTCTAACCGAAATCTATTCTAACGGTTGCAAGCTTGATCGCGTTTATGTAATAATGAGCGAGTTTGGTGGTTGTACCATGGCTGATTACAAGGTTGAGTGGTTTTTGTTCAAAGCTTCATTGCACAAGCAGCACGGTTCCAGACACTGAATACAACA
The DNA here is from genome assembly GCA_905220385.1 of Xylota sylvarum. Lineage (NCBI taxonomy): Eukaryota > Metazoa > Arthropoda > Insecta > Diptera > Syrphidae > Xylota > Xylota sylvarum. The sequence goes on along the minus strand of CAJMZQ010000056.1, from coordinate 1,144,679 downwards.
GGAGTTTATCTAGAACCAATAGGAATCCTAGAGAAATCATTTACGAAGTGGACATTTCCTTTCAACTTCAATAACTCAATGATAAAAAAAAAGGCAGCAAACTTAGAACAAAACGTACAAGAACTTTCCTTACTCTGTACAGCTAAAATCAAAGAATACTCTCTAGGAGAAATTCAACAAAACAGCATACTATTAGATGCATTACAGGAGCTCGCGGAAAAACAAGAAAACCTATATCACATGTCAGAAAATCAGTTAACCATAATTTCCAACATGATAGATTCATTCAACGAATCAACAAACCACATGAAGAAGAACTTCAAAACCATTGCTGAAGTAATTAACAAACATACAGAAAGGCTACAATCCATTTGGAACGGATCGTCTGATACCCTATCCTCCTCTCTATAAAGTGAGCGTGGCCAAATTGCATTTCGTACTCAAATATGGCTATAACCTCTAACATTTGAGGATTTTACATGTAAAACTTGATCAAAATCGGTTTTTTGATGAAAACGCCATCAAAAAGTGGGCGTGGCCAAAACTGTTTTACGGGTGAATTGTAGGGAATCTGAATACCTAAATATTTGGACTTAACAAAATTTTTCGGTTTCATATAATTTAGTGAAGTTATAAAAAAGTAGGCGTGGCAGTGGGCGGATGTAAAAAAAACTTTACACTCCTACTATATCTTTCCGTCAGAAGCCCAGATATGAAATTTTAGCGTCCTAGTTAAAAATTTAAGGCCTCAAAATCGGTTTTATGATGAAAACGCCCCCAAAAGGTGGGCATGGCCAAAACTTTCGTATGAGTGGATTGTAGGGAGTCTGAATGCCTAAATATTTGGTCTTAACAAAATTTTTCGGTTTCATATAATTTAATGAAGTTATGAAAACGTGGGCGTGGCAGTGGGCGGATTTAAAAAATGTTTACACTTGTACTGTATTTTTTTCTCAGAAGCCCCGATATGAAATTTCGTCGTCCTAGCTCAAAATTTAAGGCCCAAAAAGCGGTGACATACGGACGGACGGTCATCGCTCAATCGATTTCGCTCTTGATGCTGATCACGAATATATATACTTTATAGGGTCTATCTCGATTATTTCTCTATGTTACAAACTATGTGTCAAACTTAATATACCCTTAGGATAGGGTATAAACAGTCCGAATTACTAGAAGTTATACAGGAAGCCAAGTTAGGTAGAATGAGCATCCGATTTTTAAACTCGAACAAATTCATTTCAACACTAGAAAAAATTCAGTTGGATCTCCCACATAACATAAGGTTCCCACAGAAAATCTCTAGATTAAACTTACGCCCGATAAACCTAATAGCAAACATACAGAAAAGCTACAATCCGTCTGGAACGGAACGTCTAATACCCTATCCTCCTCTCTATTAAGTGGGCGTGGCTAAATTGCATTTCGTACTCAAATATGGCTATAACCTCGAACGTTTGATAATGTTACATGTAAAATTTGATCAAAATCGGTTTTTTAATTAAAACGCCCCCAAAAAGTGGGCGTGGCCAAAACTGTTCTACGGGTGAATTGTAGGGAATCTGAATACCTAAATATTTGGGTTTAACAACATTTTTCAGTTTCATATAATTTAGTGAAGTTATAAAAAGTAGGCGTGGCAGTGGCAGGTATCTTTTTCTCAGAAGCCCAGATATGAAATTTTATCGTCCCAGCTCAAAATTTAAGGCCCAAAGAGCGGTGACATACGGACGGACGGTCATCGCTCAATCGATTTCGCTATTGATGCTGATCACGAATATATATACTCTATAGGGTATATCTCGATTATTTCTCTATGTTACAAACTATGTGTCAAACTTAATATATCCTTAGGATAGGGTATAAACAGTCCGAATTACTAGAAGTTATTCAGGAAGCCAAGTTAGGTAGAATGAGCAGCCGATTTTTAAACTCGAACAAATTCATTTCAACACTAGAAAAAATTCAGTTGGATCTCCCACATAACATAAGGTTTCCACAGAAAATCTCTAGATTAAACTTACGCACGATAAACCTAATAGCAGCAACTACACCAAAGTACGTAAATAACAACCTGATGATTCATTTCAGTATATCCCTCGTTAGTGAAGAATTTTAGTTATCTAAGATGACAAGCATCTTAGTCACTAAAGCAAAACATTTTCAAACTTATGTCAGTAAATAGAAAACTTATAGCAAGAAACGATAACTACAGACGCTAGTAGGTATTAGGTTCCTTCTGCCTGGGAACCAAAAAGATGATTTTTAGGGAAACGCGTCATAAATGATTGGTTTTTGGGGTAAAAAGTGTGATTTTGAAATTTTGATGTATTATGTCTGTCAGTGATGGGAATTTAGTTAGTTAGTGTAGAAAGTGTGGGTGGGGGGGTGGATGATAGTTGATGTGTAATTAGGAAGTGGGAATGAAAATTGATTTTGTATCTGGGAGTGTGTGTGTGTGTGCGGATGATGTTGAATGGATGAGATCTTATCTGTGTGATGAGTAATTCGTGATCGTTGTTATCTGGGGTGAGTGCGAGAGATTGTAATATGATAGTGTTGATTAGTGTGTGTGTGACATGGCATGGATATTTGTTTATGTTATTTTAATGGTTTTTTAATTGTTTTTGGATATAGATGGAGCGTTGGATTGTGTGATCATGTTGTTGGAGTTTTTGTTTGGTTGAGAGAATGATGCGAATTTTGGAGGATGAGTGTGAGGGGAATGGAGAGGGTTTGGCTGTGTGTGATGACGATACATGGTTTGTATTTTGCTAATTGGGTGTGCTGGCGTGTTGTGTCATGAATTTTTTGTCAGCGTCATAATCATCTGTATTATTTGTTGGATATTACTGAAGCATTGGAGTGTGTTGGATATTGTGTAATTATGAAGCACAGTATGTGGATGAGTAATTTCGACGGATGGGTGAGGGAATATGGGATAAGGGGAGTTGTTTTTGGATGTTATCGTGAGTAATGCATGATCTACCGATCGTTGAAATCAAACAGCATCAGGTGGTGTTACTACTTGGATGGGGGACCGCGTGTGTTGTTAACATTATTAAATTAAGAAAGACGAAAAGGGGGGCTCTCTCTAATAATAATATATATTCATATATATGTACCTATGTACATATATACATATGCACAATTCCTGATCTTGCTATGGGAGTTGGGAATGTGAAAAGGGTGATGAATGCGGAAGGAAAATAGTTTGTATGTGTATGAATTCTTGGCATCGGTGACTATAAATGGTTCCCGTGACCAAATCTGTGTGTGTAAACTTGTGCAAAGGCATTGAATATAATGGACTATCACAAGTCAGGGTAATGTTGATTTGATAAGAGTGGGTCAGGGATAGGAAATTTGAATATATGAAAAGAAATTAATTGAATGTACATACATTAAGTAAACATTCATATGTACTTACATTAAGTAATACTTTATGAGAACAGTCGGAGTAACATATGTACATATGTACATACCAAATATTTATAATGCATTAAATATGGGAATGAAACCAAATCTAGAACATAACCAGCAATAAAGTGTCTTTGATGAAGGTACTGCAGATGAAGGGATGTACCTATGTACATACATACATATAAGGCTTGTTAAGAAGCATCTGAAACATGATTGTAATTTATTAATTATGAATTGACGAGCAAGTCAATCAGCCCTAAGTTATGCAATGAACTCGAAAGATCCTCAGATCTTAGAAATGCTACTGTATGTCAGAAAAAATATAAAATTTAACAAAAGACACGCCCATCTGTTAAATTTGGGAATTAATTCATCTATCAATCTAGGATATATCAAGCATTCAAGTCTCTTTAAGAAGGTACTGCAAATGAAGGGATGTATAAGGTTTGTCAATCAACGAGCAAGTCAATCCGTCCTAAATTATGCAACGAACTTGAGAGATCCTCAGATCTTAGAAATGCTGCTAGGCGTGTACATACGTCAGAAAATATAGAACTTAACAAAATACACACTCATCTGGCGCTATTCAATAGCATCGATCTAAACCTCTCGTTAACTCCATTTTATGCTGTGTAACCTTTCATAAAGGCATGGAATATAATGGTTTATCACAAGTCAGGGTCAGGGTAATGTTGATTTGATAAGAGTGGGTCAGGAATATGAAATATGAAAAATAAAAATAAATAAATTGAATGAATGTGTATCATACATATATACATATATACATACATCAAGTAATACTTTATGAGAACAGTCGGTGATATACACAAGATTTCTAAATTCTATTAAATATGGGAAAGTATCCAAATTTGGAAGATGCCCTGCATTCAAGTGTCTTTAAATACCTTCTTGGATAGAGGGATGTATAAGGCTTGTCAAGGAATATCTGAAATATGATTGTAATTTAGTAATCAAGTCAATCCGTCCTAAATTATGCAACGAACTTGAGAGATCCTCAGATCTTATAAATGCTACTGTATGTCAGAAAAAATATAAAACTTAACAAAACACATGCTCATCTGAGGCCGCTCAATAGCATCGATCTAAACATCTCGTCAACTTTGATTTATGCTATGTAACCGTTCATAAAGGCATGGAATATAATAAGTCAGGGTAATGTTGATTTGATAAGAGTGGGTCAGGAATAGGAAATTTGAATGTATAAAAAACATAAATTGATTGAATGTGTATCACACATATGTATATACATCAAGTAATACTTTATGAGAACAGTCGGTGATATACACGAGATTTCTAAATTCTATTAAATATGGGAAAGAATCCAAATCTAGAAGATATCCTGCATTCAAGTGTCTTTAAGTACCTTCTTGGATGGAGGGATGTATAAGGCTTGTCAAGGAATATCTGAAATATGATTGTAATTAATTAATTACGAAGCGACGAACAAGTCAATCCGTCCTAAATTATGCAATGAACTTCAGAGATCCTCAAATCTTACAGATGCTACTATCTGCGCCAGAAAATATAGAACTTAACAAAATATAAGCTGATCTGACGCCACTGAATAGCGTCAATCCAACCGTCTCGTCAGCTCTGTTTTATACAGTAAAATATTACAATAAAAGCATATCATACAGGAAATTCTGAAGCATGGAGCGTACATACATACATATATAAAATCAAAGAACAAGTGCCATGCTTCATATAGTCTCACAAATGGATGCAAATCCTATGTCTTTATGGTGAATAAACAAAAATCTTTTCGTTATCCGTTTAAGCGACATCAATGATTATTTTCTTGAGGGCAATTAAAATTACACCTGAATGAATAGAGATCGTCACAATCAAATCTGATTTATCGTATAGTTGTAAGTCCACCTGCACTTCTTTCAAAACTACATAGAAACTCATTACTTCCTCTGAAAAAATATTATTAAGTAGTTAAAATGTTGACGATCAATAAGTGAAATGTTACAGATCAGATCCCAATATCCCAGATCAAAGAGCAATTACTCCCATCCTGTGCATGATAAAAAACGAGCAGCTTTCGATGGATAGAAAAGGTCAACTTATACAAAAATCTCTTGAGCCACCCATTGATTGACCTAAACACATTTCATGACACTGAAGCCAGGCAACTGTTGGAAAATGATTTCCAGATCATCAGCAGAGAGCAATTTAACATATTGATCAATTTCCTACGAAGCAATGAAGAAAAATTCCTACTGCTGCGTCAGAAAAAAGATTTAAACCTTCTGGAAAATTAAAATTAAATAAAAAACCATTTTGATTTTAAAATTTTTTTTTATTTTTATAGAAGTTTGCGTATAATATTTATTTCTTTTGGTATAGTAGGGACATCAAACTGTCCACTAACCACTAGATGCTCCAGTATTTTCAACATATGGAATAGCGTTTTCAGTTGGTTAGTTTTAAGGTCTCTCCTATATTCGTGCAGAAGTTTTGTCGCCTCCACAACAAATTCTAGGTAGTCCCAGCAAGCCTTCTCGAACTCTTCGATGAAATTAGTTATGATTTGTTGAATCATACTGGTGCTACTATGAATAACATAAATTCATAAGTCTTATTTATACTGAAATTTTTCTCGCTCATTGATCGTGCTTTATGTAAACAATCCATACACATGTCTTACCTCATATGGAGAAATACAAAGGAGAACAAAGGATAATTCACTGCCCTCTGACTTGGATAAATACACACACACACAGAGATCGATCATTAACTTTCCTTTCGATATTTAATTTCGTTCGGACAGTGGTCCCCGTAATCAAAAATGCTTCTCTAACAGAAATAAGTGAACTCCATCAAAGAATGTATCCATATACGATGTCTCATATGGAGAAAATAAACATGTTTGATCACGCTCTAATCAATGATGGACATATGTACATATGTGTATGTGTCATGATAATGACATAATTTCATACATTCTCTTTCCCATTTCTCATGTATTCATATTTCTTATCATTGCACTCAGCATAAAAAATATTGTCCCAGACAGGCAGTAGAATGTAAGGTGTCTTATTGCTGTCTGGCTATTTTGTTTTCGTCTGTCTACACCTAAGTAATTAAACTCTTGTAAATTATTTTGTATAGTTAGCAATATTTTAGTATTTAAGATCATGTTAATTAAGAAATAAAGTCAGTTCTTTTCGAACCAACACAAATCAACGTCTTCATTTTTGACTTCCCCCCACCAGTGGTAAGGGATCATAATAATAGAAATATTTTATATTGCTTACATTCATCATCATATCATTTGGTCCTTCGAAGCCAACAAAAGCGTTAACACTGGTTTAATACATTAAATTTACAGTCAGTAAATCTGTAGAGTTATCGTACGTAAAACTTATAATAGCGTTACCAAGGCTAAACATTGGTAAATCATAACATAAAATATTTTTTAAAGCGTTGCCAGGACTAGTAACACTGGTAGTGAAGTGAAAAGTGAAATACAAAAAAGGTGAAACAGTGCTAAATTATAAACAAATAATCGATCATCGATGGAGGATTACGAAGTTTACATTATTGTTGCTGGCAGAAGGCCTTAGCGCAAGAGTTAGAAAGAGCGCAAATAAACTTTGGAAAAGATAGCGCATCTCGGAAAACACTTCAGTATAAAACTGATCGAATCACGAAAATCGACGGGATTTGGAAAGAGTTCGAGGAAAACCATGAGAAAATTCGGGGTGTCGTAAAGCCTGATACTCCATATATGCAGGCAAACACATTCGAAGTCGTTAAATCGATATATAAAAAGCTAAGAATAGACTTGGAAAATATTGTTCCACCATCGGAAGAAACCGAAGTCCAAAAAGAAGTGCAAAGGACTTCCAAAGACGACACCCAGCGGCTACACCTTAAAAAAATAGAAATCAAAATTGGAGCCATAATAAGAACGATAGAATCATTCGAGCAGACATTTGAAAATTACTCGAGGGAAGTATACGAGTATCAACAAAGGATTCTTCTAGATCAATGGAGAAACCTAACCGAATTGCATGAAGAATTCCTTTCAAATGCAACTGCTCAAGATTATAAGACCTCATATGTAACCGAAAAGAGGTATGAAGGTGTCCAAGAAGATGTCAATAACTGCCTATTTCAAATGGCTTCCAAATCCTCAGCAACTCAAATAGCCAAAGAGTCCCCCTCTAACTCAGAAGTGCGACTACCGCAGCTTAAAATGAATTACTTAAAATGGCAGTCGTTTTGTGATATCTTCACAACTATAATCCATAATAAAGCTACTCTTGGGATCACCGAAAAAATGGAGTACCTCAAAACGCATCTGGAGGGCGAACCATTGCAGTTGATACAACATTTTACTATCTCAAGCGAAAATTACGCAAGTGCTTGGGAAACTCTAAAAAAGCGATACGACAATAAGAGGAAAATCGTATCAATGCACTTAGAGAGAATGTTCAAAATTGGCTATCACGGCAACCAGTCCTCTGCAAGTCATCTAAAAGCTATTTTAGATGCAAATAAAGAAGGCCTTGCGGCTCTAAAAAACATGGGGTTCGAGACATCATCCTGGGGACCCATTATAGTTCATCTCATCGTAAAGGGATTGGACTCGGAAAGCAGAAATCTTTTTGAACCAGGGATTAAAAGTCCAAACAAGGTTCCCTCACAAGAAGAACTCTTCGATTTTCTGGCCAGAAGGTATCAGGCATTAGAGGTATTAGCTCCATCTCGTCAAAGACACCGAAAGGAAGAAAATAAAGGTGCTGTTCGAAATTACCATCTAGCAGCAAGGCTCAGTTGCATTTTTTGTAAGGGTGATCATAATATTTACTCCTGCAACAAGTTCATGGGCTGGACACCAAACGAGAGATATGAGCATGTTAAACAGGCCAAGCTTTGCATCAATTGTCTAAGACATGACAAGAAGATCACCTGCTCAAGTCTGCGAACTTGCAAGCAGTGCAATAAAAAGCATCATACACTGCTTCACCAAGAACAGTACACCGGAAGACATCAGATCAATCCAACCAACGCTGCGTCCTTTAAAACCCCACCTGTTCAAACGTATTATGATCATCAAAGCCAAAGTGTGTTACTAGCCACAGCTATCGTTATTGGCACCAACATTGATGGACATCGCAAGGAATTGAGGGCACTCATAGATCCAGGATCCCAAGCGACACTTATTACAGAGCAAGCTGTCCAGTCGCTACGCTTGCCGAAACAGAAGGTGGACGCTGGAACAGCCCGCAGTAAGGTGGACGTCACAATTGAACCAAGATTCAAATCAGATTTCAAGCTCGTAATCTCAGCGCTTGTGTTACCAAATCTTACCAAACTAATGCCCGATAAAAACGACATCACTACGATTCCTACCCAACTCAAAAATCTTGAATTAGCAGATCCAACATTTTTCGTTCCTGGACCAATTGACATGATATTAATAGGCGATGTGTACGGAGACATCATACTCAATTGCATTAAGAAGGGTTCGAAAGGTTCCCCAGTCGCGCATTTAGGATGGTTTATCACAGGCCGTACATCAGTAAAATCCGAAAGTATCAAAGTGGTAGGAATAGTCGCTCAAACAACAATAGAAAATCTACTTAAACGATTTTGGGAGGTCGAGGAAATACCCGAAAGAAATCGTCTAACACAATTGGAACAGCGTTGTGAAGATGACTATGAAGAAACTCACTATCGAGATAACAGTGCATCACGAGACCGAGCGGTAGCCAGACTACTGCAGCTAGAAAAACGATTTGTCGCCGACCCAAAGTTAAAGGTTGAATACACAAAATTTATGGATGAATTCATAAAACTTGGGCATATGGTCGAAGCTACTGAGCATAAGGAAACCAACATTTATTACATGCCACATCATGCCGTCTTAAAACCGGACAGCACCACTTCGAAGTTACGAGTAGTATTTGACGCATCATCAAAAACATCAAGTGGAACAAGTCTTAACCAATTGATGCTCGTTGGTCCAAGTCCTCAAGAGGACCTAACAACAATTATCATGCGCTGGCGAAGACACCGCTACGTGTTTACAGCGGATATCGAAAAAATGTACCGCCAAATTAAGGTCAACACTCACCATAAGGATTATCAGCGTATAGTGTGGAGGAACTCGACCAACGACCCAATCAAGGACTTCAAGCTAACGACAGTTACATACGGTACGACATCAGCGCTGTATGTAGCTGTAAGAACCCCCCCCCAATTGGCCCTGGATGAACAACAACATTATCCAATCGCATCTGAAATTCTGAGAAACGATTTCTACGTAGATGATGTGATGTCTGGAGGAGTTACCTTATCTGAATGTAAAGAGGCTCAACATCAACTAATTAAATTACAGAGCACTGGAGGATTTCATATAAGAAAATGGGCCACTAATCACAAAAAATTAGTTGTGTCCAATGCAGTGGACAACAATCAGTGGTGCATAAACTTGGACAAGGAAGAGGTTATTAAAAATCTAGGAATCCATTGGAACCCATCCACAGACACATTTTTATTCAGAGTAAACATCAACAAATCAACATTTAAACCTGAAACTTCATCAAAGCGTGCCACACTCTCTGAAATAGCATGTCTCTTCGATCCGTTAGGATGGCTTGCGCCAATCACCATTACCGCGAAGATGTTAATGCAGCGAATTTGGAAGGCCGAGCTCGATTGGGATAAACCATTAACAGCTGAGCTACAGAAATGCTGGAATCAATGCAAAACGGATTTTCCAATGGCTGAATCTATCAAAATTCCAAGGTGGATTGGTGCATATGGTACCCAAAAAATTGAACTACATGGATTTTGTGATGCCTCTGATGGAGCCTATGCTGCAGTAATATATTCAAGAATTACTGATCAAAATGGAATGCACAAGGTTACTGTACTCACATGTAAGACACGAGTAGCACATATAAAGAAGCAGCTCACCATACCAAGGATGGAACTCTGCGGAGCACACTTACTGTCGAAACTGCTGAATGAAATGAAGCAGGTGTTTAGTATTCCGGCAGAAAATGTCTATGCCTGGACGGATTCAACTATTGTTTTAGCCTGGATAAGAAAAGGATCATCGCATGAAAAGGCGTTTATTTCCAACCGAGTAGCTCAAATACACGAAAACACAGAGTCAACTTCATGGAGACATATAAGGTCAGCCGAAAATTCAGCAGACTGTGCATCAAGGGGTATAACACCAATTCAGTTAAAAGATCATCACCTGTGGTGGAGTGGACCAGCATGGCTTCAAAAGGATATGGTACATTGGCCTCAACACCCGGAATCACCAGCAACTTCAGACTATCCTATAGTTGATACAGTTGCATCTACAGTTGCAGTAACATCTACAATCAAGGAAAATAACATTTGTGAACGATTTTCTTCCTATACAGATTGATTCGATCAATTGCTTACTGCAAACGATTTGCTTTCAATGTAAGGAACAGCAAGGAAGCGAACCAAACTGGAGATTTAACCACAACGGAACTGGAAGAAGCTCAAAGAGCTATGATCCAACTAGTTCAGCAAATGAAATTTGCAGAAGAAGTATTGTGCCTACAGAATGGCAACAGCCTACCTACGCCTAGATAAACATAGTCTCTTGGTTGTCGGAGGTCGACTTAAAAACGCAAATATGCCCGAGAAAGAAAGGCATCCGTACATACTACCACGCAACAGTAGATTCACAAAATTGCTAATCGAACATATTCATGAGAAAACTCTGCATGGAGGAATTCAGTTACTATTGGCCACTCTTCATCAGTCGTTCTGGGTTCTTCAAGCTAAACCGGCAGCACGTCAAATCATCCACAACTGCGTACGATGCCACCGCTTCAACGCAGCCTCTAGAACTCAGATTATGGGAATGCTTCCAACTCCACGCGTCACACCATCCCGTCCATTTACACACACGGGGATTGACTATGCCGGCCCGATTCAAATACTTATCTCCAAAGGCAGAGGAAATCGATCAACAAAGGGCTATGTTGCAGTGTTCGTTTGCTTGGCAACGAAGGCCATTCATCTAGAACTGGTCAGTGATCTCACGTCAGAAGCATTTATTGCAGCTGTAAGAAGATTTACATCCCGGAGAGGACTCTGCGCTCATGTCTACAGTGATTGCGGGACAACATTCGTAGGAGCGAACAAAGAACTACAAGAGCAGCTCAGACTTGTGATCGCCCAAAGCAACAAAGAAGCCGCAGATAAAATGACTACAACTGGAGTCCAGTGGCACTTTATCCCTCCGGCAGCGCCACACTTCGGTGGTTTATGGGAAGCTGGGGTAAAATCGATGAAATACCATCTAAAAAGGGTTATCGGAGATACTACCTCGACGTTTGAAGAACTGTCCACCATACTTACGCAAGTCGAAGCCTGTCTAAATTCTCGTCCGTTAGTTGCAATAAGCGATGATATTGATGACAACCCTATACTTACGCCTGGACACTTACCTGATCCCAGACTAGACCAAACGAAAGGCTGTCGTTCACGGTGGAGGTTGTTGCAAAAAATAACGCAAGATTTTTGGCAGATATGGTCGTCAGAATACTTGGCACAACTTCAACAAAGATCCAAGTGGAAACAATCACAAAAAGACGTTTCTATTGGTGATATAGTGCTAATTAAGGACGACCGGTTACCGCCAACTAAATGGAACTTAGCTAAGATGATGATACGGGAGATACAGGACCAGAAAACAACAGAACGACGACTAAAGACAACTCTAGTAAAGTAACACTAGAACACAAGGTCGTCAATTCTTTAATGGCAAGGACATGCTTTAAGCCTCTTCTATGGTTATGCATCATAGCCATAGCAATGAGCCCTATAGGATCTCAACAAATCACTAATAACTTTAAGATCACACCATTTGAAACACAACCAGGTATATATTTTGAAGACATCGGTCGAGTAAATATGATCATCAGCTCTTGGAAGACCATAGTATTCTTCAATCTCACAACTTACTGGGCAGAATACTACACTTACAAAAAGTGCTTAAAACACATGAAGCAGGTTTGTGCGACCGTAAATGTGACACAACCGAATTCATTGCTATGCAATAACACCGAGCATTTTGACAATGATACATTATCAAAACACGCAAAATGTTCTGCTTAATGTTGTATTAGCAACACATCGTGGTCAAATACATCCATTAATATTAACAGTTCAGCAACTCAAAACAGAACTGGCTCGCATTCATGACAACATCCCAAGGACAATGATGATACCTGGAGATCGACACCATGAGTCAATCCTTCAACTGTATAAGGCCTTACAGCCAAGGGCACGAGTGACAGATCAAAACATCATCATTGAACTCACCTTGCCGTTATTATATAATGAAGAATTTAAAATGTGCAAGGTTCTTCCAGTACCCGCACTGCGTAATAACAACTTTACATTCATCGAACCATCATCGACTACATGATAGTAAATCTTCAAGGCGACCATTATTATCCCATGAACGAAGGCGCATTCTCTTCATGCAACCGAAGAGCCTTGGACTTTTACTGGTGCGAGATGCAACATCCATTATATACAGCCGGGTCAACTGTAAGTTCCTGTGAGATAAACCTCTTAAGGCATACAAAAGAATTGCCCAGGTCATGCGTCACTCGAACAGTGGCACCGCAAAGTTTTTGGGTCCAGATGCACCACACAAACACGTGGATATTTAGCATTCCAACTGAGATCAACATAGATGGTGCGTGTAGTTCAACTGTAGTTCCAGTCAAGCTTTCAGGCAGTGGTATTTTGAAGCTAAAACCGAACTGCAGAATTCATCAGGCAACCATGATATTTTTTGGCAAGCAAACCATCACAACATGACTTCAGTCTTTGTACCTACCTATCCAGAACATGTCTGAGCAATTAGTTGAATTCAAATATAAGCCAGAACAAGCTCAAATACTAACTTCATATATTACACAGCAAAGCCTGAAGGTACAACAAGATCTCGCCTTTCAAAGAAGTCAAGAGATGCTCCTGCACGAAGTACGGACTCAAAAAATCCATCAGTATTGCTTGAGCGGAATTGTCACATTCGTGGTAATTCTTTCCATTATTATCATCATCCTGAGAAGGCTGCCACGCAAGAAACCGGAGGTAACAATTGAATTGACCCATCATCCTCGAAAAAGAGACAGCAAGTCAGATCCAGCCAACATCAATGTTTTTGGATGAACATTTTGCATTCTAGACATCAGGCGGCGGCCCCAGCATATCATGATAATGACATAATTTCATAAATTCTCTTCCCCATTTCTCATGTATTCATATTTCTTATCATTGCACTCAGCATAAAAAATATTGTCCCAGACAGGCAGTAGAATGTAAGGTGTCTTATTACTGTCTGGCTATTTTGTTTTCGTCTGGCTACAACTAAGTAATTAAACTCTTGTAAATTATTTTGTATAGTTAGCAATATTTTAGTATTTAAGATCATGTTAATTAAGAAATAAAGTCAGTTCTTTTCGAACCAACACAAATCAACGTCTTCATTTTTGACTTCCCCCCACCAGTGGTAAAGTGTCATAATAATAGAAAAATATTATATTGCTTACATTCATCATCATAACAGTATGTGATTATTTTAGAGTCGATGCAAAATTTTTGCGCCCTATATAAGCTCTAATTTTAAGACTGCGAATTATCAGTTTTATTATAACATCACATGAGTGAACTCTTTGTTGTTACATATAATGGATTCCTTAAAGCAACTTGGTAAAATTCAGCCATTAGAACCCCTCAAATCGTTGGAGTTGAAAAAACGATATCGCATCTTCAAAGTGCTACAGTGTCAAAACAAATATGGGCCTCGTATTTTGGTAGAATTGGACAAGCTTAAGGTGTTTCTGCCGGTACGCTTTAATACGATGGACGAGGACACTGTGAAGGTACTATCATCAAGTGAGATAGAGGTGGTGCAAGCAGTATGAAATTCTTTTGAGCTGGAATTTTACCCCCTCTCAGAGGATGCATTCAACTTGGAAAAGGTGAATATACCTAATTCACAGCCTTTAAATTGTTAAAACATTACCTAAGACAAAAATAAAAACTGTTTGAAACAAAAAAATTGATTTATTGTGTATTTTTCTTTCGGAGATAAAACCATATAAGCCCAGAGCAGGAAAACGTAGATTTCTTGATGAACACAGTTCCCTACCATATGGAAATAAAAGACGATTAATAAAATACGTATGATACTATTTTGTAAACAACCAAATTTTTTATACTTATGAATTGTACTTTTTATTTTCGTGCAGGAAATAGATTGTTTCGGTACTGGCAAAATGATGTTGTCATATTTCTGACACATGTTAAATTCTTCAAAGATTCATAGTTTGTGTACTCCACGTTTATAAACAACAGATAAATATTTAATAAAAATTAAAACAAAATTGCTATTTAAAAGGAAAATAGTTTTATTTTAGCTCAAGAATTTATTTAACAGGTAAACATTTTGCAAAGCACAGCATTTGCCATGGGACAAACATTAGATGGAGACGTTTCAATTCATTTAAACTCAGGCAGCCAGCTTCTTCAATATTCATTATTTCAACATTTTCATCATGAAGTAACTCCTTGAACCATTGTGGTTTTTCTGTTCCTTTAACCTAAACAATAGTATTTTTGATCTGTTCTCGAAGATATTTTCTAACTTTATGGAATACCATAAATCCACCGCCCCAAGTTAAACCATGATAATTCTGATAAAGCCAATGAGGTTCTTTCCTTAGTGCTGGTGATAATTGATCATAGTTGAATGGAGGTTTTACGATGAAATGATGATGTTGACCATTGTGTTGTTATTTTGACCTTTACATACATTTTGTGTGGTATGAGTATGTGTGTTTCCTCAATTAAAGCTGTTCCTCAACTAACAATTCTACTTCTCGAGAAACTATTTGACTCAATGGATTATAATTTATAATACGATCATGTAACATCAAGTAGTATACTGATGTGTTAGCAGGAATTATTTTTGATGTTTTGATTTCAATGCGAATAATTCACTCTGATGTCTACAATCTATTACGAAAATATTCGCTTGAGACTTGAATGTATTTCTTGATAATAATAGTTCTGCAACAGATCGTTTATAGTAGGTTTTTGAAAATCACAATACATCTTGTACAGTAAACTACAGTTGTTTTTATCAAATGCTAGATTTAAATCTTCACATGGATAGGAATCTGAATTTAAATAGGCTTTCACATTATAATTAGTTGGATTTCCATTTGCAGAGCAATATAATGTAGTGTGGTTTCTCCAATCGAAATGTTGTCTTCACATTCCAAATATGATGATTGGTACTAGGTAGTGCTGGATATTCGTATAGATCCCAGTTCCGAACAACAATTATTAATAGATTTACAATTATTAATAGATATACAGCTTTAATTTGTAAGTATCATTCAATGTAATATGGGGAATTTTCCACTGTACATACTTTGAACAAATTTATCTTTGCCTTTTCATTCTCATCAGCAATTAAGGAATTTTCATCGGTTCATAAAAGTGTTAGAATTAAATCATGCATGAATTAAATCTTTTGTAGTCTTCAGCAAATTCTAGGAATTTATGTAAAGGTATGCAAAAATAAAGCCGACTGACGTCGATTGACATATCATATATCATAGCACTTTCATGTTTATTTAAGGAAATATAATTTTAACAGTTGAAGTGATACCAACACTACGATTTCTATCGATTTCGACACTATTTAATTCATAGCGAATTTCAGCGAAAAAAAAGCCACTTCGTTATTTATAAGTTTTATATTCGCGACTGATATTCCATCAGTTTTCTTAAAATATTAAGATTTTGATGTTGAACACAAATTTGTAAATATCGTTTTTCTCGAAATTATTTAAATACGGCGATTGTGTGTGATGTTTCAATTTTGAGATACTCTCCTCAAACTTTGGTTCTTCGAAAATGTTCAGCATGACTTTGAAAGATTTGATTTGATTTAATTTTTCAATTTGTATCCTTGTGATAATAGAAATTGCTGATTTCGTACATTGAGAAATTAGAGATATGAGATGAGCTGTCATATATGTAGGATGACCCGGGAACCCACAGAAAGGGTGCACGAATGTACGCGAATTATAAAACAAACGCAGTCGAGAACTTTAAATGACTTGTTACTTTATTACTTAAATTACTCGACAATTATATGTAGCTCGAACTCCTTAGTGGGATGTTCAGCACAAAAGAACGCTAAAAACTAAAATAAACGAATAGGGGATGGCACAACCGACTTCTGCTACTGTCTGTCTGCGTCTGTCTGTTCTGTTGTCCGATGCGTAAAACTAGTTGTGTATTTTGCTTTGGCTTCGTTGTTCGTTCTTCGGTTGTTTGCTTTGTGTTAGTTATCGTCGTCGTGTCGTCACAGCGGCTTTGTTAGGGGGATGTTGACATCCTACATTCGGCCATCCTACGCTTTATTCGGCCCGAATAAGGTCAGTTGCCCAGGGCTTCATTCCATCGGCAGCAGTGGTGGTACGTTGCGGCCCCTCGTGATCTCCAACTTTCTCAACTTGATAGCGGTTGTTGTGGCAAGCTGTTACTATACTATAAGGTCCAAAATATTTCGGCTTGAGTTTCAGGCCAGAATCAAACTGCGCACATCGGATTGTAACAAGATCATTGGTGTAATACTTTGTTGCTTCGCGTCTCCGTTTGTTGAATGTCCTTCTATTTTCTTGTTGGACATGTTGTATGTTTTCCTTAGCTTTTCTTCTCAAGTTACGGCGATCTTCCTCAAATTCTTCTACCATCTCTTGGTTGAGCATTTCCGTCAGGTCGGGCAGGGCACTCAGCTGCATCTCGACTCCCGTCAGCAGTCTAAAAGGGGTCAACTTCGTAGATCGATTGGGTGTACTATTCAGCAGCTGTTGCGCTCTATCGACATTCTTGTACCAAGACCTGGGGTCCTCTATCGACATTTTCGTCAGCAAAGGGATGAGAGTTCTGTTTACTCGTTCCGCCTGGCCGTTCCCTCTAGGCACACCGGTGGTAATCAACAGATGCAAAATTCCCTCTCCTTACAGTAGTCCTCGAAGACGCGTCAAGTAAACGCGGTACCTCGATCCGAAATTATTCTTTTCGAGTTTCCGAAAATTGCGGCTTGCACTTCCAACTTGGCTACTACTTCTTGAGTGGTGGTACTCTTTGTGGGATACAACCACACGAACTTAGTGAGCTTCTTTGTGCTCTCCATCGGGGCTATATGGTCGATATGGCAGGTATGCAGCGGACCATCTGATTTGTCGATAGGTGTTAAAAACCCTTCTTGCCTTCCTTGCTTCCTTTCGGTCATAATGCATTCTACACAGTTTTTGATACATCTAATGGCTTTCGCTCTGGCGTCCTTAATGTAGTATGTTCGCTCCAACAAGTCCAAGGTTTTCTGCACTGCAAAGTGACCCTCTCGATGTACCATCCGAATGATATCGTCTTCCATCGAGGTCGGTATGACGACCAACTCTCGTACGGGATCCTTGTATAAAACTCCGTTCTTCATAAAATAATCCACCGCCTTCAGTAGATCGTCCTGCTTCTGTGCTTCTTTAATCTTGTGCGTTAACGCGCTGACTACCACCATTCCTATCCGGCTGAGGGCATCTACGTGGCGCATCTTGGTTCCACTTCGGTGTTCGATTTCGTAATCGTAATCTTGGAGGGACATTGCCCATCTCGTCACTCTTAGGGGCACATCCTTCTTACTCATCGTCATCTTGAATGCGTTGCAATCGGTGACGATTTTTACGTGTCTTCCCATGGCATAGCCTCTCCATTTTTTCAACGCCTCCACAATAGCTAGTACTTCTAACTCATACGATGAATACTTTTCTTCATGCGGGCTGGTCTTTCGGTTCATAAACTGCACTGGATGAAGATCTTGATCTTCGCTATCTTTCTGAAGTAAAACTGCTCCATATCCGAGCTTACTGGCGTCGGCATGGATTTCGGTAATTGCATTAGGGTCGAACAGTTTGAGGACCGGCGATTCAACTAACGCGTTCTTCAAAGCCTCAAATGCTTTTCGCTGCTCCACTCCCATTACAAACTCTGCATTCTTCCGCAACATGTCACTTAACGGTTTGCCTGTGACCGCATCACCTTCCACGAAACGTCGAAAATAAGAGGTAAGACCCAGGAAACGTTGAAGCGACTTCCTGTCTCTCGGCTCGGGATAATGCTTCACCGCTTGCGTCTTCTCGGTCGATGGTCGGATCTTCCCATCCTCAATGATATACCCCAAAAAATGTATCCTACGCTTCAGGAATTGACACTTGGACCAATTGATGTTGCCTTTCTAATCGGTTTATTGCCTCTTCATAACTGCTTCCCGGTATGATGATATCATCCATGTAAGCTTGCACTACGCCTTCGTTGATCAACGGTTGCAGAACTGTCATGATTAACCTTGTGAATACCGCTGGCGAATTGCATATACTGAACGGCACTTTCAGAAATTCGTATTGTCCGTTATGTCCGGTCTGCTTCACCTTGCCGTCATCTCCGTCTCCGTAATCGTCTCCGTAATCGTCTCTGCAATCGTCTTCGTAATCGTCTCCGCAATCTCCGTAATCGTCTCCAGAACCATCTCCGTCTCCGTCTCCAGAACCATCTCCGTCTCCGTCTCCAGAACCATCTCCGCCTCCGTCTCCGTTACTTTTCTGCCGAACTACGATCTTATCTAAGACCTGCTCCGTGCCCGCCTCAGCGGTCCTACGTCTAAACTTCGCATCGCCACCTTGGATGGTTACCGATGCCTGCTTTATAACATCTGTGCCAACTATTAGTGGGAAAACCATGTCACGTTCTGGCACAACGTGGAGCTTAGTAGCAAATAAAAGACCATCTATCTTGAGAGTAGCCTCCACGTATCCTAACGTCTTCACGTCTTTGTTTCCAAGCCCTATTAAAACAGTCGGCTCCACTACCAGCAGGAATTGTGGATGTGGAACTAGCGTATCGTACCTCAACACCGACAGCTCACACCCCGTGTCTATCAGTGCCTCTGCGCTCAATCCATCAACTAGAATATCTTTCATGAGTGGTTTCGTTTTGTATCCGAACTGTGTTTTCGGTTTCACCTCTGCTACTTCTCGACTTTTGCATTCGAATGAACGATGACCTAGCTGACCACACTTGAAACATTTGTACCCCTGTGTACATGCCCTTGACAAATGGCTTGCGCTCCCACACTTGAAACATTTCTTCTGGTCTTCCGTTTTCACCAATGCCGACGTTCCGGGTCTCGCGGATGATGCCAACGATCGCTCCCTTTTGTGGATACTCGGTTATTGTCTGCTGCTTCACACGTTCGTAGATTTTGCGCTTTAACTCTTCTATTGATTTTGCTTCGTATAGTACAACCTTATTAACTTTATCGTCTTTGAGGCCTGCTATAAAATATTCGATTAGGGACGCCACGTCCATCTCAATAGCTTTCGCGATTTCCATCATTTTGTATAAGTACTCCCGCAGAGTCTCGCCTGGTAGTTTGCGTCGACTTTTCAGACGGCGGTGCACTTCTGCCGAGTTAATCTCAATAGCGAATTCGTTTCTCAAGGCAGCCTTTAATGAGTTCCAACCCTGAATATTTTTCTCGCTCTGGATAAATAATTTCGCTGTACCTACGATGAGTCTCCGGCCATATATGTACCTCTGCAAGTCGGTCCAGCCTAGTACCGCACAAATGCCTTCGTATTCGTCTATCCAGCTGTTTACATCTTGGAAAGATTCTCCAGAGAACTGCGGCATGCTGCTTTCAACGTCCATGAAATTGAACGCGCTTGATGGCTCTCGTTGAATTCCACTTCTGCCTGCTCCAAATGCACGCGGAATTTCTCGCTGGTTCGCGCCTCCACCACTGCTCGAAGTTCCCCTCTCTATCTCCTCCTCTACGTCTGTAGAATCATTGTCTTCATGCTCTTGCAGTTCGAAATACTCCAACAACCTATTCTGCAACTCCACCTTATTGCCTGCTGTTGATAAACCTAATTCTCTCAGTTTCGTCTTTAGTTCGTCGTTTGTAAAACGTCTTATCTCGTATACGTCCATCTTTCTATCGGTTGAGTCACCCCTTACAAAAGTTTTTAAAATTAAGAAATTAAGTGAATCAAAGGAAATATAAATTGAATCAGATTCTAAATTAAGTTAAATTTAATTAATTTATTTCTACAAAAATTATTAAAGAAATGCAATCAATAAAATATTATCTGGCCTTCTTTCTTCGGACACTACTGTTGCTTCTCCGCTACTCCAGTCATCGATCCTGTTACTTGTGTTGTTCCTCGTCACAACGACGCCTCTGTGTCGTCTGCTCAACGGGTATTTCTCGATGTGTTTGCAGCTGCAATTCCGTTATTCGTTGCTGTGGTGAATTTTCTGTGGCGGGGAATCTTGGCTGAGCCCCCAAAAATGTAGAATGACCCAGGAACCCACAGAAACGGCGCACGAATGTACGCGAATTATAAAACAAACACAGTCGAGAACATTAAATGACTTGTTACTTTATTACTTAAATTACTCGACAATTATATGTAGCTCGAACTCCTTAGTGGGATGTTCGGCACAAAAGAACGTTAAACACTAAAATAAACGAATAGGGATGGCTCAACCGACTTCTGCTACTGTCTGTCTGCGTCTGTCTGTTCTGTTGTCCGATGCGTAAAACTAGTTGTGTATTTTGCTTTGGCTTCGTTGTTCGTTCTTCGGTTGTTTGCTTCGGAACAGCCCTGTTGAGAACAGCCCTGTTGAAGAAACAGCAGTGTTGAAAACAGCCCTGTTGAAGGAACAGCCCTGTTGAGTGAACAGCCCTGTAGAGTGAACAGCCCTGTTCACGGAATAGTTCTATTTTGGAATTACCCTATTCGCACACATAAATATGTATATAAATGAAAACCTAGAAATGCTTTGAAGAAGAAATATAAGTTGCTCCAAACTGGAAAAACTATGAAGAAAATAGACTTTGAAAATACTTTTAAACCAATAACCTTTAAAAGAAGTCTCGAAAAAGGTCGAGAATGAGGATACTCAAAATACTAATAAAATGAAAAATATAAATGAAACAGTAAAACGATAATTAAAATTTCAAAGCCCACCAGAAGAAAAAGAACAATTTAAGAATAGTTTCGAGTACTAATCTCTGGAACCATTGTTATCGACTTCAGCAACAAGAGATAAAGATCCTTCATTTAGAACACCCACAAATTTCTATAACGATAGCCTGTACTTGATTTAATCGATCATCACCATCAAATGAGAATTGTGACAAGATCTATGGTCCACATTTCGATTCGCAATCAAATTCTACGAAACTAGGTATATCAACATTTTCAATAAACGAACACCATCCTCAGTGGAACAGATGGGCTCTATGAGCTGATTTTACATAAAAACCCTAGAAAATCACGGTACACTAATGAGGATTTACAACAATTAAAGGTAACAAAGGCCAAAAGTATAAACATATTATTCACCCTATCAGAGAGCGTTAAAAGAAGAACTGGTAAAGCATATATTAATTCGTTCAATATGACATAGGTACTCTAGTATTAATTGTATTGGGAAAACCCCAATGAATTCGTTGATAGATTACGATCTATAATCGCACCCGAAAAAAGCTGGCGATAATAATTTTCGCAAAGATTTCGCGAAGCAAATATCATATTCAGTTAGTTAAATCCATACATTACTGATACCTATATAGATATACCAGCCTATTATATACTATTATCTGCACCTACAATCCTCACAATTTTTGATTGCCCTAGTATACATAGCCCTGGATATATAAATATTATAGTACGTGGAGATTTTCATATGGATCTTCAGAGAAACAATAATTTATTTCGTAATTTTCGGACTAATTGGTATATTATGGGTGTAGGCATCATAAACATTTCAAATACGACTCATTTTAAGCCTAACTGTTCTGAAAGCCTTCCTCATCTAATTCTTACCTCAAATTTGAATTTAGTTAAATTGTACAAGCAGATAGAACTCCTTGGTATTCCATCCTACCATGATTTAATACTTCATACCGTGATCCCCGCAACATTAATGAGCCAGAATTATTTCTGGGTGTTTTTCGAAGCCCTTGATATTTTTGTTGGGAGGCCTACAGAGTTGATAACAAGGCTTATTTCTTTCAAATTTTAATTCAATCGCTCTTTGAACAGTGTGTACCAATTAAGTCCAAAAGGTTAAGGGATGCTAGAGAACCATGGTTTTCTGATAATATTAAGATGCAAATTGCCGACAGAAATAAGGTATATTATCACCAACGAGCAAAATTACAGATCAATAAGGAACAGACTAACTACTGAAATCTAAAATGCTAAGGTGAAATGGTGTTTACTCCTCAAAGCTTAGCTTAAGTCAATCTTCCTGAGATCTACGGAAGAACCTTAGATCATTGAAAGTTATTGATAAAGCCTCAATGTCATGTGATTTAGATCCAAATCTCTTGACGGATAATTTTCTCAGCTCTGTTTCTAGCCATATAAATAATATAACAAAGATATTTCTACAAAATGATCAATCAAATAGTCTAGTCTTTCAATATATGTGTATCTATATATGATGTTCTAAAGGCAGTAACTATTATCAAAGCAAACGCAGCAGAATTTGATGAAATAAATTTGAGATTTTTAAACTCATTCTACCGTAGATATACATATTATACCTTAACACATATTATTAATTTTTGTATCATGAGTTGACAATTCCAAGCAGTTGAAAATACGTTAGGGTAGTTCCTGTGCTGAAAAACTGTACTAGAAATAGACCCGTTGACTTCAGACACAAAAGCATTTTGTCATGTCTCTCAAAAGTATTGGAAGTTCTAATGAAAAATCAAATCACATATTGACCTGAATAATATGCTATCTCTTGATCAATCTGATTTCAGGTCAAAACATAGTTGTACCATCGCCACTGTTGAAATCATGAATGACATAAAACAACAGTTTGACCAGAATAATATTTCCATTTTGTGTCTGTTAGATTTTTCCAAGGCTTTTGATAATTGGGATTACTTTCTTTTGCTGAAAAACTAAAGCAACTGTAAAATTTTAACCAAAACTCTGTAATCCTGATTTCTAGCTATCTTAGTAACAGATTCCAACAAGTCAGTACAGCCTCATGGATTTCTCAGTCTTTGGAAGTACACTCTGGGGTTCCGCAAGGATCTATTTTAAGTCCTTTATTATTCTCCCTCTGTATTTTTCTATTTAACAATCGGCCTCATTAAAGACTCCGTTGCAATAAGCTCTGTCTTAATCCAACAAAATCAAAAGCTTAAGTCATATCTAACAACTATGTAGATCCAAATTTCTTAGAAAACTCTAAATCTTATGGGTACGACTATATCCTATGTACAATAGATGAGGCTAACACCCTATGCATTTATCTTAATAGTATCTACACTCTCCTGCGAAGCTTATATTATCTACATATGTAATTAAGCGGATTTATTTTGGCATTCATCAAATATGCATAACATAAAACTAAAACTTGTGAGAGCTCTGTTTCTACCAATTAAAAATTACGCTGTGCTAATATGTATATAGCAATCCTAACTCATCGACTTTCCGTAAATTAGAATTGATATTTAATTCAGCAATACACTATGAGTATGGTCTCCGAAAATTTGACTGTATTTCAAGGTTTTCGCATTCAATCACTGGCTGTTCACTTAGGCAGCATATCAACATTAGAAATTGCATTTTTCTCTTTAACATTCTAAGAACCCTCCATTGATCGGTATCTGAAACTTTGCTCAATCAAATCAGACAAGAAAATTTTTATTCACGCCTCATTTCCATATGAGACAATGTATACGAATAGATCATGATTGATTAGAGCGTGATCAAACATGTTTGTTTTTCTCCATATGAGACATTGTATATGGATACATTCTTTGATGGAGTTCACTTATTTCTGTTAGAGAAGCATTTTTGATTATTGGGACCATGAAATTGGTCTCTGTGTTTATGCAAGATAATTAGGATAAGTCAATGGATATGATTTCTCCGTTGTTCCTCTTTGTCATGAGACAAAATATACGGATAGATTCTTTGCTTGATCAATGCGTGTCACCAGGGATTGAAATTTTAATTACCCTCAAAAATATGATCGTTGAAACCTCTCTCAATGTCTCTGTTTATAAAAAAGTGTCGATTATTGCTAAAGCAGAGGACATAAATTCTCCTTTTGTTTTTCTCCATATGGGACAATGTATGCGGATAGATTTTTTGATGGAGTCCACATATGTATGTATCTGCTAGAGAAGCATTTTTGATTATTGGGACCACGAAATTGGTCTCTGTGTTTATGCAAGACTCGATTATTGATAAGTCAATGGATATGATTTCTCCGTTGTTCCACTTTGTCTTGAGACAATGTTTACAAATAGATTTTTTAATGGAGTGCACATATCTGCTAGAGAAGCATTTTGGATTACGGGGACCACTGTCCGAACGAAATTAAATATCGAAAGGAAAGTTAATGATCGATCTCTGTATGTGTGTGTATTTATCCAAGTCAGAGCGCAGTAAAATAATCCTTTGTTCTCCTTTGTATTTCTCCATATGAGGTAAGACATGTGTATGGATTTTTTACATAAAGCACGATCAATGAGCGAGAAAAATTTCAGTATAAATAAGACTTATGAATTTATGTTATTCATAGTAGCACCAGTATGATTCAACAAATCATAACTAATGTCATCGAAGAGTTCGAGAAGGCTTGCTGGGACTACCTAGAATTTGTTGCGGAGGCGACAAAACTTCTGCACGAATATAGGAGAGACCTTAAAACTAACCAGCTGAAAACGCTATTCCATATGATGAAAATACTGGAGCATCTAGGAGTTAGTGGACAGTTTGATGTCCCTACTATACCAAAAGAAATAAATATTATAGGCAAACTTCTATAAAAAAAAAAACAAATTTTAAAATCAAAATGGTTTTTTATTTAAATTTAATTTTTCAGAAGGTTTAATTCTTTTTTCTGACGCAGCAAAGAATTTCTATGTAAGCTTTGTGGGAATTTTTCTTCATTGCTTCTTCGTAGGAAATTGATCAATATGTTAAATTGATCTCTGCTGATGATCTGGAAACTCATTTTCCAACAGTTGCCTGGCTTCAGTATCATGAAATGTGTTTAGGTCAATCAATGGATGGCTCAAGAGATTTTTGTATAAGTTGACCTTTTCTATCCATCGAAAGCTGCTCGTTTTTAATCATGCAAAGGATGGGAGTAATTGCTCTTTGATCTGGGATATTGGGATCTGATCTGTAACATTTCACTTATTGATCGTCAACATTTTAACTACTTAATAATATTTTTTCAGAGGAAGTAATGAGTTTCTATGTAGTTTTGAAAGAAGTGCAGGTGGATTTACAACAATACGATAAATCAGATTTGATTGTGACGATCTCTATTCATTCAGGTGTAATTTTAATTGCCCTCAAGAAAATAATCATTGATGTCGCTTAAACGGATAACGAAAAGATTTTTGTTTATTCACCACCATAAAGACATAGGATTTGCATCCATTTGTGAGACTATATGAAGCATGGCACTTGTTCTTTGATTTTATATATGTATGTATGTACGCTCCATGCTTCAGAAGTTCGTGTATGCTGTGCTTTTATTGTAATATTTTACTGCATAAAACAGAGCTGACGAGACGGTTGGATTGACGCTATTCAGTGGCGTCAGATGAGCTTGTATTTTGTTAAGTTCTATATTTTCTGACGTAGACAGTAGCATCTGTAAGATTTGAGGATCTCTCAAGTTCATTGCATAATTTAGGACGGATTGACTTGTTCGTCGATTCGTAATTAATTAATTACAATCATATTTCAGATATTCCTTGACAAGCCTTATACATCCCTCTATCCAAGAAGGTTCTTAAAGACACTTGAATGCAGGATATCTTCCAAATTTGGATTCTTTCCCATATTTAATAGAATTTAGCAATCTCGTGTATATCACCGACTGTTCTCATAAAGTATTACTTGATGTATAAATGTACATATGTATGATACACATTCATACAATTTATTTATTTTTATTTTTCATATTTCCTATTCCTGACCCACTCTTATCAAATCAACATTACCCTGACCCTGACTTGTGATAAACCATTATATTCCATGCCTTTATGAAAGGTTACACAGCATAAAATGGAGTTGACGAGACGTTTAGATTGATTCTATTGAATAGCGCCAGATGAGTGTGTATTTTGTTAAGTTCTATATTTTCTGACGTATGTACACGCCTAGTAGCATTTCTAAGATCTGAGGATCTCTCAACGGATTGACTTGCCCGTTGATTGAGAAGCCTTATACATCCCTTAATTTGCAGTACCTTCTTAAAGAGACTTGAATGCTGGATTGATAG
This sequence comes from Xylota sylvarum, assembly GCA_905220385.1. Taxonomy (NCBI): domain Eukaryota; kingdom Metazoa; phylum Arthropoda; class Insecta; order Diptera; family Syrphidae; genus Xylota; species Xylota sylvarum. The sequence goes on along the minus strand of CAJMZQ010000056.1, from coordinate 1,117,787 downwards.
ATGAATAAATTCCCAAATTTAACAGATGAGCGTGTCTTTTGTTAAATTTTATATTTTTTCTGAAATACAGTAGCATTTCTAAGATCTGAGGATCTTTCGAGTTCATTGCATAACTTAGGTCTGATTGCCTTGCTCGTCAATTCATAATTAATAAATTACAATCATGTTTCTGATGCTTCTTGACAAGCCTTATATGTATGTATGTACATAGGTACATCCCTTCATCTGCAGTACGTTCATCAAAGACACTTTATTGCTGGTTATGTTCTAGATTTGGTTTCATTCCCATATTTAATGCATTATAAATATTTCGTATGTACATATGTACATATGTTACTCCGACTGTTCTCATAAAGTATTACTTAATGTAAGTACATATGAATGTTTACTTAATGTATGTACATTCAATTAATTTCTTTTCCTACATACAAATTTCCTATCCCTGACCCACTCTTGTCAAATCAACATTACCCTGACTTGTGATAATCCATTATATTCAATGCCTTTGCACAAGTTTACACACGCAGATTTGGTCACGGGAACCATCTATCGTCACCGATGCCAAGAATTCATACACATACAAACTATTTTCCTTCCGCATTCATCACCCTTTTCGCATTTCCAACTCCCATAGCAAGGTCAGGAATTATGCATATGTATATATTTACATAGGTACATATATATGAATATATATTATTATTAGAGAGAGCCCCCCTTTTCGTCTTTCTTAATTTAATAATGCTAACAACACATACGGTTCCCATCTAAGTAGTAACACCACCTGATGCTGTTTGATTTCAACGATCGGTAGATCATGCATTACTCACGATAACATCCAAAAACAGCTCCCCTTATCTCATATTCCCTCACCCATCCGTCGAAATTACTCATCCATATACTTACACAATATCCCACACACTCCAATGCTCCAGCAATATCCAACAAATAATACAGATGATTATGACGCTGACAAAAAATTCATGACACAACACGCCAGCACACCCAATTAGCAAGATACAAACCATCTATCGTTATCACATACAGCCAACCCCTCCCCGATAACGAAAAACCCTCTCCATTCCCCTCACACTCATCCTCCAAAATTCGCATCATTCTCTCAACCAAACAAAAACTCCAACAACATGATCACACAATCCAACGCTCCATCTATATCCAAAAACAATTAAAGAACCATTAAAATAACATAAACAAATATCCATGCCACGTCACACACACACTAATCAACACTATCATATTACAATCTCTCGCACTCACCCCAGATAACAACGATCACGAATTACTCATCACACAGATAAGATCTCATCCATTCAACATCATCCGCACACACACACACTCCCAGATACAAAATCAATTTTCACTCCCACTTCCTAGTTACACATCAACTATCATCCACCCCCCCACCCACACTTTCTACACTAACCAACTAAATTCCCATCACTGACAGACATAAACATCAAAATTTCAAAATCACACTTTTTACCCCAAAAACCAATCATTTATGACGCGTTTCCCTAAAAATCATCTTTTTGGTTCCCAGGCAGAAGGGACCTAATACCTACTGACGCTATATATTTCTTATCACAAAAGACCTCAGCAAGTGCTCAGAATTCGAACAAAACCACTTTATATGCCAACAAAACTTCGTGATTCATAATCACAATACCAATAACTGTATTATTCAAGTAATGTCAGACAATACAAATCCAAAATCTTGCAAAACCAAGATATTCCAACTAAATCACGAAATCTGGTTTAACCTAGTAAACAAAAATCCATGGCTTTATGTCATACCAAAACCTTCACATGTAAAACTCCTATGCGGCAACACGCCACAAACCCTCAAACTATCCGATAGCGGAATTCTAACGATTAACCAATTTTGCAAAGGAATGACTGAAGAAGTCTATTACAACAAACGAGATCTACGATTCTACCCGAACCATGTATCATTCGAAGACCTGTTGCCAACGGAAATCGTTGACATCCCAACAAACCTATCCGAAATACCACCGTAATCTGTTCATATCGAATAATTAGATTTAAATAAGTATAGTATAAGTATAAAAAATGCAATACAAAGAAATAACAAAAGAATATACATATGTATATATACGTCTATGTATACATTTACCTATATCTAAAAAAAAAAAAAACTTTATATATTTATTTCATGTTTAACATTATGTAATGTAAAATGTAAAAACATACATATATATTTCAATATTGTACACAAATTTAAAAACAAACATACAGAAAAGCTACAATCCGTCTGGAACGGATCGTATGATACCCTATCCTCCTCTCTATAAAGTGGGCGTGCATTTGCATTTTGCATTTTGTACTCAAATATAGCTATAATGTCGAACGTTTGAGGATGTTACATATAAAATTTTATCAAAATAGGTTTTTTGATGATAACGCCCCCAAAAAGTGGGCGTGGCCAAAACTGTTGTATGGGTGAATTGTAAGGAATCTAAATACCCAAATATTTGGTCTTAACAAAATTTTTCGGTTTCATATAATTTAGTGAAGTTATAAAAAAGTAGGCGTGGCAGTGAGCGGATGTAAAAAAATTTTACACTTGTACTGTATCTTTTTCTTGGAAGCCCAGATATGAAATTTCAGCGTCCTAATTAAAAATTTAAGGCCCAAAAATCGGTTTTGTGATGAAAACGCCCCCAAAAAGTGGGCGTGGCCAAAACTTTTGTATGGGTTGATTGTAGGGAATCTGAATGCCTAAATATTTGGTCTTAACAAAATTTTTCGGTTTCATATAATTTAGTGAAGTTATGAAAAAGTGGGCGTGGCAGTGGGCGGATTTAAAAAATTTTTACACTTGTACTGTATCTTTTTCTCAGAAGCCCAGATATGAAATTTCATCGTCCTAGCTCAAAATTTAAGGCCCAAAAAGCGGTGACATACGGACGGACGGACGGTCATCGCTCAATCGATTTCGCTATTGATGCTGATCACGAATATATATACTTTATAGGGCCTATCTCGATTATTTCTCTATGTTACAAACTATGTGTCAAACTTAATATACCCTGAGGATAGGGTATAAACATACAGAAAAGCTACAATCCGTCTGGAACGGATCGTCTGATACCCTATCCTCCTCTCTATAAAGTGGGCGTGGCCAAATTGCATTTCGTACTCAAATATGGCTATAACCTCGAACGTTTGAGGATGTTACATGTAAAATTTTATCAAAATCGGGTTTTTGAATGAAAACGCCCCCAAAAAGTGAGCGTGGCCAAAACTTTTGTGTGAGTGGATTGTAGGGAGTCTGAATGCCTCAATATTTGGTCTTAACAAAATTTTTCGGTTTCATATAATTTAGTGAAGTTATGAAAAAGTGGGCGTGGCAGTGGGCGGATTGAAAAAATTTTTACACTTGTACTGTATCTTTTTCTCAGAAGCCCAGATATGAAATTTCATCGGCCTAGCTCAAAATTTAAGGCCCAAAAAGCGGTGACATACGGACGGACGGACGGACGGCCATCGCTCAATCGATTTCGCTATTGATGCTGATCACGAATATATATACTTTATAGGGTCTATCTCGATTATTTCTCTATGTTACAAACTACAGTCGACTCTCTCTAAGACGAACTTCCTCTAAGTCGAATTTCCCTCTAACTCGAAATACCTCTAACTCGAACACATTCTTTCGACTCTTGGTCTAATTTCAATCCCTCTAAGTCGAATTTTTTTTTACGGAAAAAAGAAAAACAAAACATACAGAAAAGCTACAATCCGTCTGGAACGGATCGTATGATACCCTATCCTCCTCTCTATAAAGTGGGCGTGGCCAAATTGCATTTTGTACTCAAATATAGCTATAATGTCGAACGTTTGAGGATGTTGCATGTAAAATTTTATCAAAATCGGTTTTTTGATGAAAACGCCCCCAAAAAGTGGGCGTGACCAAAATTGTTCTATGGGTGAATTGTAGGGAATCTGTATACCTAAAAATTTGGTCTTAACAAAATTTTTCGGTTTCATATAATTTAGTGAAGTTATAAAAAAGTAGGCGTGGCAGTGGGCGGATGTAGAAAAATTTTACACTTGTACTGTATCTTTTTCTTGGAAGCCCAGATATGAAATTTCAGCGTCCTAGTTAAAAATGTAAGGCCCAAAAATCGGTTTTGTGATGAAAACGCCCCCAAAAAGTGGGCGTGGCCAAAACTTTTGTATGGGTGGATTGTAGGGAATCTGAATGCCTAAATATTTGGTCTTAACAAAATTTTTCGGTTTCATATAATTTAGTGAAGTTATGAAAAAGTGGGCGTGGCAGTGGGCGGATTTAAAAAATTTTTACACTTGTACTGTATCTTTTTCTCAGAAGCCCAGATATGAAATTTCATCGTCCTAGCTCAAAATTTAAGGCCCAAAAAGCGGTGACATACGGACGGACGGACGGACGGACGGACGGACGGACGGACGGACGGTCATCGCTCAATCGATTTCGCTATTGATGCTGATCACGAATATATATACTTTATAGGGTCTATCTCGATTATTTCTCTATGTTACAAACTATGTGTCAAACTTAATATACCCTTAGGATAGGGTATAAAAATGTCCTCTCGCAACCTGTATAACATCAAGCACAGACACTCGCATCCTCTGACTCTCTCAGTCGCATCGCGCACACAACCGTGCGTCCCTGTATGAACATATGCGCTGCTTATTCCTTGTGTTGTTGGTTGGGCTCTAAACAATATGCTTTTAATTTGAAAACAGTTAAGTATCGCAGATGTTTTTTGCCATTTAGTGTGTGTTTTGGAAGTCTACTTTAAAAAGAGTAACATACAGACGTCTACCAGTGAGATTCCAATTGTAAACATTTGCGGACGTGCGTATTATTCAGGAATTTTGTTAACTTTATTTAAACTGTATTGCTTTCAGGCTGTGCTATAGGTACGTTAGGTTGGACAAGAACATTTTTTTAACAAAAAACTTAACTTTTGAAGGACTTCTTTGTTTTTATCAAAGTGCAAGGTATTGTTCATAATCGATAATTGCCCAGCTCACCCAACGCAAGTAAAGGCTAAATTAAACTTCCTAAAGCTTGAGTATTTTCCTCCTGATATGACCTCAATAGTTCAGTCGATGGACTTAGGTATTATACAAAATTTGAAAGTGCACTATAAGCGCCGTGTATTTGGCAAAATCTTAAAGACTTGGGAAACCAAAAAAAAGGACTATAAGATATCACTGCTCGACTGTGTACGAGAAATTTCAAAGGCATGGATGGAGGATGTATCTCCGGTGACAATTAAGAATTGTTTTCAAAAGGCTGGATTTAAGCCCGAGACATGGCACGATGAATATGATATTCCACTTAAGTTACTTAGATGTTTAAACGAGGATACTAATGAAATCGAGGTAATCTGGAACAGGCTTGCAGAATCTAATTACAATGTTGAAGGCGTGAGTTGGAAGGATTATGTTCAAGTCGATGACGGTATCGTAGCTACAGAAGTACCTAATAGCAATTCAATTTTGGAAGCAATAGCACATGCTGCTGATGCTAATGATGACGGGAGTGGAGATGATGAAGATCAAGCTGAAGACGAAAAAAATAATATTGAACTCCCGGGAAAGTATAACATTGAAAACGCAATTGAAATATTGCAATCTGCAATTGAAATGACAGATGATGTACCGGATGAGGTTCAACACTGCCTTTTTAAGATAGATTCGTTTTTTAAACAGGTGCATACTCCAACTGTAATGACTCAATTTAAAATTACAAGTTTCTTTAACTAATTTTATATATTTAAAACTTATGTATATATATATATATTTTTTTTTTTGAACAAAATAAAGGTTTTTAAACAAAAAAAAAATATTAATCCCTGTAACTCGAATTTTTCCAAAAATCCCTCTAACTCGAACTAATTTTGATATCCCGTGAAAATTCGACTTAGAGGGAGTCGACTGTATGTGTCAAACTTAATATACCCTTAGGATAGGGTATAAAAAACATATGTATTTAATAAATTCCATACATATTAAGTCCACTCCATTCATCGCCATACATGCCTTGTTGCCGAAGGCTTACTGGATACATGGGGCAATTAAGTGGAACGGTTCGCACTGGGTCAACTAAAGCAAACGAATCAGAGGCATGGAGGAAAACCTAAAGCGATGGACGGACAGACTGAATTTGTTGGCACTAGAGACAGCCGTCTCAATTACAATTATTGTTAGTTGTTTTTTTTTTTAACAACAAGATACAGAACAAGTGTTATAAATTGCTTCTATATTTAAAAAATGTTTTTCATACACATCAAAAATACTTCTTGGTGAGATCTTATAATAAAAAATAAACAAACATTATATGTTGAAAATAAATTAATGAAAATACATAATCGCTCCACATCCAAGTTTGGCAAGGCAACTTCCTTACAGCATAGCTTTGTACTGATGGCAATCAGGATTCCTCGTTCCACGTTCGGAGATAGTGTTACATCTGTCTCGTCGATAAACGACTAAATGCAGGGAATCAAAAAGTTCAAACGGAGATATGTCAGGTTCAGACGAAGATATGTCATAACCAAGATTCGACGCTAATGATTATATCGTAATCAAGATGACTTGAGTTGTGAAACAGCTCAGAGATTTTCGAGCGCATGCCAATCATGACGTAGTATAGGCTGATTATTTTGGCGAATTGATTGACGAAAAGAACTTGAGGGTATCAGAGATCCCTCTAACCTTCCAAGTTTACTCCACTAGGCCAAAAAATTAAAATTAACGAACCTCAGTCTACGATCCGATTCCTGATGCTTAAGAAGCTTATAACATTGAATTTCACCTGGATGGAATTCAATATTAGTCAATATGTAGTTGATGATATCATCCGTAGCGGTAGAGTTGCGAAAACTTCCAATATGGAACCATTTTAGTTCCTTCGCTATTTTAAGATCATTACATTGGAGCTTAGAACCTATTATAGTTTTATTATACCATATCCTAAGGGTATATTAAGTTTTACACATAGTTTGTAACATAGAGAAATAATCGAGATAGACTTTATAAAGTATATATATTCGTGATCAGCATCAATAGCGAAGACGATTTAGCCATATCCGTCCGTCCTTCTGTCCGTCCGTATGTCACCGCTTTTTGAGCCTTAAGTTTTGAGCTAGGACGATGAAATTTCATATCTGAGCTTCTGAGAAAAAGATAGAGTACAAGTGTACAAATTTTTGAAATCCGCCCACTGCCACGCACACTTTTTCATAACTTCACTAAATTATATGAAACTGAAAAATTTTATTAAGACCAAATATTTACGCATTTAGATTCCCTACAATTTACCCATACAAAACCCACTTTATAGAAAGGAGGACAGGGTATCATACGATCCGTTCTAGACGGATTGTAGCTTTTCTGTATGTTTGTTAACTGCATTCAACACCTAAGCAGAGGCGATGGCAGGAACCGAAAGAGTATCGCCAACAACGACAACATCAGCAAAAGAAGCAGAAGCGCCCGTCGCAATAGTTGTATCTGCCTTCATAGTCACATGAGATACAGAAGAATCGCAATACCAACATCATTATCAAAAGCATTCAAATTACTAACAGCGTTCTCATTACCAAGAGCAGCAACAGCAGTGTCAGCAGCGACGTCCACCGCATCATGAGAAGCAACAACAACTTCATTAGAAATATCGTTGATTGTAACTCCCACGACAACAACATCATTCAAGTTATTAGCACTGGATGCAACAACAAAGACTTCTGAATTTTTTCTTTTCTTTTTTATGTCTTTTTCGTTATTATTGCTTGCAATATTTGGGTATGACGATGACCTGCGAAAGTGATCAATAATATTCCTTATGCACTCATCAACTTGGAAATTTTTGCATCACAAATGAATTTCATATATTCTGCGGATAAGTGAGTAGTGAGTTGGTAAACCACACAATCCGCACGATATATAACAATCGCCAGTTAAAGGATTTAGGCATTTAGAGCAAACGAAATTCATACTTAAGCAATAGTGTGTGACTTAACGTCTAACAATGAATGAGTTATGAGTTAACAAAGAAATGAGTTATCACGGCAAATCTTATCATGTTTTATCACGACGAGTAAGAGAGATCAACTGATCTACCCCTGCTCTCTACCTCAGTGTCCGTAGGTTGATCTTTTCGTTTGTGGGCTACTTTCGTCAATTCCACGTCCGCTTCTTCTATTGGCTGGAGGCATAGCTAAGTATACCACGGGCCGTTTGGTGATATTTCCGTTCAGCTTAATGGTTGCAACTCGAACAAGTCCATCTTCTCCCGGGTGTACGTCCAAAATGCGAGCCAGTGGCCGTTTAGTTTGTGGTGTGGTTTCTTGCTTGACAAGAATTAGCTGCCCAGGTTGAAGGTTTCTCTTTGTTCCTAACCACTTCGGTCTTTCTTGAAGCCTCGTTAAATATTCTTCCTTCTATCTGTTCCAAAATTCGTTCGCGAGTTTCTGTATCAGTTGCCATCTTTTAATCAGCGTTAAGTTGTGTGGAGCCGCATCTGGTACGGCGAACATGGAGCTTCCGATAAGAAACTGTCCTGGTGTGAGTGGTTGGGCATCATTTACGTCGTTGCTGATTGGGGCTAAGGGTCGGCTATTCAGACAAGCCTCGATCTGCGCTAGTACAGTGTACATTTCTTCAATATTTAAGACACTTTCTCCAAGAGTCCTTACCAAAAGCCCTTTCGTTGATTTTACTCCTGCCCCCCAGAGACCTCCAAAATGCGGACTACTGGGAGGTATGTGGTGCCAAGTAATGTTGTCGTCCGCTATCCAGGCTTGTGTTCCGTATGTCATCTCTTCCAATGCTTGTTGGAGTTCCTTGTGTGCTCCTACGAAATTCGTGCCACAATCGCTGTAGATCACCTTGCATCTGCCTCGCCGAGACTCAAAACGCTTGATGGCAGCGATGCAGGCTGCTGAGGTTAAGTCGCTCACTAGTTCCAGATGCATTGCCTTGGTTGCTAAGCATATGAAGACGGCTATATAAGATTTTGCAGTTTTTGCTGCTCGTCCGTTGGTCCATTTGATTTTGATTGGGTGTGCGAAGCCTAATCCGATGGACCAGAACAGACGGTTCATTGTCACACTTTGGGCAGGAAGACTTCCCATCAGTTGTTTACTTGTCTTGGCATTCAGTTTAAAGCACGTGCTGCACTTATGAATGCATGTTGACGTCAATCTTTGCGCATTTAATATCCAAAATTCCTTCCGTAGGGTGCTGAATGTTAGCTGTTGCGACCCGTTGAGGGGTCTTAGGTGAACATGGCGCACTATTAGTTTCGCTAATGAACATTCGTTGCTTAGTATCACAGGATGTTTTTCTGCGTAGCTTAAGTCTGCCTTTTGCAGCCTTCCGCCAACCCTGAGAACCCCATCAGTATCCAAATATGGGCATTAAGGGGATGCCCTTGATTTGCTGTCCATTCGTTTTCCCGCTAAGAGTGATCGTATTTCTTGTGGAAAAGACCTTTCCTGTGACAATTTGATGCAAATGATCCTTGCACGTTGTAGTTCCTTAGTCATCAGAAATTTTGTGTTTGCATTCTCAAACAATAAGCGACCACTCGTACTAATTGACTCGTCGTCGGTAGCTATAGTGAGATGAGCCATGGTTTTTCTTTCTTCGTCTGTACCCATGGTGCGTGATTGTTTTGGGTATTCATGGGCTGATGGAGAGCTTGTGGAGAAAGTCCTCGGGTCGCACAATCCGCGGGATTATCATGTATTGATATATAGTGCCACTGGGTGATGTTGCTCTTCTCGTGAATTTGGCTTAGTCTGCTGGCTACATATGTGTTCCATCGGGCTAGATGATCATCAAGCCAAGCAAGAACGATTATTGCATCGGTCCAAAAGCACGTTTGACTTTTGGCCGGGGTTTTGAGGGCTGTTTTTATCTGATCTATCAATTTCACTAATAGAGCAGCGCTTGTCAGTTCCAATCGTGGGATGGTTTGAGCGGCTACTTGCGCTACCCGTTTCGAGCTTAGTAGCTTTGCAGTTGGTGATCTTCCTGGTGTCCGTATGACCATGTACACAACTGCCGCCATGGCGTGCTGGTATGCATCACAAAATCCATGTAACTCATATGTATCCCTTTGGGTTGTCCCTAACCATCGTGGTAATCTTATATGTTTGATATCCTTAATTTCCGCTGCATAGTCCATCCATTCCTGTTTCAACTTCGTGGGAAGTTCCTCATCCCAAGTGAGTTTTTTTAGCCACAGCTTCTGCAGAAATATTTTATTGCGAATTACAATAGGTTGCAGCCACCCCAGTGGATCGAAGAGTCTTGCAACGAATGAAACGATACTGCGTTTTGTTATTTCTCCCTCGTCGGCTCCGAACTTACCTGAGCTAAAAACGAATTGATCGTCCCGAGGGAGCCACTGGAGTCCGAATGTTTTCGTAGAGTCTTCTTCTTCTTCTTCTTCTTGGTCGAAGGTGTGAATTAGTCCCATATGACTGTCTGGTATGTCCTTTAGAACTTCTTTGTAGTTGCTGTTCCATTTGCGGAGATTGAAGCCTCCCTTGTCCAACAGTTCTAAAAGTTCGAAGTACAACTTTTTAGCGTCTTCTATTGTATCCACTCCTGTCAGAAGATCGTCTACATAGAAATTATTGATGAGGTGATTCGCCGCGGAGGGAAATTATCGCCGTCCTCCATCGCAAGTTGTATTAGCGTACGAATTGCCTGGAACGGAGTGTTTGCTGTTCCAAACGTCAGTGTTTTTAATCGATATCGTCGAATAATATCTTCATTCTTTGGGCGCCATAGGATTTGTTCGAAATCCGTGTCCTCATTTCCCACTGTTACCTATCGATACATCTTTTCGATGTCGGCTGTGATGACGACAGGATACATCCTCCATCGTAGCAGCAAGGTTGCTAGTGTATCCTGAACTGTCGGTCCTACCATCAAGAGGTCGTTGAGCGAGTTTCCAGAAGATGTTTTAGCAGAGACATTAAAGACTACTCGTACTTTGGTTGTTGTTTTCATTAGAGCCGAGGGTCTTCCTTTCACGGCAACCTGACTTGGTACCTTCCATCCTTACGTCTCTTTACATTCTTTATGTATTGGCTTTCGGCCATTTCTTGTTCTTTAGATAGAAATTTCTTTCTTTCCACATCTTCTTGTTCCCAGAATCTGCTAAGATGTTGATCCAATTCAGCTGTTGTGATCATGCTGGTTGATGTGGTTGTTGTCCCTCTTGCTATGGGGCCTGATAAAATCCAGCCAAGTTTGGTTTTCTCGGCGGTTGGGGTGCCATGGTTTATCCCGTCCATTAAAATTTCGCCATAGACGTCCGCTCCTAGTAACACGTCGATTTTTGCTCGAGTGCGAAACTCTGGATCAGCCAGTTCAGATGTCTTGACTGTTACCTTTACATGGGAGTTGATGTTAGTTGATGATAGACAGTGAGTAATTTCACCGAGAATTAGAGCTGTGGTGTATATTTCTTTCTTAGACCATTTCTCCTTGATGGCCAACTGGATCTGTCCTCCACTTCGTTTGGTGGAATTTCCTATACCCTTGATTGTAAAGTTTGTTGATTCACGCTTAAGCCCTAGCAACTGGGTGCACCTTTCTGAAATGAAAGAATTTTGTGACCCTTGGTCTATTAATGCCCGTAATTATATGTATTGTCCGCAGGCATTTTTATACCCTATCCTAAGGGTATATTAAGTTTGACACATAGTTTGTAACATAGAGAAATAATCGAGATAGACCCTATAAAGTATATATATTCGTGATCAGCATCAATAGCGAAATCGATTGAGCGATGACCGTCCGTATGTCACCGCTTTTTGGGCCTTAAATTTTGAGCTAGGACGATGAAATTTCATATCTGGGCTTCTGAGGAAAAGATACAGTACAAGTGTAAAAATTTTTGAAATCCGCCCACTGCCACGCCTACTTTTTTATAACTTCTCTAAATTATATGAAACCGAAAAATTTTGTTAAGACCAAATATTTAGGCATTCAGATTCCCTACAATCCACCCATACAAAAGTTTTGGCCACGCCCACTTTTTGGGGGCGTTTTCATCACAAAACCGATTTTTGGGCCTTAAATTTTTATGTAGGACGTTGAAATTTCATATCTGGGCTTCCAAGAAAAAGATACAGTACAAGTGTGAAATTTTTTTACATCCGCCCACTGCCACGCCTACTTTTTTATAACTTCTCTAAATTATATGAAACCGAAAAATTTTGTTAAGACCAAATATTTAGGCATTCAGTTTCCCTACAATCCACCCATACAAAAGTTTTGGCCACGCCCACTTTTTGGGGGCGTTATCATCAAAAAACCTATTTTGATAAAATTTTACATGTAACATCCTCAAACGTTCGACATTATAGCTATATTTGAGTACAATATGCAATTTGGCCATGCCCACTTTATAGAGAGGAGGATAGGGTATCATACGATCCGTTCCAGACGGATTGTAGCTTTTCTGTATGTTTAACGTTGATGTTGGCTGCTGCCAAAAGAATATCTCTTTTTGTGCTGACGACTCGACTGTTGTCGGCTTCTAGAGACCTAAGCCTTTTAGAAAGAAACTCAGAAAATTCCTTCCAGGACGGCAATTCCGTTTTTGTTCCGCAAGAACGTTCCCATTCCTTTCGTGCTTCAAGATTTAATTTTTGTGAGGCGATATATATTCTATCATTGGATCCCAAGAACTTGTATCCATATCAAGTGCTGAGATTCCAATGAGTGTCTCGTTTGTTGTATCCAAAAGTTTCTTGTAGTTATTGGCTGATTCATATTTGGATAACGATATGTTGAGGAATGCTTGCAGGTGTGTCGACAGAAGTATTCTCTTGTTGTTGTATCGATCGAATAACAATTTCCATGCTTTCTGATAATTAATTCCGGTCACTCCAAGATTCCCGATTAGGCGTCGTGCTTCGCCTCCAGTGGAAGTGATTAAGTACTGCATTTTTAGAATATCCTGTATCTGGGTGTTTTCATGCACCAACTTTTTGAACATCTGGTAGAACGTGGTCCATTTCAGGTAATCTCCTTCAAACTCAGGTAGTTTCACCCATTCAAAACGCAGGACTTATTCGTTTAATGGCGATTGGGGTGTCTGGATATTGTGTGTCGGCGCCGGAGGCCGTTGCTGAGCCTGGTATTCATCGATGACTCTCTTAAAACATGTTTGGAGTCTCATCGCGATTTCCTCCGTTTTAGTGTACGCAGTCATGTAATCGTCCTCTAACGTTTTGTTATGGAGCTTGAGGTTGTGAACCGTTGGGTGTAACTCTTCGCAGCTGCTCCTAGCCATCTTTAGTTAATCCAGACGTAGCTCGAAGTATTTAAGATTGTACCTATCCTTTGAATCCTTTTTGAAATGGGTCTGTAGGCGCTCTATGTTGCCGAAATTCAACTTGTGGACAATTTCTGCTGAAGGTTCGGTCATCCTGATGATCGTGATTACTGGCGTAGCGGTTTCTTTATAACTCGGCTGTGGAGCTTGCGGTGGTGTATTTTGATTAGATCCTCTAGGGGCAGGATCCGGCTCGAAGGACCAATGTTTGACTCAGACATTTATGTGTAGTCCGAAGTAACAACACTTGGGATAGTTACGAATTTAAAGGTGGTTGGGTGCAGAAAAATCCTTGGGATAGTTCTGCGCTGTTGGAAAAGTAAAGTAATAAAATTGCTAACGGCTTGAGCTTTGGTTTTTAACTTCACTTTATTTATTTAAAATAATGTATACATAACTTTCAAGACAAGAAATTTTAACAGTTACTATGTTGAGGTGGTGAAATAAATCATCTGCAAAGGCTTCACTGTTAACTCCAAGGGTCTGTTGCTTTCTTCTAAGAAGGTAACCTTTTCGAGAACAACAAGGCGACTATGTATATTTACATGCACAAGACACTCATTATCCCATTTTTTGTTATAAGGAAATGGGCCTTGGCGTATACAACGAAATGAGTATCCCCCAACATCATGTTATAGTCGAAATCATCCAAAAATGTTGAATGCGACAATCGAATTGTCTTCGATGTCAATAGTCAACAGATTATCGGTGTACCGGGGTGTAGCAAAAACATTAATCGAAAAATCGACGATCAAAGCAACTTTTCCTTGTCCTATCCCAAGGAAATCATGTGCTTTACGTGTTTTACTATAGATTTTGCCAATATCTCCGACATGTTTCTTTACAGCATATCTGATCCAAATTCCGATTACAACTGAGCAGGCAATGCTCTATGTAACAATATATATAAAATTGAACTGTCCTGATTTTACTTTCATGTAACTACATTTATATTCACGACTCTCCAAATTTCTAATTCTTTTTTTTACCAAGTTTCCAAGTACGCTTTCTGTATAATCGTAGTCTCTCAATAGAAAACTGTCCTGATTTTACTTACATGTTATATGGGGTTTACCTATGGACTTTTCATTCCCTTCGTCACGTGCTTCTCTCATACCACTGTCTTTCTCAGCAGCCATACCTACTTTAATCAGTTTATAGGGCAATTAAATTTTACCTCCATATACATACATATACATATCTCCAACTCCTGCTGCTGCAATAATAACAAAGAGCAATGTCTTTCTCATTTATGTTGTCATTGCCACTCGATTACATATGAAGAGCTTTTACCAACATTAACATACGTACATATATTTCCAATAGCTTAAACAAACACAAATCCAAGTAGAATGTAAACAAGTAAACATGTAGCAAGACGAAGGTCTGCTGCAATAATAATAAAGAGCAATGTCTATCTCATTTTTGTTGTGATTGTCACTCCTGTACATATGATGAACTTTTACCAACATATACATATGTACATATATTTCCAACTGCTTAAACAAACACAAATCCAAGTAGAATGTACACAGAGAACAGAACAACTGACAGGCAGGCGCATCAGTCGTGTAAAATGTTGCAAGAGTGTTACAAGTAAACATGAGGCAAGACGAAGGTCTGCTGCAATAATAATGAAGAGCAATGTCTATTTCATTTTTGTTGTCCTTGTCACCCTATACATATGATGAACTTTTACCCAAATATACATATGTACATATATTTCCAATTGCTTAAACAAACACAAATCCAAGTAGAATGTACACAGAGAACAGAACAACTAGCCGACATGCGAAGGGCTACTGCAATAATAGTAAAGAGCAATGTCTTTCTCATTTATGTTGTCATTGCCACCCGATTACATATGAAGAGCTTTTACCTACATATTCATATATATATCTCCCATTGGATTAACTAACACAAATCCAAGTAGAATGTACGCAGAGAACAGAACAACTGACCGACAGGCGCATCAGTCGTGTAAAATCTTTCAAGAGTGTTAGAAGTTGAAATGGAATGAAAAATAAGAATAAATCCAAACTATAATTTTAGAATTAAACTTTTAGCATTTATTGCCTTTATAATTTTTACCACACTTTCACACTTTGAGATCTTGATTAAGAGCGCGAATTTGTCAATTGTAACATTTGACATTGATTAACAATTAAGACAGAAATATGCGTTGCATTACATTAAGATTTACTTTACGTTACATTTAACATTAAAAAATGTGTAGATAAAGTAGTTAAACTTTCTATTTAATAAAAGTAAATGATAAATTGATTATATCGTATTATTTGAAAATTAAGTTTATGATGAAGTTCAGAATGTGATGCGGACTTTAAGTTCAGCAATTCGTTGACTTCATAAATCAGAAAACTTTTACATGGACGTCTTCTCTTTTCTTCTTGGTCGGCCATTATGTTTACGATGACGTTGGTTGTTGTTGGCATTGTAATTCCCATTGCTGTGTTGTGTTGTACTGTGCCGGGTATTTTAGTCGTGTGCTAATTATTAATTTTACAAACGAAAGTAAATTTTATTAGTGATGAGTATGCAAACAATTCAGGTGAGTGTTATTAGAATAAAAATATAATATATTATTCATATGGTGCATATTATGCGGTTTTGTTTTGGTGTCTTCTGGGGTGGTTTTTCGGATGGTGTTGTTGTTGCATATGCGTAGCAGCATTTCGTGAATGGAGTTGCGTGCCCGTTCAAGTTTCTTTTGTTTATATCGTGCGGTTTGTGTAATTCGTACACAAACTGTCCGTGCGAAGTATATTTTGTGATGTGTAGTGTTCCATCCTAGGTAAAGTGGAAGAACAATTACCTGGAGAAAAAAAAGAACTTAAAAGTGCATTAGTTGTGTTTTTTTTTTATGTGAGAAAAAAAAAGTGCATAAAAAAAGAGAAACGGCGACGCGTATATGTGTGTATGTGTGTTTAATGCATTTCGATTCGCTACGGTTTGTTTACAAACTGATTTGTGGTGCGTGTGGTAAAAACAGCTACGTACATATGTTCAATTCTGTGTGTAGCTGGTTAAGTAGGGTGTGTAAAAATATTATTACGGTGTGTTGTGTAGAGATTAAATTTGTGTGCAATGGTATAATTGAACTGTAGATGTTTTGTGCGAAGTGTATCATGCGAGTAGTGTAGGGTATACCATGCGAGTGTTGAATTCTGGATTGTGTTGTGTGTAAATGAATATGAATGCATGATATATTTATGTGGATATGTAAGTTGATTAAATGTGTTTATTATGCTTCATGTGATTTGTAAATAAATTCAATTAAAGATTTCATTGTAATTAAATTTATAAGTTTTAATGTTTATGTACGTGTTGAATTAAAATTATTTCAATATTTATATTTTTGTTTTGATTAAGGAGTATGTGGGTGAGTTTTGTTTATTTGCGTTACCGTCGGATTTTTGATTTCGGTTACTTAGTGATGAATTAGGTTTTTTTTTTTTTTTAAATTAAATAATTGCGCTGTTTTCATAGGTGTCGTTGATAGGAAGTAAACAAATCTTCGTAATAGGCCGTTTTACTTCTCCATTCGGTGTTTTAAGGGTGACTACCCGAATTAAATCATCTGTCCTTGGATGCGTATCGACGATGCGTGCTAAGTTCCACTTTGCTGGTGGTAAATGGTCGTCTTTTATCAAGACTAGGTCTCCGATCTTGGGCTGATGCTCTACCTTCAACCATTTCGGCCTTTGTTGAAGTCGGGATAGATATTCAGATGACCACTGCTTCCAGAATAATTGTTGCATTTCTTGTATCCGCTGCCATCGTTGTAGATGTCCTACTTGGATGTCGGATAAGTCAGCTTGAGGGATGGCGTTGAGAGCTCGTCCGATGAGGAAGTGCCCGGGAGTGAGTGCTGCGAAATCATGAGGATTGTCGGTCATTGGACAAAGAGGCCTTGAATTTAGACATGCTTCCACCTGATGCAGAAACGTGGTGAGTTCCGCGAATGTGATTGTCTCGACGCCGATAATCCTTTTGAGGTGGTATTTTATCGATTTCACTCCAGCTTCCCAAAGTCCACCGAAGTGTGCGGAAGCAGGAGGAATAAAATGCCATTGCATACCATCCTTTGAGATCATTTCCGCAACATCCTTCCAATTGAATTTGGCATCTTCGAGCGACTTCTTCAACACATTGTTGGCTCCGACGAAGGTCGTCCCATTGTCGCTGAACGTATGCGAACAGAGTCCTCTTCTGGCAGTGAATCGTCGTAATGCTGCAATGAAAGCTTTCGTGGTTAAATCACTTACCAGCTCAATATGTATGGCTCGGCTATTAAGAGCTTGGTAAATTGGTGATTACCTTCGAGTATTATTGGATGTCGTTGCTCGAATGGAAACTCACAGTGTTGCAACCTACCTCCAACTCGCAGGATACCATTGGAGTCAGTAATAGGGCAAAGGGATTTCAGAGCTTTAAGTTTTGAGTCCTCAGCAATCATGTCCGATTGAGCAAGCTTAGCTATGAGAAGAGTTAATATCATTTTTTACCTGTGTAACCGTATGTGTTTTGATTGTTCGTTTCTCCTCATCGGTAATTAGGCTAGTAGGCTGGTGTGGGCAGTAAAAATCCCAATTCTCTCGAAGAAAGTCTGGTCCATTCCACCAGAGATTGTCGGATCGTAAGGCGGAAGGCATTATTCCCCTTGATGCCAGATCTGCGGGATTCAACTCACTGGGAATATGTTTCCAACTGTCTGGTTTAACAAGTCGTTGAATTTCAGCAACCCGGTTGTTTACGAAGGTGACCCACTTGGTTGGAGGGGCGGCGATCCACGACAAGGTAATTGTCGAGTCAGTCCACGCATACTGCTTTACGTCGTGTAACTCTAAAACTCTGGATGTGTAGTTTAATAATGTTGCAAGGATGACTGCTCGACAGAGTTCGAGTCGTGAAAGAGTTTGTGTTTTTACCGGTGCGACTCTAGTTTCCGACAGAAGCAAGTGCACGTGGATCTTGTCATGTGAATCGAGAACCCGGAGATAGATCGCTGCACCGTATGCCTTCTCGGAAGCGTCACTGAATCCGTGGAGCTCTAAATCCTTATGAGTATCGTGTGTGCGGATCCAACGAGGAATACGAATCCGTTCAAGCTGTGGCAGCTCTTCACGAAAGACGGTTCACTCCTACTTCAATTCCGGTGAAATTGGATCATCCCAATTCAGCTCGCTGCGCCATAGTTGTTGCATCAAGACTTTACCCTTTATGATGCAGGGTGAAATCCATCCGAGAGGGTCAAATAGCTTGGCAATTGTTGAGAGAATGATCCTTTTCGTCGGTTCAACTGCGTCGGATTGAAAATTTTGGTACGAAAGACTGTCTTTGACGGGAAACCATTTGATCCCTAAAGCCTTGATATGATCGGGAGAATTCAAAGGCAAAGAAAAATCAACTTCCCGCTGGTCTAAGGGTATCTGATCTAAAACCTCGCTCGAATTACTCGCCCATTTACGCAAGTTAAAACCTCCAGATGGCAATAAACTATTGACCTGATTACGCCTAACCAATGTTTCTTCAACAGTACCAGCTCCAGCAAACAAATCATCAACGTAAACGTAAACGATGAAGGTGGGGATTAGTCCAGAACCGTCGTTCCAGTTGAGCAAACCTACGCAAGGCGCCTTCCTTCGAGGATCCAAGCCCAGGCTTGCTCCCTCCTTTAAATGGTAATGATACCTCGTATCGTCCATTAGCCAGTCTTCTCGTTTTTGCCTCGAAAAACTCCTCACACGCCTTGTCTTCATGTGTTTGGTGTTTCGTATAGGGTGCCTCTTCCATCTCCCAAAATCTTTGTAGCTGGCGGTCGACATCCGTTACTTGAAAAAAGCTCCTGATGCTACGACTTGGTTGACGTACCTTACCCATGACTATCCAACCGAGCAAGGTGTTCTGCGCTATCGGCGTCATTTCCTCAGCCCCGCGTATGACTTGAGGCAGGACAACTTCAGAGTAAATATCGTTGCCTAAGAGCAGATCTACTTCATCATCCTTATAGAAATTTGGGTCAGCTAAAGGCCATCCCTTAAGGTAAATCCAACCGTTTCGTATTAGTTGGTTGGCCGGAAGAAGCCCAGTCAGGGTGTCAAATATTAATGCTCGGGTATTGGTCTCATAGTCCGAATATAAAGACCCCTGATACTTCCACGAAGGTGCGTTTGCTCTTTACACCTAAATGCTTTACTGCCCTAGTAGTGATAAAGGTAGCTTCTGAACCTGGATCGATCAACGCTCTTAATGTGTGATCTACTCCTGAAGAAGCCCTGACTTTTATAATAGCTGTTGCCAATAGCACCTCCGTATTGGAATGTGTAGTATGATAGCTATGTGTCATTTGGCCAGATGTGAAGGGTGTAGCATTAGCATTGAAGGTGGATGAATGTGATTGTGTGGGGTTGTTTGTGTGTGGGTTGGTGGTGGTAAAAGAATTAGGTGCTGTTGTATAGTGTTGTGTGTTATGTGTGTTTGAACATATCTGTGTATGTGTAGGGGGGTTGATATGCAACAGGGAATGGTGAAGCTACTGGCAGAAGTAGCATCTAATGCTACTGGGACATTGTTGTGTGGCGTGGCTGTATGCTAGACAATTTTCGCATACGCCAATGTTTTTGACTGCCCTTCTGCGTGAAGCGATGTCCAGCTTTAAGAAGCGGTTGCACGTTCGCAAAGAATGCGCACTTTTATTGCACAACTTGCAGCTAAACTGACCCTTGCTTGATTGCTTGGCAAGAAAATTATTGGTTTTTGCCATTGACACTCTAGTGACCTTGTTGGGTCTTGCATCTAATTGTTGACCTACTGCTTCCAGTGTCCTGAATCTCGCTTCTAAGAACTCGCAAAAATTACTTTATTAAACTAAAAAACAATTTAGGTTTCGCGGGAAACCGTTTGGCACTTGTTCACTTGCATGTTCTGTTTTTGATTTTAATACATGAAATGTTTCAATTTTTTTTTTTTTTAGTTCACACAGAAATGTTCAATGTTCACACACTGATTAATTAACTAATTAATCGATTAAGGACTCGAAGGACCATGAAATGGAATGAAAAATAAGAATAAATCCAAACTATAATTTTAGAATTTAACTTTTAGCATTTATTGCTTTTATAATTTTTACCACACTTTCACACTTTGAGATCTTGATTAAGAGTGCGAATTTGTCAATTGTAACATTTGACATTGATTAGCAATTAAGACAGAAATATGCATTGCATTACATTAAGATTTACTTTACGTTACATTTAACATTAAAAAATGTGTAAATAAAGTAGTTAAACTTTCTATTTCATAAAAGTAAATGATAAATTGATTATATCGTATTATTTAAAAATTAAGTTTATGATGTGCGCCAACAGAAGTAAACATGAAGCAAGACGAAGGGCTGCTGCAATAATAATAAAGAGCAATGTCTATCTCATTTTTGTTGTCCTTGTCACCCTATACATATAATGAACTTTTACCAACATATACATATGTACATATATTACCAATTGCTTAAACAAACACAAATCCAAGTAGAATGTACAGAGAGAACAGAACAGTTACCCGGCAGGCGCATCAGTTCTCTCTTGATTACCGTGGGGTGCGCATCATTAAGAACCAATCTATTAACTTTACTTTGTACAACTTGAATTGTTCTGCATGCTTACAAAAAAATGAGCGTAGTTGTTCTGCGAAAATAAACTGCAGCGATTGCAAAAATTTTTTTCACAATACATGTGTTAATATTTCCGATGAAGATGCTGATTATTTGAAATCCAGTGCGAAACCCTTTCGTTGTGACAATTGTGCAGTGCTAAGACGTCGCTCTCTTCATCAGCCAGTGCCGGTGGTAACCAAGCCGCAACTTAACAGTGCACTTGCATCATCTAGTGCCAATGCTTTTCAAAGTACAGCAAACCCCATGCTCTTATCTGATGACGATTCCACTCGCAACAATGACAGCGAGGGTCAATGCACTCTTCAGATGATATACACTAAACTCTCGAAGCTGGAGGAAATTAACCATCGGTTCCTACTACAAATTAATGAGTTGCGAACTGGAAATGAGAAGCTGGAGAGTAAATTTAACTGGCAACAACAGCACCTTCTCACTAATACAATTGAAATTGTGGGTGTGTCTAACGTCGACGCCACAAATGCTATTAGGACGGCTCAGCAAATTTTCTCCAAAGCTTTGTCTGTTGATGTTCCCGACAACGAAATTGAGAAATGCATTGTGAAGAAACTTCAATCTTCATCCTCTTTGACTGCCTTAAAATCGATCATCTGCCTACGATTCTCAAATCTAACAACGAAGCAGCGAATAATGTGCGCAAAGAGGAATAACAAAAACAAATCTTCACACACATGCGACTGGCATTGATGGTCCTCTCATCAGCAGCGTCGGCAGAAAAGGGAGCAGTTCCGGAATTTACATCAACGATTCTCTTACGAAGTTTACCCGTGCGCTCTTAATGAAGACGAAAGAAGCAATGAAGCAGAAAGGCGGCAAATACGTACGGTTTAATAATAACCAAATTCTCAAGAGAAAGGTTGAGGGGGGAAAGTCATCTCTATTAAATCTTTTAATGATCTTGCACTCATTTAGTGCTTCTGTTTTTTCTATGCTAATTAATGAATTTTGATACAGATTTATTTGATGACTTTCCTTCCTCCAATTTGAATAATTTCAACTGTGATAATGTCTTAAAGAATAGTTCCTATAGCAATGATAAATTTTTTATTGTTCAGCAAAACATTCGAAGCATGAGAGAAAACTTTTCATCTCTTGTTACACATCTTAATTCTTTTGCTTGCGTTCCTGATATTGTTTTTGTGTCTGAAATTTGGATATACATATGACTTTGAGAAGAACGACTATTTTATTCCCGGGTTCAAGTTTGTCTAAAACAAACGAGAATTACGCTGCAGGCGGAGTTGGTTGTTTTGTTAATGAGGATTACTTGATTCTTGATGCTGATGTGTTGAAGGTTTCTGTTAAAATTAACAATGTAATATATGTATTTTTATGTGTCTATAGACTGCATATGTTTAATGTCGTTACTTTTTTAAATGAGTTTTCTGCATAATTTAATTAAAGCGCATAATTTAATTATAGTAGGAGATTTCAACATCAATTGCTTGGATGATAATGAAACTGTCTCTAGTTACCTGGCATTACTTGCTTCGCATGGTCTAGCTTGCTTCATTAATGAGCCTACTAGGCCTGCTTCCGGGAGTTGCCTTGATCATATCCATGGGCGCCTCAGTAATGTTGCACTAAATGAGTGCGAAAAATGTGTTTTTGATTTTAAAATTACTGATCACTGCATGACGGGACTCATACATAGTATCAATCTTAAAAACTAGAGATAGTGGATCCTCTAATTCGTCGCATAGAAAAGTCACTATTGACTTTATTAAACTAAAAAACAATTTATGCCATGAGTCGTGGGAAGATGTTTTTGCTTGTAGCAATTCTTCTTCTGCTTTTACAATCTTTTTTGATTCGCTTAGAAAGCATATCTTAACTTGCTCCGCATTTCTGCCTTCTACAAAATCGGCTAATAGACTTAAACCTTGGATATGTCGTTCCTTAATAAACAAAGTTATAGGTAAAAACAAATTAAGATTAAAATGCAAAAGGTATACCGATAACCAGGATCTTAAAAGAAGGTATAAGAAATTGTGTATCGAACTAAAAAGAGAGATTCCTATTTGCCGCGATAACTATTACCGTGCTGAATTCAGCTCTGCACAGTGGAATTTAAGAAATGAATGGAGAGTTGTTAATAGCTTGTTGAATAAAACGAATTCTTCTAAAAAACATACTGTTATACGTGATGATAACTGTGAAATTTATGACAAGCTTGCTATTGCTAATGCATTTAACTGTTATTTTGCTAATGTCGGCTGCAATCTACAAATTTGTGGATGTGTTGAACCGTCGCACAGTAGTAGTTTTGTCTTTCAACCTATAACCTCTTTTTAAATCCTGAAAATTATTGGAACTTTACCTAATTCGACTTCACGCGGAGCTAATGGTATTTAAAATTTTATCCTAAAAAACACTGCATGTTTCATTGTGGATGTCTTGGCTCATGTTTTTAATCGTTGCGTGTTCGAAGGTGTTTTTCCTGATAGTCTTAAATGTGCTGATGTCATTCCTTTACTCAAAATAAGCTGCAGATATCTGTAACTACAGGCCCATCTCACGTCTTTCTGTTTTTAGCAAAATTTTTTAAAAACTAATGAAAACTAGAATAGTGAGTTTTTTAGAAAAAAATAAGTTTTTCAGTCCAAATCAATTTAGCTTTTTAAAAGGCAAGTCGACGGAAGATGCGCTGCTACAGTTTTGTTCTTTTATAATGTCACATCTCGATGAGAAAAAATGTACGGCTGGTTTATTCATTGACATTACCAAAGCATGTGACATGGTCAACCACAATATCTTGTTGAGAAAATTGGAAAAAGCTGAAATAGATCTCAGAGAGTGAAGATAGATGATGTAAGGAGTGAAATAAGATTCTTGAACTTGGGTGTTCCTCAAGGCTCTGTCTTAGGTCCTATCCTGTTTTTGTTTTGTTTATATCAATTCACTCTTTGCTCTTAGTTTCAAGGGTTCACCAACTGCCTTTGCTGATGACATTGGTTTCACTTATGGCTTAAACAGTCCTTTGGATCTAGTTTCTGATGTTAATTGGGATCTAAGTTTATTGAGACACTGGTTTGCTGAACATAATTTAGTAATAAGCTCAAAAACTAAGATAATGTTTTTCAGCTTATCTTCCTCTTGCTATTTGGATGCAAATGTCTTCTACCATGCACCGGAGTGTCAAAAATTTAAACTCTCCAATTGCATTTGTGATTCTGGTTTTCGTCTCCTTCGTTTTGTTATAATCTAACCTGTAGTGATAAATGTTTCCTAGTAGAAAGAGTTGATGTATTTAAATATTTGGGTATTACTTTTGATTCTAGGATGAGTTTTGCGAATCACGCTGATACTCTGAGAAAATATTTTCGTTGCACCCTCCGACATTTTTATTATTTGCGTAACTTATGCTCTACCAAGCTCTTAAAAATAATTTATTATGGTATTTTCCATTCTAAGTTACAATATGGAATTGCTTGTTGGGAGGGTGTGCATCGAAATAGAATACAACAACTGCTGATTTTGCAAAAATATGTCCTAAGAAAAATTTGTCGAAAGTCTGGTAGACATTCAAGCTTTCCTTTATTTTGTACCCTGAAAATTCTTCCCGTTCGTCATTTGTATTGTTTTAAGGTATTAAAATTATTCTTTATGAAGTCTGGTAATCGTAATTTTCGTTTAATTTCCTGTTACAATCTGCGTGCTAACCTGTCAAGTATTGTATCTGTACCCCATTTCCGCACCACTGCTTACCGCAATTTTTTTTTGATTTTATCTTATCGGTTATTTAATGAACTCCCTCAGTCTACCAGGACGGTAACAATACTTGGAACGTTCCTAAAGCGTGTAAAATTGTGGCCCTTCTGCTTTGATTATGTTGCGTTAGAATCTCGTATTTCGAATGTTTTGGTCTAATATTTGCTTTCATTCTTTTCTTTTCTTTTTGCACTTTTTCATGTACCTTAAATTTTTTTTTGTTTGCTTTGAATTATTTTTTTTGATCTTGCTTATTGTAATGTTTAAGTTTATTTTTTTGAATTCTTAAGGGTCACCCCACCCAATTTATTTTATTATGTATTACCTCAGCCAATTGAAGTGGCATTCTAATCTATTTTTGACTTGTATATATGTAAATACTGAATGTCACCAACCTTTCTTATATTTTGTTTGAAGTATTTCATCTATATTGTATTAAGTTTTTTTTTTATAAATTTATGAATTTATAAGAATAAAAATAAATAATCTAAATCTAATAATCTAAATATGTTGCAAGAGAGTTACAAGTAAACATGAAGCAAGACGATGGCCTGCTGCAATAATAATAAAGAGCAATGTCTACCTCATTATACCCTATCCTAAGGGTATATTAAGTTTGACACATAGTTTGTAACATAGAGAAATAATCGAGATAGACCCTATAAAGTATATATATTCGTGATCAGCATCAATAGCGAAATCGATTGAGCGATGACCGTCCGTCCGTCCGTCCGTCCGTCCGTCCGTATGTCACCGCTTTTTGGGCCTTAAATTTTGAGCTAGGACGATGAAATTTCATATCTGGGCTTCTGAGAAAAAGATACAGTACAAGTGTAAACATTTTTTAAATCCGCCCACTGCCACGCCCACTTTTTCATAACTTCACTAAATTATATGAAACCGAAAAATTTTGTTAAGACCAAATATTTAGGCATTCAGATTCCCTACAATCCACCCATACAAAAGTTTTGGCCACGCCCACTTTTTGGGGGCGTTTTCATCACAAAACCGATTTTGATAAAATTTTACATGCAACATCCTCAAACGTTCGACATTATAGCTATATTTGAGTACAAAATGCAATTTGGCCACGCCCACTTTATAGAGAGGAGGATAGGGTATCATACGATCCGTTCCAGACGGATTGTAGCTTTTCTGTATGTTTTTTGTTGTCATTGTCACTCAAGTACATATGAAGAGCTTTTACCTTATATACATACACTTGCCAGAAAAAGTGTGCGTACAAAGTAAGTTGTAATATGGAATGGTTCAAAATCGCATTAATTTTTATAAGTACGCATATTTATATCTTTGAAGTGTTTAGATTAAGCATTCAACAACATTTTAAAATTGATTTCAAAACTTATAATTTGGCAACTCCCAATTTATAGGCCAAAACCTGGCAATAACCCATGCGCCGATACACAAAAAGTGTGCGTACAAGTAAATTAACGGTGATTTTCCATTCATTTGAGTCCTGGAACAAATTACACCTTTGTTCGTTTTTGTTTGTTTTGCATTGTACAACAATTTGACGTATTTTTAGGAAGTGTTATACTGTGAGTAAATAAAGTACAGCCATGGATTCGAAAAGAAAAGAAATTGGTCCTGACGAAAGGAAAATTATTATTAAGTTATGGGAAGAGGGAAAAACTCTTCGAGGCATCGGTCAAACTGTTGGGAGAAAGCATTTCACCATTCAAAGAGTGGTAAACAATTTCCAAATGACCGGTGTTTTTATATCGCAGCCACGTTCTGGTCGCCCTTCAAAATTGACCAACCGAGAAAAACGACACATTCTCCAATCTGTGCTACAAAATCCCAAACTAATGCATCTAAAATTGCTAACGACGTTAGGGAAAACTACAAAAAGTCAATCTGTGATGATACTGTACGCAAAATTTTGAAGAGAGCGGGCTATCATAGCCGTGTGGCACGTAAGAAACCATTAATTTCCTTGATTAACCGGCAAAAACGAATAGCTTTCGCTAATGAGCATATTAATAAGCCTCCAGAGTTTTGGAATAAGGTGATTTTTTCAGATGAAAGCAAGTTCTGCATATTTGGCATTACAATGTGCCCAAACAGTTGCACACGCCACCCCAATCACCTGATCTCAATCCCATTGAGCACCTGTGGGATTTATTGGAACGGAGGATTCGCCAGCACAATATCACCTCTAAGAACGGGCTCAAAGAAATACTTCGCGAGGAATGGATCAAAATCACCTGCGAAGAAACCTCAAAGCTCGTTAAATCCATGCCAAAACGTTTGGCTGAAGTTCTAAGACGTAAAGGCTACCCAACAAGCTATTAATATGTGAACAAAGTTCTAACAGTGGGTGCTTTTCTTTTAGTAATTAGCCTTGTACGCAGACTTTTTCTGATGAATATTTGTGTTATAGTTTCGTTTTTGTTTTGTTGTTGTTTTATGTTTAATTATTGTGTTCCAAAAATGTTACTAAATCAAAGACTGAAGTATGATAAATAAACAAAATACATTTTAAAGTTATTTTATTCACTTTTGAAAGCATTTCTTTACTTAGTAATATTGGAAACTTATCTGTACGCACACTTTTTCTAGCAAGTGTAAATTTTGCAATTGCAATTTTTATGAGGGTAGTTTATGGTATCTGCGCAGCTGTGCTAGTAGGTGGCCTGATCAGCCACATTTTATAGTGTTCCTATTGCGGTAGATAGAAAGGGTAATATTTGATTTGAACCTTTCATTTATTTTATGACCTAAGATAATAATGCCCAGAAGTATTGATGTTTTTTTTGTTTATAATAATGCGTAGTCCTTTCGGTTTCGGATAATTATGTGTGTTTTGGTTCGGGTTCAGAAAATAGTTTTATGACTCGAAATGATGGCTTATCAATTTTTTTGCGTTGGGTCGCAATAGAATAATAATAATGAAAACACATTACACAAATTAAAACAATTTACATTTAATTTATTAAAAAAAATCTTTTTTTAGAGGAGAAGCCTCTTGCTTTATTCAGATTCAAAAATCAACTAACTACTTAAGACTAACAAGAAACACTTATCACCTAACTTCACCTGCCAGCGACGTGATAGAATGCGTGATCGGGTAGGGTGTCATCTTCCGTTCGCTCCAGACGCTGGGTCAGCAGCATGAGTGTGGGACATGTTGGCAGCAGCATGAGTGTGGAGGCATCGGGTGTCCGCAATCCGTGGGAACGAATCTTTTAATATGTTCGTTGTTAACTCTTCCCTCCTTAGATTCGAACGTCCTCGTTTGACCTCTAACTTTAAAAAAATGGTATCTGGCTGATCCTAGTTGGCTTGGGTGTTACCGGCTGTTCTTGTAGGCTTTCTGAATTTCTGGTGTGGATTTTAGGTGCTTCTTTGCCCACTGATCGGATCTTAGGTGTTGGTGTTGTTGGCATTGGATCCAAATTGGTAGTTATATTGATTTGTCCTTTTTTCCGGAGAATTAGCATTTTTATAGCAATAACAATGATTACTACTGTTATGATGGTAATAAGGCTAGAGTTGGTTACCAGATGCAGGTTGTCCTCTTCTTTTATCTGTTCAATGTATTTTGTGTTTTTTAGGTGTAACTCCTTCAACATTTCTAACGTTAACAATTCTTCATACTTCCTTACATGTGAATCAGGCTGTATGATTGCCGGTAATGGTTTTGATCCAGGAATCTCGTGGGAAACGTAATTTTGTTTGTTTATAGTTATGGAGACGTTGTGATATTGTATAATGAAAGATCCTGTTACATTGATGGCATCACTGTTGACAAGGATTGATCCGTTGTATTGGTTTAAAAGTAGAGTTCCGGGAAGTATTTCTTCCACGCTGGGTATGTGTTGGTTATTGATTTCCGTACAATTCGACTGGCGGCTCCGTAATAAATTTGGAATACATTCATTCTTACTAATATCTACAATTTGGTTACGCTTACAAATAGTTAAATTGTTGTATGTTTTGCATTTTTCTTTGATACCATATATTCGGTTATTACATTATTACAGTATATAGTTAAAGGATATTTTAGTTACAATATTCTGTCTTTTAATTGGTTTGACCATTATATTTCGACATGATTCTAATTGAGTAACAGGTATACTAATAATATAAAGTAAAGTTGACATATTGGTAGCTATTTTGACATCTGCAAATTCAAATGCCTCTTCTAAATTTAAGTATGGTATCTCATTCCTTTCAAACGTTTCTTTTGCTGAGTTTATTTCTGAATTTGCATAAAGCATAGTTAACATTGGTTAATTCCTCTTTCAATATATCTAGTTTATATTTAATATTTATAAAGTCTCTTAGACTTGAACTCTTTTTAATTGCATTAACAATCTCGTTCGTAACATTTGTAATCTGGTTAATTCTTTCGTTTGTTAATTTGTTAATAACTATTTGTCTGTCATTATTTATTAAAAGGTTATTCATTCTTGATTCTATTATTTCAAAATCTGCGTGGTCTGGGTTACCAGCTACCCATTTCCACGCGCTGCCAATAAAATCTAATGATCTCTGCTTCCTTGGTTTTGGTTTAAGTCGGGTGAGGAGGTTCTGGAGGTTGGAGATTTCGTGGGATAGTAGGGGATATAATGGGTCTTTGTTGCTCATGTAATTCTTAATTTTAAATTCGATGTCTTCAATAATTTTAGCATACAATTCCAGATCTATGACGTGTATAATGTTGAATGTGCCTGTCTGCAATTTTGACACACCTAGGCTCAGAGTAACCAGTTTAGAGTTTGAGTAGACCAAGATCTGAATATCCGCGGCGAACAGAGGCAGTAGCGACCTGTTGGGAAATTTAATGTTTTATAAGGCTTTTGTGGATTTCTTTCCCTGATTTTGTTACAATACTAGTATTCCTATTTTCACCTACTATTTCCTTTTTATACCTTGGGGAAAGTTTGTTACCTATTCGCTTATTGATTTTCACATAGATGGTATCTCCAATAGAATAATTTTTCGGAGGTGATCTTTTCCTGTTATGATAATCTAAATCTATGGCCTGTTTTCTTTTAATTTTCTCGCTAATTTCCTTTCTTTCTAAGTCGAGTTGTTCGGAGTTGTTCAGTTTATTTTTCCCAAAAAACACGTCTATAGGTTTCATTTTTGTTGTGGAGTGTATGGATCTATTGTACTCATAAACCGACATGTCTAGTAATTCTGAGAAAGTACTGTGGATTTTCTTGGCCTTAATACAACGCATCAACTCAGAGAGCGTGGAATGAAATCGTTCCACCTGCCCGTTAGCTGAGCTGGTGTAAGGAGGGATTTTAAATACTTTAATTTTGAAAAGGTTTTCTAACATAAATGAGACAGAGTTTGAACTTAGAGATTTCTCATTGTCCACTACGATTGTTTCTGGTACGCCAAGAGCCAATATGATTTCCCTAAGAGGTTGTTTCACATCTTCAGTAGCTCTGGACTTTAGGATTTTCGTTAGTGCATACTTAGAGAATTTATCGATAGCGGTCAGGATAATTTTCCCGTCAGTATAATAAATATATATATGCGCGATTTGGCCAGAAAATTCAGGTATAGGGGTTGGTTGAAATTCAGGTTTTTCGGGGCTGCGATCATACTTGTTCTCTATACAAACGCTACACTGTTTTGTGACTCTTCTAATTTTCCGAGTCATGCCTGGAAAATAATATGTTTTCAAAATTTGGGCTTTATTCTCTCTTTCGTTCCTGTGTGCACGTTGATGGGTATCGATTATAATTCGATCCTGGTCTGATTCGTTAGTGACATCGTCTACCTGTATCTGGGTGAATCTTATTTTATAATTATAAAAATGCGTAGGGTAAATTTGCTGAATCATTCCCATTATGGCTTCTTCGGTTCTAATGCCATTGACTACTGATGGGTTTAAATGTTTCTTCAGAATTTTTATAAGATTATCGGGGGTGAACGTTGGTTCTGTAATTTGATGGCGGTGGTACGTTGGAAAAACAATTTTGAAGTCTATAGAGGAGTTCGGACTGACATTGATGAGAATCTGGTTTTTAAAAGCATTAATAGGAACTTCAACGCTGGGGATCAGGTTTTCGGGGGAGCTTTCTGGTTTTTATTGTAATTCGTAATCGAATTCTTCCAGGAATGCCTTCCATCTCTTTAACTTGTTGTTGTGGTTTTTATTACTAAGTGCGAATGTTAAAGGCTGATGATCTGTGATAATCTGTACTTTTGCTGATCCGTATAGGTAGCTTCTAAGTGCACCCAACGCCCAAAATATAGCCAACATTTCTTTTTCATTCGTGGCGTACATTTCTTCGGCCTTACTGAGTGTCCTAGAAATAAATGTGATAGGCCTGTCATCTTGCGACAAAACTGTTCCTATTGCAAATTGAGATGCATCTGTTGTGAGTTGGAATACTTTTCCAAAATCAGGGTACATTAATACTAAATCTGTTGAAGTTAAAGAATTTTTTAATTTTTGAAATGCTTCCAATGCTTCGTTGTCAAGGTGAATTTCCGTTTTACTAGATTTTGTTTTGGACGTACGTCCATTTTCCCCTCTTAATAGAGCAGAGAGCGGTTTTGCCACTTTGGCATAGTCTCTTATGAAACGGCGATAGTAGCCGGAGAGCCCGAGGAAGGAACGCAAATCCTTCAAAGTTCTCGGTACGGGGAAGCTTGTTATTGCTTCAACCTTAGCCGGGTTGGTGCGAATCCCGTCGGGGGATACCATGAAGCCTAAAAATTCCACTTGTTTCTCAAAGAATCTACACTTGTCCAATTGGACTTTCATCCTTGCTCTGTTAAGAGTATGAAATATATCCTGAATGTGTCTAACATGCTCGTTTTCTGTTTTACTAAATATGATGATGTCATCGATGTAGACAAAACATATCTTTCCTATATGATTACGCAGAATATCATCGAGGGCCCGCTGAAAGATGGATGGTGCATTTTTAAGGCCAAACGGGAGTCTTACGAACTCGTACTTTCCATTGTTAATGGAGAAAGCTGTTTTTTCTACGTCAGATTCTTTTAGGGGAATCTGGTGAAAACCACTTTTTAAATCGAGGACCGTGTAGAATTTATTTTTCCCCAGTTGGGAAAGGACCTCGTTGATTTCAGGTATTGGGTAGCGATCTGCGATTGTGACCAGATTCAATTTACGGTAATCGATCACTACCCTGTATTGTTTGTTGCCCTTGGAGTCTGTTTTTTTAGGTACAACCCAGACAGGAGAGTTGTACGGGGATCTGGATGGCCTGATAATGCCATCCTCTAGTAGTTGACGTATTTGACCCTCAACTTCTTCTTTGAGTGGCATGGGGTACGGATAGTACCTGGTGTAGACGGGAGAATCTGTGGTAGTGCGGATTTCGCCCACAAGTGTTGTTGTATAAGTTAATTTCTCGTCTGGCTTAGAGAATAATGATGCGCACCTGCGTCACAAGTGAGTTGATAGCATTTTTCTGGGAATCGGACATATGGTCCATTTGTATGTCTAAATTATTTATTGCTTGATAAGTTTTTTGTTTAATTCTTACTTTTATTCCATTTCTTATTTCCATATAGTTTTGCTGGGTGCAAATTGTGGCTGAAAGTTCTTTTAGGCTATCGTTACCGAGTATGGCATCGAAAGATTTAAGTGACGAGAGCAGGTAGAATTTGATTTTAGTGTCGTTTAGACCGAAGAGATTTGTCTCAACATGATGGCTTACTTTAGTGCTGCCACCGACTGAGTTTGCGTAAAAACATTCCTTGTTGGGAATGGGGCTAGAAACTAGAGAGGGCTGAATATAATTGCGGTTTGATCCTGTGTCTATGAGTATTTCCAAAACTTTTCCGCTCTTCGTTTTGACCTCGATGTACGGTAACGAAGAGTTCGCTAATCTAAAAAATGGATATCTGAGAAATCCTCGATATCATTATTGTCTGGATCCACCACATTTTCTGATGGTTCCTCAGGTATATAATTTTCCAATGTTTCATTCAATTGACTATTTTCATATTCTAAGGCCTGATTATATTCGGAAAGCTCATCTGTATTGATATGAAAGTTACGTTGCCCTCCTCGTATATTGGGGTTTTGTTGAGGTCTTGATGGGATTGATCTTGGTACGAAACCACCAGGTTGCGTCCTAATTTGAGAGCTTTGTGGTTCATGCTTTAACTGAGGCCTTGAAACAAAGGAGGTTTGCGGTCTTGGCGTGAAATTCGGCCTAATGTTTTGTTGGTTATTAAATTGGTTATTATATTGCGGAATAAATGATTGGTGATTGAATTGCGGAGTGAATGATTGATTATAAACGGGTGGACGGGTAGGGAAACCGTGAGACGTTCTAGGAAAACTGTTGTTCTGTTGAGTATAACGATTTTGTTGCATATTGGGCATGTGCCTTTGTGGGTTGGTTAGATAGGAGGGGTTTGGATACTTCTTCCCTGTTCCCTGACTATTATGAACATGATTTGTCCTGAAGTCTTGATTCTCAAGCCTTAAGCACAAATTCAAAGCGTGGGGTAGGTCTAAAGGTTCTCGTATGCCGAGTAGTCGTGGGAGGTCACCTTTTAGGCCACGGATAAATGCATCCAGAGCCTTGTTCCTGTATGTCTGGGTCAGTAACCGCATGGAATCTGGGCTTGCTTCTAGGCAAGAAATTCTGTTGAGAATTAGAGAGAGGTGCGAATAAACCGTTTGGTAAAATTCGCTTATTGATTTATTCCCTTGGACAAGAGAGACCATTTGATATTCTAGGGTGCTAAGTTCTCTCTTGTCGGCATAATGCAAGTGGAGTATTGTATGACTCCAAAGCCATGTCTGCATTGCCTACGATTTTATTTCTTATTACAGTTAAAATCCCGTAATATTTGGGTGTACCCATTAAGGGCTTGTAAATGTCAAGAATGCGGTCGACGCTCTTCTTCCAAGAGCTGTATTCCACTGGGTCCCCTGAAAATTGTCTAATGCAACGGACAACATCTGGGATATTATCCATGTCACCGAGTCGATTCATATGATCGCTGTTGATTACATGATCGGTGCCAGCGAAGTTATCGCAATTTGGGTTTAATGCTTGCCTAACTAGGGAACGACCCTTAGAATCTACGATTTGGTTCACAATAGCCGTGATCACCACGTCGAGTTGTGGATATCACTTCTTGGCCTAAGTTTGTATGAGATGTCAGAGACTGGAATGAATTGTTAAGGTCTGTAATTGTTGTAACTGGATTTTGTGGGTTTCTGACATTTACCCCTTGAATTTCATTACTAGCACGAGGATGACTTGGAGCTTCAGGATTTCTATTAACGGGTTGGGATGGAGCAGAACCACTTGGGTCCTCCGAATCGGTAGATAAACCAAAACGTAGGTCAGGCATATTTTTGGCAGTCGAAAAAATGTTTAAATTTCCTAATATTGGTAATGTTGGGTTTTGATTTTTTAACAAAAAGTTGTGTTAATCTTAATTTCGTTGTTATCTTAAGAGCTATTTAAAAAAATTATTTTATGAATTTAGAATTGTAATAATATTTTCTTTTAATTTTGACTTAATATCTATGTATGTAATTTTCTGTGTAATTTCCTTAATATTACTTCTAGGTACTTTAAATTCATAGAGTTGGATTTAATTAATTTATAATATTTAAATTCTCAGCAATAGAGTTTCTTTTAATCCTAAATTTACTGTCACTAATATGAATCTTTAAACTAAGCTTACAAAATTACAATCAGGATCTTCATCGTTTATAGTTGTTGACGAATCCTGGCAGTGGTGGAGCGGCTAGCTTGCATAAACTTCCTTTTCCTCCGTCCTTGGAATACGATCTGGGAACGGCTACTGGGGGGCCTCGTTTCTCCACACAAATGAATGTTCTTTTACACTAACAAAGGGCTTCTTGTTACAGGTTTTTATTGCCACTACGTGAACACTTGGTTTTGCATTAACTGCGCAAGTACTACTTGAGGACCTTTTTGCGAGTTATTCACTAGAGTTTTATATTAATTGCGCGAGAACTACTTGAGGACTTTTTCGCGAATTATTCACTAGTGTTTTTTATTAATTACGCGAGAACTACTTGAGGACTTTTCCGTGGTAATATTCACTATCGTTTTTGCGTAAACCGTGCGAGTACTACTTGAGGACTTTTTCGCGAGTTATTCACTAGTTACACACCTGTCCCTGCTCGGGCGCCAATTAAAACAATTTACATTTAATTTATTAAAAAAAATCTTTTTTTAGAGGAGAAGCCTCTTGCTTTACTCAGATTCAAAAATCAACTAACTACTTAAGACTAACAAGAAACACTTATCACCTAACTTCACCTGCCAGCGACGTGATAGAATGCGTTATCGGGTAGGGTGTCATCTTCCGTTCGCTCCAGACGCTGGGTCAGCAGCATGAGTGTGGGACATGTTGGCAGCAGCATGAGTGTGGAGGCATCGGGTGTCCGCAATCCGTGGGAACGAATCTTTTAATATGTTCGTTGTTAACTCACACATTATGTATGTTTACAAAAATATTGAAATCGGAGTAGGAGTAGAATTGTATTTTTCCTGGTGCGGATTGGCATTATAATTTTGTGTTTCGTACAAGTGGAATGTGTTTTTATTAAAAAAAAAATAAAAAAATCAATTAATAACAATAATAGTGAAGTGAACATTTAGTAGAGTAAACAAAATAAAATCGTACATAGATACATAAATACAAATTCTTAGTTGAAATAGTGATTAAAATAATAATAAAGTGAATAGTGAAAAAAATAAAAAAAAAACAATTGTTTCCAAAAGTGCTACGAAATAAGGTGAAATGGAAAGAGCAAGTAAGAGGAAGCGTGCAGAACCAGCAAAGAAAGTTCCGGAAACGGGTGAGTTGCAACTTTTAAAAGATAGAAAAACAATTGGCTATAGTACGCCGTTCGAGTAGTATGGACACTCGCCCATCAGGAAGTTCAGGTAGTTAGTCAGGTTATCACTTTACGCATTCTCTAAGACTTGGGTCGGAGGAAATTAAGAAAATTATTCCCCCATTTTTCTCCTCAAACAAAAATTCCCTTACGGCCGGTCAATGGGTAAAAACAATCGAAAACATCCGTCAGCTTTATGAATGGAACGATCGCGCAACTCTTTTTATACCCTATCCTAAGGGTATATTAAGTTTGACACATAGTTTGTAACATAGAGAAATAATCGAGATAGACCATATAAAGTATATATATTCGTGATCAGCATCAATAGCGAAATCGATTGAGCGATGACCGTCCGTCCGTCCGTCCGTCCGTCCGTCCGTCCGTCCGTCCGTATGTCACCACTTTTTGGGCCTTAAATTTTGAGCTAGGACGATGAAATTTCATATCTGGGCTTCTGAGAAAAAGATACAGTACAAGTGTAAAAATTTTTTAAATCCGCCCACTGCCACGCCCACTTTTTCATAACTTCACTAAATTATATGAAACCGAAAAATTTTGTTAAGACCAAATATTTAGGCATTCAGATTCCCTACAATTCACCCATACAAAAGTTTTGGCCACGCCCACTTTTGGGGGCGTTTTCATCACAAAACCGATTTTTGGGCCTTAAATGTTTAACTAGGACGCTGAAATTTCATATCTGGGCTTCCAAGAAAAAGATACAGTACAAGTGTAAAATTTTTTTACATCCGCCCACTGCCACGCCTACTTTTTCATAACTTCACTAAATTATATGAAACCGAAAACTTTTGTTAAGACCAAATATTTGGGTATTTAGATTCCCTACAATCTGGGTATTTAGATTCCCTGCAATTCACCCATAGAAAAGTTTTGGCCACGCCCACTTTTTGGGGGCGTTATCATCAAAAAACCTATTTTGATAAAATTTTACCTGTAACATCCTCAAACGTTCGACATTATAGCTATATTTGAGTACAATATGCAATTTGGTCACGCCCATTTTATAGAGAGGAGGATAGGGTATCATACGATCCGTTCCAGACGGATTGTAGCTTTTCTGTATGTTTTATGCTTCATTGCGGTTAGAGGAGGCTGCTGCTCACTGGTTAGCTGGACAACAAGGACAAATCAACAAATGGGATGATTTAAAGGCGAAACTCATCGAAGATTTTCCCAGCTCAGATGAAAATTACGACGTATACGCGCAGTTAATGAGAAGAAAGAAACGAGATGACGAATCGTTCGAAAACTACGCTTATGAAGCTACCTCATAGCTACCTATAGCAAGTAGGGGAAAACTTGAAACGAAAGCAATAATCAAGTATATTATATCCGGGTTAGGAGATAGAATATAAATGAGTAATTTAACAACGGCCAAATGTTCAAGCTTTTCCGAGCTTATTGCGACGTTAAATTCACTGGAATCCATAAAATCACAAGCCGATACGCGTTACAAGTTTGTTAATCAACGACCGAATAATTCTCGATTCGACCCTAAGCCATTCCAAAAATATAACCAAAATAGCCACTTTAAAACACATTTTAATAGATCTTTAAAAAGAAATAACCTCCCTTTAAGACCAGCTAATGAAAGCGTTTGCTTTAATTGTCAAACCCCAGGACATTTTGCTCGTGAATGCAGAGTACGTCGCCGGTCATATCCACATCAACAAAGGGATGAGCCAGCATGGAAAATTCGGCGTCTTTTAAATTCTAAGGACGACAGTGGGCTAAAAGTTGTCGAAGTAGATGGTAATCCACTTAAAGCTTTTCTCGACTTAGGCAGTGACTGCACTACACTCAAACTTGCGGAATTGAAGAGATACGGGTGGAGCATGCAGTCATCTAGGGCAAAACTACATGGATTTGGTATGGGTTCTGCTAATGCTAACGCCTTAGGAAAAATTATCAAGCCAGTAAAAGTGGGAGAAGTACAAATGATGACGGAGATACTAATTGTAGAAAATAATGTGCAGGATGTCCCAATGATTCTTGGTCGCAACTTCTTAGACTCACCGAAGATCTGTGTTATAAAAAAATATGGTAGCCTAGAGGTTAAGGCCGTAGAGGAGTCATGACCAAAAGAGAGTGTTATCTCGGATTCACACATTTTCCTTACACAGAAGTCAGCATCAAAAATTAGTACAGACGACATTTCGCTAGGTGATTTTCTGTTTGAAAGTGAAGATAAGGATAGACTATTAGACATTTTAAATAATTATCGAGATTGTGTGGCATTTAATTTAAGTGAGCTTGGAGTGATGAGTCCGTTATAAACCGTATCGTGTTCCATATAATGAAAAAGACAAATTAAATGACATTATTGATGAACTTTTCATGTATGGTATTATTGAGGAATCTTCTTCCGAATATGCTGGTCCAGTGCTTTTAGTAAAAAAGAAAAATGGTTCGTATCGCATGTGCGTAGATTATAGAAAAATGAATGAAATAACGGTTCGGGAGAATTTTCCAACACCCAATGTGGAGGAACAACTCAACTCAATGTGCGGTGCTAGGGTGTTTATAATATTGGATTTAATGAGTGGGTATTATCAAATCCCGGTCGAAGAAAGTTCCAGGCATTTAACTGAGTTCGTGACGCCAAACGGACATTATCAATTTACGCGTGTACCTTTCGGCCTCACCAATACCCCTTCCATTTTTATGAAATTAATGAACATTATTACTCGTCGAATTGCTTCGAAAAATATACTTATATATATGGATGATGTTGTGATTTTCGCGAAAGACATAAACTTGCTTCTTGAACTAATTGAAAAGTTTCTCAAGATTCTACAAGAACTCCATTTAACAATTAACTATCTCGGACGTGAAATTAGTGGTGGTGGAATAAGGCCTGGTTTTGCTAAGACTGAGGCGGTAAAGTTTTTTTCAACACCAAGCGATCCCAGGCAGGTAAGACAGTTTCTGGGGCTTCGGGATATTTCCGCCGTTTTGTTCCTAACTATGCAAATATTGCCGCTCCGCTTAATAGACTGCTGAGAAAAGGAACAGTGTTCAAATGGGGTGACGACGAGCAGAAAGCGTTGGACATGCTTAAGGAAAAATTATGTAGCAGTCCGGTTTTGGCAATGTATGACCCAAAAATGGAGCATGAGTTACATACCGATGCGTGCGCATTAGGACTGGCAGGTGTACTAATACAAGTGGATGAATTGGGTCTCAAAAGGGCATTATCATTTAGGTATCAGCCGAGCGACTACGGATTTAGAAAGGAATTATCACAGTTATGAACTCAAGGCGTTGGCAGTAGTCGAAAGCTTAGAGAGATTCAGATATTATCTCTTGGGTAAATCATTTAAAATATATACGGACTGCAATAGCTTAAAAATGACTAAGAACAAAAGGGACTTAGTT
Organism: Xylota sylvarum; assembly: GCA_905220385.1. Classification (NCBI taxonomy): domain Eukaryota; kingdom Metazoa; phylum Arthropoda; class Insecta; order Diptera; family Syrphidae; genus Xylota; species Xylota sylvarum. The sequence goes on along the minus strand of CAJMZQ010000056.1, from coordinate 1,078,700 downwards.
CCTAGAATCGCAAGACGGTGGTTGAAAATTCAACATTTTAATTTTCAACTGGAATATATATATGTCGACGATGCAATTGCAATGGAGGAGGCAGGATTCATACCGTAGAACTTCAGATAGACGATTGGATAGCGGTCCTACAAACTCAAGATGCACAACTGCGATAAGTTAAAGAGGTCGTTGATGGCACAGAGAAACGTCATCCCCAGCAGAAAATATAAAAAAAGTACACTCACATCTGGTCGCATTTTCAAGAAAACTTCTTATGGTTTACGATTTGCAGTCCCTCATGGAATAAGGTGGCGTATAGTGAAGCCAGCACACTATGATGTTGGTCATTGCGAACATTACTGCATCGAAAATGGGATAAAGCATATATTAAATGCAGTAAGGATTCCGCGCGCAAATGGCCAGATTGAGCGCTATTTTCGAACAGTCGGAACATCTCTATCTTCTATGACAACACGCCCTGATGGACGAAATTGGGAAGAGTACGTTTCTGCGATTCAGTGGGTTATGAATACCCTAAAACATCACATCACGAACCAGACTCCTCAAAAATTACTATTCGGCTTTCCACCAAGGAACATCTTATCAAACCAACTCAGCAACATTGTACACACCGAGGACTCCGATGGCGATGACAATATACCACTCTCCGAACTTCGTGATAGAGCTAGTCAACGGATGCAAAAACTTCAAAATCAGCAAGCAGTCAAATTTAACGACACACACCGCAAACCTCAAAACTATGCTGTGGGAGATATGGTTCTCATTCGAGCAGAACATGGTGCAACTGGACAATCCAAGAAATTACTTCCAAGATATAAGGGTCCATACGAGGTAAAACAGGTATTGGGTAACGACCGATATGTGATCGGCGATTCAGCAGAACTTCAGATTTCACGAAAAGCTTATCCTTCAAATCATTCGGCGGATCATTTGAAACCCTTTGGAAAGATTGAAGACTTCTCATGGGAACAACTAGACGATTTAAGAGATGATGAATAATAATAATAATAAAAAAAAATAAAATATATATATATATGTACATAGATATATGATAGTGTTTAACCCTTTTATTTTATTCTTTTTTTACTTTAATGAAGTAAAGCAATGTACGATATACATACATATAATTAAAATGAATAAACCTCTATTTGGAAAGAAACATACATATGCTGGAGTACATAGTAATTAATTTGAAGAATTTCAGGAGTAAAATAATTATTGTTTTGATTACTAGTTGGACTAATAAGAAAAAAAAAAAAAAAAAGAAATTTTGTTTATTCCACAGCCAAAGATATATCGGATGCTAGAAGGTCAAACAGAAGGTGCTAGAAGACTCGAGAGCACTAAAGATGATATAAAACTACTGCGGTGTGGTGTAGCACTGAAGATGTTGATAGTTTGGGTAAACCACTGACTATTCGAGGGCCGTGGCCCGGAGTTTACCATGAAATGAGTAGGTCGGTTGGGACCTGGTTTTCTGAGTAATTCCGTGGATCACGTTAGTTACCTAAGAATTGAAGTGGCCGACGTGGAATTAAATGTGAGTCGGGGTAAACTACTGACTATTCGAAGGCCGTGGCCCGGAATTTACCGTTAAATGAGTAGGTCGGTTGGGACCTAGTTTTCTGAGTAATTCCGTGGTTCACGTTACCTAAGAATTGAAGTGGCCGACGGGAGAAGTAATGTGTTATTGAAAGTCTGTGGTCATTTTCGAAGTAACCCACACTGAGGACAGTGTGTAGTCGGATGGCCGAATGTTAACAGCTAGATTAGAAGCCGGCAGTAGATAGGTAGATTCGTTCGATAAATTGGGGAAATCCCTCATACTCTCAGGATATAGATAGCATTAGTGTAGACTGCAACAGCAGCTCGGTGCGATGGGTTGGAATGTGTTGTGATCAGTTCACTTTGCGTATCCATACCGGAAGGGCATCTTGCCGAGTTTGCATCAACGTTGCGACTCGGATATTTAACGCGTATAGTTCTTTTTAGAGTAGATAAAGTGCTAGAGTCTTTGTTAGTGATTTTTCCTTTCCGCGACCTCCAAACAAAAAACAAACGAAAGATTGTCTACCATTCATTTACATGTCTTTAGCCACACCCACTTTTTTGGGGCGTTTTCATAAAAAAAACAATTTTAATGCAATTTTTCATGTAACAACCTCAAACATTCGAAGTTATCGTGGTAATTCGAAAGAAAAATGCTGTATGCCAAGCCGCATAGAAAAGAGGATAGGGTATCAAAAATGAAACGATCTTCTGTCATCCTTGCATTTATTAAGCAATCAAGAGGACGAGACTAAGACAACGATCTGTGACAAAGGTTTTGCATATGAATTTAAGCTTTTACTCATTGCAAAGGCTTAGTTTCGATAACTTTCGTAAAGTCTCACATCTCAGTCTACTGAAAGTGAGTAAATGCTTTTTGAATAGGGTTGGGGCCATAATCAAGAAAACCAAAATCCCACTGTTTGTGTATAAACAGTGGAATATGTATGGGGGCATGCTGCCCCCTGCAACCCCCCTGCTTGGTATCACTGTTGGATTTGGAGTAAGTGCGAGGTTGGGTATATGCAAAATTCCTTTAAATCCATAAAAAAAATTTCTTATTCCGGATTTGGCGTTTTGGGATTTTAGAGTTTCGGGATTTTGTCCGACTCCCTTTTGTATACGACCCATTGTATCTGCTGGCAAACCTTGAGCCTGAAGACCAGTAAAATGATCGAAACACCATAATCTTAGAGTTTGACAGGGCACGCAGATCTGCTAGTATTGAGGAAAACAAACGTAGAATACTCTTTATACACTAATTATGTTTTAAGGGTGTCATGCCAATCAGCATAGAGTAAGTATATTGAGACGCGGACAGCATGTAAGGACCAATACTGCATAACGATCACAATCAGTCTGTCTAGGGTATTAAGAAAAAAAAATAATAAAATGTAGCTTATAGGTTTTTTCTGGGTTTGGGTATAACTTCGGTAACTACCTTCACCTCATTCCACAGTCAGACTGTGGTAAATAAATTCAGAAATCCTTTAAGGATACATAGATTAATGCCAGGCTATATAACTTTCGAGGATTTTTACAATTCAGCAGGAATTATCAAATCAGTCCCCCGATTAGCTGATTGAAAAGGATTATTTTCGGTGGTTTGCATTTCGTCTAACCCTCTGATACTGATTTTCAAGTAACTTTTTACTTTCCGACAAAGTATTGAGTGTAAAACAATGTAGTATTTATTTATTCTAATTCATCTTTGAATTTATATCATTGAGATATCTATTGTATTGTATATGTATGTACCACCCATTTACCTGTTAACATAGCTCTACGTATGAAATCAGTCACAGCCCACGCTCTGAAGCGCATAGAGCCTATTCAACACAACTGTAAAGTTTACAAAATTCATCTTTCTTTCATCGTATTTGCAGTATTCACTCATACTCATAAATATTTCTAAAACTTTCATCACCTCAGAACTTCTTACTCATCTCTCCCGAAATCACCCAAACCAACGCAACGAAACGCAAACGCCCACCCATCAGCATTTCCCTTTCACTTCATTATTAAGTTATATATTATATATGTATGTATAAGGGTCACTGACCGACCTAAATGGTGTAAAATATTAAAAATAACAATGGTTCCGAGAAATCGATGTCATTTAATTGAAGTGCCATTCTTTTTAATCCTAACTACCTAAACTCAACACTCTCAGCCCAGTTACACACATATAGTAGTATCTGTGCGATGACGACGGGCAAAACAGTAATGAATTTCCGCAGAACCCGAAAAGAGAATGAAAAACAAAAAAAAAAAAACAAGGTCGCCTCGAGCGGACTCAAGAAATTTCACAGAAGTTTTAATTACATTATCCGACAGAGGAATATAATCGTCCTTCATAAATAGGACTTTACAAGCCAATCAAATAAAAATACACACACAAACAATAAATAAATGACAAAATATACACAGCCGAAGCGAATTTAAATTAGATCTTATCCAATGTAGTATCTAAAAATAGAATAGATACGGATTTTGATTTAATATTGTAAAATCTACAAGTTCATTTGGTGCACTTGAGTACCTACAGTGTATGCGTTATAAGGACATACGCCTTCCACAATGTCAACTGCTTCCAGTGAATGTGAATATTATATGCAGTAAATATTCCTCAGGTTGGGGAGTGAAGTCGATATCCTTTTTCTTTAAATTACACAGACGATTTTGAAGTGACATTGGCGAACAAGCCCATTAATATTTGCTGAACTTGCAGCTGGATCAGCCCTTTATAATTAAAGTTAATTACGAGGGACATCATTCAATCGCCCTTCACGATGCATTTATTGCGAATTGATATTCGAGAGTCACATTGGTTGGGTGGATTTTTCGCAGAATCATTGTTTGGGAGTGAAAGACGAAAGCCTGTTTCCTATTATAAGTAAAATTGTAATTATTATATGGTTGGAGATGCAGCATTCGCTTTGAAGTCATATTTAATGTGTGACTCTTCCTACCGGGACACATTATATGGTTGGAGATGCAGCATTCCCTTTGAAGTCATATTTAATGTGTGTCTCTTCCTACCGGGACGCAAATTATTGGCTTATACAAAATATGCACACAGTGGTAGTCATATAATTACAGACAGTGTCACTATAATGGTGTTTGTGGTTTTCATCGATATCAAATTCTCTATAAATGTATTAATTTAATACCAACGGCAATGGTAAAGTAAAATAAAATGGTAAAATAAAATGGTCAACATGCCAACGCTGAATTCACTTGAAATCGGTTGATGGCATTTGAAGTCATTAAATTTTTAGCAATCACTGAATTGAAATAATTTTGGAAGTCAATTGAATTCACTAGATGCTAGTTGAAGTTAGTAGTGAATTAAAACCACTTGAAGTCAGTGAATTCAATTGAAATTATTTGAATTCATTTATATGTACGAACGTATCTGTTATAAAATTTTGAAAATTTTTTCACAAAAAATAAAGTGTTCGTTATGTAAAATCATTAGATGATGTTTGGACTGAGTCTCGTTTGCTTGGTTGAACAATTTTACGCTCTTCTAATTTGTTAAGACATCAGAATCACCTTTAAAAGAGCAATATCCACGTTTCAAATACCACGGTATCTTTACTACCTCAAAATTTGCATCTCGTCCACAAACATTTTATAATCAGACATCAAAATCAACATGATCCACCTCCTCTAGTCAAGGTAATTAAAATTATTGAAGTTGAATTCACTGACTTCAACCGATTTCAAGTGAATTCACTACTGACTTCAACTTACATCTAGTGAACTTAATTGATTTCCAAAATGATTTCAATTCAATGATTGCTAATAAATGGTGAATTAAAGTTTTTTACATCCCATTTTTTTTTTTAACTTGATTGCTCTATTCTAAAATTTTAATTCTTTTTTATGAATTCTGTGAATTCATTCCTAAAAGAATGCATTCTTTTACAACTCTGATTAGCCGGGCATTTGCACTCAAATGTGTCAGCTTGGACTATAAGACGTCGACATATTCTTACTATAATTAAAGAAAAAATATAATACTGTTGTTAAATAAAAATAAAAATATAAAAGTTACCTATCCTCAATTATTTGACCACCACTGTAAATACTTATACAACATCAATAAGAGACTTTCTTAAGCCGCATGGTACTGAGAATGCTTTCGGGGAATTATTGTGAGTTCGTGGGACGATACTAAATATGCTGACAAAGGAGTCAAAGTCAGAATAGTTCTGCATAACTTTTATAAAACTTAACAATCCGATATGCTAATCCTCTGAGTTATCTTATTATAATATTAAGGGGATGGTTTTGTTGAAATAGGATAACACAAGTATTTCAATATGTATCTTCTTTTTGTTGTCTTGTAGTGTTTTTATTAAAAAAGTTTAGATTGATTATTCTGCTAGGAAGTCCACACCAAAGAAATGTACATGTTTACATCCATTAACATTTGATAGGTACCTGTCTATAAAATGCAGAATGTATGGGAATCCTTTGCGATGTGGGATGTTGTTTGAGGATTATCGATATCTTGTCCATATCGAATATAATTTGTTAGTTGTAAAGGCATGTAGATTAAAGTTTATAGTGTGGTTGTACGTCATTCTACAAAGTGAACCCATTGCTTTGTAGTTCATATCTATCAATGAGATAAACGCCACGGCTTAATGATTATTGTGTTTGGTTACTAAACGACATAAAATTTTTTTCACGGTTCAACCTCTCGCGAACGTCGGACAAACATTTAAAAGTCAGTAAAAATAAACAATTGGCATTCAGAAACTTTATTAAACAATCGGACCCTTTCATTCTTAGGAATGATTGTAAAAAGTTAGGTCTTGGACCGTAAAACGGTTTCTTCGTTTTCTTAGGTGGCGCTATAGTTTAGGGTGATCCTGGGCCTCAACCAATAAGCCCCTCCAGTTAGTCCGGTCATTAGCTTAGCCTCTGGTTGCAATTGGCATTTAGAAACGACAATAAACAATCGGACCCTTCCATTCTTAGGAAGAATTTTAAATGCTTAACACGGATAATTGTGAAAAGTTAGGGACTATAGTTCGGGGTGATACTGCGCCTCGATCAACAAGCGTCTTCAGTTAACCCAGTCCTTAGCTTGGCCTCTAGTTGCGCACTCCAAGTCGATTGAGGTCCTTTCTACTTGCGTGCACCACCTAAGATGAGGTCTTCGTCTACTGCGACATTCCACTCAACTTGCAGGGCTTAGCCACTATTACTTACTTACTTAGGTGGCGTTACAGCTTGGGGTGAACCGGTCCTTAACTAATTGCCTCCAGTTACACACTCCAAGTCGGTTGAGGTGCCCTTCGACTTGTACGTGCCACGTAAGGTGAAGTCTTCCTCTACTGCGTTGTCCGCCGGGTTTGATTCGAAGACTTTACGAACCAGAGCACTGGTGTCCATTCGCTCTATATGTATTAGCCATCTCAGACGACTGATGAGCAATTTTTTTACTAGATCGATGTCATTCCACTCAACTGTTTAGATAAACTCGGAAGCAGTCATGTTCGGTTAGGAACTGGGTGAGATAAAAATCTACATCTCCATGGTGGCGGTTCATCCATTTTTGTAAGTCCGGTATAAGTTGTTGACTAATTCCATCTCTCTTGCCATGTTCTCATGCTCCGCCGTCTTTCTTTCAGCTTAATATCTTTGACTGATGTAAGGGGTTCCTAGATTTTGGCGTCGTAGGTCCTTATCCACATATAGCATCATCTGATACCGGCCGAAGAGCGCAGCATACTCTCAGCGCGCATAGTCGGTTGACGGAATTAACTCTTCTTGAGTGGGACTTAATTTTCACTGCCTTTGTCCATATTGGTGCCGCATACATTATTATTGAGTGCGCGACTGCGATTCTTGACAAAACTTGTCTCCCTTATTGTATGGGTCCTCCAACATTTGTCATTATTCTGAATAAGGCAGCACACATCCGAGCAGCTTTGTTGCATGTTATTTCAAGGTGTTCCTGGTAAGCGAGCATATCTCATCACCGGTTTTGACGTTATATTTCGATCGCCTACCCTGATGGTGATTGCTTCTCTTTTCTGGAGGCTGCTTACAAGTACGGCTTCCGTTTTGTGTTCGGCGAGCTCCAATCCGACTGCTGCCATCACCGTTTCACTTTTCGGATACATTCGTTCCCAATGTCCTCTATTTCTTTCAGGTGCTTCGCTGCAACTACGATTGCAATATCATCGGTAAAGCCTATGATTTTTGCCTCGTTCCACAGAATGGGACCTAGTACCGATCCTTGTGGTACTCCACCAGATATGTGGTACTGTCTTACCCCATCGTAGAACAAGCACCGTTTCTCGGAATAACTTAATATTATTGTAATGAGAAACCCTGGCACCATCATTTCTCTAAGTGAGTACAAAATACATTCCCAGTTTGCAGAGTTGAACGCACCCTATTTCTTTGCGCCTCCTCTCCATCTACTGCCCTGAATATCTTCTTCCAAAATTGTGGTTACCCTCCGTATAGCATCATTTGTAGAACGGGCTTGTCTAAATCCATACTGTTCGTTTGAAAGTCCATATAATTCGCTCCAGAATTTTACCCATTGTATCTAACAGGCATATGGGACGATATGACGAGGGCTCCCTTTAGTCATCGGCATCAGACTTTGTTTTTTCCATTGGTCCGGAAAGACTCCTTCGATTAGGCACTTATTATACATTTCTAGGAATGGTTCCGTGTTTATTTATATGGCTAGCTTAAGGGCCTTGTTTGGTATATCATCCAACCCAGATGACTTATTGTCATCGAAACGTCTGCACACGTCCAGGTGTTCCGTTTCCTGACAGTTTCGATTTCATGTATTTCCTGAGGTGCTTCTATATGCTCTGCTATTTTTTGCGGTGGAAGTAATCCCGACACTATTTTTTGCATTAGCAAAGGGAATGAGTTGAGGGTGTCCTGCAGGGCCTTTAAGTTTTGCCATGACTGTCTTGTAGACAGTACCCCAAGGATTTACATCTGCTTGCTCGCAGAGTTCTTTAAAGTTGTCACTTTTGCTTCTCCGGATGGATAATTTCAGGTCCCTACTCCTATCCCTGTATTGCACCTGTAGGTTCTGATGGGAGCTCAAAGCTCTGGATCGCTGGAACAGTCTTCTCGCTCTATTTCTTGGTGCCACCAGTATACTGGTGGCCGGCGATTTGTTGACGTCTTACCAGTTTTCTTTAATTCACTTGAGGAGATCTCAGGTAATAACTTAAGTGAACTAATCTTCTTCTTAAACTCCAAAAGCAGGGAATAGATACTCCTTACATTAGACATGGTATCAAAACACCACAACTATGCTCATTGGGTTCTACCTACCTACCTAGACCTACCTAGGTACTAAAAGTTTGCCACGCTGGATACACAAATCCCTCCATTATTCTGATGTGACCAATTATCGTCCAAAATTTGATTATAATAGCAAAATCTTCTGCAAATACAAATAGGTTTTCCATTTAAAAGGTTGTCAGTTCTAATAGTAAGCAGATAATTTCTTCCAATGGGTTCTTCTACGAAACATACATACATATGTATATATGTATCTATTTGTATACACCACATGGACGTACACCAAATTGCCAAAGGCATTTCAACTTCCGGTTTATTCGTCCTCCTCTTTAAACACAAGCGTCGTTGAAAGCAATCAAATTCGTTCCTTCCATCATAGAATTTATTGCCATATAGAAAGTACTATTTTAAATCTTTGAAAGTTATGTTTGACAGTCATCCATTACTACTTGTTGGACTGTCTTTATGTGTAGATACTATATCTACCCACCCGTTGTCATAAAATTTATAAATCAATAAATAATCAATAAATAATATGAAACTTAAGAACCAAAAAACGCCATAGGGCGGATTAAGTTTGACGACGGTAAATATTTTGTATTAATTGTATTAGCGCGATGAATTTAATACTTTTGGTACTTTATTAATTTGTTATTTTTTTTTGTGTTAAATGCAAGGAAGGACATTTAGTATTTCGTTTTGTATCTATTCTATTGAGTTTTATGAAAGAGATGGCTTCGACTATATGTATGTGTATCTTCGACGACTGCAGTCTGAGCAGGAGGAGTGGTTCTCCATGCCCCAGTGCTGCCAATCCAGGCCATTCTTTGAATTTGTGCCATTTCCTTAATGTTGATGTTCCAGTTTAGTTTCCTATCTAGGATGACTCCCAGGTATTTCACGTAGTCAGGGACTTTTAGCTGAGCCCTCTCAATTGATGGCATTGTGAATTCCGGTATTGTCCTTTTGCTTGTAAAAAGAATCAATTCTATCTTCTGTGGATTGACTTATAAGTCCGCAGTTCTTGGTTCAGGTATTGACCATGGATAAAGTGTTTTATATTTGATCACTAAGAGTGGACAGAAATTTTCCTGTCGCTAGCAGTAGCATAGCCACTAAAGCACTAAATTTTAGCTTAACTAGGACTTCATTTATCACGAAGACCCAGAGAAGGGGTGATAATACACCACCTTGAGGAGTATCCCTAGATGCAGACACCGTGATTTGCCAACCACCTAATTCTGAACTGATACAGTTGATACTGGTGTTGTTCACATTAAGATTTACTAAAACTCTCCTTATTGCATCAGTTTGGACATTATTAAAGGCCCCTTCGATATCTAAGAATGCAGCTAGAGTATATTCTTTGTCCTTCAGTGTTTTCTCCACGATACTGACGACACTGTGGAGTGCTGTTTCAACACTTTTCTCTTTGGTTTGAGTTTACTTTGAATGTAAATGTCAATTGGCCTTTCGAATGTTTTCAGAACGAATGAAGTTAGGCTGAAAGGTCTAAAATCCTTTGCGATAGTGTGAGTGGGTTTACCAGCTTTTACCATGATTTTGGTATATATCCCCAAGTTAGGCTCGTTAAAGAGATGTTTTTAAGATGTGGGATTATAAGTTCTTCACATTTTTGTAGTCATCTGTTCCAGGAGATTTATACGGTGAGAAGGAGTTAATAGCCCATCTTATCCTTTCTTCCGTTACCATTTCCGATGGAGCTGTGTATTCTATATAGTACTCATTTCGGAAAGTAAGTGTTCATTAAGAGCTCAAACGTTTCGTTGCATGATTCTGTCCAGTAGCCGTTTTAAATTTTAAGAGAGCCCAGTGCGATTGATTCCTCGGCAAGGATTTTTCTACCCCTAGCCGATTCAGTAGTGCTCTCTACCTCATTACAGAAGGTTCTCCATGAACAACGTTTTGCTCGTTGCGTATCTGCTTTGAATTTTCTTTGACTGGATTTTTATTGCTTTCAGTCCCTATCCGTTGTTGATAGGTTTCTTTCCTAATGTTGTATAATTCCTTTATCCACCATGAAGGAGTCTTCTTGCTTTTCCTCAACTTTTTTAGTGGACATGCCTTTCCAAGAATTTTAGCGTTTTTATCGGTTGTCATGTCTATAGTTCCTTTGTCCACCATGGAGGAATCTTCTTGCTTTTCCTCGACTTTCTTAGTGGACATGCCTTTTCTAAAGGCTTTCCAAGAATTTTAGCGATATTATCGGTTGTCATGTCTATAGTTCCTTTGTCTACCATGGAGGAGACTTCTTGCTTTTACTCAACTTTCTTAGTGGACATGCCTTTTCAAGAGGCTTTCCGAGAATTTTGACGATATTATCGGTTGTCATGTCTATACTTTCATGAGTCTGAAAGTATTCGTATAGTATTCGTCCAGAGTGTTCTTGTCTAAATTTCCACTTCCATATTGAAAATATCCCATTTAGTTTTCCTATGATTTCTATATGGTCTTGAGAGATAATTGCTGTCTGTCTGTTGCCTCTTTTTTATTACAAAAGTTAGTTCTGTCGCTAGTAGTAAATGATTTACAATAACGAATTCAAAAACAACTCACCTCTTTTATTAATATTAGTGTGGGATAAATTAAAGTTTATTTTTATTGAATTGAAAAAAACACAATTTACAAAATAGATTGAAAGTGGCACGGGTGCCGTGTGCGGTGCGTCTTACTCCGATTGAGTTTGATGACTGCCTCTTACTTGTGGTGGAGTTAAATGTTGTCACCACTGAAAGGGAGGAGGAGAGAAAGTAAGGGAGAAAATGGTTACGTTCGGTTAGAACGCAAGCATCTCTTTGATCCGACATGGTCTCATTTTTGCTGGTTAGTACGCTGGGTAAGCAATTGGATTAGTTCCGTTGGTGGTCCTTTCATTGCATTAAAGGGCACAGCGCATGATTTTAAAATCAGCGGTGAGAGCCCGTCACGTTCGAATTAAATCGTTTCGTGTGGTCTATATCACTGTAGACAGAAGAAAGAGAAGAAAGAGATTTATCCGTTTCCTGGCTACTATACAGGTTCTGTTTCCTCTACTTGTATCTACCTGTGCCATTTGTACAGTACGAGTCCCCTTATTTTGCCTCCTGCTATCCAGGGTTTATGAACTAGGACTAAGTCCATTTGTCTAGCCTCTATGAGGTAGATCAGGTTTGTGCTGGCTGCTTTACTGTGATGTAGATTTATTTGCACTACCTTTGTCATTGTTTTTACTCGTCCCCTGCTTGTTATCTTTCTTTGCTGAATTGGCAATAGCAATAAGCCGATCTTTTTCAGAACCGAAATATTTGTTGTCGCTCCTTTACCATCTAGTTGTTTACAAGGTTAGTCCTCCAGCTTCCGGTTGCCTGACTATCTTGTACGCTGAAGTCATCTCATTCACAAAGAAGACTTGTTACTTCCTCGTTAACATGCTCCTGAAGTATTTTCTTCTGTTCTTTGGCCCTAGACTTGATCTCTTCAAGAACAGTAGGTTTGGTCCCGATGGAGGTCACTGTTTCTGTTGTACCATGGAGCATTCACAATACTTCTAAGGACTTTATTCTGGAAGCGTTGGACGTCTGCAATGTTGGTTTGGCTGGCACATTCCCAGAGTTGAGCGCCATAGTTTCACACTGGTTTTAGAACCTGGTTATATAAAAGCCATTCTATTTTTCACCATTTAATATCTAGTGCTCTTTCCATCGAAGCTTGGCATCTAGGGTCGTACCTAAATACTTCACTGTATCAGCATACGGTATTGCCGTGCGTGATATTGCTATAGGACAGCACGAAACTGACTTATTTGTAAAGTCAATGTGTACAGATTTGCTGGAATCAAGTTTTATTCGCCATCTTTGAGTCCAGCTGACTATTTGATCTGTAGCAACTTAAAGTTTTTGGGTCTCTATCTATAGTCATCGGAAAAGGTTGCAGTTTTTGTGAAGGGTGATGTTAGTAGATCTTTGGTATAGAGGAGGTATAATAGAGGCCAAGGACACTTCCTTAAGGAACTCCTGCTATTATGTTATTGTGTAGACCTTCATGCCATACTCTGTCAAAAGCCTGTGGTACGTCTAAGAAGTTAGCAGAACAGTCGCTAGGTGTAGACATTCATGTCATACTCTGTCAAAAACCTGTGCGTCTAAGTATATAAAGAACATACTTTTTATACCCTATCCTAAGGGTATATTAAGTTTGACACATAGTTTGTAACATAGAGAAATAATCGAGATAGACCCTATAAAGTATATATATACGTGATCAGCATCAATAGCGAAATCGATTGAGCGATGACCGTCCGTCCGTCCGTATGTCACCGCTTTTTGGGTCTTAAATTTTGAGCTAGGACGATGAAATTTCATATCTGGGCTTCTGAGAAAAAGATACAGTGTAAACATTTTTGAAATCCGCCCACTGCCACGCCCACTTTTTCATACCTTCACTAAATTATATGAAACCGAAAAATTTTGTTAAGACCAAATATTTAGGCAGTCAGACTCACTACAATCCACTCTTACAAAAGTTTTGGCCACGCCCACTTTTTGGGGGCGTTTTCATCACAAAACCGATTTTTGGGCCTTAAATTTTTAACTAGGACGCTGAAATTTCATATCTGGGCTTCTGACGAAAAGATACAGTAGAAGTGTAAATTCTTTTTACATCCGCCCACTGCCACGCCTACTTTTTTATAACTTCACTAAATTATATGAAACCGAAAAATTTTGTTAAGTCCAAATATTTAGGTATTGAGATTTCCTACAATTCACCCATAGAAGTTTTGGCCACGCCCACTTTTTGGGGGCGTTTTCATCGAAAAACCGATTTTCATGAAATTTTACATGTCACATCCTCAAATGTTCGACGTTATAGCCATATTTGAGTACCAAATGCAATTTGGGCATGAGCACTTTATAGAAACGAGGATAGGGTATCATCCGATCCGTTCCAGACGGATTGTAGCTTTTCTGTATGTTTTTTTCTAAAACTTTTTCGATTTCGGTTGTTATTCTGTGTACTTGTTTCTATTGTGGAGTGCTTAGTTCGAAATCCAAACTGGTGACTTGGGACTAAGTTTTCTGATTCTACGATTGGGATGAGATGCTGAAAAATCAATCTTTCAAACAGCATTGAAGTCAAGGGAAGTAGAGGTATTAGCCTGTATGAGGATACCTCGTGAGGGTTCTTACCTGGTTTAGCTTGGTACATACTTAAGGCTGATTGTTTCATTTATTAACCGTAAGACTTTAACTAACGCTTTGTTTGGTACTGCTTCCGCAGTAATCAAGTCAAAATCTCTTACCATAACTAGTACATCATGATCGGAGGAATCACAGAACTGTATCTGTCAATGAGATTTAGAAACTCATCACAAACAGCCTCATTAGGCTTAAAGGTATTCGCTAGGTGGTCAGCAAAAGCAGTAGCTTTTTCCTCGTTGCTAGCCCATTGCCAGTTACCACATCTAACTGGTGGAATATGTTTTGTTGGTCGCTTAAAATATTTTGTACTTTTCCAAAGGAAATTCAAATTCAAATAAACAAAAATTCATCATACATCTTAAAGATAAATGTGAATAAGATGATTAGGGTTAAGGTTTCACATAGATCTATATATAGTTTATATTGAATAAGTCATCACTTGCATGTAGTTTACTGTCATTTTCAAATTTTCTTGCTTGCTAATGATAGGGATAATAGCGCTACTTATATTTGGGTAAGTTATTGTCAATGTACCTACTCAAATAATTTATTTTTAACTAAATTGATTTATATTTTATGATTAGCATTGGTATAGTTATGAAATTTCGGCGATATTTGATGATTGCAATTCGTTATATAAGGTAGAAACTTAATTTTTTAAAAAAAAAAAAAATGTTTTCGTTGTTTTTCCTTAAAATTTGGTGTACCTACTATCTGTAAAAAAAATATTTGTTTATAAATGTATTTATGTACATATTGTATTTACAAAGTTGCAGTCCACAATCGTTGTGTCTTGTTATTGTATTAAAAAAAAAATAAAAAATTAATTTAACCTGTACCTACACTCCTAGTAAATATTCTATCCATATGTGTATCCATCTATTTTTTGTTTCGCTTTACTTTTTGTGTAAGATAAATAGGTATGTGTGATTGATTTTCAAAGCTTCAACTGTCAACTGTGGTAATCGACGTAAAAAAATAGAATTCCGTGTATTAAATATGAAGGTATGTAAATGTGTTTAGGTTTTATTTTTTTTTTACACTCTAATTTTATATTTTTTAGTTTTTTTTTTTGAAAACTGATGCACCAAACCGGCTTCACCCGAGATTACAAAAACATTTTTCTTATTCACTAGCATGTTGCTTATAACGATCACTGATACTCTTTTATTTAACACAAATTTAACTTTTATTAGTTGAGGAAAATACAATTAATAGTGTGTAAAATCGGTAGGTTTCCAAATGAATGCAATCGAGGTTGACGACCAGCCGGAAAGAAGAAACGCGCAACTTGTGCAGTTCCTTTTATTTTCGTATTCGGCCGCCCATCTACAGCAGTGCGGCCATGTTTGGAATGGTTGAAGCTCATCTACAGCAGTGCTGCCATGCGTATGCTTGCGTGGTGCCAAAAGGATCTTAAGGGGATCCCACATACATATGTATGTCCAGCTCTTGAAAACTTAAACTATCTTAAGTCTATTTCTACAGTTTTACAGGAGTCTAAGTCTTTTTGGACTTAAGATATAAACTTTTTTTAATAAATCGGGACACAAGTTTGCTAAAAATACGACAACGGGATACAAATATGCAAATGCCGCGCAAATAAATGTAAAAAATTCACATAAGTCGACCTAAGATAGTTTACATTTTAAGCAGAAGATACGAGTATTATGTAAACAATTAAATTTCCAACTAAACTGTTGAGCGCTGTTTGAAGACAGTTAAAGTATAATAGTGACGCGTATTCTAAGGTACGCAAGAGTTCTACGCAAATCCAACCGATTTCCGATTGTTTTCTATCAATACATACCTATATGTATGTGTAATTTCTTAACTCCATATTTATAGCTTAGGCCCAGGTTTACCCCGAGCTGTATCGCCACCTAGGATTTATCGCTACATATTTGCAAATTTGTAGTTGCTTTACTTATTGTAAAGAATATCTTTACCATATCCATTACGAATTGGCCACCTTGCACTGTCGCACTTTTTAATCATATCATAAGTCCTCCCGTTGCTAAAGCACAAAGTCTAAGCAAATATCCATATTGAAAACAAACTAACATATCTCCAAGTCCAGCAAGGGTCCATATAAAACAATACGACTTTTTGTGGTCCGACAAGGAGGACACTTAGCTTCAAGGCGCTTATTACATTGGGTCTGTATTGACCTGAGTGTGGCGTTGTGGATTCCTCCACTCGCCAACCCACGTATGTATCTGGACTCAAGGCAAGACATCTTTCGTGTACGGATGGAAGCGTGTCTACCTTTATTATTCATAATCAACATGTTTGATTTTTTTTGTGCTCGGAAGTAGTAATCTTCAGAAGATGAAACTGGGTTTGTACCCACTGGCAATGTGGAATTTTTATCCACTAACAATGGCAATGTGAAATTTTTATCCCTTTGGTACCGCCTACTTGGCATTTGGGACTTTTCTGACTTATTGGTACATTGGACACTTTTTTCTCACGTTCCAGTATTCTTAGTTTTGCTCATGATAGTATCAACTATGTTTTCGGGAGTTGGTACCACGCCTAGTACTTTCCTTAATGATTCCCTCTTGTCTTAAACTGTGGGCATTGGAAAACACATGTTCGGCGTTTTCAATGCTCTTAACACATTCTGGGGAGTAAGCGTTGTCATCATGTTTGAAGGTATGAGCGAAAACATCCATAACCAGAGCAGTCACTTTTAGTACTATTGAAGTGATTTTACTTCTTTTGATCTACTACCACACTTCGCAAAAAAGCAAACACTTCACTTTATTAACTTAATTTCAAGTAAAGTCAAGTCTTAAATAATTTTAGACTTCCCAGAATTGTAAATGAAGCATTATGCTAATCAGGTAAACACAATTAGATATGCAATGCAAAGTGACATAAAGACAAATTGGCTTCGCTTTATCAAAGTATTATAATGGAAAATGTTACATTTTGGCCTCATGTCACACCACATTTTGTATCACTTAATTTTTTCGGATTTTACTTCCGTTTTTACTTCACTTCATTTCACTTTTTGAAAATTAAGTGGTTGCATTGTGCATGACCTGTCAGAAACTCTGTTAGGTGAAAGCGTACCTCAGCATGCTGTTTTCTGTCCATGATTGAATTTTTGGTATAAGCATGTGCGTCCATCTACTTTTTCGGAAGCGTTCGCGCGGTCTTGCCACTCTTCTATGCTATTCATCTTCAGTTGCATTTGGGTTCCGATGGTTTGAGCAGCTTGCTCTTCTTCTTTTGGGTGCTTTAGTTCTATCCCGTACTGCCGCCGCTGATCTTCTGCCAGCATGTCTATTGGTAGCATTTTGTGGCTATTACGCAGACTGTACTCTCAATGTGAACATTCTATACACTGAGGCAATACTTGTTCTATTTGCTCTAGTCGTCATGGCGCTCGTCCGGATTGGTGCTGCGTAGAGGATTATAGACGCAATTATTCTGGCCAAAAGCAATTTTCAACTGTGTCTAGGGCGTCTTGTATTGGGCATGATTCGTAAGAGAGCTGCTTTGTGACTCACACACTTGAGGTGTTCTTTGAAGCATAGCCTCGTATCTTGTACGACTCCGAGGTATTTTTCGATGTTATTTCGGTTTCACCTTTTTCGTGCTCCTTATAAGAACCGCTTCTGTTTTGTGTTCTGCAAGCGTGACGCCAGCCGAACTCAGCCAGTTCCGTACGATCTGTATTGTGGAGTTGCTTAACTCTTCTACATCTTTCAGAAGCTCCTCAGGTATTAGAAGACGTTAAGCCCCATCATATTTCGATGACATTTCAGAGTAAAAGACCTAGCACTGAGCCATGTGGTACTTCGCCGTAGACCTTATATTCTTTGAGTCCATTTCGGTGTTGTAGTTTAAGACTCTGCTGATTTTAATGGGATAGGCTGGAACTCATAAGTTTCCAGTGTTGAATGCATTTTCATATCCGTATCGAGGAATGCCTCGATTGCCCACTATTTATGTAGGAAGGCCTTAAACCCAAACTGAGGTCCCCAGCCCCGGATTGTTCACTGGATATACATGGACCCATCCTTATGTACAGAGTAGTAGTCTAGTGGACGGCACCAGGCAAGAAAAGCAACATTGCAATACTTGAGAAGGTTCGAAGGTTATCCTGCGTCTGTAAAACGGTCGCCTTTAGAATCAATCCTACAGCGGCACTAGAAATTATGCTCTATCTTCTTCATGTTGATATCTATGGGAAGCTAATGGCGGCTACAGAAGCATTACTGCTTCGGGAAACCTTGCAAATGGCTCGTGGAAATATGTGTCCCGCAAGCATCCTAAACAGCCATAACACTATTCGTAGTAATTCATTCCCTATCTGGAGTTTAACGTCAAGTATAAAACCAGGATTTTTAGCAGAAGTGCTTGGCAATCGGGTGAAATTTGGAATGTATCTGCGACAGAGATTTAAACAGACGGTTCCAAAAGAGGAAGAGGAGGAAACCATGACACATCTTCTGTGCACATGCCCTGTCCTTTCGGTCTTCAGAACGAAAACCCTAGGCTAGGATCTTAACGATCTTGAGCGCCGTGGCTCAAGCTAAACAAATTTGACGATATCCCTAAGCGTTGAAATCCTCTAAAATTCGATTGAATTTTATACAGATTCGACCCAAGTTTTGGGAAGGGTTGTTCCTTATGAAAAAATACTTACATATGTGAAATTTATTATGACAATTTCATCAGAAGAACTTATAACATAAAGGTGGAACTAGGTGCAACGGCAACCTAATGGCAGAATTGTAAAAGAATGCATTCTTTTCGGAATTCATTCGCAGAATTCATAAAAAATTTAAATTTTCGATTGGAGCACTCAAGTTCTAAAAAGATTGCGATTTAAAAAACTTTAACTCGTCATTATTTTGAACTCTAATCATTGACTTCAAAAGAATGCACTAAATTTTTAGCAATCATTGAGTTGAAATCATATTGGAAGTCAATTGAATTCACTAGATGTAAGTTGAAGTCAGTAGTGAATTCACTTGGAATCGATTGAAGTCAGTGAAGTCAATTGACTTCCAAAATCATTACTTCAGTGATTGCTGTGAACGCTGTGATTGTGAACGTGAACTTCGTCCATTTATGCATAAAAAAAAACGGCTAGAGATATGTATCTAAAAATACACTCTGGTGAATATAATTGAAAGTAGGTGGCCAGGTGCGTACCTATAGGGCAAAGTCAGTGGATGATCTCTATTTGCAAACGCTTCAAGAAGACTCACTGCCTCCTCGCGGCGGCCGCCGGGCAACGGCTCTCATGTTCGAGCTGTTCACCCTCCAATCGGGAAACTTGTTACTGGGTGTGTGACCCTCAAGTCGTCCCGAATGACCGGTTACAGTAACAGCATGAGAGACGGCTAAAGTGAGCAACGTGAGGAGAAAACCCCATTAACAAATCCCTAATCCAAGGTTGGAACAGCGTACGCCGATGGATGCATGGCTAAGAGGGTGCTTAGTCATTAGTATGCGGACTCCGAATAACTGGCGACCTTCGATTTAAATCTAGTCTTCCTATGGCATTCCGGGCTCTGTCATGGGCGACCTCCTTTCCCGGTGACTCGTGGGTCCAAAATTTCAAATTTAAACTTTATAACCAATGAGACTGATGCATCTCAAATCGTATCAACCTCGGGTCCTGCTGTTGAGCAACCCGTAGTTCCCCAAGCTGTACAGCTTATGTCGGCCTATTCCGCACTGGCCACATCTTCTCGGCCTGCTGTTGAGCAGCCGAACCCTGAGATTCCAGAAGGCGTTGCCATAAGGGCCCCATCTGAATCTTCTGATGGTGTTAGAGTCGACGATATGGAATCAGCACTGAGCAAATGGCACTGTTTGAAGAGGCGGTCATAGACATTTCGATAGAGATGAGCAATAGCGGCGTGTTGCCGCATTTTTCTGGCTCACATCACAGATCGGGATGGCTAGTTTTCGTCTGCTCAGACAGTGCTACTGCTGGGTGGATGCGCTCGAACTTCGAGAGAATCAGAGCCAAAAGTGGACTGTACGTGACGCTAGGGGATGAGGGATTTTTCCCTAAGCCACACATCGTCCGCGGATTCTTTCCACAGAGTCTACAGCACTCCTCGGAGAAGGGCGCGTCCGCTACCCTTAGCAAGCGGTTCGCCGATGAAGATATAACCCTTGGTCTTATCCAAGAACCTTGGATAAGGTTGCCTACGGAACAAGGCAAGTAAGTTAATTTACAAATGTGGGGAGTCAGTGCCAAGGGCGGCCTGCTTAATCAGTACAACTATTAACTTTCTTCCTATTCCAGAATTTATAACAAGAGACCTGGTAGACCTACTTGTTGAGGTTCCGACCGAAAGTGGAACACATAGCATCGTGTGTGCCTCGGCATATTTCCCCGGCGACGACGACAACATCCCGCCCGCAGAGGTCCAGGAGCTGATAAAACATTGCCAAGACAGCAACCTATACTACATCATAGGTTGCTATGCAAATGCGCATCATAAGGTCTGGGGCAGTAGTGGCATCAATAGAAGAGGTGAGCGTCTGTTAGAATATCTTGTGTGCTCTCATGTAGATATTTTGAATATCTAAACCAACCTTCATAAATGCGATTCGCGAAGAGGTACTTGACCTCCCTCTCGCCAGTCCATTTATCTCAAATTTTGAACATTGGCATGTGTCTGACCACCAACACATCAGGGTCGAAATTCCCGGCAAATTGTCACATGCTTCTTCTAGATATGATCCCAAATCCACGGACTGGAATCTGTATCGGGGGCTTGTCCTCTCAAAATTAGATATGCTAGTTACATCTATCGAGTCCATAGGGGACCTAGATGAAGCAGCATACCAATTAAATGATGTGCTGCTTACTTCCTATCACGACAGCTGTTGATGTAAACGAAAGGTTCCCTGGTGGAATCACCAGCTTGCCAAACTAAGGAAGAAAGTCAGAAAACTCTTCAATGGTGCTAAACGCACGAAGAGTTGGGACGAATATAGGTTCGCTCTCACAGAATACAACTCTGAACTGAGACCATCTAAACGTGCCACATGGAGAAAATGCTGCGAAAACATTGCTGACATGCCAGTAGCGGCACGAATTCATAAGGCACTTGTGAAAGATCATGCTAATTGTGTAGGTTTACTAAAAAAGTATGATGGCACCTACACGACGGACCGTATGGATACTATTAGAACCTTACTTCAAGTTCACTTTCCAGGTTCGTCCACTCGTGCACTTTACACGTACCCGAAGGCATCTGACCATAGGGTCTGCATTGCATGTAGAGTAAACAGTTTATCGGGTACAATTTTCAGTCCGGATAAGGTCAAATGGGCTGTAGGATCCTTTAAACCATTTAAGGCCCCCAGCGGTGATGGTATATTCTCGGCACTTTTGCAGAAGGTAATTGATCTCATCCTAGTGGGTTTGATTGCTTTATTTAGAGCCCGCTACAATTGGGGCTACATCCCGACAACCTGGAGATAGGTAAATGTAGAGTTTATCCCCAAACCAGGCAATAGGCCTAGTGAGCTGCCTAAATCTTATAGACCTATAAGTCTAACATCTTTTGTCCTAAAAACAATGGAGAGACTCATTGATGTTCATATTAGAGGTCGGCTAGATTTGTCTACCCCTCTGCACTCAAGTCAATTTGCATATAGAAAAGGAAAATCAACAGAAGGCGCTCTTCACTATCTTGTGAAGAAGATAGAAGGAACTATACGTTCCAAGGAAATAGCCCTGTGTGCCTTTCTTGACATTGAGGGCGCATTCGATAACACTGGCTACGACTCAATAGCAAGAGCAATTAGTAGCAGAGGTATCGAAGATTCGACCAACCAATGGATACGGGCCATGCTGGAAAGTCGAATTATTACTTACTCCTCTGGAGGAGTGTCAGTGTCTGTGACCGCAGTTAAGGGATGTCCCCAGGGAGGAGTCCTCTCCCCTCTTTTATGGTCACTAGTCATCGACAAACTCCTAGTGGATCTTCACAGATTAGGCTACATCGCCATTGGTTATGCAGATGACTTGGTGATTTTTATCAGTGGTAAACACAGCACGACCATTTCTAGTGTCATGGAAAGTACTTTACTATACGTGTTAGAATGGTGCAGCAGAGAAGGACTATCCATCAACCCTTGCAAAACCGTTCTAGTGTCTTTTACAAAAAGAAGACTGGTCAATCTAGGACCTATCATCATCAAAGGCACCACTTTAGTTTATTCCAGTAAGGTTAAATATCTCGGTGTCATCCTTGATAAACGGCTTAACTGGAATTCTCATATCAAGTCCGCCATTAAGCGCGCCACTAGAGCCATGTTGGCCAGTAGACGCGTATACGGCAGAACTTGTGGTCTAAGTCCAAAAATGATACATTGGTTGTATACAATGATGGTAAGGCCTATTATCACGTACACGGCCATTGTTTGGTGGCTGAAAGTTCTTAAACGGACAACGGCAACGAAGCTTCAGAAGCTTCAAAGAATTGCATGTCTCGGCATTAAGGGTGCCATGCGTACCTGCCCTACGGCAGCTTGAGAAGCGGTTGTTGTGCTCTCTCCCTTACAAATCTTCATTAGGAAGACGGCCGCTAGATACGCTATCAAACGGCAACTAGAATACAAGTATAAATCAGGCGACCATGTGGGACACCTGGAAATTCTTGACTCAATTACAAAAAAGGACATGTTCTGTACCATCCCCGATATTATGGTCAGGGAGTACTGTTTTGGAAGGTTATTTGAGGTAGAGATATTAGACCGTGAAAACTGGTCTAATGGTGTTCCGACACTGGACCCTAGACGTCTGATCTGGTACACAGACGGATCAAAAATGGAAACTGGAGTTGGTGCTGGTGTCTTTGGACCCAACACCAAGGTCTCCTATACCTATGAAAATGTGTCCCACGGTTTTCCAGGCCGAACTCCATGCCATTGAGATCTGCGCTAAGATAAACCTGGATACAGGTATTAAAGGCGCTAGGATATATATCTTTTCAGATAGCCAGGCAGTCGTCCAACTTAACGGACTCTTTATCAGTTAAATGCTGCTACGATGCACTAAAATCTCTTGCCAGACACAACAAGGTGAAACCTGGTTGGGTCCCTGGTCATCAAGGAATTGCAGGCAACGAAGTTGCAGATGAACTAGCTAGGGCTGGCTCAGAATCTGCGTTCATAGGACCTGAACCTTACTGTGGTGTCAACTGGGCTACTGCCACAGCGCTGATCAATACTTGTGAACATAAACTTCGTCTGGCTCACTGGGAAAATGTTCCGGGGCTGAGACAATCCAAGAGATTAATCAGACCTTTTTCCTACAAGGAAATCCTTAATCTAGATAAGGAAAGAATTAGGAAGCTGGTGAGCTTTCTCACAGGTCACTGTAGCCTGCGTTACCACCATAACAAAATCAATTTGTGCCCGGAAACGGAATGTGGGTTCTGTTTAGAAGATGACGAAACCTCCGAACACATTCTCTGTCAATGCCCAGCATTACATTGGTTAAGGACGCGTATTTTCCATAAAGAAATATGTTCTTCAGCAGAGATGAGGTACTCCGCTGCTAAGGACGTACTGTCCTTCATAAGGGAGGTGGAACGTCTCTTGGCTTAATATTACCCTTTGATACAATAGATCTTCTTAGGTCGCAGTGTCAGCCATATGGGCGAGGGTCTTTTAAAAAAAAAAATTAATAATAATTGAAAGTAATAAGGCTAATCATGTAGATAAGCCATTTCGTCAACATTGTATGTAAAGTGTTCATTATCTGTCGTTAAACACTACATCAATTGTAGAAATACTATCACGTTTTCTATTTTATTTGTTCTACCAGTTCACCGTGCCTCAAACTTTGCCGGCGCCAAGATCCTCCAACTGATGGTACTCCACCTAAAAAGGTCAAAAGTAAAAAAGACAAACTTGATGACCGACGAACTCGCCAATTTAAATCTAGGCGTTTAAGAGCCGTAGATAGTTCAACATTACGCCAAATTTATGGAGGTGATTATTCTAAATTAAAATATTCTGTCCTTTAGTAGTACATTATAGTAAACGCATGCATGCATTTGGTTTTTTAATTCTTTTTTAATATAGATTACTTTCATTTACCCCAACCGACACCAGCAGAAAATGCAACACACAACCACAACCACAACAACAACAACAGAAGACACAAATGGAGAAGTAAATAATGTCGAAGTACACGAAGTTAAAGTAATAGATACTCAAGTTGCACCAAGAGGTCCTAGTCCTGATGCAAGCGAATACTATCCGTGTTATTGCTCACCACCCAGGTATGATACAGTGGTTACCATAAAGAATGAAACTGGCAAGCCTGTTTGTTAGGTTAATACAAAGCAAAACAATTTAGTCTTAGGGCCTAGGCCACCAATTTCTGTTGGAAGTTCAAGAAGTAGTTGCGAGATTGAAGATCCAAGAAAATTGCCAAGTATAATTAGCATTCATCGCCCAACAAGGGTTGTATCAATTAACAAGGCAAGACGCTTAACATTTAAGGGAAACTTAATTTACAAGAAACGTTCGGGCGTATCACGTGGACATAGAATAAAACGTGCATTCTACAGGATACTACACAGTTGTTCAGAGAACGATCGTACAGGTTCACATATTGGAACCGATGATTTTGAGTTTTTTAATGACAGTAGCTTTTCGCTAAATAGCAAATATTATAGACCCAATGGTGATGGGTGTGAAAGTCCCGTCTATGTTGTTATTACTATCTAAGGATGTAATGATTGCAATCTTTGACAATGCCAACATTCAAATTAGGATTTTGGTACTTACAAAGAGAAAAATAGATTTTTTTTTTAAATTTAAGTTGGATTTTCTATAGATTGTATCATGTATCATATATAGCTAGTTACACGTGATACATCTAATATCTAGTACTACACGTGTTTACTACTATCCCCCTCCCCCCATATAGAGTATGCCCGAATGCGTGGAAAAAAAACAAAAATAATTCCTGTAACGTATAGCTATTGTATCTATGTATATATTAATGCTTACTGATTTGAGTATTATTGATTCTAAGTATCGATAGTAATAATAAGAATTATAAAAAGTATATAAAAACTATTGGTAATAAATAGATCCTCCTTACATAGCTTTTCGATGTCTTAGACAGAGATAGTTCTCTGACTATTGCTTCTGGAATATTTTGCACTAACTTGTAATTAACTTTCTGGTGCAACTTTCCTGTCGTATATATTATTCCAAAACCGCACTATGGAGTTGTAAGGGAATTAAATCTTTTGGGAGGTGAATTCTATTGAATTCATCTTAGAGTCATTTGAAGTATTTTTTTCTGCAAAAAGATTGGAATTTAGAAAACGTAATTCACCATTCTTTTGAATTCAATAATTTATGCATTCAATTTTTAACAATCACTGAATTGAAATGATTTTGAAAGTCAATTGAATTCACTTGAAATCAGTTGAAGTTAGTAGTGAATTCACTTGAAATCAGTTGAAGTCAAAGAATGCATTCTTTTACTATACACATAACTGGTGCACAATTTCGCACCAGTTATGTGTATAGCTTCACGTATTATCATTATAATGCAATAACAATTTTTAAACAATTACAATATCCAACAAACAAATACCATTTCAATCGAACAACTAGTGTAATCCCAGTAGTTATCGAATACTTTTTGTGAGTTTTATGAGTACCTTCGATGTGTCTAGTTTAATCCTTTGACTATCAATCATCCTTTGTTAGCTATTTGAGGTAAAGTTTATAGGAACAGTCCACAATATCCTTCAGATTTCAAACCAGCAAAAGTGGTTTCACAAATGTTTTATAAAATTCAGAAAGATATATGAAAGCTTAGTATCAA
Source organism: Xylota sylvarum (assembly GCA_905220385.1). NCBI lineage: Eukaryota > Metazoa > Arthropoda > Insecta > Diptera > Syrphidae > Xylota > Xylota sylvarum. Next base: position 1,052,786 of record CAJMZQ010000056.1, on the reverse strand, counting down.
AAGATATCTTAAAACAGAACCGAATTTCAAGTCAAAATGAAAGGATTAGATAATACTTTATTTAGTAAAAAAAAAAAAAAAAAAAAAAAAACATCAACAGTTGAACACTATTCCAGTAATTCTATTTGCGAGCATAAAGCTCCTTTTACCAATTTCTTTTCCTTTTTTTCAGCTTGGAAACTAGTCTGTAGTTTATTTTCGTGAAAATACTCATTCAGCACACATATTTGGAAAGAAATTAGAGTCGTATCCAATCAAGCAACTCTCCAGAAGTTTCTTTCTTTTGTCCTAACCATTGTTTGATTGTAAACTCTCATCATGAGTATACAAGAAACAAATTAACTAGAGGACAAAGTTTTACAATTTACATAATATATTAGAACTAGTAAGAAATATTAATAGTAGTAAGAAATCTTAATAATCTTATTCTCTTATTGAATGTTGTTTATATTTCAAATTAATTTTAATTCAGAACGTTTTGAAAGTGATGAAAAAAAGACTAACCGGAGGGTAATACAATACGACTTAATAGTATTAAAAGGTTTGGAATGGAAGAAAGTATTTTTAAGATTTAGTGTTAAGAATATTATTATATATAAATACAAAATCTATATATCCATATAAACATATAAATCACTTATAAATATATGTATATAAAATATTTACTAGACACATTAGTTTGTATAACACTCATAAGAATTTGTCCAAAGAATGACAGTCTTAATTTAGAAAATTGAAAACCAAAATTCAAATTCAAATCCTGAAACATACAAAACAAATTTTCTTAATTTTTAATTTTTTTTTTAAAGGTACACAGTGCATGTCGCTTAATGAGATCACTTCTAATTTTTAACCAAACTAACCAAAGAAATATGTTGATGTAGATCGACTTATTCATCCATTTTAGAGTTCTGCAATACTTTTTAACTAAATCGTATTTTTGAACGCACCCTTTGAAGGTAGAAACACAATTTGGCACTCGCGTGCTCGTACGTTGATAGAATAGAATAGAAAAAATTCGAACTTCGGGCGTTTGGTCGGTTTTTGATCGTAAATATCGTAAAACCCACCTCGACGTCCGAATAGAGTTATCCCTCTACTACTCTCTACTATTGTCGCAAATTTTTACAGCACACAGCTATTTGGAATTAATATTATTCTTAGACTTGTTTGATTTTAGTAACAAAGTCACGTCATACTTTTTTGACTTCACAAAAGGAACATACAAAGTAAACTTACAATAGAGAGCAATATATAGCTAAGTTATCATACAAAAGAAATAGAATAGAATGGAGGAATAGGAAGAAACTATACAGGGTACCTCAATAGAATTTAAACTAAACTAAATTAATTATATATAACAATCCCAGTTTTATGAATGTTTTTTTTTTCAAAATAGAAGTAACTAAACATTTAAATAGATTTAAAATTAAACATACACATATACATATATGTGTTGAGTTCTCTTATGGGACTCCGAATTGTTGATCAATCTTATAACTCTCTATCAGCTTCTGACTCAGCAAATTGCTTAAAACTTATTGGATCTACACTAGCTCTTTGACTGCTTGTAGATAGTGCCACGCATTTTTCACATTACAAAATACAAGTGATGCAGCTTGATCCTAGAAAAAAAAACTTACGCACTGATCGAATGTCTTCTTGCTACGTCACAAGAATAGTCTGGCATCACTGAAAACAATTATTTTCGGCGAAAATAATTTTTTTTAGTGATGTCAGACTATGCTTGTGACGTAGTAAGAAGACATTCGATCAGTGCGTAAGTTTTTTTTTTCTAGGATCAAGCTGCATCACTTGTGTTTTGTAATGTGAAAAATGCGTGGCACTATCTACAAGCAGTCAAAGAGCTAGTGTAGATCCAATAAGTTTTAAGCAATTTGCTGAGTCAGAAGCTGATAGAGAGTTATAAGATTGATCAACAATTCGGAATCCCATAAGAGAACTCAACACATATATGTACATGTAGATGTTTAATTTTAAATCTATTTAAATGTTTAGTTACTTCTATTTTGAAAAAAAAAAAAAAATCATAAAACTGGGATTGTTATATATAATTAATTTAGTTTAGTTTAAATTCTATTGAGGTACCCTGTATAGTTTCTTCCTATTCCTCCATTCTATTCTATTTCTTTTGTATGATAACTTAGCTATATATTGCTCTCTATTGTAAGTTTACTTTGTATGTTTCTTTTGTGAAGTCAAAAAAGTATGACGTGACTTTGTTACTAAAATCAAACAAGTCTAAGAATAATATTAATTCCAAATAGCTGTGTGCTGTAAAAATTTGCGACAATAGTAGAGAGTAGTAGAGGGATAACTCTATTCGGACGTCGAGGTGGGTTTTACGATATTTACGATCAAAAACCGACCAAACGCCCGAAGTTCGAATTTTTTCTATTCTATTTTATCAACGTATGAGCACGCGAGTGCCAAATTGTGTTTCTACCTTCAAAGGGTGCGTTTAAAAATACGATTTAGTTAAAAAGTATTGCAGAACTCTAAAATTTATGAATAAGTCGATCTACATCAACATATTTCTTTGGTTAGTTTGGTTAAAAATTAGAAGTGATCTCATTAAGCGACATGCACTGTGTACCTTTAAAAAAAAAATTAAAAATTAAGAAAATTTGTTTTGTATGTTTCAGGATTTGAATTTGAATTTTGGTTTTCAATTTTCTAAATTAAGACTGTCATTCTTTGGACAAATTCTTATGAGTGTTATACAAACTAATGTGTCTAGTAAATATTTTATATACATATATTTATAAGTGATTTATATGTTTATATGGATATATAGATTTTGTATTTATATATAATAATATTCTTAACACTAAATCTTAAAAATACTTTCTTCCATTCCAAACCTTTTAATACTATTAAGTCGTATTGTATTACCCTCCGGTTAGTCTTTTTTTCATCACTTTCAAAACGTTCTGAATTAAAATTAATTTGAAATATAAACAACATTCAATAAGAGAATAAGATTATTAAGATTTCTTACTACTATTAATATTTCTTACTAGTTCTAATATATTATGTAAATTGTAAAACTTTGTCCTCTAGTTAATTTGTTTCTTGTATACTCATGATGAGAGTTTACAATCAAACAATGGTTAGGACAAAAGAAAGAAACTTCTGGAGAGTTGCTTGATTGGATACGACTCTAATTTCTTTCCAAATATGTGTGCTGAATGAGTATTTTCACGAAAATAAACTACAGACTAGTTTCCAAGCTGAAAAAAAGGAAAAGAAATTGGTAAAAGGAGCTTTATGCTCGCAAATAGAATTACTGGAATAGTGTTCAACTGTTGATGTTTTGTTTTTTTGTTTTTTTTTTTTACTAAATAAAGTATTATCTAATCCTTTCATTTTGACTTGAAATTCGGTTCTGTTTTAAGATATCTTTTGATACTAAGCTTTCATATGTCTTTCTGAATTTTATAAAACATTTGTGAAACCACTTTTTCTGGTTTGAAATCTGAAGGATATTGTGGACTGTTCCTATAAACTTTACCTCATATAGCTAACAAAGGCTGATTGATAGTCAAAGGATTAAACTAGACACATCGAAGGTACTCATAAAACTCACAAAAAGTATTCGATAACTACTGGGATTACACTAGTCGTTCGATTGAAATGGTATTTGTTAGTTGGATATTGTAATTTTTTAAAAATTGTTATTGCATTATAATGATAATACTTAAAGCTATAAACATAACTGGTGCGAAATTGTGTGCAGAGTTGTAAAAGAATGCATTCTTTGACTTCATATTGTTAATATAGTTAATAATAAGAGTATGACAATAAATCCTGTAATATCCTTATAACTAAAGTATGAATGAAAAGGAATTTTATCTAAATTAGAATTTAATCCTATAGGATTATTTGAACCTGTTTGATGTAAAAATAATAAATGAATTATTACAGTTGCTAGTACAATAAAAGGTAAAATAAAGTGAAATGTAAAAAATCGAGTTAAATTTGCATTATCAACAGAAAATCCTCCTCAAATTCATTGTAAAAGGTCGGTTCCTAAATATGGAATGGCTGATAATAAATTTGTAATTACTGTAGGTCCTCAAAAAGATATTTGTCCTCATCTAAGTACATAACCTATAAAAGCAGTTCCTGTTACTAAGAATAAAATAATTGTACCTGCTAATCAAGTTGGAGTAAATAAATATGATCCATAATATATTCCTCGTCCTACATGAAGATAAATACATTGCTGTATAATGTATTGCTAAGAATAATCCAGTTAGAATTTGAGTAATTAAACATAATTTTAATAATGAACCAAAATTTCATCATATGGAAATATTAATTGGTGAAGGTAAATCAGTAAGAGCATTATTTGCAATTTTTGAAATGAGATGGTTAAGTCGAATTGGTTTATTCATTAGTTAATTTATTATTCGAATTGGACCATAAAATAATTTTGTAATTTTTACGACAGCAATTGATGTAATTAATAAATAATTAATTAATAAAATTGTAATTATATTGGTTGGATAATTATATAATTTATTTAAATTTAATGAATTTTCTTTAATATAAGAATTAATATTTATAATTGAATTTATTTCAATGTTTATTGAATTGAAAATTAAGATTATTTTGTCTATAAATAGAATAATTAAAATTAATAATAATAAACTAATAATTATTAGTGAAGTTATTTTTATTTAATAGAAAATAATTCATTTGATGCAAGAGATGTAACATAAAAAAATAAAACTAATATACCTCCAACAAAAATTAAAAATAAAATATAAGAGAATCAAAATCTTTTAGTTATTATTCCTGTAATACAACAAATTATTAATGTTTGAATTAAGAGTATAATTCCTATACTTAGAGGATGACTTATTTGGAGAAAAATGAATCTAAAAATTAAGGTTAATGAATATAATATTAATTGTATAATATCAAGATATAGTTTAAGTAAAAATTTTAATTTTGGGGATTAAAGATAAAGATATTTATTTTTTCTTGAAGTTTAAAAAGAAATAATTCTTATTTTTGATTTACAAGATGTTTTTGTTAAACTATTAAAACTAATGATAATGTTTATTAAGGTTCAGCGATGCTTTTGAGAGGGCTTATGCTGCAGTGATATACACAAGAGTGTTAAAAAACGGTAATGAGCACATTCATTTGATAACGTCAAAAACAAGAGTCGCTCCAGTCAAATGTGTATCACCACCACGTTTAGAACTCTGCGCAGCATTGCTATTGGCAAGACTTTTACATAAATTAGCAAAGGCCATGCAATTCAACACTGTGGAAATATACGCATAGTCCGACTCGATGATCACTTTAGCATGGATCAGGGGAAATCCATTAACTCGGACAACATTCTTGGCTAATCGGGTCGCCGAAATACAATCACTAATCAGTTCAACAGCTTGGCATCATGTCGGCAGCAAGGACAATCCTGCCGATTTTGGTTCGAGAGGACTATCCCTAGAAGAACTAATTGATGCCCAAATGTGGTGGAATGGACCCACATTTCTCCGTGACTTTTCCAAAGTTAATCTTTCAGGAGCAATTCCATTTACCTCTGATTTGGAGACTAAAAAACAAAACAAAACAGCTGAAACAGGATCATCGTTTTACAAGAATCAACTCAAAATTATGCTTACTCATTTCTCTGATACGTCACGTGATATTATCATGAATAAACAACTTGTTAAACGATTTTCTACCCTTAAACGTCTTGTTCGTTGTGTAGCCATCTGGCCATGATATATAGATAATCTAAGACTTAAGGCAAAACGATTGCAAGCAAACAGTCATTCAATCACTTGCGATGAATTGATTGCATCTCATGATAAGCTTATCAAAATTGTTCAATGGCAACTCTTTCCGGACGAGATTAAGTCACTTAGCACAAATAAGCCCATTAACAAGAATAGGAGTTGTTACATGTAGGGGGTCGTTTGTCAAATTCACCACTCCCCTTCAATCAGAAACACCCTTTAAAACTAAAGGAATCACACCATCTTTCAAAATTAGTTGTAATCAACTTACCCTCCATGGCGGTCAACAGCTTATGCTGGCTGAAATCCGGAGCACATACTGGATTACCAACCTGAAAAGATTAGTAAAAAAAACAATCCACATGTGCGTTCGATGCAACCGCTACAACGCAAAAATGCATCAACAGCTCATGGGTACCCTTCCAACTGAGCGAGTCATGGTCTCCAGGCCGTTTACCAACACTGGCGTTGACTATGCTGGTCCTGTAGAAGTAAAATTATGGAGGGGTAGATGCAACAAATCTACCAAGGGATACATAGCCGTATTTCTATGTCTTTCCACTAAAGCGATACACATAGAGTTAGTCAGCGACCTCAGTGCAGCAGCCTCAGTGCAGCAGCCTTCATCGCAGCATTTAGAAGATTCGTGGCCAGACGAGGAAGTTGCGTCAACATGTTTAGCGACTGCGACACTAATTTTAAAGGAGCAAACAACGAACTCCGAAAAGACAGCACATTTATTTCATCAGAATGGTCAGCTGAAGTTGCTGAAACTCTTGCGTCTCAGAATACTACCTGGCACTTTAACCCTCCTTCATCACCACATTTTGGAGGTCTCTGGGAGGCAGGAGTTAAGTCAATCAAATTCCACCTCAAGCGAACTATCGGTGCTTCCAAATTGACTTTTGAGGAGTATGCGACACTTCTCGCACAAATCGAAGCATGCCTTAACTCTAGGCCGTTATGTCCAATGACGTCCGACCCTGAAGATCTTTCCGTATTGACCCCCGGACACTTTCTCATCGGAGCTCCGCTTCTAACAGTTCCCGATAGAAATCTCGAAGAGAAAAATATTAACAGCCTTGATAAATGGAAACACCTTCAATGTTTAACCCAAAACTTCTGGAAGCAATGGAGCACAACTTATCTTCATCTTCTACAGCACCTTCCAAAATGGCTTCAACAGAAACCCAATATCAATATAGTTCAGTAAATCGAACCAAAACACCTGGCGGCGCATACGATGCACCTTCAACACACTTAAACTAGATGTCCACAAGAACACCTCGGAAGATTACTAAAGAAGTATCCGAGACTGCAGCCGCATCAGTCATCAACCATCAACACAACATAATCAATTCGATGTCCAGAGGTCGGGAGCATGTTGGTTCCCAACAACGATTTTTTTTACAAGACTAAAAGATTAAATATTGTAATCTATGAATTGTATAGTATGCACAAACATTTGATACTAAGGGCGACATAATAACCTCTGCGCATCTAATTACTAATTACAAATTGAGAATAATAAGCTGCATCCGCAGCTACAAATTGTAAATTAATAATTAAATGGACATTTGTTATTTTATAAATTATTTCCCAAATATCACTTTTCACACACGGCTACACGATGTAAAAAGTCAAATGTTTGAAGTTAGGGCACATAAATATTGTAATGCATGCTATCTCGCTTCACACCATGAAGCTAAGCTTAGTAGCTGAATTAATGATGGCCGAATTGAGGAAGGAGGCAGCATGCATTGTAAATTTAAACCATTGCAGTCTAACTAGAAGCCCTTGATAGTAGGCATTTATCATATCATATCAATGTATGCATGTAAAGTAAAGTAGCATTAACATATGCAAGTAATGTAGCAAAGGTTATTGACCTCGATATATAGATTAAAGTTTTACATAAGATCAGCTGTGGCTTTGGCACATAGGCACCGAGGTTTCTTTTAAGAATTTTTAATGTAATTTCAACACTCTTGATTTAACAACCAAGGAAGAAACTTTAAAATAAATCAGAAATTTTATAACGTAACAAATTCTGTTATTAATTATTAAATTTTGTATTTCTTTCAACCACAACTTACGGTTGCAAATATTATCTTTATTCGGTTCGGCCTAACAACTTAAGTCCGAAACAAACTGATTTCAAGTGAATTCACTACTAACTTCAACTGATTTCAAGTGAATTCAATTGACTTTCAAAATCATTTCAATTCAGTGATTGTTAAAAATTGAATGCATAAATTATTGAATTCAAAAGAATGGTGAATTACGTTTTCTAAATTCCAATCTTTTTGCAGAAAAAAATACTTCAAATGACTTTAAGATGAATTTAATAGAATTCACCTCCCAAAAGATTTAATTCCCTTACAACTCCATAGTGCGGTTTTGGAATAATATATACGACAAGAAAGTTGCACCAGAAAGTTAATTACAAGTTAGTGCAAAATATTCCAGAAGCAATAGTCAGAGAACTATCTCTGTCTAAGACATCGAAAAGCTATGTAAGGAGGATCTATTTATTACCAATAGTTTTTATATACTTTTTATAAGTCTTATTATTACTATCGATACTTAGAATCAATAATACTCAAATCAGTAAGCATTAATATATACATAGATACCCTAGCTATACGTTACAGGAATTATTTTTGTTTTTTTACCACGCATTCAGGCATACTCTATATGGGGGGAGGGGGGATAGTAGTAATATACACGTGTAGTATTAGATATATATATATATGTATATATATGTATATATTAGATGTATCACGTGTAACTAACTATATACATATGATACATGATACAATCTATAGAAAATCCAACTTAAATTTAAGAAAAACATTCTATTTTTCTCTTTGTAAGTACCAAAATCCTAATTTGAATGTTGGCATTGTCAAAGATTGCAATCATTACATTCTTAGATAGTACTAACAACATAGACGGGACTTTCACACCCATCACCATTGGGTCTATAATATTTGCTATTTAGCGAAAAACTTCTGCCATTAAAAAACTCAAAATCATCGGTTCCAATATGTGAACCTGTACGATCGTTCCCCGAAGAACTGCGTAGTATCCTGTAGAATGCACGTTTTATTCCATGTCCACGTGATACGCCCGATCGTTTCTTGTAAATTAAGTTTCCCTTAAATGTTAAGCGTCTTGCGTTGTCAATTGATACAACCCTTGTTGGGCGATGAATGCTAATTATACTTGGCAATTTTTTTGGAGCTTCAATCTCGCAACTACTTCTTGAACTTCCAACAGAAATTGGTGGAAATTGGTGAAATTGTTTTGCTTTGTATTAACCTAACAAACTGGCTTGCCAGTTTCATTCTTTATGGTAACCACTGTATCATACCTGGGTGGTGAGCAATAACACGGATAGTATTCGCTTGCATCAGGACTAGGACCTCTTGGTGCATCTTGAGTATCTATGACTTTAACTTCGTGTACTTCGACATTATTTACTTCTCCATTTGTGTCTTCTGTTGTTGTTGTTGCTGTTGCTATTGCATTTTCTGCTGGTGTCGGTTGGGGTAAATGAAAGTAATCTATATTAAAAAAGAATTAAAAAACCAAATGCATGCATGCGTTTACTATAATGTACTACTAAAGGACAGAATATATTAATTTAGAATAATCACCTCCATAAATTTGGCGTAATGTTGAACTATCTACGGCTCTTAAACGCCTAGATTTAAATTGGCGAGTTCGTCGGTCATCAAGTTTGTCTTTTTTACTTTTGACCTTTTTAGGTGGAGTACCATCAGTTGGAGGATCTTGGCGCCGGCAAAGTTTGAGGCACGGTGAACTGGTAGAACAAATAAAATAGAAAACGTGATAGTATTTCTACAATTGATGTAGCGTGATAGTTGATGGCATGTTGGCATTCTTCGTTAAACCAGGGCCTTCTTCAACGCCGCATCGTATGTCTCTTGTTTAGCTACATTTGTCTTACCGGCATTCTTCGTCAAACCATGGGTTTCTTGGTGGTGGGTGGGTGAAACCCAGCACATCAGTTGCGGCACTTCTGATGGCATGTTGGCATTCTTCGTTAAACCAGGGCTTTCTTCAACGCCGCATCGTACGCCTCTTGTTTAGCTACATTTGTCTTACTGGAATTCTTCGTCAAACCATAAGTTTCTTGGCGGTGGGTGGGTGAAACCCAGCACATCAGTTGCGGCAGTTCTGATGGCGTGTTGGCATTCTTCGCTAAACCAGGGCTTTCTTCAACGCCGCATCGTATGTCTTTTGTTTAGCTACATTTGTCTTACCGACATTTTTCGTCAAACCATGGGTTTTTTGGTGGTGGGCGGGTGAAGCCCAGCACATCAGTTGCGGCACTTCTGGTGGCATGTTGGCATTCTTCGTTAAACCAGCTCTTTCTTCAACGGCGCATCGTATGTCTCTTGTTTAGCTACATTTGTCTTACCGGCATTCTTCTTCAAACCATGGGTTTCTTGGTGGTGGGTGGGTGAAACCCAGCACATCAGTTGGGGCACTTCTGATGGCATGTTGGCATTCTTCGTTAAACCAGGGCCTTCTTCAACGCCGCATCGTATGTCTCTTGTTTAACTACATTTGTCTTACCTGCATTCTTCGTCAAACCATGGGTTTCTTGGCGGTGGGTGTGTGAAACCCAGCACATCAGTTGCGGCACTTCTGATGGCATGTTGGCACTCTTCGTTAAACCAGGGCTTTCTTCAACGCCGCATCGTACGCCTCTTGTTTAGCTACATTTGTCTTACTGGAATTCTTCGTCAAACCATAAGTTTCTTGGCGGTGGGTGGGTGAAACCCAGCACATCAGTTGCGGCAGTTCTGATGGCGTGTTGGCATTCTTCGTTAATCCGGGGCTTTCTTCAACGGCGCATCGTATGTCTCTTGTTTAGCTACATTTGTCTTACCGGCATTTTTCGTCAAACCATGGGTTTCTTGGCGGTGGGTGGGTGAAACCCAGCACATCAGTTGCGGCACTTCTGATAGCATGTTGGCATTCTTCGTTAAACCAGGGCCTTCTTCAACGCCGCATCGTATGTCTCTTGTTTAGCTACATTTGTCTTACCGAAATTTTTCGTCAAACCATGGGTTTCTTGGCGGTGGGTGGGTGAAACCCAGCACATCAGTTGCGGCACTTCTAATAGCATGTTGGCATTCTTCGTTAAACCAGGGCCTTCTTCAACGCCGCATCGTATGTCTCTTGTTTAACTACATTTGTCTTACCGGAATTCTTCGTCAAACCATGATTTTCTTGGTGGTGGGTGGGTGAAAACCAGCACATCGGTTGCGGCACTTCTGATGGCATGTTGGCATTCTTCGTTAAACCAGGGCTTTCTTCAACGCCGTATCGTATGTCGCTTGTTTAGCTACATTTGTCTTACCGGCATTATTCGTAAATTCATGGGTTTCTTTTTGGTGGGTGGGTGAAACGCAGCACATCAGTTGCGGCAGTTCTGATGGCATGTTGGCATTTTTCGTTAAACCAGGGCTTTCTTCAACGCCGCATCGTATGTCTCTTGTTTATTTGTCTTACCGAAATTTTCCGTCGAACCATGGGTTTCTGGGTGGTGGCAGTTGTGACGGCATGTTGGCATTCTTCGTTAAACCAGGGCTTTCTTCAACGCCGTATCGTATGTCTCTTGTTTAGCTACATTTGTCTTACCGGAATTCTTCGTCAAACCATGATTTTCTTGGTGGTGGGTGGGTGAAAACCAGCACATCGGTTGCGGCACTTCTGATGGCATGTTGGCATTCTTCGTTAAACTAGGGCTTTCTTCAACGCCGCATCGTATGTCGCTTGTTTAGCTACATTTGTCTTACCGGCATTATTCGTAAATTCATGGGTTTCTTTTTGGTGGGTGGGTGAAACGCAGCACATCAGTTGCGGCAGTTCTGATGGCATGTTGGCATTTTTCGTTAAACCAGGGCTTTCTTCAACGCCGCATCGTATGTCTCTTGTTTATTTGTCTTACCGAAATTTTCCGTCGAACCATGGGTTTCTGGGTGGTGGCAGTTGTGATGGCATGTTGGCATTCTTCGTTAAACCAGGGCTTTCTTCAACGCCGCATCGTATGTCTCTTGTTTAGCTACATTTGTCTTACAGGCATTCTTCGTCAAACCATGGGTTTCTTGGCGGTGGGTGGGTGAAACCCAGCACATCAGTTGCTACACTTCTGATGGCATGTTGGCATTCTTCGTTAAACCAGGGCTTTCTTCAACGCCGCATCGTATGTCTCTTGTTTAGCTACATTTGTCTTACCGGCATTCTTCGTCAAACCATGTGTTTCTTGGTGGTGGGTGGGTGAAACCCAGCACATCAGTTGCAGCACTTCTGATGGCATGTTGGCATTCTTCGTTAAACCAGGGCTTTCTTCAACGCCGCATCGTATGTCTTTTGTTTAGCTACATTTGTCTTACCGACATTTTTCGTCAAACCATGTGTTTTTTGGTGGGGGCGGGTGAAGCCCAGCACATCAGTTAAGCGTCTTGCGTTGTCAATTGATACAACCCTTGTTGGGCGATGAATGCTAATTATACTTGGCAATTTTTTTGGAGCTTCAATCTCGCAACTACTTCTTGAACTTCCAACAGAAATTGGTGGAAATTGGTGAAATTGTTTTGCTTTGTATTAACCGAACAAACTGGCTTGCCAGTTTCATTCTTTATGGTAACCACTGTATCATACCTGGGTGGTGAGCAATAACACGGATAGTATTCGCTTGCATCAGGACTAGGACCTCTTGGTGCATCTTGAGTATCTATGACTTTAACTTCGTGTACTTCGACATTATTTACTTCTCCATTTGTGTCTTCTGTTGTTGTTGTTGCTGTTGCTATTGCATTTTCTGCTGGTGTCGGTTGGGGTAAATGAAAGTAATCTATATTAAATAATTAAATACTACTAAAGGACAGAATATATTAATTTAGAATAATCACCTCCATAAATTTGGCGTAATGTTGAACTATCTACGGCTCTTAAACGCCTAGATTTAAATTGGCGAGTTCGTCGGTCATCAAGTTTGTCTTTTTTACTTTTGACCTTTTTAGGTGGAGTACCATCAGTTGGAGGATCTTGGCGCCGGCAAAGTTTGAGGCACGGTGAACTTGTAGAACAAATAAAATAGAAAACGTGATAGTATTTCTACAATTGATGTAGCGTGATAGTTGATGGCATGTTGGCATTCTTCGTTAAACCAGGGCCTTCTTCAACGCCGCATCGTATGTCTCTTGTTTAGCTACATTTGTCTTACAGGCATTCTTCGTCAAACCATGGGTTTCTTGGTGGTGGGTGGGTGAAACCCAGCACATCAGTTGCGGCAGTTCTGATGGCATGTTGGCATTCTTCGTTAAACCAGGGCTTTCTTCAACGCCGCATCGTATGTCTTTTGTTTAGCTACATTTGTCTTACCGACATTTTTCGTCAAACCATGGGTTTTTTGGTGGTGGGCGGGTGAAACCCAGCACATCAGTTGCGGCACTTCTGATGGCATGTTGGCATTCTTCGTTAAACGAGGGCTTTCTTCAACGCCGAAGCGTATGTCTCTTGTTTAGCTACATTTGTCTTACCGAAATTTTTCGTCAAACCATGGGTTTCTTGGTGGTGGGTGGGTGAAACCCAGCACATCAGTTGCGGCACTTCTGATGGCATGTTGGCATTCTTCGTTAAACCAGGGCCTTCTTCAACGCCGCATCGTATGTCTCTTGTTTAGCTACATTTGTCTTACCGGCATTCTTCGTCAAACCATGGGTTTCTTGGTGGCGGGTGGGTGAAACCCAGCACATCAGTTGCAGCACTTCTGATGGCATGTTGGCATTCTTCGTTAAACCAGGGCTTTCTTCAACGCCGCATCGTATGTCTTTTGTTTAGCTACATTTGTCTTACCGACATTTTTCGTCAAACCATGGGTTTTTTGGTGGTGGGCGGGTGAAGCGCAGCACATCAGTTGCGGCACTTCTGGTGGCATGTTGGCATTCTTCGTTAAACCAGGGCTTTCTTCAACGGCGCATCGTATGTCTCTTGTTTAGCTACATTTGTCTTACCGGCATTCTTCTTCAAACCATGGGTTTCTTGGTGGTGGGTGGGTGAAACCCAGCACATCAGTTGCGGCACTTCTGATGGCATGTTGGCATTCTTCGTTAAACCAGGGCTTTCTTCAACGGCGCGTCGTATGTCTCTTGTTTAGCTACATTTGTCTTACCGGCATTCTTCGTCAAACCATGGGTTTCTTGGTGGTGGGTGGGTGAAACCCAGCACATCAGTTGCGGCAGTTCTGATGGCATATTGGCATTCTTCGTTAAACCAGGGCTTTCTTCAACGCCGCATCGTATGTCTTTTGTTTAGCTACATTTGTCTTACCGACATTTTTCGTCAAACCATGGGTTTTTTGGTGGTGGGCGGGTGAAACCCAGCACATCAGTTGCGGCACTTCTGATGGCATGTTGGCATTCTTCGTTAAACGAGGGCTTTCTTCAACGCCGAAGCGTATGTCTCTTGTTTAGCTACATTTGTCTTACCGAAATTTTTCGTCAAACCATGGGTTTCTTGGTGGTGGGTGGGTGAAACCCAGCACATCAGTTGCGGCACTTCTGATGGCATGTTGGCATTCTTCGTTAAACCAGGGCCTTCTTCAACGCCGCATCGTATGTCTCTTGTTTAGCTACATTTGTCTTACCGGCATTCTTCGTCAAACCATGGGTTTCTTGGTGGCGGGTGGGTGAAACCCAGCACATCAGTTGCAGCACTTCTGATGGCATGTTGGCATTCTTCGTTAAACCAGGGCTTTCTTCAACGCCGCATCGTATGTCTTTTGTTTAGCTACATTTGTCTTACCGACATTTTTCGTCAAACCATGGGTTTTTTGGTGGTGGGCGGGTGAAGCGCAGCACATCAGTTGCGGCACTTCTGGTGGCATGTTGGCATTCTTCGTTAAACCAGGGCTTTCTTCAACGGCGCATCGTATGTCTCTTGTTTAGCTACATTTGTCTTACCGGCATTCTTCTTCAAACCATGGGTTTCTTGGTGGTGGGTGGGTGAAACCCAGCACATCAGTTGCGGCACTTCTGATGGCATGTTGGCATTCTTCGTTAAACCAGGGCCTTCTTCAACGCCGCATCGTATGTCTCTTGTTTAACTACATTTGTCTTACCGGCATTCTTCGTCAAACCATGGGTTTCTTGGCGGTGGGTGTGTGAAACCCAGCACATCAGTTGCGGCACTTCTGATGGCATGTTGGCATTCTTCGTTAAACCAGGGCCTTCTTCAACGCCGCATCGTATGTCTCTTGTTTAGCTACATTTGTCTTACTGGAATTCTTCGTCAAACCATAAGTTTCTTGGCGGTGGGTGGGTGAAACCCAGCACATCAGTTGCGGCAGTTCTGATGGCGTGTTGGCATTCTTCGTTAATCCAGGGCTTTCTTCAACGGCGCATCGTATGTCTCTTGTTTAGCTACATTTGTCTTACCGGCATTTTTCGTCAAACCATGGGTTTCTTGGCGGTGGGTGGGTGACACCCAGCACATCAGTTGCGGTACTTCTGATGGCATGTTGGCATTCTTCGTTAAACCAGGGCTTTCTTCAACGCCGCATCGTATGTCTCTTGTTTAGCTACATTTGTCTTACAGGCATTCTTCGTCAAACCATGGGTTTCTTGGCGGTGGGTGGGTGAAACCCAGCACATCAGTTGCGGCACTTCTGATGGCATGTTGGCATTCTTCGTTAAACCAGGGCTTTCTTCAACGCCGCTGCGTATGTCTTTTGTTTAGCTACATTTGTCTTACCGACATTTTTCGTCAAACCATGTGTTTTTTGGTGGGGGCGGGTGAAGCCCAGCACATCAGTTAAGCGTCTTGCGTTGTCAATTGATACAACCCTTGTTGGGCGATGAATGCTAATTATACTTGGCAATTTTTTTGGAGCTTCAATCTCGCAACTACTTCTTGAACTTCCAACAGAAATTGGTGGAAATTGGTGAAATTGTTTTGCTTTGTATTAACCGAACAAACTGGCTTGCCAGTTTCATTCTTTATGGTAACCACTGTATCATACCTGGGTGGTGAGCAATAACACGGATAGTATTCGCTTGCATCAGGACTAGGACCTCTTGGTGCATCTTGAGTATCTATGACTTTAACTTCGTGTACTTCGACATTATTTACTTCTCCATTTGTGTCTTCTGTTGTTGTTGTTGCTGTTGCTATTGCATTTTCTGCTGGTGTCGGTTGGGGTAAATGAAAGTAATCTATATTAAATAATTAAATACTACTAAAGGACAGAATATATTAATTTAGAATAATCACCTCCATAAATTTGGCGTAATGTTGAACTATCTACGGCTCTTAAACGCCTAGATTTAAATTGGCGAGTTCGTCGGTCATCAAGTTTGTCTTTTTTACTTTTGACCTTTTTACTTGGAGTACCATCAGCTGGAGGATCTTGGCGCCGGCAAAGTTTGAGGCACGGTGAACTGGTAGAACAAATAAAATAGAAAACGTGATAGTATTTCTACAATTGATGTAGCGTGATAGTTGATGGCATGTTGGCATTCTTCGTTAAACCAGGGCCTTCTTCAACGCCGCATCGTATGTCTCTTGTTTAGCTACATTTGTCTTACAGGCATTCTTCGTCAAACCATGGGTTTCTTGGTGGTGGGTGGGTGAAACCCAGCACATCAGTTGCGGCAGTTCTGATGGCATGTTGGCATTCTTCGTTAAACCAGGGCTTTCTTCAACGCCGCATCGTATGTCTTTTGTTTAGCTACATTTGTCTTACCGACATTTTTCGTCAAACCATGGGTTTTTTGGTGGTGGGCGGGTGAAGCCCAGCACATCAGTTGCGGTACTTCTGATGGCATGTTGGCATTCTTCGTTAAACCAGGGCTTTCTTCAACGGCGCGTCGTATGTCTCTTGTTTAGCTACATTTGTCTTACCGGCATTCTTCGTCAAACCATGGGTTTCTTGGTGGTGGGTGGGTGAAACCCAGCACATCAGTTGCGGCAGTTCTGATGGCATGTTGGCATTCTTCGTTAAACCAGGGCTTTCTTCAACGCCGCATCGTATGTCTTTTGTTTAGCTACATTTGTCTTACCGACATTTTTCGTCAAACCATGGGTTTTTTGGTGGTGGGCGGGTGAAACCCAGCACATCAGTTGCGGCACTTCTGATGGCATGTTGGCAATCTTCGTTAAACGAGGGCTTTCTTCAACGCCGAAGCGTATGTCTCTTGTTTAGCTACATTTGTCTTACCGACATTTTTCGTCAAACCATGGGTTTCTTGGTGGTGGGTGGGTGAAACCCAGCACATCAGTTGCGGCACTTCTGATGGCATGTTGGCATTCTTCGTTAAACCAGGGCCTTCTTCAACGCCGCATCGTATGTCTCTTGTTTAGCTACATTTGTCTTACCGGCATTCTTCGTCAAACCATGGGTTTCTTGGTGGCGGGTGGGTGAAACCCAGCACATCAGTTGCAGCACTTCTGATGGCATGTTGGCATTCTTCGTTAAACCAGGGCTTTCTTCAACGCCGCATCGTATGTCTTTTGTTTAGCTACATTTGTCTTACCGACATTTTTCGTCAAACCATGGGTTTTTTGGTGGTGGGCGGGTGAAACCCAGCACATCAGTTGCGGCACTTCTGATGGCATGTTGGCATTCTTCGTTAAACCAGGGCCTTCTTCAACGCCGCATCGTATGTCTCTTGTTTAACTACATTTGTCTTACCGGCATTCTTCGTCAAACCATGGGTTTCTTGGCGGTGGGTGTGTGAAACCCAGCACATCAGTTGCGGCACTTCTGATGGCATGTTGGCATTCTTCGTTAAACCAGGGCCTTCTTCAACGCCGCATCGTATGTCTCTTGTTTAGCTACATTTGTCTTACTGGAATTCTTCGTCAAACCATAAGTTTCTTGGCGGTGGGTGGGTGAAACCCAGCACATCAGTTGCGGCAGTTCTGATGGCGTGTTGGCATTCTTCGTTAATCCAGGGCTTTCTTCAACGGCGCATCGTATGTCTCTTGTTTAGCTACATTTGTCTTACCGGCATTTTTCGTCAAACCATGGGTTTCTTGGCGGTGGGTGGGTGACACCCAGCACATCAGTTGCGGTACTTCTGATGGCATGTTGGCATACTTCGTTAAACCAGGGCTTTCTTCAACGCCGCATCGTATGTCTCTTGTTTAGCTACATTTGTCTTACCGGCATTCTTCTTCAAACCATGGGTTTCTTGGTGGTGGGTGGGTGAAACCCAGCACATCAGTTGCGGCACTTCTGATGGCATGTTGGCATTCTTCGTTAAACCAGGGCCTTCTCCAACGCCGCATCGTATGTCTCTTGTTTAACTACATTTGTCTTACCGGCATTCTTCGTCAAACCATGGGTTTCTTGGCGGTGGGTGTGTGAAACCCAGCACATCAGTTGCGGCACTTCTGATGGCATGTTGGCACTCTTCGTTAAACCAGGGCTTTCTTCAACGCCGCATCGTACGCCTCTTGTTTAGCTACATTTGTCTTACTGGAATTCTTCGTCAAACCATAAGTTTCTTGGCGGTGGGTGGGTGAAACCCAGCACATCAGTTGCGGCAGTTCTGATGGCGTGTTGGCATTCTTCGTTAATCCGGGGCTTTCTTCAACGGCGCATCGTATGTCTCTTGTTTAGCTACATTTGTCTTACCGGCATTTTTCGTCAAACCATGGGTTTCTTGGCGGTGGGTGGGTGACACCCAGCACATCAGTTGCGGTACTTCTGATGGCATGTTGGCATTCTTCGTTAAACCAGGGCTTTCTTCAACGCCGCATCGTATGTCTCTTGCTTAGCTACATTTGTCTTACCGACATTTTTCGTCAAACCATGGGTTTCTTGGCGGTGGGTGGGTGAAACCCAGCACATCAGTTGCGGCACTTCTGATGGCATGTTGGCATTCTTCGTTAAACCAGGGCCTTCTTCAACGCCGCATCGTATGTCTCTTGTTTAACTACATTTGTCTTACCGGCATTCTTCGTCAAACCATGGGTTTCTTGGCGGTGGGTGTGTGAAACCCAGCACATCAGTTGCGGCACTTCTGATGGCATGTTGGCACTCTTCGTTAAACCAGGGCTTTCTTCAACGCCGCATCGTACGCCTCTTGTTTAGCTACATTTGTCTTACCGGCATTCTTCGTCAGACCATGTGTTTCTTTTTGGTGTGTGGGTGAAACCCAGCACATCAGTTGCGGCACTTCTGATGGCATGTTGGCATTCTTCGTTAAACCAGGGTTTTCTTCAACGCCGCATCGTATGTCTCTTGTTTAGCTATATTTGTCTTACCGACATTTTTCGTCAAACCATTTGTTTCTTGGTGGTGGGCGGGTGAAAACCAGCACATCAGTTGCGGCAGTTCTGATTGCATGTTGGCATTCTTCGTTAAGCCAGGGCTTTCTTCAACGCCACATCGTATGTCTCTTGTTTATTTGTCTTACCGAAATTTTCCGTCGAACCATGTTTTTCTGGATGGTGGCAGTTCTGATGGCATGTTGGCATTCTTCGTTAAACCAGGGCTTTCTTCAACGCCGCATCGTATGTCTCTTGTTTATTTGTCTTACCGAAATTTTCCGTCGAACCATGTTTTTCTGGATGGTGGCAGTTCTGATGGCATGTTGGCATTCTTCGTTAAACCAGGGCTTTCTTCAACGCCGCATCGTATGTCTCTTGTTTAGCTACATTTATCTTACCGGAATTCTTCATCAAATCCTGATTTTCTTGGTGGTGGGCGGGTGAAACCCAACACTTTTGTCGCCATGTTGACATTCCTCGTCAAACCATGGGTTTTTTTTTGGTGTGAGGGTGAAGCCCAGCGCATCAATTGCGGCACTTCTGATGCCATGTTGACATTCCTCGTCAAACCATGGGTTTCTTGGTGGGGGGTGTGTTCTGATGGCATATTAACATTCTTCGTCAAAGCATGGGTTTCTTGGTGGTGGGAGGGTCAAACCCAGCGCATCAATTGCGGCACTTCTGATGCCATGTTGACATTCTTCGTCAAACCATGGGTTTTTTGGTGGTGTGAGGGTGAAGCCCAGCGAATCGATTGCGGCACTTCTGATGCCATGTTGACATTCTTCGTCAAACCATGGGTTTTTTTGGTGGTGTGAGGGTGAAGCCCAGCGCATCAGTTGCGGCACTTCTGATGCCATGTTGACATTCTTCGTCAAACCATGGGTTTCTTGGTGGTGGGAATGTCAAACCCAGCGCTTCAGTCGCGGCACTTCTGATGAAATGTTGACATTTGTCTTCAAACCATGGGTTTCTTGGTGGTGGGAGGGTCGAACCCAGCGCATCAGTTGCGGCACTTCTGATGCCATGTTGACATTCTTTGTCAAACCATGGGTTGCTTGGTGGTGGGTGAGTGAAACCCAGCACGCCAGTTGCAGCACTTCTGATGCCATGTTGACATTCTTCGTCAAACCATGGGTTTCTTGGTGGTGGGAAGGTGAAACCCAGCGCATCAGTTGCGGCACTTCTGATGCCATGTTAACATTCTTCGTCAAACCATGGGTTTCTTGGTGGTGGGCGGGTGAAAACCAGCACATCAGTTGCGGCAGTTCTGATTGCATGTTGGCATTCTTCGTTAAGCCAGGGCTTTCTTCAACGCCACATATGATGGCATGGTGGTATTCTTCGTTAAACCAGGGCTTTCGTCAACGCCGTATCGTATGTGTCTTGTTTAGCTACATTTGTCTTACCGGCATTCTTCGTCAATTCATGGGTTTCTTGGTGGTGGGTGGGTGAAACGCAGCACATCAGTTACGGCAGTTCTGATGGCATGTTGGCATTTTTCGTTAAACCAGGGCTTTCTTCAACGCCGCATCGTATGTCTCTTGTTTATTTGTCTTACCGAAATTTTCCGTCGAACCATGGGTTTCTGGATGGTGGCAGTTCTGATGGCATGTTGGCATTCTTCGTTAAACCAGGGCTTTCTTCAACGCCGCATCGTATGTCTCTTGTTTAGCTACATTTGCCTTACCGACATTCGTTGTCAAACCATGTGTTTCTTGGTGGTGGGCGGGTGAAACCCAGCGCATCAGTTGCAGCACTTCTGATGGCATGTTGACATTCTTCGTCAAACCATGGGTTTCTTGGTGGTGGGCGGGTGAAGCCCAGCGAATCGATTGCATCACTTCTGATGCCATGTGTACATTCTTCGTCAAACCATGGGTTTTTTGGTGGTGTGAGGGTGAAGCCCAGCGCATCAGTTGCGGCACTTCTGATGCCA
Source organism: Xylota sylvarum (assembly GCA_905220385.1). Taxonomy (NCBI): domain Eukaryota; kingdom Metazoa; phylum Arthropoda; class Insecta; order Diptera; family Syrphidae; genus Xylota; species Xylota sylvarum. Next base: position 1,031,744 of record CAJMZQ010000056.1, on the reverse strand, counting down.
TGTTGACATTCTTCGTCAAACCATGGGTTTCTTGGTGGTGGGAATGTCAAACCCAGCGCTTCAGTCGCGGCACTTCTGATGCCATGTTGACATTTTTCGTCAAACCATGGGTTTCTTGGTGGTGGCAGGGTCGAACCCAGCGCATCAGTTGCGGCACTTCTGATGCCATGTTGACATTCTTTGTCAAACCATGGGTTGCTTGGTGGTGGGTGAGTGAGACCCAGCACGCCAGTTGCAGCACTTCTGATGCCATGTTGACATTCTTCGTCAAACCATGGGTTTCTTGGTGGTGGGAAGGTGAAACCCAGCGCATCAGTTGCGGCACTTCTGATGCCATGTTGACATTCTTCGTCAAACCATGGGTTTCTTGGTGGTGGGAATGTCAAACCCAGCGCTTCAGTCGCGGCACTTCTGATGCCATGTTGACATTTTTCGTCAAACCATGGGTTTCTTGGTGGTGGCAGGGTCGAACCCAGCGCATCAGTTGCGGCACTTCTGATGCCATGTTGACATTCTTTGTCAAACCATGGGTTGCTTGGTGGTGGGTGAGTGAAACCCAGCACGCCAGTTGCAGCACTTCTGATGGCGTGTTGACATTCTTCGTCAAACCATGGGTTTCTTGGTGGTGGGCGTGTGAAACTCAGCAGTGTCGAAGTGTCTTCGACACTTGATACTGGCCGCATAAATCTCATTGAGAGATTTCAGGAAACGCGTTCGGCGAAATTTCTGGCGATCTCTTGCGATTGCAGCTTTTCAACGTTATATCTTCAGACAGACGACCTGAAAGCTCATCCTGACCACCTCAAACAGAGAAGTTTAATTGCTAAACTAAAAATTGAAAATGTAAAGGGTAGTTTCCGACTTCCTGGGTTTGTCCCATGTTTGTTATCTCTTACGGAGGCTTACTTGGTAAATAGGGCTCGCGATATATTGTATAATCGATCCCTTCAAATGGTAGGTCCTCAGGGGAATTGTAATTGGTATAAGGTACTGAATGTAGGGGAGGGCTAGGTACGAACCTAAACAATCACTAGGTTTCGAAATCGAACAGTCCTGAAAATTTCCTTACTAACGTGATATCGAGTGTCGAATGAGAGAATCAACGAGGGAGGCTGCTGGAGCGCTGGATGTGACTCCCTTCGCTCTGGTAGCTGAATCGACTACAAGGAGGCGAAATCAGCCATACTAGTACATCTACACCCTTTCCCGCTAAAAAGGACGGCGCGTCAGAAGGGCGTGATTTTATTCAAAACCGCGAGAAAAACATTTTAAAAATCACAAATTCGAATTTCTTAAATATGTGACTAAAACAGAATTTTGCAAATATTAGTTAAGTCGTAATGGACACCATAAAATGGCGCCTCAACTGTGTATATGTGTGCATGTGTGAATGCGTCAGAGGTGGATCGGTCAACCCGGCGAACTCACTTCTTGGTTGACCGTGTCCAGAGAAGGATATGTATATCGTTAGTGAGGATTTTCTCTGGTGGAAAGTTTTCTTGTAACAAAAGAAAGTTAGTAAAAATAAAAAGAAAGAAAAAAAAACGGGAGTTAGTGAAAAGTAAAAAAAAAAGAAAGTAGTTAAAAAAAAGGTTCCGTAGTGGCGGAGATATACCACTCCCACCCGGTACACAGGATAGGAGTAGATTGGTCAGAACTTCGAGGACCCCAGTGGAAGAATAGAAATATCAGGATTAAAAAAAAAGATAAGTACAGTTTTAGTTAAAAAAATTTCGTAGCGATAAGTTGTTTTAAGTAATTCCGGTCAGCCTTCGTATTCATTTTCTTTTTTTTAACAGTAGCTTTTTTTTGCTACTCGATAGTATCGCGACCCGTTCTCTTTTGAACCGTAGTAAACGGAACCGGGAGGAATTCCGAAACTACCCCCCCCCTTGTTTGGCCATTCTCACGGTCATTAACTTTCCCTTTTCTTCTTTTCTTATTCAAATAAATTTTACTTTTTGGCCATCCTTGTTCGCAAGGAAAAAATACATTTCTTTCAGTATCAAGGGCTAGAACCGGGTCCAAGCCCCAACAGAGCCTAATTCCTTGGTGCAGTTACACCGGAATAGGTGAGCCGCAGCTACCCGCTGAGACGCAGTAACTCTGTAAAAACGAACATTAAACCAATTTTCTTCCCACCCACAATTTCATCTTTTCCTTTAATCGGTTTGGTAATTCACCTACTAAAAGATTACCTGGCGCTCAACTTTTTACTTGCACCTATACCTATAGGGCAAGTATTGATTTCGTGAAAAATTTCAAACTCGAGATTTTAATCAAACTTGACATTACTATGATGGAGAAGTCCAAAAAAGTGGGTCCGCCAATTCCGTCTGACTGTCTGTCTGTCTGTCTGTATATTCGACTGGAGCCTAAACGGGTTGACGGATTTGCTTCAAACTTCATATCTGGGGTCTGTGGGATGATCCCTAGAGGCGAAATTGGAATTTTCGTTCTAACCTCAAAATTAAGGGTACTTTACTTAGGGCCGATTTCACTAAAAATGGATTTTCTCGAAAACGGCTCTAACGATTTTGATAAAATTTCATATGTGAGTTAGCTTGAGCATATGGTAGTAGGTGGTATACCACGTTTTGCGCGAACAATGCGTATAACGGTAATTTTACGAATTTCGTCAGCAATTGGGCTTAAAATTAATATTTGAGGTGGGTATGACAATTGCAAAGACATACCGCAACAAGTTTTGAAACTGTCATGCACAAAAATTTTACTTTTTAAAAATTTTTACTAGAAATCAAAAAAAATTGTTAAAACATAGTTCATAGGCTTTGAAAATCTCTACAATTCACCCTAACATCATATATGGCCACGCCCACTTTAGGATGGCGTTTTTACAAAAAACTTGAATTTCAGTGCTTGTACGATTATAAACTTATAGCATTAAGGTGCAAGTACGTACGACCCAGTCGTGCACTTTATTTTTTCTCCTTTCGCATTTCTGCCGATCGACACCTTTTAGCGTATGAACATTTTCTCAGTGTAAACATCACCACAATTTATTTCAGCATAATATTCCCTGAATCCGCCCCTCCTGAGCAGCTGAAAATTCGCACCGAAATTTTGACATTCCGTTGCTGTTGGGATTTCTTTTCCCCATTACAAAATTTTAACCTCCTCGTGCGCGACCGATTTTGGTGTTCCTCCGTGTTTTCTTTTTCCTCCATACTTCTTTCAAGTAATTCCCGTTCGTCAAAATCGCGCGGCTAATCAATCCCTTCAATCGGGAATAAATATAATAAATATTATATCCGAGAAATCGGAACAGTATCACCTTCTGCTATTAGCACCTTAGCAACAAACCTTTATTACGTTTATTCTCTTTCTTCTTCTTCCTTTTTTGACACTCATTCTTCTAATGTCCAGTGCCATTAGAGGAGAAACATCTTCCCTCCTTTAAAGACCTATTCTCGTTGAAAAAACTTTTTCGTTGTATTGAAGCGACAATAACCTTTTGGTACAATTTTTCAGAATCCCTTGGCTGTCACATTTAAATAGATAATTTGAGCTCCAAATTATTTTTATCCGAAACTACCAGATATTCCACTGATACTTTTAATTCTGCTTCTAGGTATTTAAAAAAATTTCCGTTTCTTTATAAATTTACAATTTCCAAGCTTAACTTTATTAAAAACAAACACTGATTCAAAAAAACATTCATAAAACTGTGCCCATAACCTCTTGCGATGGGTTAAAACAAGTCTTAGACCCTGTTCACATAGGAGTGACAGACTAGATTTTTTTGACATTTACAGGAAAGGGAGGGTAGCGGATAGGTGACATGTTGCATTTATGGCAAGCTGGATTTTCTGAAGTGAAGGTGTCACTCGACGAAAGAGTGGAAAAAATTAAAAAAATTTCAGAATTTACGATGCAAACAAATGAAAAACAAAAAGCAAACCAATTCAATTGCTGTAAAAAGCTTTAGTTTTGTTGTGAAATGTTTTTCTTTGTGAAAAATCAAACCAGTTGTCACTTACAAGCGATATGTCAAAAAGTCTGTGGAAGTGTTCAGACCTGATTGGATCTGAAAAAGGAAACGTCAAAAAAAATGCAGTCCATCAGTTCTGCATGAACAGGGTCTTACTTATCTCACTTATCCAGAGAAATTGTAGTATATTTATATACAAAGTAAGATTAGAATAATAGATTGTAGGAAACTTATACAATATTTACATACTGCATTTTACAAACTTGAGGAAGAGTAGAATAGTATACACTGTTAATCGATAGTACAAAATAAAAAAAAATTATCTTAACAGTATCTAAGAATTTTATTATTTATTACATTTGATTGAATAGATATTTGTGTTATATTTGCATTTCCTAATCAAAAAAGTTCGTTTTTCTGCCGCGAAATCGTTTATGGGAATTTTGATGGAACATAACATAATTCCGTCATATTCCTAACCTCTCAATGCATAAAAATTTTGAGGTCGCGCGTCGTGACAGATTGTCAAAAGAATGTCTTCAAAGCCCCACCGTCAAATTGTGTTTTACCCACTATCGTCCTCGTTTTAGCCGCCCGCATCTACATAGTTCTGTGCCATAGTTGGTCACGACTATACATGCAACTATCCCATTTATCAATCTTTTGTTCAGAAATGTTATAAACCACAGAATTTATAATCTGCTCTTTACTTTAGACCTTTACTTTAAAGATTAATTTTTTAAGACTTACCCAGCCCAGATATCAAATTAAATCCCGAGGCTTTTCTGTTATACATATATGTATCTCTCCACTTTGTACAATTTCTCCATTGTTTGACAGTCCGTATCTTGGTTAAGTTGGAAGTCGTTCACATATGTTTTTTTTGGATATGACTTTTGTTTGAATTTTTGATTTAGTTTTAGGTGTTGCAGTCCATGCAACTTTTTGGACATTAGATACATAGAGTATCTTCTAATTTATTATGTTTTGTGTTTATGATTATGTGTTTCAATTCTCTTTGAAAGCTAAATGCTTTCTTCCAAATTCTTTCTGAAATAGTTCCAATAAGACAGATTATTAGATAGTCTCGGGTTTTGGTTTTGTCGTCAAGTGTAAATCATATTGCAGACTGATCTGAGATATGTATCTTTTACGACTTTTATTTTGTTTATTTAACTTTTTCGATAGTATTTGACGAGATATTCATTGCTACGAAAAAGTCGACAAGATCTGAGTTTTTATTTCTATCTTTTGACCAAAATTTGTCAATCCATATCCTCGATACTTGTTTTTGGCATTTAAGTCTCCGCCAAATACTCGTTACTGTTACCTTTCTTACACTGTTTTTAGTTTTCTGCAGAATCTACCTAAGTTTTTGATTATCTTATAGGGCTACTACTTGATTTTCCAAAATAAATGGTATGAGCTATCATTTGCTAAAATTCATCATCAGATTCAGTTTCATTTCAACAGATTCCATCTAGTCTCTCAAATAGATTTTTTTCTTAAATTCAATATACTTACATAGAAGGATCTCATTTAGCATGCCTGTTTACTTTTATTTTTTAGCCTTCAATTAATTTCAAAATCAAAGCTTAAATCCTTTACTGTGCTATGTAATACTGCTTTAATTTGTAATTTCAAAAATAGTATTTTTTTGCCCTACATAGAAACAGATTCAGGTTGAGGTAACAATAGTAGTATAAAGGTTTATCCGTCGGCAGTTATTTATAAAATGCAACATAGAGTCAATTGATATACATATATAAAAACAAAAAATAAAATATTTTATATATGCATATACATATATTTATGAACTAGTGAGCTTCAACAGCATGGAGTAGGAAGGTATTGCTTGAAAAATAGAGGTAAGCAAAATTATAATACTTAATTAGAATTATAATTTTAAAAATAAAATTTTTAAATATATTAATATTCTATAAAACATATAAATATTCAAATTTGTATATACGATATATGTTTAACTATGTGAACAAGACAACTAAATCGGTTAAACAATTATTCTGAGGCAATTAGAACAATCTTAGCCTAACTACTTAGCTACCTAACTACTTAGCTACTTAACTACTTAGATACTTAACTACTTAGCTACTTAACTACTTAGCTACTTAACTACTTAACTACTTAGCTACTTAACTACTTAACTACTCAACTATTTAACCATAGATACTAACTAATAGATAGCAGGGAATGCTTAAGGTGGGTTCCTCTTGCAGGATTCATGTATATATAATAGAAACAACAATAGAAACCAACTATCTTTCAACCTATCAGATATATTTACATATATCTATTCAATTCAGAAATGAGGCTTTTCTTAAGCTTCGACATCTTTGCAAGGCAGCAAAAAGTGTATAAAAGGCTTAGCAAAGGTGACTTATTTCTGGACTTCGTTCCACATATTCCAGTAGATCTAGTGGACCCCTTCTCCTTATCATAAATACATCGCCTCATATACCTGCATATATATGGATGACTTGCAAGGTCCTAGTGGTCGCAAGTCCTGTTTTCAATATTTCATCTCTTGCAAGGCCTTAGTGGTCGCAAGATCTGTCTTCAATATATCATCTCTTGCAAGGCCTTAGTGGTCTCAAGTCCTGGCTTCAATATTTCATTGCTTGCAAAGCCTTAGTGGTCGCAAGATCTGTCTTCAATATTTCATCCCTTGCAAGGCACTTCCTTCTTCATATCATGTCCTAGGTTGTGTGACAGCTTCCTATAAAGACCGTCTAGGTCCCATGCGTTAAAGTCTCCGCCGACGATGACTGAGTCAAAATTTAAACGTTGGTGCGTAGTATACTGACACAAGTGTGATAGCTTCCTACAAGGACCGTCTAGGTCCCATGCGTAAAAGTCTCCACCGAAGATGACTTACTCAAAATTTAAACGTTGGTACCTAGTGTTTGCCTTAGGTTGTGTGACAGTTTTCTACAAAGACCGTCTAGGTCCCATGCGTTAAAGTCTCCGCCGAAGATAACTGAGTCAAAATTTACACGTTGGTGCGTAGTGTGCTGACACAAGCGTGACAGCTTCCTACAAGGACCGTCGAGTTCGTATGCATTAAAGTCTCCACCGAAGATGACTGAGTCAAAATTTAAGCGTTGGTGCGTAGTGTTAGCTAACACTTCCTTCTTCATATCATGGCTTTGGTCGTTTGACAGCTCCCTACAAAGACCGTCTAGTTCCCACGCGTTAAAGTCTCCGCCGAAGATGACTGAGTCAAAATTTAAACGTTGGTGCGTAGTGTGCTGACACAAGCGTGACAGCTTTCTACAAGGACCGTCGACTCCGTATGCCTTAAAGTCTCCGCCGAAGATGATTGACTCAAAATTTAAACGTTGGTGCGTAGTGTTAGCTGACACTTCCTTCTTCATATCTTGGCTTTGGTCGTGTGACAGCTCAATACAAAAGACCGTCTAGGTCCCATGCGTTAAAGTCTCCGCCGAAGATGACTAAGTCAAAATTTAAGCGTATTTGCGTAGTGTGCTGACACAAGCGTGACAGCTTCCTACAAGGACCGTCGAGGTACTATGCGTTAGAGTCTCCGCCGAAGATGACTGAGTCAAAATTTAAACGTTGGTGCGTAGTGTGCTCACACAAGTGTGACAGCTTCCTACAAAGACCGTCGAGGTCGTATGCCTTAAAGTCTCCGCCGAAAATGACTGAGTCAAAATTTACACGTTGGTGCGTAGTGTTAGCTGACACTTCCTTCTTCATATCATGGCTTTGGTCGTGTCACAGCTCCCTACAAAGACCGTCTAGGTTTCATGCGTTATAGTTTCCGCCGAAGATGACTGAGTCAAAATTTAAACGTTGGTGCGTATTGTGCTGACACAAGTGTGACAGCTTCCTACAAGGACCGTCTAGGTCCCATACGTTAAAGTCTCCGCCGAAGTTGACTGAGTCAAAATTTAAACGTTGGTGCGTAGTGTGCTGGCACAAGTGTGACAGCTTCCTACAAGGACCGTCTAGGTCCCATGCGTTAAAGTCTCCGCCGAAGAAGACTGACTCAAAATTTAAACGTTGGTACGTAGTATTAGCCTTAGGTTATGTGACAGCTTCCTACAAGGACCGTCAAAGACCTATGCGTTAAAGTCTCCGAAGAAGATGTCTGAGTCAAAATTTAAACGTTGGTGCGTAGTGTGCTGGCACAAGTGTGACAGCTTCCTACAAGGACCATCTAGGTCCCATGCGTTAAAGTCTCGGCCGAAGATGACTGAGTCAAAATTTAAACGTTGGTGCGTAGTGTGCTGACACAAGTGTGACAGCTTCCTACAAAGACCGTCTAGGTCCCATGCGTTAAAGTCTCGGCCGAAGATGACAGAGTCAAAATTTAAACGTTGGTGCGTAGTGTGCTGGCACAAGTGTGACAGCTCCCTACAAAGACCGTCTAGGTCCCATGCGTTAAAGTCTCCGCCGAAGATGACTGAGTCAAAATTTAAACGTTGGTGCGTAGTGTGCTGTCACAAGTGTGACAGCTCCCTACAAAGACCGTCTAGGTAACATGCGTTAAAGTCTCGGCCGAAGATGACTAAGTCAAAATTTAAGCGTATTTGCGTAGTGTGCTGACACAAGTGTGACAGCTCATTACAAAGACCGTCTAGGTCCCATGCGTTAAAGTCTCGGCCGAAGATGACAGAGTCAAAATTTAAACGTTGGTGCGTAGTGTGCTGGCACAAGTGTGACAGCTCCCTACAAAGACCGTCTAGGTCCCATGCGTTAAAGTCTCCGCCGAAGATGACTGAGTCAAAATTTAAACGTTGGTGCGTAGTGTGCTGTCACAAGTGTGACAGCTCCCTACAAAGACCGTCTAGGTAACATGCGTTAAAGTCTCGGCCGAAGATGACAGAGTCAAAATTTAAACGTTGGTGCGTAGTGTGCTGGCACAAGTGTGACAGCTTCCTACAAGGACCATCTAGGTCCCATGCGTTAAAGTCTCGGCCGAAGATGACTGAGTCAAAATTTAAACGTTGGTGCGTAGTGTGCTGACACAAGTGTGACAGCTCCCTACAAAGACCGTCTAGGTCCCATGCGTTAAAGTCTCCGCCGAAGATGACTGAGTCAAAATTTAAACGTTGGTGCGTAGTGTGCTGACACAAGTGTGACAGCTTCCTACAAAGGCCGTCTAGGTAACATGCGTTAAAGTCTCGGCCGAAGATGACAGAGTCAAAATTTAAACGTTGGTGCGTAGTGTGCTGGCACAAGTGTGACAGCTTCCTACAAGGACCATCTAGGTCCCATGCGTTAAAGTCTCGGCCGAAGATGACTGAGTCAAAATTTAAACGTTGGTGCGTAGTGTGCTGACACAAGTGTGACAGCTCCCTACAAAGACCGTCTAGGTCCCATGCGTTAAAGTCTCGGCCGAAGATGACAGAGTCAAAATTTAAACGTTGGTGCGTAGTGTGCTGGCACAAGTGTGACAGCTCCCTACAAAGACCGTCTAGGTCCCATGCGTTAAAGTCTCGGCCGAAGATGACAGAGTCAAAATTTAAACGTTGGTGCGTAGTGTGCTGGCACAAGTGTGACAGCTTCCTACAAGGACCATCTAGGTCCCATGCGTTAAAGTCTCGGCCGAAGATGACTGAGTCAAAATTTAAACGTTGGTGCGTAGTGTGCTGACACAAGTGTGACAGCTCCCTACAAAGACCGTCTAGGTCCCATGCGTTAAAGTCTCCGCCGAAGATGACTGAGTCAAAATTTAAACGTTGGTGCGTAGTGTGCTGACACAAGTGTGACAGCTCCCTACAAAGACCGTCTAGGTAACATGCGTTAAAGTCTCGGCCGAAGATGACTGAGTCAAAATTTAAACGTTGGTACGTAGTATTTGCCTTAGGTTATGTGACAGCTTCCTACAAGGACCGTCTAGGTCCCATGCGTTAAAGTCTCGGCCGAAGATGACTGAGTCAAAATTTAAACGTTGGTGCGTAGTGTGCTGACACAAGTGTGACAGCTTCCTACAATGACCGTCTAGGTAACATGCGTTAAAGTCTCGGCCGAAGATGACTGAGTCAAAATTTAAACGTTGGTACGTAGTATTTGCCTTAGGTTATGTGACAGCTTCCTACAAGGACCGTCAAAGACCTATGCGTTAAAGTCTCCGAAGAAGATGTCTGAGTCAAAATTTAAACGTTGGTGGGTAGTGTGCTGGCACAAGTGTGACATCTTCCTACAAGGACCGTCTAGGTCCCATGCGTTAAAGTCTCCGCCGAAGATGACTGACTCAAAATTTAAACGTTGGTGCGTAGTGCGCTGACACAAGTGTGACAGCTTCCTACAAAGGCCGTCTAGGTAACATGCGTTAAAGTCTCGGCCGAAGATGACTGAGTCAAAATTTAAACGTTGGTACGTAGTATTTGCCTTAGGTTATGTGACAGCTTCCTACAAGGACCGTCTAGGTCCCATGCGTTAAAGTCTCCGCCGAAGATGACTGACTCAAAATTTAAACGTTGGTGCGTAGTGCGCTGACACAAGTGTGACAGCTTCCTATAATGACCGTCTAGGTAACATGCGTTAAAGTCTCGGCCGAAGATGACTGAGTCAAAATTTAAACGTTGGTACGTAGTATTTGCCTTAGGTTATGTGACAGCTTCCTACAAGGACCGTCAAAGACCTATGCGTTAAAGTCTCCGAAGAAGATGTCTGAGTCAAAATTTAAACGTTGGTGGGTAGTGTGCTGGCACAAGTGTGACAGCTTCCTACAAGGACCGTCTAGGTCCCATGCGTTAAAGTCTCCGCCGAAGATGACTGACTCAAAATTTAAACGTTGGTGCGTAGTGCGCTGACACAAGTGTGACAGCTTCCTACAAAGGCCGTCTAGGTCCCGTGCGTTGAAGTCTCCGCCGAAGATGACTGATTCAGCATTTAAACGTTGGTACGTAGTGTAAGCCTTAGGTTGTGTGACAACTCCCTACACAGACCGTCTGGGTCCCATGCGTTAAAGTCTCGTTGCTGCGTAGTGTTAGCTAACACTTTCTTCTTCATATGATGCCTTGGGTTGTGACTTACCAAGTTACCCAACAATTCCTGAAAATGATCTGTCTTATATCTATAAGTTCATAGTAGCTGTATATGTATGCCATACTATCTTGCCGTGAGTCCGAACTCCAAACAACCACTAACACTTGGTTCGAAGGACCTTTTTGCTTATTCGATAGCCGACCCATCCCACTCACAACAATTTTTTGTTGCTATATCACACTAATTGTTCCCCCAACCAGGCTCCAAATGTCATAATCCCCTGTAGCATTGTGAGGCATTTGTTATGACCTAATCAGTTATCCATCAGTAATCAGCACGTAACAAAAGCGGTGGATTGTTCCATGTCACTCACCGAACGACCCTAAGCCGTTTTTCCAATTCGTCAACTTTAAAAGAAAATCTGATGGTTACCCTACCTCCCTCTCTTTTGAAAACATTTCATCAACTGATCATACATACCATTGCCAACTTTTTTGCCACCTAGTTCAAATAATCTTTCGCCGATAACTCCTTCGATCCGGATCCCTCTTACATCAGTCACCTACTTAACATCTCTTGTGGTCCTTTTCAAATTGTCTGCCCTCGGTTTCGAATCCATGTTGTTAAAATGGATATCTTCTTGCCTGAAATGTCAGTTTTATTGTCTTCGCTTCAGATCCGCCTTTTCAGTTCCTTTTTCGGTCATCTTTGGTGTTCCACAAGGCAGCCATCTTGGCCGCCTTTTCTTCATTCTTTTTGGTCATAGCCCAAAAAGGGTGTACGCAATACTTGGACATAAACAACTCCCAAGGCGTACAACTTTTTGAAACGGCTGCATAATGGCGTGCCGCTTCCAGCGTTTGAAATCGAGTCCACTTTCGAGATACATTACATATGCATTATGTACATTGCGAGTGGAAATGTTGAGGGAAATGTTTGTGGTTGAATTTCAAATGTGAAAAAAATTAGTTCAGCCCCGACATAGTGCTGTGTTTTGTGCTTTGTACAGAACAAAGAAGTATTGGCTGATGTTAATTATCTTTTCATGGATGCTGATTAGTTAGGATCCATAGAACATGCATGGTGGTCTTGGGATTGAATTTGAATTTGAATCCATTGATTTAAAACTATAGTGGTTGGGTGTTGACAATCTTTAAAAAGATTTTAAAGATACGATTCAAGTAGTTATGGGCGCCGCACAGTGATGTAAGTTCTCACATGAAATTTCGTAATGTAGTCCACATCCAGTTTGTCACTAGTAGGATATCGATCTTTATCGTAAAACGGGTTAAAAAAACTAGCGATCCACATCTTCGACTGACCTCAAAGATACTAATTGAGCGTTAGGTGTTTCGTACCCAAACTAACCCGAATTGACGGATAGAATATGGATAGCATTACGGGACCAGGTATCTACTATGAGCATCTCGGGATACAATGCGCTCTTTTAGACTAAAGTATGATTGCAACGTCTTTCCAGCCAAAGTTACTGCAGCAAAGGAAACTAAGAAAATGATTATTAGTATCTATGTTGACAGCCAAATGGCTATAAAGGCGTTGCCATCAACACCAGTAAGATTGAGTTTCGTAAAACTGAAGGTGATACATGTCGATCCGAAAACAAAAGACCTATTCACCACATGCTGTCTTGCAGGGCCCAACAAAAGAAATGAATCTACACACTCACCCATACATTACCTGTATCGACGCCCTTTTCTTGGGGGCATTTGCAAAAAACAGAAAACCGATTTTGACAATAGTTATATACTCACATAAATTCAATAGAAAAGTACAGTATACCACGCCCACTTTAGAACGACTGATACAAATGAGTAAGGCTATCTGTCCGTATGTTTTTAACTTCCTTCATTCCTGCGTTCCACATATCATCCATAAACCTCTTACCTACCGCCAAGGCATAGTTAGAGGAAAGAAAGGTTTATACGCATCAAATCCGCTTGACAAACCATGCAAACCAATCCAGTATGCCACGCCCACTTTAGAACGACTGATACAAATGAGTAGGGCTATCTGTCTGTATATTTTAAATTCTTTCATTTCTATGTTCCACATATCATGTTTAAACCTATTACCTACCCCTTTTTTTTTTTTGTGGTTGCACCAGGGAGGTGGGGAATCTTCTAAAGATGCCAATAGCCCGCGCTAGTGGCATGCACGATTCATATACCTGGTCCTGACATAAGTCAGCCGATACATCCCTACGTACTATACCTCACCCCCATACACAGACTTCAACCATTCCCCCCGCGGGACTGCCGTTAGGTATTACTTCGCGGTGTTGGTTAGCAAATCAAGCTATTCGTCTTGTGTCACCTGCTTCTGAGGCTTCTGGTGCTTCTGTTGCTTTTCTTAGCCTCTGTATTCTTTGAAGCAACGTACTGCCATCCAGTTCTCCTCCGACCGCAACATGTGGTCGATGAGTAACGACGGGCGGGGCGGAGTAATTCTCCATGCCGTGAAACGTGTGCAGTAAAATGCTGCGTGCTCCGTATCTTCGTCTTCGTCTGGACATTCCGGGCAGGATGGAGAGCTGTCATGTCCGAATCTGTGGAGATACTTGCGATATCCGCCGTGACCAGACAGGAACTGCGTAAGATGGTAGTTGCAGTCCCCATGCTTTCGACTTATCTAGTCTTTGATTGTCGGTATCAGTTTGTATGTCCATCTGCCTTTGGTTGTATTGGACCAATGAACTTGCCACATAGCTGCTGATGCTGCCTTTTCTTCCGTTTTAATCATTTTGATGCCACTGACGTCGTGGTGGCTCAGCGTTATTCTATTGTATATCCTCAGCATCTCATTTGCAACGATATCGATGGGGACCATTCCAGCTATAACAAAGGCGGCCTCGTCTGAGATGGTTCGAAAGCCGCTGATTGTCCGTAGCGTACAGAGTCTGTATGTTGACGATAGTCTCCTTTTGGTCTCCGTCGTCCTTAATGCTTGCGCCCAGACTGGGGCGGCATATAACAAAACTGAGGTGATAACTCTTGAGAGTAAAATCCTTCTGGCATATCCAGGTCCACCGACATTAGGCAGTATGCGCGCGAGTGCTCCCTGTATTTGCGATGCTTTTTTGGCTAAATAATCAACATGCATTTTGAATTGCAGTTTGTTGTCCAGCATTACTCCTAGGTATTTAACAGCTTCTTTGGACTTGATGGTTTGGTTACCAACCTGAAAATTAGCAAATTCAACTGTTTTCCGACTGGTTATAAGGACAGCTTCTGTTTTTTGGTCGGCCAGTTCCAGTCCAGCGGATACCAGCTAGTCTTTAATCCGGGCAATTGCTTCATTTGTAGTTGACTCTACTGCGCTGATCTGTTTAGCTACTGTTACGACGGCAATGTCATCAGCGAATCCGATTATCGTTACTCCGCCAGGTAGCGCTAATCGCAGGACTCCGTCGTACATGATGTTCCACACTAGCGGCCGATCCGCTACGGGACTCCCGCCGTCACGTACTACAACGTGACTCCTTCATCGGTATTATACCTCAGCGTTGTTGAAATAGTTGGTCACTATACGCAGCAAGTAATATGGCTTATCCATCCTAGCAAACGATCTCCTAATAAACTACCAGTTCGCAGAGTTAAATGCGTTTTTAATATCCAGCGTTACTACTGCACAGTACTCCTTTGTGCCGTAGAGCCATCTTTCTCCTTCGATAGCGCCTTTTGCAATATCGACTACTGCTCTTATGGCTTCGACAGTAGATCGCGCTTTTCTAAAGCCAAATTGATGATCTGAGAGGACTCCTTTCTCTTCTGCCACTGCGAGTAATCTATTGTAGATTATCCTCTCGAAGATCTTTCCCATTGTGTCCAGTAGGCATATTGGGCGATAGGACGATGGGTCTCCTGCAGGCTTCTTTCCTTTTGGTAGCAGGACCAAATGCTGCATTTTCCATTTTTCAGGAAAGGTTCCTTCTTCAAGGCACTTCTGCATCGTCATTGTAAAGAGATCTGGTCTCTTTTTTACGGCCACCTTTACTGCCTTATTCGGGTCCGGGCGCCTTGGTGTGCCCATCTTGCTGCATGCCTTAAGCAGCTCCTCTGACCTCTGACAACTCTTATGATGCTGCACATCTCTTATGATGCTGCACATAGTAGATGGTATTTGGGCGAAGAGGTGCTCTACTATGGATCTCAGCATTATTGACGACGTCTGCTCTTTCGTCCTTGGCCGTCAGTGCTAGGATGTCCTGAGCTATTCTACAGTGATTAAGATTTATCTGTAGTATCTTCATGGTCCTTTGCTTGTAATAGCTCTCCGGAACACCGGGCATCTGCTACTGACAGCTACGTGCTTTGCGTCGCCTGGATAGTCTTTCTTGCAGAAAATGCAGGATGGCTCCTTGTCGCAGTTCTTCGCTATGTGGCCTTCTGCTCCACGTCTCCTACATAGTTTGGAGCGGTCTTCGTCGCTCTTGCATTGTCTGGCTAGATGGCCAAACTCTAAGCACTTAAAGCACTTTTTTAGCAGCGTCTTTTCGCGGATGCGACAGTTAACCCAGCCAATTTTAATTTTACCTGCTCCTAGTAACAACTTCGCGTTATCTGCGGGAAGACTGATTGTTGCAGTTTGTGCTCCGCCGTATGCTTTCCTCAGTGATATAACGTCTGAGGGCGATATACTTTTAATCTTGAATTGCATTTTTATCGCTTCGCAAATATCCTCCTTTGCAGTGACCTCATCGATATCCTTCAATTCGATGGCAGAACGGTGGGTAAGAGTCCTTACATTTGCTTGTTCTCCCAAGGCTGCACACATAACGCTTTTGAATTCGGCTGTCCTGTCCCCTGTCTCTTTGAGCTGGATTAAGAGGTCCCCTTTTTGGGTTCTCCTGATCCTCGATGCAGCCTCTCCAATCGCCTCCAACTTTGTGTCCGCTTTTATGCTGCGAAGTATTTCAGCATAGGATAGTTCTCCCTTGGCCTCTATGATGATGGCGTCCGATTTTCCTTTGGTCTTAGGGTTCTCTCTCTTTTTTATTGGTTCTTGGCGGCTGACCTTTGACCATACGCCATCCTCTGCTTTCTGCTTCTTGCTCGTGCGAGTAGATTGCTGTTTAGCTGTAGTTGCCGGGGTTCCCAAAACTGTCTCAACCCGTTTCTCCTTTTGTTTTTGTTTTCTCGTTGGGGGGAGTTCTGGTTTTCGCTTCGAGTCTGGGGTCTCATTATCTGGAGCTTGCCTTTTCTTCGTCTCCGGATTCGGTTTAAGCCAGGGAGAGGTTTGTGAGGCATTGTGTTTCCGAATCACCTCATTTGCCTTCGCGTCGTGTTGCTCGATTGCTGAGAGTACGTAGAGCGCTCTTATGCTTACAATTATATCACTCATGGATTGGTTAATTGAGCGCCTTTTTCCATCTGCTAGCATTTCTACTAGACTTCTTATTTGTTCTCCCAGTTTGTGGAAAACAGATGCCTGTGTGGTCTCTTCCGTAACCACCTTTTTTGTTAGAGATGGTTCGCGTCCGTCCGTACTCTTCTGAGATGCGGCTATTTGGCCAACTGGTGACCTTTGCACCCTCGAATTCCTGAGGAAAGGGTTGTCTTCGAACCCGTTGACTCCGTTGCTGTTATTAACGCCGTTGTTGTTATTTACGCCGTTGTTGTTATTGTTAACCCTACCCCTAAGGCTTAGTCAATGAAAAAAGAGGTTTACACGCATCAAATCCGCTTGACAAACCATGCAATCCAATCCAGTATGCCACGCCCACTTTAGAACGACTGATACATATGAGGAAGGCTATCTGTCCGTATGTTTCTAACTTCTTTAATTTCTGCGTTCCACATATCATGCATAAACCTATTACCTACCCTCAGACATAGTCATCGGTTGGCAAATCTACTTGACAAGCCAAGCATTCCAAGTAAATTGGCGGTCATCGTTCTAGGATCATCATACAGATTTGACAACCGATTAAATGACTGTCAAACACCCCTACTGTTGTGGATGTCTATTTCAAAATATATAGATACGTGATTTTTATTTACTCGTTTCATGGTTTTAGTTATTCAATAGGTTATCTCGGAGAAATTGCAATACATATTGCTTATGTAATATGTCAGTCTATAGTAAGGAATAGTTTTACTCAAACTTTTACGAAATTTTGTGGAGGCACTCTGTCTACATACCATTCATCCTGCGTTTAATGAAACTATTTGGTAGAGGCATTGTCTATGTTTCCGTTCTATTGTATTTACTATTTAATAGTTGACAATAGAATACTTACCTTAATTAAGTCTAGATGGCGCTATATTGAAACTTGAGTTTAACAAACAAGGCTTTTATGCTCTCTGCAATGGGGACATCTGCTATGATCTTTCAACATTCACTTTCAGCAAACCGCTCCCTCGAACTTCGCCTTTTCAATAGGAGAAGTTCACAGGCAACTTTCGGAAGAATATATACATAAACAGTCCTACCAGAAGGCTGCCATCTTGGATATCATAGGATATCAGTTATGACAAGCAATTTTAGCGACTTACCCAATTCGTTGAGATCGTTTTTAACTGATTTGCTTTGCACGAAAAACAACTACATACCATTTTCTTGGTGTAGATTGACAGTAGATTCACAAGGTCAGCTTGTGTTGGTCTTATAGGCTTTTCAAACGCTTATATGCCAGAGACTTCCGTCCATACGACTACCGCCCTCTAGGGGCACCATAGAAGCTTCTTCTCTTACAGTAGAATCTGGAATCTCATTTCAATAGATTCTTTCTACGATCTTCTTCCATCTAAAACTACTGCCGTCCTCTAGGCGCACCATAGAAGCTTCTTCTCTTACAGTAAAATCTGAAATCTCATTTATAGAAGAATAGATTATTTCTACGATATTCTTCCATCTAAAACTACTGCCGTCTTCTAGGCGCACCATAGAAGCTTCTTCTCTTACAGAAGAATCTGGAATCTCATTTCAATAGATTCTTTCTGCGATCTTCGTCCTTCTAAAACTACTGCCCTCCTCTAGGCGTACCATAGAATCTTCTTCTCTTACAGTAGAATCTGGAATCTCATTTCAATAGATTCT
This sequence comes from Xylota sylvarum, assembly GCA_905220385.1. Lineage (NCBI taxonomy): Eukaryota > Metazoa > Arthropoda > Insecta > Diptera > Syrphidae > Xylota > Xylota sylvarum. The sequence goes on along the minus strand of CAJMZQ010000056.1, from coordinate 1,013,755 downwards.
TTCTACGATCTTCGTCCATCTAAAACTACTGCCTTCCTCTAGGCGTACCATAGAAGCTTCTTCTCTTACAGTAGAATCTGGAATCTCATTTCAATAGCTTCTTTCTGCAATTTTATGCTTTCATTACTCCAATGAGTGTCCGAGACATCTCTTTGGATTTGCCCACGTGACTTTATACCCATATAATAGGCGCAACATTTCACCCCCGTGTTTCACCACGTTACCAAGAGACTCCTATAGCTTAGAAAATCTTCGGTCGGAGTTCATTCACAAGTGCAAGTTTTTCCCGCCTCAGTATCCTAGTTTCTCGATTTCAAATACCCCCAAATGGCACCCCCAAAAACACCTTGCTACTTCCCTCTGATGATTACTTCAACTCACCTTCTAAATCAACCACTTTTTTCAAAATTAATCACCCTTATTCATCCTTGTACATACATACATTTGATGAAACAGTTGGTATCCGTCCAAGCCTTCCACACATTTATCACATTACATGTGGAAGGAATAGTTATTTACATTTATTATTTCATCATCCTTCACACATTCGTAGTGGAAGCCGTATACAAGAAGTTTCTTAAGATTCAACATTCATATATCTGTCCATCGTCCAAGTCAGAGTCTATTATACTAACTTAAGGTCTAAAACTGTCCGGCAGCAGAGTTGTAAAAGAATTAAATCTTTTCAGAGGTTAATTCTACTGAATTCATCTAGAAATGATTTGAATGTTTTTTTCTAAAAAATATTGCGATTTAAAAAACTTTAATTCACCATTCCGTTGAAGTCAGTGATTGATGTATTCAATTTGTAACAATCACTGAATTGAAATCATCATGGAAGTCAATTGAATTCACTAGATGTAAGTTGAAGTCAGTAGTGAATTCACTTAAAATCGGTTGAAGTCATTGCAATCAATTGAAATTATTTCAATTCATTTATATGTACGAACATATTCTGTTTTAAAATTTTGAAAAAGTTTTTGTTATCTAAAATTATTAGACGATTTTTTGACTGAGTTTCGTCTGCTTGGTTGAATTATTTTACCCTCTTCTGTTTTGTTGAGACATCAAAATCTCCTTCAAACCAACAATATTTACGTTTCAAATATCACGGTATCTTTACTAAATCAAAATTTGCATTTCGTTCACAAATTTCATTTTATAATCAGACATCAAAATTAACATGATCCACTTCCTCCGGTCAAGTGAATTAAAATTATTGAACTCGAATTCACTGACTTCAAACCGATTTCAAGTGAATTCACTACTGACTTCAACTTATGTACATCTAATGAATTCAATTGACTTTCAACATGATTTCAATTCAGTGATTGCTAATAATTGAATGCACATAAATCACTGCCTTCAAAAGAATGATGAATTAAAGTTTTTTTAAATCGCAGTCATTTAAATAATAACTTATCATTTCAAAATAAAGTATGTATCTTATAATCGATCAAAGTTTACTTTGTGTAAAATTCATTCAATTAATAAAATTCTGTTTTCTGTGTTGTAAGCAAGAAAGCAGGGAAACGGAACAATGTCTTTTTCTTTGTTATTTGGACTTTTACAGATGGGAAGTCCATACAGGTTTGTCTTAAAATAGGCGAATCTACAACGTTATGGCAAGTATTCTAGATGAATACAGACGCCTGTCGAAGTTTAAGATATGTCAAAAGGTAAGGTTAAGCAAATGGGAAGTCTTATAAACTCACCTACACCACAGAGACTTCATTGCCCTAAATTTACTTAACAACCCTGGAAACACTTTTTTTTTAAACTTCTATTCAAACCAACAAAGTTGTGGATCAGGTCCATGGAAACCTGTCTAGTGATTAGGAATATAAATAATGTTTGGATATATATATTGTTCGAAAGATTACGAACCAGACCACTGTATTGGGTCCCTTTTCGTCTTTCTTCCACGATCCATCTTAGCCGGAAAGTCTCTCTGGAGACAGAACAGTTCCTCTCTGGCTTTGATTCCTCGTATCAACGCTAGCATCTGTTTAACAGAAATCTGGTTCATCCTCTGGGTTTCTAATCAGTGACTCCCCATGACCTCCCTTTTTCTGCTAGCTAACGCCGGACATAGTTCACAGGTGTCGTCCTCCAGAAGACCCGAAATTTTCATGACTTGTAGATAACGGTATCGCCCATTTCAAAATATCGCCCTAAGCTTAGAACTTCTCAGTGAGTGTGCCAATCGGTATTTTAAAAGCTATTTTCATTGCCAATCAGGTGTTCTACCATCCCTCTGCCAATTGCATCAAATGGTTCCGGATCAGAGAGCTCCTAGGTTGACCCTTGCTTTGCCAGAGAGTCCGCCTTTTCTTTCCCTTCAGTCCCTACGTGCCTTCTTTCGTATACATAAAGTATGCTGACCTCGGCGAGAGTCCCCACCTTAGTCCACATACCCGTTTGCACTGATGAAGCACCCTTTTCGGCTTTCTGATCTCCTCTTCCGCATGGGAGTTCGAAGGTAGTTCAACACCTAGGTATACACCTAGATACTTAGCTTTCCTGGTCACATGTAGTTCCGATCCAAAATGTGTCAAGGGCTGAAATTCCAAATCTCTCCTCTTCCTTGTGAAGATGATTAGATCTGTCTTTTTCGCATTAATGGAGAGCCTTTATTGCTGACACAACCCATCCACCACTCGGAGAGCATTTCTCATTGTGTCTGCTGTATGAGTTTGCCTCGACATATCCCACAATGTGGATGTCAGTCTTTTCAAGTCTTCTCAGGAGAGAGTCCGCAGTTATAGTCAACAGAGTAGGTGATAAGACTCCTCCCTGCGGGAAACCTCTGCTAACCCTTCCTCTAAGTCTTGAAGTTTCCTTCTGAATATTTATCGCCCTATTGTTCAACATATTGTCCACCCATCTCACCACCAATGGGTTAACACTGCGTTCTTCTACGCAGATTTTCGACTCACATCTTGTCGAAGATGACCTTCAATGTCCATTATTATGGTGATGGTGTAGAGCTATTTCCGTAGACCTGCCAGCTCTGTATGGATGTTGCCTACTACTCAAAGGACACGCTTTCAGCACCGTGCTCTCCATATGGTCTTTCCATTGTTTTCAACAGAAATGATATTAGGCTGACCGAACTGAAGGACTTCGCTTCGGTGTAGTCCCTTTTTCCCGGTTTTGGAAGAAACACCACATTTGTTTCTCTCCATGTTACCTAGCCTATCGCTAGGTATGTAACGTATATACCACTAAGCCTTGGTATAAAGAGATCTGCAACCCATTGAGTTAAAGTTGAGAATATTCCATCTGGTGCCGCGGTCTTGTAAGGAGAAAACGTTTTTATCGCCCCACTGACCACTTCTGGTGGCCAAAGGATGGTGATGCGGAATATATGGGAGCACAAGCGTTCACACCTTAGCCTCTCATTATCAACTCCTACTCTACACCTCCGCGTTGGTGGCTGCTGGGTGCCTAGTACCTCGGCTGGAGATTGGGTAACCAACCCCTTTGGAAGGTCGTTGGTGGTAGCAAACGAGAGAGGGGGTGGAGTGTTTTCTCACTAAGACACTTCCTCTTAATCTGGACGGCAACGGACGAATTCTCCAGGTGGAATCAACGGTGGCGCCCACAGTGCCAGTCAGGCCGAACTTTCTAGTGCAATCTCTATATGAGCTGCTCTGACTTATTCGGATCCCAGGTCTATAGGGATCTCCAACACTGAGCAAGGGTGTTGGAAAAGAGTTGGTGGCGGAAGAGCCCTTAATGGGCCAACGGCAGCACTCATATCCCCGAAGTGGGTTACTGACGCCGGAAAATCCGGCCCCTCGTCCTAGGGGTTTAAAAGGGAACTGGTCCTCAAGGTTGGGGGTTGTGCGTAGGGGTAACTTCCCGACCGCGGAAAAAACAATTAGTTCCGAAATACTTTCAAGCCTCGGATACGGATGGAATCACTGTTGACGACCCTAGCAATCGAAATAAGGACAACGACCTTCGGATCTGCACGTGGAATGTTCGGACCCTTAATAGACCGCGTGCACCCGAAGAATTAGCAGAGGCCCTAGTCTGCTATAAGGCAGACATCACCGCCATCCAGGAAGTGCGATGGGATGGGCCGGGCAAAAAAAGGATGAAAAACTGTGACACCTATTACGGTGATTGCTATAGAGAGCAGAAACAGCGCTTATTCGGATGTGGATTTGTCATAAGCGGCAGACTTAGGCAAGAAGTCTTAAGCTTTCGACACGTGAGCGAACGACTTATGACAATCCGCATCAAGGCTAAATTCGCCAACATAAGCCTTATATGCGCTCACGCTCCCACCGAAGACAAGGACGACGCCACCAAAGAATGTTTCTACGAGCTCCTCGACAAAACTTACGAGCAATGCCCTAAATATGACGAAGATCGGAAAGGAGGACATCTTTGGTAGGACGATTGGTAAGCACAGCCTCCACGACACCACGTCCGGAAACGGACTTAGGCTTATTGACTTCGCTGCGGGGCGAAACGTCACCATAGCAAGCACACGGTTTCCTCATCTCAATATCCACAAGGGGACATGGCGGTCTCCTGATCATCAAACGGTCAACCAAATTGATCACATTGCGATCGACGTAAGGCATGCCTCCAGTATCCTCGATGTCCGAACCTTCCGAGCAGCCAACATCGACTCGGATCACTACCTTGTTGCAGCCACGGTACGAATGCGGATATCCCTAACGTCACAACAAAGAAGAAATACTGTGAGAAGATATAACGTTGAAAGGCTGCAATCGCAAGAGATCACCAGAACCTTTGCCGAACGCGTATCCCGAAATCTCGCTACAACTCCTATGCCGCCAGCATCAAATGCCGAGGACCAATGGCAACACTGCCAACATGCCATCAGAAGTGCCGCAACTGATGTACTGGGTTTCGCCCGACCACCACAAAGAAACCCATGGTTTGACGAAGAATGCCGGTAAGCAAATGCAGCTAAGCAAGAGGCATACAAAGCGGCACAGCAAAGAAGTTTTACCAACAGGTAAAAAGAACGTGTCAGGCCAACAAGACCCGTACAGAAGCCTGTAGAGATGAAGAAGGAAACCTCGTAGTAGAGTCACAGTCGGTGCTGAGAATATGGAAAAATTTCTTCTGCAGACTGTATAACAGCGACGAAGACCAACATTCCGCTGTCAGGCAGAATGAACCATTCAACATAGACGATGATAGCCAAAACTTCCGTCCACCTGACCAAAACGAAGTGAGGATAGCAATATCCAAACTTAAGTCCAACAAGGCTGCTGGACCTGACGGCTTACCAGCCGAGCTGTTCAAGACAGCTGGAAATGACCTGGTAGAGAGCATACAAAAATTCATTTCTAAAATTTGGTCAGATGAGTGTATGCCTGATGAATGGAATCTCAGCACCGTTTGCCCGATCCACAAGAAAGGAGATCCTCTCAATTGCGCCAATTACAGAGGTATCAGTCTCCTCAACATCGCGTACAAGATCCTATCTGCCATATTGTGTGAACGTCTGAAACCCTTCGTCAACAACCTGATTGGACCCTATCAGTGTGGTTTCAGACCAGGAAAGTCCACAATAGATCAAATTTTCACACTTCGGCAGATCCTGGAAACAACTCAAGACGTCCAAAACGATACCCACCATCTCTTCATCGATTTTAAGGCCGCATATGACAGCATCTTTAGAGACGAGCTATACAGAGCCATGTCTAGTTTCGGCATCCCTGCCAAACTCGTTCGCCTGTGCAGGATGACGTTGGAGAATTCTCGATGCTCCATCAAGGTCGGTAACGATTTCACCGAGACCTTTGATGTCAAAAAAGGATTTAGACACGGTGACGCGCTGTCATGTGATTTTTTTAACATCGTTCTTGAAAGAATTGTGCGAAACTCACAAGCCAACACCGGAGGCACAATCTTTCAAAAGTCAGCCGACGATATCGACATTATTGGAAGAACACAGCGGGCTGTCACCTGTGCTTTCGCTGGTATTGAAACAGAAGCCGCCACAATGGGTTTAGCGGTAAACGAGGGCAAAACCAAGTATATGCTGTCAACCAGAAGGGACGAATTGGACAGAACGTCACAATCGACAGCTATAGCTTTGAGGTAGTAAGGGACTTTGTCTACCTCGGCTCTGCTATCAATTCTGACAACAACACCTCGGCAGAAATAAAACGAAGAATAACTCTTGCCAATCGCTGTTTCTTTCGGCTGAGAAGGCAATTGAGTAGTAAAGCCCTATCCCGAACAACTAAGGAGACTCTATATAAGACCTTGATCATCCCAGTCCTGCTTTATGGCGCTGAAGTTTGGACTTTATCAAAAGCGGATGAAGATATCCTCGGTCGTTTCGAGAGAAAAATTCTTCGAAAAATATTCGGTCCCGTTTGCGTTGACGGTCTTTGGAGGAGAAGATTCAACGACGAACTATACGAGCTGTACAGCGACATAGACCTAGTCAAAAAACTGCGCATTAGTCGTTTGAGATGGCTAGGACATGTAGAGCGAATGAACACCAATGCTCCGGCCCGAAGAGTCTTCGAATCACACCCGGAGGGACAACGCAGCAGAGGAAGATCTCGCCTTAGGTGGCGCGCACAAGTTGAAGGGGACCTGGACAAGCTTGGAGTGCGCAACTGGAGGCAGTTAGCTAAGGACCGAGCTAACTGGAGAGGCTTGTTAGTTAAGGCCCAGGTTCACCCCGAACTGTAGCGCCACCTAAGTAAGTAAGTAAGACCACTTCTGGAGTTACTACCCGTTCCGCTTCTGCTCTATCTATCCTCTTTGCTCCTCGTTTCCTCAGGTCTGATCAGACTTAAGACTTCCCGGAAAGTGTATTTCCATGAGGACCTCATTTGTACGATCCAGTGTCTCAACAATCTCACCCGTTCTATCGCGAATGAGTCCGACTTTGGAAACTGGATTTTTTGAAGTCTATTGACCTCAGCTGTGCTTCTCATATTCGAACAAAATTCCCTCCACGACTCCCTCTTACGTCGTCGAAGAGTTGCTTTTAGCTGTTTCTTCTTTGCTTTGTACTCATCTCATGATTCAGTATCATCCCTTCTCATGGCATGATTAAAGGCTTTTCTCACCTCCTTCTTTAGAATTTCAAGCTCCCTATACCACTAAGACGTGGGGTCCTTGTCATCTACCAAAGTCGTTGTACACGCCAGTTGGTAAGCAGTTTCAACAGCTGATTGTAAGTACTTCAGCTGTGACTCTACATCCAAAGTGGTTTTCGGTATTTTGCCTACCCTCCTATTCAGGTTATCCCGTAACATTTCCTGGTATTTTACTTTATTCGTGTTCCTGGGAATCCTGACGTGTTTCTGACCTTTTTTCCTTTTAGATCCGAATCGAATCGAACATCAAATAAAATGGCTGTGTGGTCCGACATCATTGTTTGACTATGTATCTAAAGATACAGCTAGATTAAGGCAAGGAACGGCTGGTCCTGGCGAGTGCAAAGTGGTTGATGCATCCGAACTATTTGGAGACTCGAAATATTCCCCCTGTGGACAATGAATGTGTTAGATTAGGTACGTGGGTCAGCGAGTGAAGGAATCCACAACGCCACACTCAGGTCAATACAGACCCATTGTGATACCCATAGGGGAGAGATGTGCCTTGCCAATTGGTTAACCCTAGTACTACAAATATGGTTCCTATGAACTAACAAAACAATCCAGTTGACTTGATGTACTTCAAAATGTCATTCACTGGTCTACTGGATAATTCTTCTAGGTCTCAGAAGAAGTGTCGTCCGGGAACTTTAAATCTAAGGTGGTTAAGACCTGGACAGTGACAGAGAAAGTAGGTTGTATCCTCATTAACTTCCTCATGACCACATCTACGACATCTGTCTCCTTCTGTTAATCTTAGTTTTTTCATATGATACCGCAGAGTGTAATGACCCGTGATAACTCCTATCAGAAAGTAGGTTGTATCCTCATTAACTTCCTCATGACCACATCCACGACATCTGCCTCCTTCTGTTAATCTTAGTTTTTTCATATGATACCGCAGAGTGTAATGACCCGTGATAACTCCTATCAGGGTAGAAAGGGATTTCCTATCATTTTGCATAATTCTGTCGATCCCACTGTTTGGCGGGTATGCCGCAAGAAACGGATAAAATTTTGCTTTTACTGTTACTGTTCCGCGGTTAAAATTGGTCCTTCGAGTCGGAAGAAACAAGGCCATTTACTTCTTGTGATGACACATGTGTCTAGAGAGGACCATCTAATGTTAGCTTACCTTCGGACCCTAATCCCTGCTTCGAGGTTCAGTGAGCAAGGCGGAATGCGAATCGAGGTATCGACCTGTTTTGATGTAGATTCTGAACCTCTTCTGGCTAGCTCATTGACCTTCTCATTACCTGGTATATTTTCATGTCCAGGGACTCAGCAGAGCGCAGCCTTGTGCTGCGAACATAAAGGTTATCCAACTTAACCTCAACCATTGCGAGGCAGCTCAGGGCCTACTTACACAGACGGTCCGAGAGTACGATGCGCATATCGCAATACTCAGCGAGCCTTACAAGCAACTTAATGAGCGTATGTGGACAGCGGACACTTCAGGCAAAGCAGCGATATGGATATGCAGCCAACGAGCATTCGAAGAGAAAATGGCGACGTACAACGTAGGCTTCGAGTGGGCCAAAGTAAATGGTATGTACTTATCTAACTGCTATACTCCTCCCAACATCACAGAAGAACAATTCGAGCGAATAGTTGACAACATCGCAACCACCGAAAGAGGAAGAAACCGCGTCGTTATTGCAGGCGATTTCAATGCGTGGGCGGTAGAGTGGGGCCCGCGTACCACAAATGCTAGAGGAAGAACACTCCTGGAGGCATTCGCATTGCTGGACATATTGCGAGCTGACTTTCTGGTAAAACGGAAGAGGGTTAATAATAGCCATCACCTTCATGAGCACGTGTTTGGCAAGGAATGCTGCGTGGAAAGTATGCACTATGTATACGCACAGCGATCTCCAGGCGATCAAGTTCTAGCTACGACCCAGCCGGAAAAGGGGATGGAAACCATGCACTCTGGACGCTGAAGTACTCTAGCTGATGATGGCAGATATGTCCCTTTGTGGGCCAGCCGCGAATCAGCTTAGAAGAGGATTGATACGCGTCTGTGATGCAACATAACAACAAGAAAAGAACAAACGCGCAGCGGCCACCAGTATACTGGATGTCAAGAACGCATTCAACACCGTAAACTGGAGAAACATCCTGCGAGCACTTACCGCCAAGAGAGTACCAGAATACCATCAGAAGATAATGACGGACTATTTTAGAAATAGAATATTGCTCTACGACACCGACGATTGACCGAGGCAGTATAACGTCACAGGCGACGTTCCTCAAGGCTCCGTAATATGTCCGCTACTGTGGTACCTAATGCATGTAATTGGAACCTCGAGGTCTTCGAAAATAATTGGCTTCGCCTATGACATAGCAATCGTTGTAGTGAACAAACACCTTGAGGAATTGCAGCATGACTGCAATGAAGCTATCGGGATGGTCCACGATTGGCTAGTACGCAAGGGTCTCATCAGCAGCAGGCGAGTCATGGAGACTATAAGAGTACCCGTGGTCGATTACGTCTTAGCTTCCAAACCAGAGCTGAAGTAGCTTGGCATTGCCTAGATTTAAGTCTAACTTATAAGCAGCACCCACAACATGCAGCTGAAAAGGCAGTAAAGGCAACGGCTGCCCTATCAAGGATATTGCCGAATAAGAAGAGATTACTCTTAACAAGAGTTGCCGCATCAATAATGCTCTACGTCTCCCAAATATGGGCTGGTGCTATGAAAACAAAATCATACAGAAAGAAGACTGAGGCAGCCTACAGAACCAACGCGTTGAGAGTATGCAGCGCCTTCCGAACAACTTTCTACGACGCGGCATGTGTAGTGGCTGGCAATAGACCTTTTTGCCAAAGAAGAGCTACAAAAATACCGTGTCGGCAGGACATCAGCAACAGTAACGATTCGAAGTAGTACTGAAGTACCACCAACGACAAGTCTGGAAGAATGGCAGGAAAGATGGTGTCACTCTGAAAAAAAAGCAGGTGGACGCATAGATTGATACCCAATATAGACGCCTGGATAAATAGGAAGCATGGGGAGCTGAATTTCTGCCTGATCCAGATGCTTACTGGCCATGCCTGCATGGCCACCTGCACACGTTTGGACACGACGACAACCCTTATTGTCCAACGTGCACGGAAGCAGTGGAGGATGTGGAACACATCATGCTCCACTGCTCACGATATTACGTAGAACGGCACCTGCTGGTAAACCGATTGGACGAGATTTAACCGCAGACAACTTCACCAGACAGATGATGAGCAGGGAGGAGGCTTGTGAGGCACTATGACTACAATTATGAAAGAGCAGCCAAGACAGGAGCAGCAACGAAACGCAGCGCAGCAGGCTGCCAACTTGAATGAGCCGAGTACATAAGACTGAAGTCCCCCCTCGCGATGAAATGCTTCACGGCAATGCCGCGAGAACATTCCCAGAAGGGAAGGTGGGTTTAGTTTGTGAAAATCCCACACTGTTACTGAGTATGGGCTCAGTTTCGTCTTTAAAAGATTCCCACTTTCCTACGTAAGAAAACAAAGCTCGAAACCCAACATATTGGAGCGCGTTAAGAAAGAGCCAGTACGGCTCTGTAGTGCTCTAAGAAAGCTCTTGGAAGTAAATGAGGACTTCAGCCTCGAATTACATATTGTCTATGTATGGCGTCTGATAGAATGCGCTGGATGAAGCCATCCACTACAACCTCCTTAGTCGTGTGCAAAGAACGGCATACGTCTGTATTAGTGGACTGAGGATCCCTCCAACTGCGGCTATAGACACTCGATAACTATTGCAAACAAGTAGCAGCATTCCCATGAAAGCAGTTCTTTTATGGACCAGGCTCCGTATTGGCCACTCGTCTATTCTAAATAAACTAGAATCCATCCCATCCCGTAATCAGTGTACGCACTCCCCCAGCTCCTTTGCAACAAAATTTCGAAACCTATGTGCCCTCTAGGCCTGCCTGGGAGGGTCACGCAGTGGATCCATTTGCCTCTATACAGACGGGTCCAAGACAGAAGTAGGTGTGAGACGCAAAATCTCCTTCTACCTTTCAAATCACTGTACCGTGTTCCATCCGGAAATAATGGCCTGGCTATGGTAAAATTTAATATCCGCGAGGGATACCACACTTTTTACTAATAGTCCAGCCGCGATTAAATCCCTCGATTCGGTCAACTTCATTTCCAAATCTGCCCTTAATTGTCATTTAGTATCTCTTAACGAGATGGTAGAACAATTTACAATTCACCTTATTTGCGTGTCGGGCCATTAGGGCCATTCCACGTAATTACATGGCAGACGCACCCTCCAGGCATGGCACAACTCTGTCGATTTTCCCGGTGAACGAGCATCTCTACATGCCTTTCGGTACGTGTAAACGCTTAATTAAGCAAAATGCGATTAACGCTGGTCGAACTATACCACAAGCTCTATCACGAAACAGATCTGGCCCAGGTTTTTCCCAATCGAATCAGGATCGCTTAAATCTATAAAATGTTACCAAAACACATCAACATACATATTACAATGATAAGGGTACATCATCCAGTCCAACATAACCGAAATATATTTTTGTTTTTACCAATGCACCATGTTTTTAGTTTGCCTAGGACAATATGCTTACCGATACAATCAAATTATGTTTTGAAGTCCAACGTGACATGGATTTTGTGCAGGTAACGCTTTGGATATAATGATAATCTATAGAAAGATGAGTCCATCAATACATTACCTGTTTCAGTAAACCAGAGTGAAACGCTTTGCAAAAATGTTTTCCAGGATGGACAGGAAATGAAAGATATATCTACGTGGGACGTGAACGAATTCAATTCAATTTGTATCCTTATTTGGCTTAGGGATGGGGTGTAGCATTACAGTTTTTCAGCTTTGTGGAATGACCCCGGTATCGAGTATGTTATTATAATCGTATAGTTGTACATTGAGTGTCAGAGACTTGCATTGGGGGGAACATATTCGGTCTCTTCCAGGAGTTTTGCCTTTGGCTTTGTTTAAACATAATTCGATTTCAATCGATGAAATGGTCTCTTCGAATCGCCTAGCGGAAGGATTGTTACTGTGTTGGCAAGGGAAATAATTGAGGTACATTTGAGTACTCACACCAGGAGTTACATACATATTCATGTTGGCGATTTGATATTTGATATACATATGTACATGCAGACATAGTAAGGCAGTTTCGGATTACCCGGAAGTCATCGAGTTAGGATTTATGCTTAAAGTGAATTCTGCGAAACTCTTACTTAGTTTTGATAGATAGCAATCGTATTGTTATAAAACTTCAAATTTGACTGCGAAGGTGTTTTTTGGAATTCCTTTATTTCATCCTTGATAGACAGGTTCTAATTGGTAGAGAATTTACAATATGCCTTCTGTTGATGAACAGGTCCAATTTCTTATGCACTCCAAGAAAAAAATATTGTTATTCGTAATCGAAAATGCGTTTGATTTAATAATACAATTGAGTCTCTCATTTTTAAACGAGGGTGTAGTGGCTATCTGGCAACGCCATACACCTAGTTTGACAGCTAGACATCTATCAGTTTTTACTAATCTCTGCCTGTCCGCAGCTCAGCGCTAAGGCAACTAGTTTTGTTCTGTTTTGTTACTTTGAATTTTAAATAATAAATTGGTTGTGAATTACACACACCATAGGTGGAAAAGAGTTCGACTGAATATTTCCTAATGAGTTTTTCTAGAGATTTTGCTACAAGCGCTCAATAAGCTATCTTCTTTAGATGATACACGAAATTTCCATGACCTGTAGATAACCCTACCACGCACTTCAGTGTTCTTCGCCCTACTAAACACTTCGATTTTTTAGGGTTCAACAAAAGACCATTTGTGTGAATGAAGACCTTGGTCTCAAACAACATACTATGTTGACAAGGTCTTCATTCACACATTCGACACAGTGCTCAATCATGCCAAGAGGACAGCTCATGTATATCTGAACGTCATCGGCATACATGTGAAGAGAGCAATGTTTGGTGATCAAGGGGAGGTCATTTACATATAGCGAAAATAAGAATGGGCCTAAAATTGACCCTTGTGGCACACCAGAAGTTGTTGGGAGAAAATTTGACAAGGTGTTATTTATTTCAACTGCTTGCATTCTATCAGTTAGGTAGGAAGAAAGTAACTTAACTGCAGAATCCGAAAAATTATAATGCCGAAGTTTAGTACATAATTTAGAGTGAACCACAGTATCGAACGCCTTTGAAAAATCAAGGACAACTAAGAATGTCACATTACCTTCATCCTGGGCTTGTCTTAGATCCTCAATGACATTTATTAAGGCCGTTATACAACTGTGTTTTTTCCGAAAACCAGATTGTTTAGATGTTAGCAAATTTGTTGTATTAAGATACAAGCTCATTTGCTTTTGGAGAGTTTTCTCAAAAATTTTCGATAAAATGGAAGAATGGAAATTGGTCTGTAATCGTTACTTTTTGAGTTTTTAGAAATCGGCAGAATTTTGACCAATTTCCATTGTGAGGGATATAAACCTGTAGTCAAAATGGTATTGAAAATATAGGCAATAAACGGTAGAAGTATTGGCAAAATTGATTTCAAAAATAAAGGATGTATCTCATCAAGACCAACGGCATTCGATTTGACTGATAGCAAGCTTTCAACAACGTCAGCACAATCTACGGTTCCGAAACCAAAGCTGGGGTAAGGTGTTGAAGGCGACGGACTTGTGGGATGACTAGAGGTAGCGTCCGCATTATTTAAGGTTGGAGGTATGGAGAAAGTTACAAACTTCCGATTGAGTGAATCGGGGTCAATGTCATCAGAAAGGTTAAATTTGGCTTTACCGATGCCAATGTTATGTAAGTTCTTCCACAGTTGCCCATCATTTAAAGAGGGACTTAGCCTATCGGAAAGTAATCGGGATTTGCCTTTGCGAATCTCCATAACAACTTTGTTGCGCAGGGAGCAATACATTTGTCGAAGCTGCTCTAACCGAAATCTATTCTAACGGTTGCAAGCTTGATCGCGTTTATGTAATAATGAGCGAGTTTGGTGGTTGTACCATGGCTGATTACAAGGTTGAGTGGTTTTTGTTCAAAGCTTCATTGCACTAGCAGCACGGTTCCAGACACTGAATACAACAGGAGTTTATCTAGAACCAATAGGAATCCTAGAGAAATCATTTACGAAGTGGACATTTCTTTTCAATTTCAATAACTCAATTATAAAAAAAACGCAGCAAACTTAGAACAAAACGTACAAGAACTTTCCTTACTCTGTACAGCTACAATCAAAGAATACTCTCCAGGAGAAATTCAACAAAACAGCATACTATTAGATGCATTACAAGAGCTCGCGGAAAAACAAGAAAACCTATATCACATGTCAGAAAATCAGTTAACCATAATTTCCAACATGATAGATTCATTCAACAAACCACATGAACAAGAACTTCAAAACCATTGCTGAAGTAATTAACAAACATACAGAAAAGCTACAATCCATTTGGAACGGATCGTCTGATACCCTATCCTCCTCTCTATAAAGTGGGCGTGGCCAAATTGCATTTCGTACTCAAATATGGCTATAACCTCGAACATTTGAGGATTTTACATGTAAAATTTGATCAAAATCGGTTTTTTGATGAAAACGCCCCCAAACAGTGGGGGTGGCCAAAACTGTTTTACGGGTGAATTGTAGGGAATCTGAATACCTAAATATTTGGGTTTAACAAAATTTTTCGGTTTCATATAATTTAGTGAAGTTATAAAAAAGTAGGCGTGGCAGTGGGCGGATGTAAAAAAACTTTACACTTCTACTATATCTTTCCGTCAGAAGCTCAGATATGAAATTTTAGCGTCCTAGTTAAAAATTTAAGGCCCAAAAATCGGTTTTGTGATGAAAACGCCCCCAAAAAGTGGGCATGGCCAAAACTTTTGTATGAGTGGATTGTAGGGAGTCTGAATGCCTAAATATTTGGTCTTAACAAAATTTTTCGGTTTCATATAATTTAATGAAGTTATGAAAAAGTGGGCGTGGCAGTGGGCGGATTTAAAAAATGTTTACACTTCTACTGTATCTTTTTCTCAGAAGCCCCGATATGAAATTTCGTCGTCCTAGCTCAAAATTTAAGGCCCAAAAAGCGGTGACATACGAACGGACGGACGGTCATCGCTCAATCGATTTCGCTATTGATGCTGATCACGAATATATATACTTTATAGGGTCTATCTCGATTATTTCTCTATGTTACAAACTATGTGTCAAACTTAATATACCCTTAGGATAGGGTATAAACAGTCCGAATTACTAGAAGTTATTCAGGAAGCCAAGTTAGGTAGAATGAGCAGCCGATTTTTAAACTCGAACAAATTCATTTCAACACTAGAAAAAATTCAGTTGGATCTCCCACATAACATAAGGTTCCCACAGAAAATCTCTAGATTAAACTTACGCACGATAAACCTAATAGCAAACATACAGAAAAGCTACAATCCGTCTGGAACGGAACGTCTAATACCCTATCCTCCTCTCTATTAAGTGGGCGTGGCTAAATTGCATTTCGTACTGAAATATGGCTATAACCTCAAACGTTTGAGGATGTTATGTGTAAAATTTGATCAAAATCGGTTTTTTGATTAAAACGCCCCCAAAAAAAGGGCGTGGCCAAAACTGTTCTACGGGTGAAGTGTAGGGAATCTGAATACCTAAATATTTGGGCTTAACAACATTTTTCGGTTTCATATAATTTAGTGAAGTTATAAAAAGTAGGCGTGGCAGTGGGCGGATGTAAAAAAAAATGTACACTTCTACTGTATCTTTTTCTCAGAAGCCCAGATATGAAATTTTATCGTCCTAGCTCAAAATTTAAGGCCCAAAAAGCGGTGACATACGGACGGACGGACGGTCATCGCTCAATCGATTTCGCTATTGATGCTGATCACGAATATATATACTTTATAGGGTCTATCTCCATAGAGAAATCTCTATGTTACAAACTATGTGTCAAACTTAATATATCCTTAGGATAGTGTATAAACAGTCCGAATTACTAGAAGTTATTCAGGAAGCCAAGTTAGGTAGAATGAGCAGCCGATTTTTAAACTCGAACAAATTCATTTCAACACTAGAAAAAATTCAGTTGGATCTCCCACATAACATAAGGTTTCCACAGAAAATCTCTAGATTAAACTTACGCACGATAAACCTAATAGCAGCAACTACACCAAAGTACGTAAATAACAACCTGATGATTCATTTCAGTATATCCCTCGTTAGTGAAGAATTTTAGTTATCTAAGATGACAAGCATCTTAGTCACTAAAGCAAAACATTTTCAAACTTATGTTAGTAAATAGCAAACTTATAGCAACAAACGATAACTACAGACGCTAGTAGGTATTAGGTCCCTTCTGCCTGGGAACCAAAAAGATGATTTTTAGGGAAACGCGTCATAAATGATTGGTTTTTGGGGTAAAAAGTGTGATTTTGAAATGTTGATGTATTATGTCTGTCAGTGATGGGAATTTAGTTGATTAGTGTAGAAAGTGTGGGTGGGGGGGTGGATGATAGTTGATGTTTAATTAGGAAGTGGGAGTGAATATGGATTTTGTATCTGTGAGTGTGTGTGTTTGTGCGGATGATGATGAATGGATGAGATCTTATCTGTGTGATGAGTAATTCGTGAATGTTGTTATCTGGGGTGAGTGCGAGAGATTGTAATATGATAGTGTTGATTAGTGTGTGTGTGACGTGGCATGGATATTTGTTTACGTTATTTTAATGGTTTTTTAATTGTTTTTGGATATAGATGGAGCATTGGATTGTGTGATCATGTTGTTGGAGTTTTTGTTTGGTTGAGAGAATGATGCGAATTTTGGAAGATGAGTGTGAGGGGAATGGAGAGGGTTTTTCGTTATCGGGGAGGGGTTGGCTGTGTGTGATGACGATATATGGTTTGTATTTTGCTAATTGGGTGTGCTGGCGTGTTGTGTCATGAATTTTTTGTCAGCGTCATAATCATCTGTATTATTTGTTGTTGTTGTTGTTTTGTTGGATATTGCAGGAGCATTGGAGTGTGTGGGATATTGTGTAATTGTGACGCACAGTATGTGGATGAGTAATTTCGACGGACTGGTGAGGGAATATGGGATAAGGGGAGCTGTTTTTGGATGTTATCGTGAGTAATGCATGATCTACCGATCGTTGAGATCCAGCAGCATCGGGTGGTGTTACTACTTGGATGGGGAACCGTGTGTATTGTTAACATTATTAAATTAAGAAAGACGAAAAGGGGGGCTCTCTCTAATAGTAATATATATTCATATATATGTATCTATGTACATATATACATATCTATAATTCCTGACCTTGCTATGGGAGTTGGAAATGCGAGAAGGGTGATGAATGCGGAAGGAAAATAGCATCGGTGACTATAGATGGTTCCCGTGACCAAATCTGTGTGTGTAAACTTATGCAAAGGCATTGAATATAATGGATTATCACAAGTCATTGTAATGTTGATTTGATAAGAGTGGGTCAGGGATAGGAAATTTGAATATATGAAAAGAAATTAATTGAATGTACATACATTAAGTAAACATTCATATGTACTTACATTAAGTAATACTTTATGAGAGCAGTCGGAGTAACATATGTACATATGTACATACGAAATATTTAAAATGCATTAAATATGGGAATGAAACCAAATCTAGAACATAACCAGCAATAAAGTGTCTTTGATGAAGGTACTGCAGATGAAGGGATGTACCTATGTACATACATACATATAAGGCTTGTCAAGAAGCATCTGAAACATGATTGTAATTTATTAATTATGAATTGACGAGCAAGTCAATCAGCCCTAAGTTATGCAATGAACTCGAAAGATCCTCAGATCTTAGAAATGCTACTGTATGTCAGAAAAAATATAAAATTTAACAAAAGACACGCCCATCTGTTAAATTTGGGAATTAATTCATCTATCAATCTAGGATATATCAAGCATTCAAGTCTCTTTAAGAAGGTACTGCAAATGAAGGGATGTATAAGGCTTGTCAATCAACGAGCAAGTCAATCCGTCCTAAATTATGCAACGAACTTGAAAGATCCGCAGATCTTAGAAATGCTGCTAGGCGTGTACATACGTCAGAAAATATAGAACTTAACAAAATACACACTCATCTGGCGCTATTCAATAGCATCGATCTAAACGTCTCGTCAACTCCATTTTATGCTGTGTAACCTTTCATAAAGGCATGGAATATAATGGTTTATCACAAGTCAGGGTCAGGGTAATGTTGATTTGATAAGAGTGGGTCAGGAATATGAAATATGAAAAATAAAATTAAATAAATTGAATGAAAGTGTATCATACATATGCACATATATACATACATCAAGTAATACTTTATGAGAACAGTCGGTGATATACACGAGATTTCTAAATTCTATTAAATATGGGAAAGAATCCAAATTTGGAAGATGCCCTGCATTCAAGTGTCTTTAAATACCTTCTTGGATAGAGGGATGTATAAGGCTTGTCAAGGAATATCTGAAATATGATTGTAATTTATTAATCAAGTCAAACCGTCCTAAATTATGCAACGAACTTGAGAGATATTCAGATCTTAGAAATGCTACTGTATGTCAGAAAAAATATAAAACTTAACAAAACACATGCTCATCTGAGGCCGCTCAATAGCATCGATCTAAACATCTCGTCAACTTTACTTTATGTTATGTAACCGTTCATAAAGGCATGGAATATATGATAAGAGTGGGTCAGGAATAGGAAATTTGAATGTATAAAAAACATAAATTGATTGAATGTGTATCACACATATGTATATGCATCAAGTAATACTTTATGAGAACAGTCGGTGATATACACGAGATTTCTAAATTCTATTAAATATGGGAAAGAATCCAAATCTAGAAGATATCCTGCATTCAAGTGTCTTTAAGTACCTTCCTGGATGGAGGGATGTATAAGGCTTGTCAAGGAATATCTGAAATATGATTGTAATTAATTAATTACGAATCGACGAACAAGTCAATCCGTCCTAAATTATGCAATGAACTTCAGAGATCCTCAAATCTTACAGATGCTACTGTCTACGTCAGAAAATATAGAACTTAACAAAATACAAGCTCATCTGACGCCACTGAATAGCGTCAATCCAACCGTCTCGTCAGCTCTGTTTTATACAGTAAAATATTACAATAAAAGCATATCATACAGGAACTTCTGAAGCATGGAGCGTACATACATACATATATAAAATCAAAGAACAAGTGCCATGCTTCATATAGTCTCACAAATGGATGCAAATCCTATGTCTTTATGGTGAATAAACAAAAATCTTTTCGTTATCCGTTTAAGCGGCATCAATGATTATTTTCTTGAGGGCAATTAAAATTACACCTCAATGAATAGAGATCATCACAATCAGATCTGATTTATAGCATTGTTGTAAATCCACCTGCACTTCTTTCAAAACTACATAGAAACTCATTACTTCCTCTGAAAAAATATTATTAAGTAGTTAAAATGTTGACGATCAATAAGTGAAATGTTACAGATCAGATCCCAATATCCCAGATCAACGAGCAATTACTCCCATCCTGTGCATGATAAGAAACGAGCAGCTTTCGATGGATAGAAAAGGTCAACTTATACAAAAATCTCTTGAGCCATCCATTGATTGACCTAAACACATTTCATGACACTGAAGCCAGGCAACTGTTGGAAAATGAGTTTCCAGATCATCAGCAGAGATCAATTTAACATATTGATCAATTTCCTACGAAGAAGCAATGAAGAAAAATTCCTACAAAGCTTACATAGAAATTCTTTGCTGCGTCAGAAAAAAGATTTAAACCTTCTGGAAAATTAAAATTAAATAAAAAACCATTTTGATTTTAAAATTTTTTTTTATTTTTATAGAAGTTTGCCTATAATATTTATTTCTTTTGGTATAGTAGGGACATCAAACTGTCCACTAACTCCTAGATGCTCCAGTATTTTCATCATATGGAATAGCGTTTTCAGCTGGTTAGTTTTAAGGTCTCTCCCATATTCGTGCAGAAGTTTTGTCGGCTCCGCAACAAATTCTAGGTAGTCCCAGCAAGGATTCTCGAACTCTTCGATGAAATTAGTTATGATTTGTTGAATCATACTGGTGCTACTATGAATAATATAAATTTTTCTCGCTCATTGATCGTGCTTTATGTAAAAAATCCATACACATGTCCAATCTCATGGAGAAATAAAAAGGAGAACAAAGGGTAATTCACTGCCCTCTGACTTGGATAAATACACACACACAGAGATCGATCATTAACTTTCCTTTCGATATTTAATTTCGTTCGGACAGTGGTCCCCGTAATCAAAAATGCTTCTCTAAC
The DNA here is from genome assembly GCA_905220385.1 of Xylota sylvarum. Taxonomy (NCBI): domain Eukaryota; kingdom Metazoa; phylum Arthropoda; class Insecta; order Diptera; family Syrphidae; genus Xylota; species Xylota sylvarum. Next base: position 993,256 of record CAJMZQ010000056.1, on the reverse strand, counting down.
AGAAATAAGTGAACTCCATCAAAGAATGTATCCATATACGATGTCTCATATGGAGAAAAACAAACATGTTTGATCACGCTCTAATCAATGATGATCTATTCGTATACATTGTCTCATATGTACATATGTGTATGTGTCATGATAATGACATAATTTAATAAATTCTCTTTCCCATTTCTCATGTATTCATATTTCTTATCATTGCACTCAGCATAAAAAATATTGTCCCAGACAGGCAGTAGAATGTAAGGTGTCTTATTGCTGTCTGGCTATTTTGTCTACACCTAAGTAATTAAACTCTTGTAAATTATTTTGTATAGTTAGCAATATTTTAGTATTTAAGATCATGTTAATTAAGAAATAAAGTCAGTTCTTTTCGAACCAACACAAATCAACGTCTTCATTTTTGACTTCCCCCCACCAGTGGTAAGGGGTCATAATAATAGAAATATATTATATTGCTTACATTCATCATCATATCATTTGGTCCTTCGAAGCCAACAAAAGCGTAACCGGGGCTTTAACACTGGTTTAATACATTAAATTTACAGTCAGTAAATCTGTAGAGTTATCGTACGTAAAACTTATAATAGCGTTACCAAGGCTAAACATTGGTAAATCATAACATAAAATATTTTTTAAAGCGTTGCCAGGACTAGTAACACTGGTAGTGAAGTGTAAAGTGAAATACAAAAAAGGTGAAACAGTGCTAAATTATAAACAAATAATCGATCATCGATGGAGGATTACGAAGTTTACATTATTGTTGCTGGCAGAAGGCCTTAGCGCAAGAGTTAGAAAGAGCGCAAATTAACTTTGGAAAAGATAGCGCATCTCGGAAAACACTTCAGTATAAAACTGACCGAATCACGAAAATCGACGAAATTTGGAAAGAGTTCGAGGAAAACCATGAGAAAATTCGGGGTGTCGTAAAGCCTGATACTCCATATATGCAGGCAAACACATTCGAAGTCGTTAAATCGATATATAAAAAGCTAAGAATAGACTTGGAAAATATTGTTCCACCATCGGAAGAAACCGAAGTCCAAAAAGAAGTGCCAAGGACTTCCAAAGACGACACCCAGCGGCTATACCTTAAAAAATTAGAAATCAAAATTGGAGCCATAATAAGAACGATAGAATCATTCGAGCGGACATTTGAAAATTACTCGAGGGAAGTATACGAGTATGAACAAAGGATTCTTCTAGATCAATGGAGAAACCTAACCGAATTGCATGAAGAATTCTTTTCAAATGCAACTGCTCAAGATTATAAGACCTCATATGTAACCGAAAAGAGGTATGAAGGTGTCCAAGAAGATGTCAATAACTGCCTATTTCAAATGGCTTCCAAATCCTCAGCAACTCAAATAGCCAAAGAGTCCCCCTCTAACTCAGAAGTGCGACTACCACAGCTTAAAATTCCCGTATTCAAAGGGAATTACTTAAAATGGCAGTCGTTTTGTGATATCTTCACAACTATAATCCATAATAAAGCTACTCTTGGGATCACCGAAAAAATGGAGTACCTCAAAACGCATCTGGAGGGCGAACCATTGCAGTTGATACAACATTTTACTATCTCAAGCGAAAATTACGCAAGTGCTTGGGAAACTCTAAAAAAGCGATACGACAATAAGAGGAAAATCGTATCAATGCACTTAGAGAGAATGTTCAAAATTGGCTATCACGGCAACCAGTCCTCTGCAAGTCATCTAAAAGCTATTTTAGATGCAAATAAAGAAGGCTTTGCGGCTCTAAAAACATGGGGTTCGAGACATCATCCTGGGGACCCATTATAGTTCATCTCATCGTAAAGGGATTGGAATCGGAAAGCAGAAATCTTTTTGAACCAGGGATTAAAAGTCCAAACAAGGTTCCCTCACAAGAAGAACTCTTCGATTTTCTGGCCAGAAGGTATCAGGCATTAGAGGTATTAGCTCCATCTCGTCAAAAACTCCGAAAGGAAGAAAATAAAGGTGCTGTTCGAAATTACCATCTAGCAGCAAGGCTCAGTTGCATTTTTTGTAAGGGTGATCATAATATTTACTCCTGCAACAAGTTCATGGGCTGGACACCAAACGAGAGATATGAGCATGTTAAACAGGCCAAGCTTTGCATCAATTGTCTAAGACATGACAAGAAGATCACCTGCTCAAGTCTGCGTACTTGCAAACAGTGCAATAAAAAGCATCATACACTGCTTCACCAAGAACAGTACACTGGAAAACATCAGATCAATCCAACCAACGCTGCGTCATTTAAAACCCCACCTGTTCAAACGTACTATGATCATCAAAGCCAAAGTGTGTTACTAGCTACAGCTATCGTTATTGGCACCAACATTGATGGGCATCGCAAGGAATTGAGGGCACTCATAGATCCAGGATCCCAAGCGACACTTATTACAGAGCAAGCTGTCCAGTCGCTACGCTTGCCGAAACAGAAGATCGGACGCTGGGACAGCCCGCAGTAAGGTGGACGTCACAATTGAACCAAGATTCAAATCAGATTTCAACCTCGTAATCTCAGCGCTTGTGTTACCAAATCTTACCAAACTAATGCCCGATAAAAACGACATCACTACGATTCCTACCCAACTCAAAAATCTTGAATTAGCAGATCCAACATTTTTCGTTCCTGGACCAATTGACATGATATTAGGAGCCGATGTGTACGGAGACATCATACTCAATGGCATTAAGAAGGGTTCGAAAGGTTCCCCTGTCGCTCATTTAGGATGGTTTATCACAGGCCGTACATCAGTATGATGGCTGGATGCTGTAGGAATAGGGTAGGCACTGACTGGCGTCAACCTGGCGACGTCCAGTGTTGTAACTGTTACTGCGCATCAATTGTGCTTATTTTACCTCCTAGTGGTAGCCATCGGGTACTGGTTGGTGTCCATCCGGACCCGACTTGCTAAACTTATAAGCGCGAGTGTTGACCAAGAGAAAATTGCAGCACTATAAATACGACAGCGGACGAACTCTCTCGATGGAGTCAACGGTGGCGTTAAAGCTTCAAACGGAAGCACAACACTTTATCTGGGCTACTTCGACATATTCGGAGCTCAGGCCGATAAAGATTTCCAAGAATAAGTCAGGTTTTTGGAAAAGAGATGGTGGCGGATGAGCCCTTATTGGGCCAACGGCAGCGCTCATATCCCCGAAGCGGGATACTGACATCGGTTTAAAACCGGCCCCTCGTCCTAGGGGTTTCAAAAAATGGAACTGGCCCTCCAGGTTGGGGGTTGTGCCGTCGGGGTAACTTCCTTACCACGTAAAAAAAAATTTAGTTATGAGAGAGACACAGCCTCGGATAATGGACCCCCTCATTTAATACCACGACCCGGAACGTACACGGACTATGACATAAGAGTATGCACCTGGAATGTACGTACACTGTACACTCCTGGTGCTATTCAAAAACTTGAATCTGTCCTCACGCGGTACAAGGCAGATATTACCGCGATCCAGGAGATACGATGGATAGGATCAGGTATGCAAAAACGGAAAAATTGCGACATTTATTACAGCTGCCACAAAAGACTGCACATGTTAGGATGCGGATTCGTCGTGGGAAATCGGCTACGCTCAATGCTAATTGACTTTAAACCGATCAGCGATCGCCTGGCTGTGATCCGCATCAAGGCTACATTTCAAAACATCAGCATAATATGTGCACACGCCCCTACCGACGAAGCTGAACACTCTATCAAGGAGGAGTTTTATGACCTCCTGGACGGAGCCTACGGAGCCTGTCCGGAGTATGATGTCAAAATCATACTCGGGGACTTCAATGCCAAAATCGGTAAGGAAAACATCTTCGGCGGATTAGTTGGAAAGCACAGCCTCCACGACACGACAACAGACAACGGCTTCCGGCTAATCGATTTTGCAGCAGCTCGTAATACGGTGATAAGTAGCACTAGGTTTCCAAGACTACGAATCCACACAGCAACCTGGCGCTCTCCAGATGGTCGAACCGCCAACCAAATCGACCACGTGCTAATAGATGCGAGGCACGCATCCAACATTCTGAATGTGCAAACGTTCAGAGGGGCAAACGTCGACTCTGACCATTTTCTTGTTGCAGCTAAGTTCAGAGCTCGACTATCCAATGAGAAGAAGCTGCAGACCGCCCAGAAAAAGAAATTCAACGTTGGAAGCCTTAGCACGTCTGGAGTAGCCAGAGCCTACAGGGAGCGCCTGAGTGAGAGACTCTCCGCTGTGCATTCACCATCCACAAACGCCAACAATCTGTGGAACCAGTATCGCGACATCATCAAAAGGGTAGCAGAGACCACCATAGGCTACCAGCCACCACCCAAAAAGAGCCCTTGTTATGATGATGAATGCGTACGCCGGAAAAAGGTGACAGAAAATGCACACTTGCAAGCGCTGCAACGCAAAACAAGGGCAGCGAGAGAAGAGTATCGAACCAGAAGAAGGGAGGAGAAGAAGATCCTGCGTAAGAAGAAAAGGGCCCACGCAGCCTCCCAGCTCAAGGATATCGAAGAGTCCCGCGATAGGAACAACATCCGGATGTTTTTCAGGAAAGCCAAGCAACTGGCAGCTGGCTTCAAGCCCGGAACGCAGGCTCTTCGAAACAGTGAAGGAAACCTAGTCACCGAAGCACAGGGAATAGTAGATGTATTTAAGCAGCATTTCCAGCAGCTACTTAATGGGCAGGTAGAGAGAGTGATAGGGCAAGAAGAGAACCCGCATCCAGTCAATGAAGAATCCATTCCCCCTCCTAGTTTTGAAGAGGTCGGCTCAGCTATCAAAAAGCTGAAGAACAACAAGGCCGCCGGCTCTGATGGTCTACCAGCAGAGCTTTTCAAACATGGTGGTGATGCTTTGGTAGGGTGCATGCACCAAGTCATCAACCAAGTATGGGTGGATGAAGTCATGCCCGATGACTGGACTATCAGCTCTATATGCCCCATCTTCAAGAAAGGCGATCCTATGTCTTGTAAGAACTACCGAGGCATATCCCTGCTTAATGTCGCATATAAGATCCTATCCAACGTACTGTGTGAACGTCTGAAGCCCTTCTGCAGCACACTAATTGGCACGTACCAGTGTGGCTTCCGGCCCGGCAGATCGACGATCGACCAAATTTTCACACTAAGGCAAATCCTGGAAAAGACCAACGAATTTCAAGTCGAGACTCACCATCTCTTCATCGACTTTAAAGCCGCATATGATAGCATTCATCGTCTTGAGCTCTACAAGGCGATGGCCGAATTCGGGATCCCGGCTAAACTTATCCAGCTGTGCCGCGTGATGCTGGATAACACGCGGTGCAACGTGCAATTCGGCAACAGTTCCTCTGAACTATTCAAAACACGCACCGGATTTCGGCAAGGGGATGCGCTATCATGTGACTTCTTCAATCTTGTGCTGGAACAGATAGTGCGCAGGGCAGGTGTAAACACGGAAGGCACTATCTTCAACAAATCTGTCCAGTTGCTGGGATACGCAGACGACATCGACATCATCGGTCGCTCCCAGCGCGCCGTGTTAGAGGCTTTTACGGCAATTGAAGAAGAAGCGAAACGAGTTGGCCTTGAAGTGAATGAGGACAAAACCAAGTACATGTTGTCAACAAACAAAGAAGCATCTGTCCACCGCCTAGGACAAAACGTCACTGTTGGCAACAGTAACTTCGAAGTGGTTAAGGAGTTTACCTACCTCGGAGTAAATATCAACTCCACGAATGACAACTTAGTGGAGATTCGACGAAGACTTACCCTAGGAAACCGCTGCTACTTCGGTTTGGCTAAACAAATGGGGTCAAAACTCCTAACTCGGAAGACGAAATGTTTGCTCTACAAAACTTTGATCCTGCCAGTTCTGCTGTATGGAGCCGAGTGTTGGACGATAAGCAGGAAAGGAGAGCAGATTTTGAACACTTTCGAAAGAAAAATTTTTCGTCGGATATTCGGTCCCGTATGCGAGGAGGGCGAATGGAGGAGAAGATATAACCGCGAACTCTATGAGCTGTATCAGGATGTGGATGTAGTCCAAAAAGCCAAAACACGTCGACTACACTGGCTCGGCCACATCGAGCGAATGGACAATAATGCTCCAGCAAAGAGGATCTTCGAATCACAGCCCCCAGGTTCGAGAAGACAAGGAAGACCGAACCTCCGTTTTAAGGATCAAGCTATCGCGGATGCCAGAGCGCTTGGTCTAGATAACTGGAAGCAGCGTGCCCGGGATCGAAGAGAGTGGAAGGCTGCTGTGTCTCAGGCAGAGACTCTTCACGGGTCGGGAGCCCGTTAAGTAAGTAAGTACATCAGTAAAATCCGAAAGTATCAAAGTGGTAGGAATGGTCGCTCAAACAGCAATAGAAAATCAACTTAAACGATTTTGGGAGGTCGAGGAAATACCCGAAAGAAATCGTCTAACACAATTGGAACAGCGTTGTGAAGATGACTATGAAGAAACTCACTATCGAGATAACAGTGGCAGATACGTAGTTAGCATTTCATTTAATCAAGAGATGATGCAGAAGCATAACGACCAACTCGACTCGACCAACGACCCAATCAAGGACTTCAAGCTAACGACAGTTACATACGGTACGGCATCAGCGCTGTATTTAGCTGTAAGAACCCCCCATCAATTGGCCTTGGATGAACAACAACATTATCCAATCGCATCTGAAATTCTGAGAAACGATTTCTACGTAGATGATGTGATGTCTGGAGGAGATACCTTATCTGAATGTAAAGAGGCTCAACATCAACTAATTAAATTACAGAGCACTGGCGGATTTCATATAAGAAAATGGGCCACTAATCACAAAAAATTAGTTATGTCCAATGCAGTGGACAACAATAAGTGGTGCATAAACTTGGACAGGAAAGAGGTTATTAAAACTCTAGGAATCCATTGGAACCCATCCACAGACACATTTTTATTCAGAGTAAACATCAATAAATCAACATTTAAACCTGAAACTTCATCAAAGCGTGCCACATTCTCTGAAATAGCATGTCTCTTCGATTCATTAGGATGGCTTGCGCCAATCACCATTACCGCGAAGATGTTAATGCAGCTAATTTGGAAGGCCGAGCTCGATTGGGATGAACCATTAACAGCTGAGCCACAGAAATGCTGGAATCAATTCAAAAGGGATTTTCCAATGGCTGAATCTATCAAAATTCCAAGGTGGATTGGTGTATATGGTACCCAAAAAATTGAACTACATGGATTTTGTGATGAATCTGATGGAGCCTATGCTGCAGTAATATATTCAAGAATTACTGATCAAAATGATCAAAATGCACAAGGTTACTGTACTCACATGTAAGACACGAGTAGCACCTATAAAGAAGCAGCTCACCATAACAAGGATGGAACTCTGCGGAGCACACTTACTGTCGAAACTGCTGAATGAAATGATGCAGGTGTTTAGTACTCCGGCAGAAAATGTCTATGCCTGGACGGATTCAACTATTGTTTTAGCCTGGATAAGAAAAGGATCATCCCATGAAAAGGCGTTTATTTCCAACCGAGTAGCTCAAATACACGAAAACACAGAGTCAACTTCATGGAGACATATAAGGTCAGCCGAAAATCCAGCAGACTGTGCAACAAGGGGTATAACACCAATTCAGTTAAAAGATCATCACCTGTGGTGGAGTGGACCAGCATGGCTTCAAAAGGATATGGTACATTGGCCTCAACACCCGGAATCACCAGCAACTTCAGACTATCCTATAGTTGATACAGTTGCATCTACAGTTGCAGTAACATCTACAATCAAGGAAAATAACATTTGTGAACGATTTTCTTCCTACACAGATTGATTCGATCAATTGCTTACTGCAAACGATTTGCTTTCAATGTAAGGAACAGCAAGGAAGCGAACCAAACTGGAGATTTAACCACAACGGAACTGGAAGAAGCTCAAAGAGCTATGATCCAACTAGTTCAGCAAATGAAATTTGCAGAAGAAATATTGTGCCTACAGAATGGCAACAGCCTACCTAAAAAGAGTAAGCTATTAGCCTTAGCTCCACGCCTAGATAAACATAGTCTCTTGGTTGTCGGAGGTCGACTTGAAAACGCAAATATGCCCGAGAAAGAACGGCATCCGTACATACTACCACGCAACAGTAGATTCACAAAATTGCTAATCGAACATATTCATGAGAAAACTCTACATGGAGGAATTCAGTTACTATTGGCCACTCTTCGTCAGTCGTTCTGGGTTCTTCAAGCTAAACCGGCAGCACGTCAAATCATCCACAACTGCGTACGATGCCACCGCTTCAACGCAGCCTCTAGAACTCAGATTATGGGAATGCTTCCAACTCCACGCGTCACACCATCCCGTCCATTTACACACACGGGGATTGACTATGCCGGCCCGATTCAAATACTTATCTCCAAAGGCAGAGGAAATCGATCAACAAAGGGCTATGTTGCAGTGTTCGTTTGCTTGGCAACGAAGGCCATTCATCTAGAACTGGTCAGTGATCTCACGTCAGAAGCATTTATTGCAGCTGTAAGAAGATTTACATCCCGGAGAGGACTCTGCGCTCATGTCTACAGTGATTGCGGGACAACATTCGTAGGAGCGAACAAAGAACTACAAGAGCAGCTCAGACTTGTGATCGCCCAAAGCAACAAAGAAGCCGCAGATAAAATGACTACAACTGGAGTCCAGTGGCACTTTATCCCTCCGGCAGCGCCACACTTCGGTGGTTTATGGGAAGCTGGGGTAAAATCGATGAAATACCATCTAAAAAGGGGTATCGGAGATACTACCTCGACGTTTGAAGAACTGTCCACCATACTTACGCAAGTCGAAGCCTGTCTAAATTCTCGTCCGTTAGTTGCAATAAGCGATGATATTGATGACAACCCTATACTTACGCCTGGACACTTACCTGATCCCAGACTAGACCAAACGAAAGGCTGTCGTTCACGGTGGAGGTTGTTGCAAAAAATAACGCAAGATTTTTGGCAGATATGGTCGTCAGAATACTTGGCACAACTTCAACAAAGATCCAAGTGGAAACAATTACAAAAAGACGTTTCTATTGGTGATATAGTGCTAATTAAGGACGACCGGTTACCGCCAACTAAATGGAACTTAGCTAAGATGATGATACGGGAGATACAGGACCAGAAAACAACAGAACGACGACTAAAGACAACTCTAGTAAAGTAACACTAGAACACAAGGTCAATTCTTTAATGGCAAGGACATGCTTTAAGTCTCTTCTATGGTTATGCATCATAGCCATAGCAATGAGCCCTATAGGATCTCAACAAATCACTAATAACTTTGAGATCACACCATTTGAAACACAACCAGGTATATATTTTGAAGACATCGGTCGAGTAAATATGATCATCAGCTCTTGGAAGACCATAGTATTCTTCAATCTCACAACTTACTGGGCAGAATACTACACTTACAAAAAGTGCTTAAAACACATGAAGCAGGTTTGTGCGACCGTAAATGTGACAAGTTCAACAGATAGACCTCAACAACGAAGTACTTCTGCATGCAAACAATTATTCGCCAACAAACCGATTGAAACGTTCGCCCTTTGATTTTATTGGGACAATCACAAATGAGCTATTCGGCATCTTGGATCAACGTTTTGCACGCTAATACGAGGAAAACATTGAAATGATAAAGGACAATGAACAACATCTACTGGATCTAACGAAAAATCAAACCACCATCATAGATTCAACGTTAAATATCTTCAAGACGCAATATGCATCAACTAATCAACAGTTAAAGGCAATAACCAAAATGGTCTCAGCATTAGACAATCAGAAAAATGAGGAACATGTATTTCAAACATTTATATCAACTGCCTTCCCGAGCATTTTGACAATGATACATTATCAAAACACGCAAAATGTTCTGCTTAATGTTGTATTAGCAACACATAGTGGTCAAATACATCCATTAATATTAACAGTTCAACAACTCAAAACAGAACTGGCTCGCATTCATGACAACATCCCAAGGACAATGATGATACCTGGAGATCGACACCATGAGTCAATCCTTCAACTGTATAAGGCCTTACAGCCATGGGCACGAGTGACAGATCAAAACATCATCATTGAACTCACCTTGCCGTTATTATATAATGAAGAATTTAAAATGTGCAAGGTTCTTCCAGTACCCGCATTGCGTAATAACAACTTTACATTCATCGAACCATCATCAGACTACATGATAGTAAATCTTCAAGGTGATCATTATTATCCCATGAACGAAGGCGCATTCTCTTCATGCAACCGAAGAGCCTTGGACTTTTACTGGTGCGAGATGCAACATCCATTATATACAGCCGGGTCAACTGTAAGTTCCTGTGAGATAAACCTCTTAAGGCATACAAAAGAATTGCCCAGGTCATGCGTCACTCGAACAGTGGCACCGCAAAGTTTTTGGGTCCAGATGCACCACACAAACACGTGGATATTTAGCATTCCAACTGAGATCAACATAGATGGTGCGTGTAGTTCAACTGTAGTTCCAGTCAAGCTATCAGGCAGTGGTATTTTGAAGCTAAAACCGAACTGCAGAATTCATCAGGCAACCATGATATTTTTTGGCAAGCAAACCATCACAACACGACTTCAGTCTTCATACCTACCTATCCAGAACATGTCTGAGCAATTAGTTGAATTCAAATATAAGCCAGAACAAGCTAAAATACTAACTTCGGATATTACACAGCAAAGCCTGAAGGTACAACAAGATCTCGCCATTCAAAGGAGTCAACAGATGCTCCTGCACGAAGTACGGACTCAAAAAATCCATCAGTATTCCTTGAGCGGAATTGTCACATTCGTGGTAATTCTTTCCATTATTATCATCATCCTGAGAAGGCTGCCACGCAAGAAACCGGAGGTAACAATTGAATTGACCCATCATCCTCGAAAAAGAGACAGCTAGTCAGATCCAGCCAACATCAATGTTTTTGGATGGACAATTTGCAGTCTAGACATCAGGCGGCGGCCCCAGCATGTCATGATAATAATTTCATAAATTCTCTTTCCCATTTCTCATGTATTCATATTTCTTATCATTGCACTCAGCATAAAAAATATTGTCACAGACAGGCAGTAGAATGTAAGGTGTCTTATTGCTGTCTGGCTATTTTGTTTTCGTCTGTCTACACCTAAGTAATTAAACTCTTGTAAATTATTTTGTATAGTTAGTTTGTATGTTAATTAAGAAATAAAGTCAATTCTTTTCGAACCAACACAAATAGAAATATATTATATCGCTTACATTCATCATCATAACAGTATGTGATTATTTTAGAGTCGATGCAAAATTTTTGCGCCCTATATAAGCTCTAATTTTAGGACTGCGAATTATCAGTTTTATTATAACATCACATGAGTGAACTCTTTGTTGTTACATAAGTACGTACATATAATGGATTCCTTAAAGCAACTTGGCAAAATTCAGCCATTAGAACCCCTCAAATTGTTGGAGTTGAAAAAACGATATCGCATCTTCAAAGTGCTAAACCAAATATGGGCCTCGTATTTTGGTAGAATTGGACAAGCTTAAGGTGTTTCTGCCGGTACGCTTCAATACGATGGACGAGGACACTGTGAAGGTACTATCATCAAGTGAGATAGAGGTGGTGCAAGCAGTAGGAAATTCTTTTGAGCTGGAATTTTACCCCCTCTCAGAGGATGCATCCAACTTGGAAGAGGTGAATATACCTAATTCACAGCCTTTTATGTAAAAATTGTTAAAACTTTACCTAAGACAAAAATAAAAACTGTTTGAAACAAAAAAATTGATTTATTGTGTATTTTTCTTCCGGAGATAAAACCATATAAGCCCAGAGCAGGAAAACGTAGATTTCTTGATGAACACAGTTCCCTACCATATGGAAATAAAAGACGATTAATAAAATAGGTATGATACTATTTTGTAAACAACCAAATTCTTTATACTTATTAATTGTACTTTTTATTTTCGTGCAGGAAATAGATTGTTTCGGTACTGGCAAAATGATGTTGTCATATTTCTGACACATGTTCACAATTCTTCAAAGATTCATAGTTTGTGTACTCCACGTTTATAAACAACAGATAAATATTTAATAAAAATTAAAACAAAATTGCTATTTAAAAGGAAAATAATTTTATTTTAGCTCAAGAATTTATTTAACAGGTAAACATTTTGCAAAGCACAGCATTTGCCATGGGACAAACATTAGATGGAGACGTTTCAATTCCTTTAAACTCAGGCAGCCAGCTTCTTCAATATTCATTATTTCAACATTTTCATCATGAAGTAACTCCTTGAACCATTGTGGTTTTTCTGTTCCTTTAACCTAAACAATAGTATTTTTGATCTGTTCTCGAAGATATTTTCTAACTTTATGGAATACCATAAATCCACCGCCCCAAGTTAAACCATGATAATTCTGATAAAGCCAATGAGGTTCTTTCCTTAGTGCTGGTGATAGTTGATCATAGTTGAATGGAGGTTTTACGATGAAATGATGATGTTGACCATTGTGTACCAATGCTAATTCCTTAGCGATAAAGTTGTTATTTTGACCTTTACATACATTTTGTGTGGAAGGAGTATGTGTGTTTCCTCAATTAAAGCTGTTCCTCAACTAACAATTCTACTTCTCGAGAAACTATTTGACTCAATGGATTATAATTTATAATACGATCATGTAACATCAAGTAGTATACTGACGTGTTAGCAGGAATTATTTTTGATGTTTTGATTTCAATGCGAATAATTCACTCTGATGTCTACAATCTATTACGAAAATATTCGCTTGAGACTTGAATGTATTTCTTGATAATAATAGTTCTGCAACAGATCGTTTATAGTAGGTTTTTGAAAATCACAATACATCTTGTACAGTAAACTACAGTTGTTTTTATCAAATGCTAGATTTAAATCTTCACATGGATAGGAATCTGAATTTAAATAGGCTTTCACATTATAATTAGTTGGATTTCCATTTGCAGAGCAATATAATGTAGTGTGGTTTCTCCAATCGAAATGTTGTCTTCACATTCCAAATATGATGATTGGTACTAGGTAGTGCTGGATATTCGTATAGATCCCAGTTCCGAACAACAATTATTAATAGATTTGTACAGCTTTAATTTGTAAGTATCATTCAATGTAATATGGGGAATTTTCCACTGTACATACTTTGAACAAATTTATCTTTGCCTTTTCATTCTCATCAGCAATTAAGGAATTTTCATCGGTTCATAAAAGTGTTAGAATTAAATCATGCATGAATTAAATCTTTTGTAGTCTTCAGCAAATTCTAGGAATTTATGTAAAGGTATGCAAAAATAAAGCCGACTGACGTCGATTGACATATCATATATCATAGCACTTTCATGTTTATTTAAGGAAATATAATTTTAATAGTTGAAGTGATACCAACACTACGATTTCTATCGATTTCGACACTATTTAATTCATAGCGAATTTCATCGAAAAAAAAAGCCACTTCGTTATTTATAAGTTTTATATTCGCGACTGATATTCCATCAGTTTTCTTAAAATATTAAGATTTTGATGTTGAACACAAATTTGTATAATATCATTTTTCTCGAAATTATTTAAATACGGCGATTGTGTGTGATGTTTCAATTTTGAGATACTCTCCTCAAACTTTGGTTCTTCGAAAATGTTTAGCATGACTTTGAAAGATTTGACTTGATTTAATTTTTCAATTTGTGTCCTTGTGATAATAAAAATTGCTGATTTCGTACAGTGAGAAATTAGAGATGTGAGATGAGCTGTCATATATGTAGGATGACCCGGGAACCCACAGAAAGGGTGCACGAATGTACGCGAATTATAAAACAAACACAGTCGAGAACATTAAATGACTTGTTACTTTATTACTTAAATTACTCGACAATTATATGTAGCTCGAACTCCTTAGTGGGATGTTCGGCACAAAAGAACGCTAAAAACTAAAATAAACGAATAGGGGATGGCTCAACCGACTTCTGCTACTGTCTGTCTGCGTCTGTCTGTTCTGTTGTCCGATGCGTAAAACTAGTTGTGTATTTTGCTTTGGCTTCGTTGTTCGTTCTTCGGTTGTTTGCTTTGTGTTAGTTATCGTCGTCGTGTCGTCACAGCGGCTTTGTTAGGGGGATGTTGACATCCTACATTCGGCCATCCTACGCTTTATTCGGCCCGAATAAGGTCAGTTGCCCAGGGCTTCATTCCATCGGCAGCAGTGGTGGTACGTTGCGGCCCCTCGTGATCTCCAACTTTCTCAACTTGATAGCGGTTGTTGTGGCAAGCTCTTACTATCCTATAAGGTCCAAAATATTTCGGCTTGAGTTTCAGGCCAGAATCAAACTGCGTACATCGGATTGCAACAAGATCATTGGTGTAATACTTTGTTGCCTCGCGTCTCCGTTTGTTGAATGTCCTTCTATTTTCTTGTTGGACATGTTGAATGTTTTCCTTAGCTTTTCTTCTCAAGTTACGGCGATCTTCCTCAAATTCTTCCACCATGTCTTGGTTGAGCATTTCCGTCAGGTCGGGCAGGGCACTCAGCTGCATCTCGACTCCCGTCAGCAGTCTAAAAGGGGTCAACTTCGTAGATCGATTGGGTGTACTATTCAGCAGCTGTTGCGCTCTATCGTCATTCTTGTACCAGGCCCTGTTGTCCTCTATCGACATTTTCGTCAGCAAAGGGATGAGAGTTCGGTTTACTCGTTCCGCCTGGCCGTTCCCTCTAGGCACACCGGTGGTAATCAACAGATGCACAATTTCCCTCTCCTTACAGTAGTCCTCGAAGACGCGTCAAGTAAACGCGGTACCTCGATCCGAAATTATTCTTTTCGAGTTTCCGAAAATTGCGGCTTGCACTTCCAACTTGGCTACTACTTCTTGAGTGGTGGTACTCTTTGTGGGATACAATCACACGAACTTAGTGAATCCATCCGTTACTACCAGGATATGATTGTACAGCTTCTTTGTGCTCTCCATCGGGCCTATATGGTCCTATATGGTAGGTATGCAGCGGACCATCTGATTTGTCGATAGGTATTAAAAACCTTTCCTGACTATGTTGATGTCGCTGTACAGCTTGTGTAGTTCGTCGTTGAATCTCTTCCTCCAAATTCCGTCAACGCAAACGGGACTGAACATTTTACAAAGAATCTTTCTCTCGAAGCGCCTGAGGATGTCTTAATCCTTATTAGATGAAATTCATGCTTCAGCATGGGATGATCAAGAATTTATATAGAAGTTGAGACAGACCTATCACAAAAAATC
Source organism: Xylota sylvarum (assembly GCA_905220385.1). Classification (NCBI taxonomy): domain Eukaryota; kingdom Metazoa; phylum Arthropoda; class Insecta; order Diptera; family Syrphidae; genus Xylota; species Xylota sylvarum. Next base: position 977,953 of record CAJMZQ010000056.1, on the reverse strand, counting down.
CGCGCTAGCGCCTTTCCTTAACATAAAAAGACGGCTTCAACAACGTGAGCATAGCATAGCTCACTTCCTATCCAGAACTTCCTGGAAAGTACTTCTTGAGGAATCATCTTAAAATTTATAAAAATCTCGGAATGGTTCAGGGTCTTCCTTTTTCCATTTAGGTTTAATGGAGAACCACGACCGACAGAGGTACACAATGCATCTATTTAAGATCGGATCCGATTAATTTCATAAATGAATTGAAAAGCTCACAGTTCCGCTTATGAAACTCAATCGCCTTTCAAGATTACCTTCCCAGATTACCTTCCCAGATTACTCTGACCAATGTAATATGCAATGTCCGAGTGCTGGACGATGAACCGGAAAGCAAAGTAGATATTCGGTCCCGTATGCGAGGAGGGCGAATGGAGGACAATATATGTGGATGTCGTCCAAAAAGCCAAAAACAATTCGACTACACTGGCTTGGCAACATCGAGCTAATGGACAATTTGCTGGAGGATCTTCAAATCACAGCTCCCAGGTTCGAGACGACAAGGAAGACCGAACCTCCGTTTTAAGGATCAAGCTTGGTCTAGACAACTGGAAGCAGTGTGCCCGGGATCGAAGAGAATGGAAGGCTGCCCTGCCCGTTTGTGAACGTGGTGCCGTGAAGGCTGTATTTGCCAATCGTCCTACTAAAGATGTCCTCCTTTGCTATCTTGGTGTTATAATCACCCAATAGAATTTTAGCGCCATATTCCTGGATGGCGGTGATGTCTGCTTTATAGCAGTGCCTCTGATAATTCTTTGGCTGTACGTGGTCTGTTAAGCGTTCGAACATTCTACGTGCAGATCCGAAGGGCGTTGGCCCTGTTTTGATTGCAAGGGTCGTCAACAGTGAAGGCATTCATATTCAAGGCTTTAATGGATTTCGGAAAAACGTAGTTTTTCTGTGATTGAGAGCGTACAACCCCCAACCTTGGAGAACCAGTGCCCTTTACTACCCCTAGGACGAGTAGCCGAATTCTATGGAGTCAGTAACCCAGTTTGGGGACATGAGCGCTATCGTTGGCCCATTAAGAGGCTAGGATGGACTCTGCAGCGGGCTTTAAAAATAAATTCCCATTGAAATTCATTCATTAAGAATGTCTTCGAATGTGAAACTCCGGATTATATTGTGGATTGGTTGTGTTAGGTAGCATTTCAGCATTTTCAATCAAAATCATAATCATCTCATATCGCTGCGTCGGTAAAAACATACATATAAATTAAAATCAATAATTCTGCAACCGTTTTCGTAATGTCATTGTATTGAGGTACATAATTATCTTTTCATCCCTTAAAAATCCCCCACACACACAGATACACCTTAGCATAATACATTCATATTTATTCGTCTTTCAATTATGCACACATGCATCGATAAATAAAAGCTTTTACTAACACAGACGCATTGCAAAAACTACCACATATGCACTGATTTTATCAATGTGTTCGTGTCCATCTTCAATTGATTCAATGCGCAGTTCCACATACACTACGAAAGGATATTTTTAGAATACACTACGACAAGTACAAATCAATCAAAAATATGAAAGCTCTCCATTGCAATGAAGATGTCCGCCATTAATTTTGCAGATACTTCTCCTCCTCTTTACTGTCTGCCCCCATCCTATCGAGCTGAAATGCGCAAATTATGTTTGCACACATATGTACCTATACCTATATCAAGGTGTGTCCTTTTAGCTATCAAATGGAAAAATCGATATCAACAAGGCTGACAAGCAAAATTGCAATAATTTAAGTCTTTAATGGGCAAACAAGGATTTGAGTTATAAAATGACTGAAATCCTCAAAGGATATTTATTTTTATACCCTATCCTAATGGTATATTAAGTTTGACACATAGTTTGTAACATAGAGAAATAATCGAGATAGACCCTATAAAGTATATATACTCGTGATCAGCATCAATAGCGAAATCGATTGAGCGATGACCGTCCGTCCGTCCGTCCGTCCGTATGTCACCGCTTTTTGGGCCTTAAATTTTGAGCTAGGACGATGAAATTTCACATCTGGGCTTCTGAGAAAAAGATACAGTACAAGTGTAAAATTTTTTTACATCCGCCCACTGCCACGCCTACTTTTTTATAACTTCACTAAATTATATGAAACCGAAAAATTTTGTTAAGACCAAATATTTGGGTATTTAGATTCCGTACAATTCACCCATAGAAGAGTTTTGGCCACGCCCCCTTTTTGGGGACGTTATCATCAAAAAACCTATTTTGATAAAATTTTACGTGTAACATCCTCAAACGTTCGACATTATAGCTATATTTGAGTACAAAATGCAATTTGGCCACGCCCACTTTACAGAGAGGAGGATAGGGTATCAGACGATCCGTTCCAGATGGATTGTAGCTTTTCTGTATGTTTATACCCTATCCTAAGGGTATATTAAGTTTGACACATAGTTTGTAACATAGAGAAATAATCGAGATAGACCCTATAAAGTATATATATTCGTGATCAGCATCAATAGCGAAATCGATTGAGCGATGACCGTCCATCCGTCCGTCCGTCCGTCCGTCCGTCCGTCCGTCAGTATGTCACCACTTTTTGGGCCTTAAATTTTGAGCTAGGACGATGAAATTTCAAACCTGGGCTTCTGCGAAAAAAATACAGTACAAGTGTAAATTTTTTTTACATCCGCCCACTGCCACGCCTACTTTTTTATAACTTCACTAAATTATATGAAACCGAAAAATTTTGTTAAGACTAAATATTTGGGTATTTAGATTCCCTACAATTCGCCCATAGAACAGTTTTGGCCACGCTCACTTTTTGGGGGCGTTATCATCAAAAAACGTATTTTGATAAAATTTTACATGTAACATCCTCAAACGTTCGACATTATAGCTATATTTGAGTACAAAATGCAATTTGGTCACGCCCACTTTATGGAGAGGAGGATAGGGTGTCATACGATCCGTTCCAGACGGATTGTAGCTTTTCTGTATGTTTTTTTAATTTATTTAGTTTTTTTAATTTTTGTGGACTCGAAAGTCTATCTTTATTTCAGCTTAATACAAGCTAAAGGTGGGCAAAGGGTAATGATGTATATATGCTGCTTCAACTTTTTACACCCTATCCTAAGGGTATATTAAGTTTGACACATAGTTTGTAACATAGAGAAATAATCGAGATAGACCCTATAAAGTATATATATTCGTGATCAGCATCAATAGCGAAATCGATTGAGCGATGACCGTCCGTCCGTCCGTCCGTTCGTCCGTCCGTCCGTTCGTCCGTCCCTCCGTCCGTCCGTCCGTCCGTCCGTATGTCACCGCTTTTTGGGCCTTAAATTTTGAGCTAGGACGATGAAATTTCATATCTGGGCTTCTGAGAAAAAGATACAGTACAAGTGTAAAAATGTTTGAAATCCGCCCACTGCCACGCCCACTTTTTATAACTTCACTAAATTATATGAAATCGAAAAATTTTGTTAAGACCAACTATTTAGGCATTCAGATTCCCTACAATCCACCCATACAAAAGTTTTGGCCACGCCCACTTTTTGGGGGCGTTTTCATCACAAAACCGATTTTTGGGCCTTAAATTTTTAACTAGGACGCAGAAATTTCATATCTGGGCTTCCAAGAAAAAGATACAGTACAAGTGTAAAATTTTTTTTACATCCGCCCACTGCCACGCCTACTTTTTTATAACTTTACTAAATTATATGAAACCGAAAAATTTTGTTAACACCAAATATTTGGGTATTTAGATTCCCTACAATTCACCCATAGAACAGTTTTGGCCACGCCTACTTTTTGGGGGCGTTATCATCAAACAACCTATTTTGATAAAATTTTACATGTAACATCCTCAAACGTTCGACATTATAGCTATATTTGAGTACAAAATGCAATTTGGCCACGCCCACTTTATAGAGAGGAGGATAGGGTATCATACGATCCGTTCCAGACGGATTGTAGCTTTTCTGTATGTTTTTGTTAGGACTTGGCAAAACAATTTTTTTGTAAGCTGAAGCTTCTCATGATGAAGTCTGTAGGAAAGGCTGCGTCCTTAGTCTCGCAGTCGGCCAATAGCATCCCATCTTGAAATGTATGCCTTGGAATTTGAGCTTATGCTCTCGTCCTAAGGCCATTTACACACAAGGAAAAACTGTTACCTGCTCAAACCCTACCTGCTGCATAGCTTCTGCCATGAGACAGAAGTATTCTTAACAGGCTTTGTCGCGACTTCTCCGACTTCTTAATCACCCTTGGATTCTTGGTACGTTAGATACAGGAGATAAAATAGATCTGCTGCTCCTTTTCACCGCAGATGTCTGTCTAGGACCAAGCTGAGCCTTATGTTCTTCTGCCTTCTTTCTTGCTTTCTAGGAAAAAGTCAACTAGACTTCTCTTCAGGCTCCCGCGAAAAATATTCGCTAGCCCCGGACTGATGTACTCATTGTGGCTTTGTAGGGTCGGGTACTTTAAAGAAGGCGAAGGAATCATTGATCTTCTTTTCGTCTATAATCTGGTTGTCCAGGAGTCGAATAATCTGTCGTAAGGCCTTACTGCAGTATCAAATGTTAGGATTTTGCACTAGAGAAAATGAGAAAATGTGTCCTAAAGAGGAGTTCTCTGGTTTCAGACCATGATTCTGATTTTTTGATGAAGCCTGGGACTGTGGGTACTTTTGAAAGGGTTTCCCGGAGTCTAGCTGCATCTTTGGTGGACTCTATTTCACTTTAGAAGTTGTTTCAGGAGGTCCTGTTGACGTAGATTGTTTTTTTTTCTTGAAAACACCTTTGTTTCCTTATAGCAGTCCCAGTCAGCGGAAGCTCGGCTGACTACCATACGAGGTTGGGCTTATTCTTGTCCCTGACAATCAGGACAATCAGGGCAGGACCTAACAGTAGGTAATAGGTCCCTTCTGCATGAGAACCAAAAAGATGACTTTTAGGGAAACGCGTCAGTGATGGGAATTTAGTTGGTTATTGTAGAAAGTGTGGGTGAGGGGTTGGATGATAGTTGATGTGTAATTAGGAAATGGGAGTGAATATGGATTTTGTATCTGGGTGTGTGTGCGTGTGTGTGTGTGTGCGGATGATGATGAATGGATGAGATCTTATCTGTGGGATGAGTAATTCGTGATCGTTGTTATCTGGGGTGAGTGCGAGAGATTGTAATATGATAGTGTTGATTAGTGTGTGTGGGGTGGCATGGATATTTGTTTATGTTATTTTAATGGTTTTTTAATTGTTTTTGGAGTGTGTGATCATGTTGTTGGAGTTTTTGTTTGGTTGAGAGAATGATGCGAATTTTGGAGGATGATTGAGAGGGGAATGGAGAAGGTTTTTCGTTATCGGGGAGGGGTTGGCTGTGTGTGATGACGATAGATGGTTTGTATTTTACTAATTCGGTGTGCTGGCGTGTTCTGTCATGAATTTTTTGTCAGCGTCATAATCATCTGTATTATTTGTTGTTGTTGTTTTTGTTGGATATAGCTGGAGCATTGGAGTATGTGGGTATTGTGTAATTGTGAAGCACAGTATGTGGATGAGTAATTTCGACGGATGGGTGAGGGAATATGGGATAAGGGGAGCTGTTTTTGGATGTTATCGTGAGTAATGCATGATCTACCGATCGTTGAAATCAAGCAGCATCGGGTGGTGTTACTACTTAGATGGGGGACCGTGTGTGTTGTTGGCATTATTAAGAAAGACGAAAAGTCTTTCTAATAATAATATATATTCATATATATGTATATACATATGTATAATTCCTGGTTTTGCTTTGGGAGTTGGGAATGCGAAAAGGGTGATGAATGCGGAAGGAAAATAGTTTGTATGTGTATGAATTATTGGCATCGGTGACGATAGATGGTTCCCGTGACTAAATGTGCAAACTTGTGCAAAGGCATTGAATATAATGGATTATCACAAGTCAGGGTAATGTTGATTTGATAAGAGTGGGTTAGGGATAGGAAATTTGAATATATGAAAAGAAATTAATTGAATGTACATACATTAAGTAAACATTCATATGTACTTACATTAAGTAATACTTTATGAGAACAGTCGGAGTAACATATGTATGTGCATATGTACATACGAAATATTTATAATGCATTAAATATGGGAATAGAACCAGATCTAGAACATAACCAGCAATCAAGTGGCTTTATGAAGGTACTGCAGATGAAGGGATGTACCTATGTACTTATGTGCATATAAGGCTTGTCAAGAAGCATCTGAAACATGATTGTAATTTATTAATTATGAATTGACGAGCAAGTCAATCAGTCCTAAGTTATGCAATGAACTCGAAAGATTCTCAGATCTTAGAAATGCTACTACGTCAGAAAAAATATAAAATTTAACAAAATACATGCTCATCTGTTCAATTTGGGAACTAATCCATTTATCAATCTAGGATATATCCAGCATTCAAGTCTCTTTAAGAAGTACTGCAAATGAAGGGATGTATAAGGCTTGTCAAGGAATATCTGCATCGATCTAAACGTCTTGTCAACTCCATTTTATGCTTTGTAACCTTTCATAAAGGCATGGAATATAATGGTTTATCACAAGTCAGGGTCAGGGTAATGTTGATTTGATAAGAGTGGGTCAGGAATAGGAAATATGAAAAATACAAATAAATAAATTGAATGAATGTGTATCATACATATGTATATACATCAAGTTATACTTTATGAGAACAGTCGGTGATATACACGAGATTTCTAAATTCTATTAAATATGGGAAAGAATCCAAATTTGGAAGATGCCCTGCATTCAAGTGTCTTTAGGTACCTTCTTGGATAGAGGGATGTATAAGGCTTGTCAAGGAATATCTGAAATATGGTTGTAATTTACTAATCATAAATCATATCTAAGAAATGCTACTGTATGTCAGAAAAAATATAAAACTTAACAAAACACATGCTCATCTGAGGCCGCTCAATAGCATCGATCTAAACATCTCGTCAACTTTACTTTATGCTATGTAACCGTTCATAAAGGCATGGAATATAATAAGTCAGGGTAATGTTGATTTGATAAGAGTGGGTCAGGAATAGGAAATTTGAATGTATAAAAAACATAAATTGAATGAATGTGTATCACACATATGTATATAGGTACATCAAGTTATACTTTATGAGAACAGTCGGTGATATACACGAGATTTCTAAATTCTATTAAATATGGGAAAGAATCCAAATCTAGAAGATATCCTGCATTCAAGTGTCTTTAAGTACCTTCTTGGATGGAGGGATGTATAAGGCCTGTCAAGGAATATCTGAAATATGAAATAAATTATGCAATGAACTTGATAGAGATCCCCAAATCTTACAGATGCTACTATCTACGTCAGAAAATATAGAACTTAACTAAATACAAGCTCATCTGACGCCACTGAATAGCGTCAATCCAACCGTCTCGTCAGCTCTGTTTTATACAGTACAATATTACAATAAAAGCATATCATACAGGAACTTCTGAAGCATGGAGCGTACATACATATATAAAATCAAAGAAAAAGTGATATTCTTCATATATGTAGTCTCACACATGGATGCAACAAGTCCTATGTCTTTATGGTGAATAAACGAAAATCTTTTCGTTATCCGTTTAAGCGTCATCAATGATTATTTTCTTGAGCGCAATTAAAATTACACCTGAATGAATAGAGATCGTCACAATCAAATGTGACTTATCGTATTGTTGTAAATCCAAATGCACTTCTTTCAAAACTACATAGAAACTCATTACTTCCTCTGAAAAATATTATTAAGTAGTTAAAATGTTGACGATCAATAAGTGAAAAGTTGCAGATCAGATCCCAATATCCCAGATCAAAGAGCAATTACTCCCATCCTGTGCATGGTAAGAAACGAGCAGCTTTCGATGGATAGAAAAGGTCGACTTATACAAAAATCTCTTGAGCCATCCATTGATTGACCTAAACACATTTCATGATACTGAAGTCAGGCAACTGTTGGAAAATGATTTTCCAGATCATCAGCAGAGATCAATTTAACATATTGATCAATTTCCTACGAAGAAGCAATGAAGAAAAATTCCTACAAAGCTTACATAGAAATTCTTTGCTGCGTCAGAAAAAAGAATGAAACCTTCTGAAAAATTCAAATTAAATAAAAAACATTTTTATTTTTATAGAAGTTTGCCTATAATATTTATTTCTTTTGGTATAGTAGGAACATCGAATTGTCCACTAACTCCTAGATACTTCAGTACTTTCATCATATGGAATATCGTTTTGAACTGGTTAGTCTTAAGGTCTCTCCTATATTCGTGCAGAAGTTTTGTCGCCTCCGCAACAAATTCTGGGTAGTCCCAGCAAGCCTTCTCGAACTCTTCGATGAAATTAGTTATGATTTGTTGAATCATACTGGTGCTACTATGAATAACATAAATTCATAAGTCTTATTTATACTGAAATTTTTCTCGCTCATTGATCGTGCTCTATGTAAAAAAATCCATACACATGTGAGAACAAAGGATAATTCACTGCCCTGTGACTTGGATAAATACACACACACAGAAATCGATCATTAACTCTACTTTCAAGTTCGATATTTAATTTCGTTCGGACAGTGGTCCCCATAATCAAAAATGCTTCTCTAGCAGATATGTGGACTCCTTCAAAAAATGTATCCGTATACTCTGTCTCAAGACAAAGAGGAACAACGGAGAAATCATATCCATTGACTTATCAATAATCGAGTCTTGCATAAACACAGAGACCAATTTCGTGGTCCCAATAATCAAAAATGCCTCTCCAGCAGATATGTGGACTCCATCAAAAAATCTATCCGTATACTTTGTCTCAAGACAAAGAGGAACAAAGGAGCAATCATATTAATTGACTTATCAATAATTAGTCTTGCATAAACACAGAGACCAATTTCATGGTCCCAATAATCAAAAATGCTTCTCTAGCAGATATAAGTGAACTCCATCAAAGAATGCATCCATATACAATGTCTCATATGGAGAAAAACAAACATGTTTGATCACACTCTAATCAATGATGATCTATTCGTATACATTGTCTCATATGGAGAAGATGTATGGCGTGAACAAAAATTTTCTTGTCTGATTTGATTGAGCAAAGTCCAGTTTTTCATAGAGATACCGATCAATGGAGGGTTCTTAGAATGTTAAAGAGAAAAATGCAATTTCTAATGTTCATATGCTGCCTAAGTGAACAGCCAGTGATAGAATGCGAAAACCTTGAAATACAGTCAAATTTTCGGAGACCATACTCATAGTGTATTGCTGAATTAAATACCAATTCTAATTTACGGAAAGTCGATGAGTTGGATTGCTATATACATATTAGCACAGCGTAATTTCTGATTGGTAGAAACAGAGCTCACACAAGTTTTAGTTTTATGTTATGCATATTTGATGAATATCAAAATAAATCCGCTTCATTACATATGTAGATAACTTAAGCTTCGCAGGAGAGTGTAGATACTATTAAGATAAATGCATAGGTTGTTAGCCTCATCTATGTACATAGTACCCATAAGATTTAGAGTTTTCTAAGAAATTTGGATCTACATAGTTGTTAGATATGACTTAAGCTTTTGTTTTATTTGGATTAAGACAGAGCTTATTGCAACGGAGTCTTTAATGGGGCCGATTGTTATATAGAAAAATAAAGAGCGAGAATAATAAAGGACTTAAAATAGATCCTTGCGGAACCTCAGAGTGTACTTCCAAAGACTGAGAAATCCATGAGGCTGTACTGACTTGTTGAAATCGGTTACTAAGATAGCTAGAAATCAAAATTACAAAGATTTGGTTAAAATTTTACAGTTGCCTTAGTTTTTCAGCAAAAGAAAGTGATCCCAATTATCAAAAGCCTTGGAAAAATCTAACAGACACAGAATGGAAATATTATTCTGGTCAAACTGTTGTTTGTATAACTATGTTTTGACCTAAAATCAGATTGATCCAGTGATAGCATATTATTCAGGTCAATATGTGATTTGATTTCTCATTAGAACTTCCAAGACTTTTGAGAGACATGACAAAATGCTTTTTTGTCTGAAGTCATCGGGTCTATTTCTAGTACAGTCTTTCAGCACAGGAACTACCTTAACGTATTTTCAACTGCTTGGAATTGTCAACTCATGATACAAAAATTAATCATATGTGTTAAGGTATAATATGTATATCTACGGTAGAATGAGTTTGAAAAAACTTAAATTTATTTCATCAAATTCTGTTGCGTTTGATTTGATACTAGTTACTGCCTTTAGAACATCATATTTAGATATACATATATTGAAAGACTAGACTATTTGATTGATCATTTTGTAGAAATATCTTTGTTATATTATTTATATGGCTAGAAACAGAGCTGAGAATTATCCGTCAAGAGATTTGGATCTAAATCACATGACAATGAGGCTTTATCAATAACTTTCAATGTTCTAAGGTTCTTCCGTAGATCTGAGGAAGATTGATTTAAGCTAAGCTTTGAGGAGTAAAAACCATTTCACCTTAGCATTTTAGATTTCAGTAGTTAGTCTGTTCCTTATCGATGTGTAATTTTGTTCGTTGGTGATAATATACCTTATTTCTGTCGGCAATTTGCATCTTAATATTATCAGAAAACCATGGTTCTCTAGTATCCCTTAACCTTTTGGACTTAATTGGTACATACCGTTCAAAGAGCGATTGAATTAAATTTTGAAAGAAATAGGCCTTGTCATCAACTCTGTAGGCTTCCCAACAAAAATATCAAGGACTTCGAAAAACACCCAGAAATAATTCTGGCTCATTAATGTTGCGGGGATCACGGTATGAAATATTAAATCATGGTAGGATGGTATACCAAGGGGTCCTCTCTGCTTGTACAATTTAACTAAATTCAAATTTGAGGTAAGTATTAGATGAAGAAGGCTTTCAGAACAGTTAGGCTTGAAATGAGTCGCATTTGAAATGTTTATGATGCCTACACCCATAATATACCACCAATTAGTCCGAAAATTACGAAGTAAATTATTGTTTCTCTGAAGATCCATATGAAAATCTCCACGTACTATAATATTTATATATCCAGAGCTATGTATACTAGGGCAATCAAAAATTGTGAGGATTGTAGGTGCAGATAATAGTATATACTATGCTGGTATATCTATATGTATATATCTATATATATATAATGTATGGATTTAATTAACTGAATATAATATTTGCTTCGCGAAATCTTTGCGAAAATTATTATCGCCAGCTTTTTTTGGGTGCGATTATAGATCGTAATCTATCAGCGAAGTCATTGGGGTTTTCCCAATACAATTAATACTAGAGTACCTATGTCATATCGAATGAATTAATATATGCTTTACCAGTTTTCCTTTTAACGTTCCCTGATAGGGTGAATAATATGTTTATACTTTTGGCCTTTGTTACCTTTAATTTGGGAAGCACTATCATAGTTTCTCATATTCACATTGGTCTTATGTGATCTTTTTCGATATTGTTGTAAATCCTCATTAGTATACTGTGATTTTCTGGGGTTTTTACGTAAAATCAGCTCATAGAGCCCATTTGTTCCACTGAAGATTTTATCGTCAATAACGAAATCATGGTGTTCGTTTATTGAAAATGTTGATTTTGAATCGAAATGTGGACCATAGATCTTGTCACAATTCTCATTTGATGGTGATGATCGATTGAATGGAGTACTTTGATTGAGACTATCGTTATAGAAATTTGTGGGTGTTCTAAATGAAGGATCTTTATCTCTTGTTGCTGAAGTCGATAGCAATGGTTCCAGAGATGAGTACTCGAAACACTCCTTAAAATGTTCTTTCTCTTCTGGTGGGCTTTGAAATTTTAATTGTCGTTTTACTGTTTCATTTATATCTTTCATTTTATTAGTATTTTGAGTATCCTCACTTTCGACCTTTTCGAGACTTCTTTTAAAGGTTCAATTATTGGTTTAAAAGTATTTTCGAAGTCTGTTTTCTTCATAGTTTTTCCAGTTTGGAGCAACTTATATTTCTTCTTTAAAGCATTTCTAGGTTTTCATTTATATCCATATTTATGTGTGCCAACGAATTGCAAATAGGGTAATTCCAAATAGTACTATTCCGTCAACTGGGCTGTTTTCAGCAGGGCCGTTCCTTCAACAGGGCTGTTTTCAAAAGGGCTGTTCCTTCAACAAAGGTCGAAAGTGAGGATACTCAAAATACTAATAAAATGAAAGATATAAATGAAACAGTAAAACCACAATTAATATTTCAAAGCCCATCAGAAGAAAAAGAACAATTTAAGGAGAGTTTCGAGTACTCATCTCTGGAACCATTGCTATCGACTTCAGCAACAAGAGATAAAGATCCTTCATTTAGAACACCCACAAATTTCTATAACGATAGTCTCAATCAAAGTACTCCATTCAATCGATCATCACCATCAAATGAGAATTGTGACAAGATCTATGGTCCACATTTCGATTCAAAATCAACATTTTCAATAAACGAACACCATGATTTCGTTATTGACGATAAAATCTTCAGTGGAACAAATGGGCTCTATGAGCTGATTTTACGTAAAAACCCTAGAAAATCACAGTATACTAATGAGGATTTACAACAATATCGAAAAAGATCACATAAGACCAATGTGAATATGAGAAACTATGATAGTGCTTCCCAAATTAAAGGTAACAAAGGCCAAAAGTATAAACATATTATTCACCCTATCAGAGAACTTTTAAAGAAAACCTGGTAAAGCATATATTAATTCATTCGATATGACATAGGTACTCTAGTATTAATTGTATTGGGAAAACCCCAATGAATTCGTTGATAGATTACGATTTATAATCGCACCCGAAAAAAGCTGGCGATAATAATTTTCGCAAAGATTTCGCGAAGCAAATATCATATTCAGTTAGTTAAATCCATACATTACTGATACCTATATAGATATACTATTATCTGCACCTACAATCCTCACAATTTTTGATTGCCGTAGTATACATAGCTCTGGATATATAAATATTATAGTACGTGGATATTTTCATATGGATCTTCAGAGAAACAATAATTTATTTCGTAATTTTCGGACTAATTGGTATATTTTGTGTGTAGGCATCATAAACATTTCAAATGCGACTCATTTTAAGCCTAACTGTTCTGAAAGCCTTCTTCATCTAATACTTACCTCAAATTTGAATTTAGTTAAATTGTACAAACAGATGGGATTCCTTGGTATTCCATCCTACCATGATTTAATATTTCATACCGTGATCCCCGCAACATTAATGAGCCAGAATTATTTCTGGGTGTTTTTCGAAGCCCTTGATATTTTTGTTGGGAAGCCTACAGAGTTGATGACAAGGCCTATTTCTTTCAAAATTTAATTCAATCGCTCTTTGAACGGTATGTACCAATTAAGACCAAAAGGTTAAGGGATACTAGAGAACCATGGTTTTCTGATAATATTAAAATGCAAATTGCCGACAGAAATAAGGTATATTATCACCAACGAACAAAATTACACATCGATAAGGAACAGACTAACTACTGAAATCTAAAATGCTAAGGTGAAATGGTTTTTACTCCTCAAAGCTTAGCTTAAATCAATCTTCCTCAGATCTACGGAACAACCTTAGAACATTGAAAGTTATTGATAAAGCCTCATTGTCATGTGATTTAGATCCAAATCTCTTGACGGATAATTCTCAGCTCTGTTTCTAGCCATATAAATAATATAACAAAGATATTTCTACAAAATGATCAATCAAATAGTCTAGTCTTTCAATATATGTATATCTAAATATGATGTTCTAAAGCCAGTAACTAGTATCAAATCAAACGCAACAGAATTTAATGAAATAAATTTGAAATTTTTTAAACTCATTCTACCGTAGATATACATATTATACCTTAACACATATTATTAATTTTTGTATCATGAGTTGACAATTCCAAGCAGTTGAAAATACGTTAAGGTAGTTGCTGTGCTGAAAAGCTGTACTAGAAATAGACCCGATGACTTCAGACAAAAAAGCATTTTGTCATGTCTCTCAAAAGTCTTGGAAGTTCTAATGAGAAATCAAATCATATATTGACCTGAATAATATGCTATCACTGGATCAATCTGATTTCAGGTCAAAACATAGTTATACCATCGCCACTGTTGAAATAATGAATGACATCAAACAACAGTTTGACCAGAATAATATTTCCATTCTGTGTCTGTTAGATTTTTCCAAGGCTTTTGATAATTGGGATCACTTTCTTTTGCTGAAAAACTAAGGCAACTGTAAAATTTTAACCAAAACTTTGTAATTTTGATTTCTAGTGTAAGATTTATTACTCTTGGCAACCCTAATTCTATTTTCTTTATATTAGTTCTCATATGTAAATAGTAACAGTTACATATCGCTTAACGAGATCATCACCAATTCTTCTTTATACCTACTTTTCTAAGTTCAGTTGAATAAACGCTATCATTATATGAAGTCGAGTTTCTGGCCTTTCATTTCTTCGATCTAACAAAGGTTATGGGCCCAGAGCCACGCGATTAAATTTAGTTAACTTCCCAGTTTAGTTTGCACGCGAATATTTTTTTTTGTTCAATATCTTAAGAAGTACGTCGGTTCGGAAAACTAATTTAATTGAAAAGGAAATATGTCTGGTTCGGCGATGCAAATCGATAAACTCGACGGTGACAATTACGCGTCTTGGTCGGTTCAGATGAGGAGCTTGCTGATTACGTTGGATTATTGGAACGTGATAGAAACTTCGTTGCCTCAAGAACCATCGGCGGGACAAAAGACTGCATGGAACAAGACGGATCGGCAGGCGTTGGCGATGATAACACTGTGTGTGAAACCATCGGAACTAATACATATTAAGTGCTGTAAAACTTCAAAGGCGGCGTGGGAAAAACTAAGTGAAACACATAATGCAAATGGACCTGCACGGAAAGTACATTTATTTAGACAGTTGGTGAAATTCCAGTTCGAATTGGGCAAAAGTTCAGTGGACAAATAAACGAATTTTGCTCTATCGTAGAGACTCTAAAAGAAATCGATGTTACGATGCCTGACGATCTGGTAAGCATTTTGTTGTTGTGTAGTTTGCCAGACGAAATGGAAAATTTCGTTGTTGCCATTGAGAGTCGCGATAAACTGCCAACACTAAGTCAATTGAAGGTCAAGATCTTGGAGGAAGAACATCGTCGTGGGGACAAAGAATCAAACGAACGGGTATTTGCAGTTAAGAATAGGGAACACAGAAACAAAAAACCGCAAGGTGGTCATCGTATGTGGGAGAGTGGCGAGCGGCGAAATGTCAAGTGCTACGGTTGTGGAAAGAGGGGGCATATAAGGTCTCAGTGCAAAAACAAAAATGGAAAGGCGCATGCCGTTGTTCTCAGTGCACGTACCCAAGTAAATAATGATAAGAACAATCAGTGGATATTGGATAGCGGTGCCTCTTCACATATGTGTTGTGCAAAAAATATGTTTTCGTCATTAGAATCATGCATACAAAAGGTTTTTTTGGCATCAGGTGATAGTGTAGAAGCGCATGGCAGAGGTAATGTAACTTTAAAATCAGATTATGCTGACATTACTTTGAGTAACGTACTATATGTACCAGAACTAAATTCAAATTTTTTATCCGTGAGTAAAATAATTAAGAACGGATGTAGTGTGCAGTTCACCGATGGTAAGGCTTTAGTAAGGACAAATGAAAACCAATTAATTTTCGTTGCTGACTTGCAAGATGGAATATTTTTTACAAAGATTGAGGCAGGTAAGGAGTTAATTTTAAGTGCTACTGAAGAAGCGGCACCCATGGTGTGGCATAAACGTTTTGGACACCTCAACTTGGGCGATTTATGCAAGTTATCACAAAAAACTATGGTTGTCGGCATGACGGTTAATAAGCCAAGTGATTTTGCATGCATCACGTGTGCTTTATGCAAGATATCTACTAAGCCATTCAATAATTATAATGCATGCTTTACTTCTAATGTACTCGATGTAGTCCACACCGATATTTGTGGCCCAATGCGAGTTTCATCTCAAAGTGGATCCATTTACTTCATTACGTTTATAGATGATTTTTCTAGATACATAACCACGTACTTCCTAAAGCAAAAATCCGATGCGCTTAAGGTATTTAAAGAATATGTAGCTAACGCAGAAAAACAAACCGGAAAAAAGGTGAGATGTATTCGGAGTGACAATGGACGAGAGTATACTAGCAGCAAATTTGATGAATTTTTAAAATCGAGTGGAATTATACATCAAAAATCAGTTTGTTACACACCACAACAAAACGGCGTTGCCGAAAGAGTAAACAGAACACTCGTCGAGATGGCACGGTGCATGTTGGAGGAATCGAAGCTACCTCAATCCTTATGGTCAGAAGCTATAAATACTGCCACATACATAAGAAATCGGTCACCAACGAAAGTTTTAATAGACAAAACACCCTATGAACGTTGTTTCTTAAGAAGACCGTCTGTATACCATTTGAGAGCATTTGGGTGTGATGCTATTGCATTAAAGAAGCAACCTGGTCGGTCTAAACTGCAACCAAAGGGTGAAATATTATCTCTAGTTGGTTATTCTCAGCACACGAAGGGCTACAGGTTATACGATAAGCATCGGAAAACAATCGTTATATCTCGTGATGTTATATTTTTTGAAAATAAGTTCGGAGGGGCGATGTGTGATGCTGACAGTAGTGCTTTACGCGATAAAGCACCAACTTATTTTTTTGGTCCTAATGAGTCAAGAGATGTATTTCCTGAAGATACTTTTGCTGAAGACGTAATCTCTGAAGATTCAACATGTCTCCAAGAAAGTGAAATTTACAATGCTGACAAAAAATCTATTGACATGCACGACTCGGTCACAGCGAATGCCGAAAGGGAAGCAAGTGAAAGTCAGAGAGTTTTACGATCAGGCATACCCGGACGACAGAGGAAAGTTTCTGCTTCTACCGCAGCTCGAGAAGTTGCGAATAAACTCTTATCGTTGGACCGTGATCCAGTTTCTGTTAAAAAGGCTCTGCAGAGTGATAATGCACCCAAATGGAGAGAGGCTATGCGACGGGAATATAATTCGTTAGTCGAAAACAATACGTGGGATCTTGTCAATGAACCGAAAGGAAAAAACGTCATCGGATGTAGATGGGTCTTTACAACCAAACGTAAGGCAGATGGAAGTATTGAGAAGTACAAGGCGCGCTTAGTAGCCCAAGGATGTTTTCAGAAACACAACGTGGATTATTTTGAGACATATGCACCGGTTGTAAGGCATCCAACAATTCGATTAATTTTAGCTCTGGCTGTGCAGAATAAACTCCTAGTAAACCATGTTGATATTGCGGCCGCTTATCTTAACGGAAGGTTGGAAGAGGAGGTCTATATGCGTCAGCCAGAGATGTTTGTAGACGAAAGACAACCAGAGAAAGTTTGCAGTTTAAAAAAATCCTTGTATGGGCTGAAACAAGCTGGAAGAGACTGGAACAAGAAAATTAATGAAGTATTGTTAAGCATTGGTTTTAACAGGTGCAAAACCGATAATTGTGTGTATGTCGGGCGAAGCGGAAATGAAATAAACATTATCGGTTTGTATGTGGACGATATGATAATAGCATGTTCTTCAGAAACTACTATGCACAGCATTATGCAGAATCTTAATAGGCATGTAGAGGCTGTTGACCGTGGACCAATACAATTTTATCTTGGCATGGAAATTGGCGAAATAACTATACACCAGAATCGATACATTGAAGAATTATTATCCCACTGGGGCATGGAAATTTCCAAACCTGCGTTTACACCACTTCCCAGTGGAACCATATTAGAAAAGTGTACCGACGAGGACTGTTCTCCAACGAATGTTAGGGAATACCAATCATTAATGGGTGGACTGAACTATTTGGCAACTATATCGCGACCTGACATCACTCACACCGTATCAAAGCTATCGCAATTTAGTTCTCATGCACATAAGGAACATTTTACGGCAGCCAAGCATGTTCTTCGATATTTGAGAAATGACTCTGGGGTTTGTTTGGCTTACAAAAATAATAATAGTTTAATTTGTTACACAGATGCTGATTGGGGTTCGGATGCAACCGATCGTAAATCCTACAGTGGCTATGTTATCTACTTTGGCGGTGGTCCTGTGGCTTGGGAATCCAAAAAACAAAACGTTATTGCACTTAGCACGATGGAAGCCGAATACATTGCCATGTGTCAGGGCACGAAGGAAGTCGTATTCCAGCGAAGTCTGCTTTCGGAGCTGGGTTTTGTGCAACATATAAACGAAGCAACTATCATGTATTGCGACAACCAGGGAGCTAGTTTTCTTGCTAAAAATGACATAACACATAAAAGAAGTAAACATATTGATATTAAATATCACTATTTAAAAGAAAAATGTACACATAATGAAATTTCAATTACTTATATACCAAGTCATGATAACATAGCAGATATTTTCACAAAATGTTTAAGTAAGAGTAAACATATAAATTTTTGTAATGAATTGTTCAATAATAATTAGTTTTGTGAATTTGGTTTGAGGAGAAGATTGTAAGATTTATTACTCTTGGCAACCCTAATTCTATTTTCTTTATATTAGTTCTCATATGTAAATAGTAACAGTTACATATCGCTTAACGAGATCATCACCAATTCTTCTTTATACCTACTTTTCTAAGTTCAGTTGAATAAACGCTATCATTATATGAAGTCGAGTTTCTGGCCTTTCATTTCTTCGATCTAACAAATATCTTAGTAACCGATTTCAACAAGTCAGTACAGCCTCATGGATTTCTCAGTCTTTGGAAGTACACTCTGGGGTTCCGCAAGGATCTATTTTAAGTCCTTTATTATTCTCCCTCTTTATTTTTCTATATAACAATCGGCCCCATTAAAGACTCCGTTGCAATAAGCTCTGTCTTAATAAAACAAAATCAAAAGCTTAAGTCATATCTAACAACTACATATGTAGATCCAAATTTCTTAGAAAACTCTAAATCTTATGGGTACGACTATATCCTATGTACATAGATGAGGCTAACAACCTATGCATTTATCTTAATAGTATCTACACTCTCCTGCGAAGCTTTTATTATCGACATATGTAATTAAGCGGGTTTATTTTGGCATTCATCAAATATGCATAACATAAAACTAAAACTTGTGAGAGCTCTGTTTCTACCAATTAGAAATTACGCTGTGCTAATATGTATATAGCAATCCAACTCATCGACTTTCCGTAAATTAGAATTGGTATTTAATTCAGCAATACACTATGAGTATGGTCTCCGAAAATTTGACTGTATTTCAAGGTTTTCGCATTCTATCACTGGCTGTTCACTTAGGCAGCATATCAACATTAGAAATTGCACTTTTCTCTTTAACATTCTAAGAACCCTCCATTGATCGGTATCTCTATGAAAAACTGGACTTTGCTCAATCAAATCGGACAAGAAAATTTTTGTTCACGCCATACATCTTTTCCATATGAGACAATGTATACGAATAGATCATCATTGATTAGAGTGTGATCAAACATGTTTGTTTTTCTCCATATGAGACATTGTATATGGATACATTCTTTGATGGAGTTCACTTATATCTGCTAGAGAAGCATTTTTGATTATTGGGACCATGAAATTGGTCTCTGTGTTTATGCAAGACTAATTATTGATAAGTCAATGGATATGATTGCTCCTTTGTTCCTCTTTGTCTTTAGACAAAGTATACGGATAGATTTTTTGATGGAGTCCACATATCTGCTAGAGAAGCAGTTTTGATTATGGGGACCACTGTCCAAACGAAATTGGTCTCTGTGTTTATGCAAGACTAACTATTGATACCTATGTATGTATGTCAATGGAAATGATTTCTCCTTTGTTCCTCTTTGTCATGAGACAAAATATACGGATAGATTCTGTGCTTGATCAAAGCGTGTCACCAGTGATTGAAATTTTAATTACCCTCAAAAATATGATAGCTGAAACCTCTCTCAATGTCTCCGTTTATAAAAAGTGTCGATTATTGCTAAAGCAGAGGACATAAATTCTCCTTTTGTTTTTCTCCACATGGGACAATGTATACGGATAGATTTTTTTTGATGGAGTCCACATATCTACTAGAGAGGCATTTTTGATTATTGGGACCACGAAATTTTTTTCTGTGTTTATGCAAGACTCGGTTATTGATAAGTCAATGGATATGATTTCTTCGTTGTTCCTCTTTGTCTTGAGACAAATTCTACGGATAGATTTTTTTATGGAGTCCACATATCTGCTAGAGAAGCATTTTTGATTATGGGGACCACTGTCCGAACGAAATTAAATATCGAACTTGAAAGTAGAGTTAATGATCGATCTCTGTGTGTGTGTATTTATCCAAGTCACAGGGCAGTGAATTATCCTTTGTTCTCACATGTGTATGGATTTTTTTACATAGAGCACGATCAATGAGCGAGAAAAATTTCAGTATAAATAAGACTTATGAATTTATGTTATTCATAGTAGCACCAGTATGATTCAACAAATCATAACTAATTTCATCGAAGAGTTCGAGAAGGCTTGCTGGGACTACCCAGAATTTGTTGCGGAGGCGACAAAACTCCTGCACGAATATAGGAGAGACCTTAAAACTAACCAGCTGAAAACGCTATTCCATATGATGAAAGTACTGGAGCATCTAGGAGTTAGTGGACAATTCGATGTTCCTACTATACCAAAAGAAATAAATATTATATTCTATAAAAATAAAAAAAAAATTTAAAAATCAAAATGGTTTTTTATTTAATTTGAATTTTTCAGAAGGTTTAATTCTTTTTTCTGACGCAGCAAAGAATTTCTATGTAAGCTTTGTAGGAATTTTTCTTCATTGCTTCTTCGTAGAAAATTAATCAATATGTTAAATTGATCTCTGCTGATGATCTGGAAACTCATTTTCCAACAGTTGCCTTTCTTCAGTATCATGAAATGTGTTTAGATCAATCAATGGCTTGCTCAAGAGATTTTTGTATAAGTTGACCTTTTCTATCCATCGAAAGCTGCTCGTTTCTTATCATACACAGGATGGAAGTAATTGCTCTTGCACATTTGATTGTGACGATCTCTATTCATTCAGGTGTAATTTTAATTGGCCTCAAGAAAATAATCATTGATGCCGCTTAAACGGATAACGAAAAGATTTTCGTTTATTCACCATAAAGACATATGACTTGTTGCATCCATCTGTGAGACTATATGAAGCATGGCACTTGTTCTTTGATTTTATATATGTATGTACGCTCCATGCTTCAGAACTTCCTGTATGATATGCTTTTATTGTAATATTGTACTGTATAAAATAGAGCTGACGAGACGGTTGGATTGACGCTATTTAGTGGCGTCAGATGAGCTTGTATTTTGTTAAGTTCTATATTTTCTGACGTAGATAGTAGCATCTGTAAGATTTGAGGATCTCTGTCAAGTTCATTGCATAATTTAGGACGGATTGACTTGTTCGCCGATTCGTAATTAATTAATTACAATCATATTTCAGATATTCCTTGACAGGCCTTATACATCCCTCCATCCAAGAAGGTACTTAAAGACACTTGAATGCAGGATATCTACTAGATTTGGATTCTTTCCAATATTTAATAGAATTTAGAAATCTCGTGTATATCACCGACTGTTCTCATAAAGTATTACTTGATGTACCTATATACATATGTGTGATACACATTCATTCAATTTATGTGTTTTATACATTCAAATTTCCTATTCCTGACCCACTCTTATCAAATCAACATTACCCTGACTTATTATATTCCATGCCTTTATGAACGGTTACATAGCATAAAGTAAAGTTGACGAGATGTTTAGATCGATGCTATTGAGCGGCCTCAGATGAGCATGTGTTTTGTTAAGTTTTATATTTTTTCTGACATACAGTAGCATTTCTTAGATATGATTTATGATTAATAAATTACAGCCATATTTCAGATATTCCTTGACAAGCCTTATACATCCCTCTATCCAATAAGGTACCTAAAGACACTTGAATACAGAGCATCTTCCAAATTTGGATTCTTTCCCATATTTAATAGAATTTAGAAATCTCATGTGTATCACCGACTGTTCTCATAAAGTATTACTTGATGTATATACATATGTGTGATACACATTCATTCAATTTATTTATTTTTATTTTTCATACTTCCTATTCCTGACCCACTCTTATCAAATCAACATTACCCTGACCTTGACTTGTGATAAACCATTATATTCCATGCCTTTATGAAAGGTTACAAAGCATAAAATGGAGTTGACAAGACGTTTAGGTCGATGCTATTGAATAGCGCCAGATGAGTGTGTATTTTGTTAAGCCTGGTAGCATTTCTAAGATCTGAGGATCTTTCGAGTTCATTGCGTAATTTAGGACGGATTGACTTGCTCGTTGATTCTGAATTAATAATTACAATCATATTGCAGATATTCCTTGACAAGCCTTATACATCCCTTCATTTGCAGTACGTCTTAAAGAGACTTGAATGCTGGATATATCCTAGATTGATAGATGGATTAGTTCCCAAATTGAACAGATGAGCATGTATTTTGTTAAATTTTATATTTTTTCTGACGTAGTAGCATTTCTAAGATCTGAGAATCTTTCGAGTTCATTGCATAACTTAGGACTCATTGACTTGCTCGTCAATTCATAATTAATAAATTACAATCGTGTTTCAGATGCTTCTTGACAAGCCTTATATGTATGTATGTACATAGGTACATCCCTTCATCTGCAGTACCTTCATCAAAGACACTTTATTGCTGGTTATGTTCTAGATTTGGTTTCATTCCCATATTTAATGCATTTTAAATATTTCGTATGTACATATGTACATATGTTACTCCGACTGCTCTCATAAAGTATTACTTAATGTAAGTGCATATGAATGTTTACTTAATGTATGTACATTCAATTAATTTCTTTTCATATATTCAAATTTCCTATCCCTGACCCACTCTTATCAAATCAACATTACCCTGACTTGTGATAATCCATTATATTCAATGCCTTTGCATAAGTTTACACACACAGATTTGGTCACGGGAACCATCTATAGTCACCGATGCTATTTTCCTTCCGCATTCATCACCCTTCTCGCATTTCCAACTCCCATAGCAAGGTCAGGAATTATACATATGTATATATGTACATAGATACATATATATGAATATATATTACTATTAGAGAGAGCCCCCCTTTTCGTCTTTCTTAATTTAATAATGTTAACAACACACACGGTTCCCCATCCAAGTAGTAACACCACCCGATGCTGTTTGACCTCAACGATCGGTAGATCATGCATTACTCACGATAACATCCAAAAACAGCTCCCCTTATCCCATATTCCCTCACCCATCCGTCGAAATTACTCATCCACATACTGTGCTTCACAATTACACAATATCCCACACACTCCAATGCTCCAGCAATATCCAATAAAAACAAGAACAACAAATAATACAGATGATTATGACGCTGACAAAAAATTCATGACACAACACGCCAGCACACCGAATTAGTAAAATACAAACCATCTATCGTCATCACACACAGAGCCAACCCCTCCCCGATAACGAAAAACCCTCTCCATTCTCCTCTCAATCATCCTCCAAAATTCGCATCATTCTCTCAATCAAACAAAAACTCCAACAACATGATCACACACTCCAACGCTCCAGCTATATCCAAAAACAATTAAAAAACCATTAAAATAACATAAACAAATATCCATGCCACGTCACACACACACTAATCAACACTATCATATTACAATCTTTCGCACTCACCCCAACAACAATCACGAATTACTCATCCCACAGATAAGATCTCATCCATTCATCATTATCCGCACACACACACACACACCCAGATACAAAATCCATATTCACTCCCACTTCCTAATTACAAATCAACTATCATCCACCCCCTCACCCACACTTTCTACACTAACCAACTAAATTCCCATCACTGACAGACATAATACATCAAAATT
Organism: Xylota sylvarum; assembly: GCA_905220385.1. Taxonomy (NCBI): domain Eukaryota; kingdom Metazoa; phylum Arthropoda; class Insecta; order Diptera; family Syrphidae; genus Xylota; species Xylota sylvarum. The sequence goes on along the minus strand of CAJMZQ010000056.1, from coordinate 953,856 downwards.
TCAAAATCACACTTTTTACCCCAAAAACCAATCATTTATAACGCATTTCCCTAAAAATCATCTTTTTGGTTCCCATGCAGAAGGGGCCTATTACCTACTCCTAACAAAGGCTAAATATAGAGCTAAGGTAAGTGTTTTAATTTTGTGGTCAATCTCAGAGTCGGATGGTTAGGGTGTGGTCTAGAACGCTCCTGAAAGCAGCGTGTGAGCTGGGTTAGGGTGTCTGGATGTTCCCAGTATCCCAGTCAGAGAATGTAACAGGAGTATAGAGTTAAAGTTACATTCAAGACGTTTTGTCTATTTCTTGTAATGAAATTGGGTTATGACGCAACATTTTCAGTATATAAATTATTTACAATTATAAATCAATAATAAATTTATTTCCAAGACATATTTCAAGCAATAAAAGACTGGAATATTCTTGACATAATTATGGCAAGACATCTATGTCGAGTTTTATTTCGTGCCATCTCTGTCGACATATATCCTGAAAGAGTAACCCATATATATTTCATGATATATCCTGATATAAATTTGACATTGGCTGTCAATTTGAGTTTTATTACAATAGTCGTTTTTCTTTTTTAGTTCAGAGCAGAGCCTGAGTTGTCAAAAAAAATGCTTGTGTTTCTTTTTTAGTTCAGAGAGCTCAGAGCGCTCAATCCGTGTTTCTTTTTTCGTTCAGAGCGCGCTCAGAGCGCGCGAACGAGAGTAGTACTGCTGTAGAAGGTAAATATAATTTAATAGATAATTAGTAAATATACGTTCAATTTATTTATAAATTTTATTTTAGGATTTAAATGACCCTCCACCTAATAAATAAAGTGGGGGAAAATTATAATCGCCTTGAAAGGATATCGCCAAATCTATAAATCGGGAATTTTTGTGCAATGTTTCACATCAGCAAGTGGATTCGAAATGGAAAAGCCTGAAACGCACATATAAGAAAATGAAGGATGAAAACAAATCTACGGGTCAGTCGAGGAGGTACTGGGAATATTTTGACATTATGGACGAGATCCTGTTCCGGGCACCAGAGATATGTCCTCCAGTGGTACTTTCAACAGAGGACGATACGGTGCGGTGTGCTCCCGTCGAAGCGATTTTGGAGGGAGTTGCAGAAAACGTTGTTGGAGTGGAAGGACCTTCGTTCAGCACAAATTTCCGTAAGAGGAGTCGTAATGTGGACGATGGAGTAGAACGCCGCCATAAGGAGCGAATGGTCGCCAGAAATAGATTTTTGGATCTATTTCAGCAAATGGTGGATAGGATGTAGTTTTTTTTTATTACCTTTTTTTAAATTTTTTCTTTTTTCTTAAATTTATGTTTTTTATTTTATTTTTTATGTATATAGTATAAATTTTTCATTATTTTTTTTTGTTTGTTTCTTTTTCTGCATTTTTGGTTTTATTTTAAAAACATATAAAAAACTATGTGATTTTAGTTTTAAGAACATTGTTCAGCAAATATATATTTCTAATAAAAACCTATTTATGAAGGAACATTATACTATGTCTTTTTATTAAATAAATGTATTTACATGTTAATTTACTAGCTCGTTTTCATCGTCTTCGTCGTGAATATAAAGTAAAGTAGATGAATTGTGTTGGAGATTTTGATTTGTTTTTTTTTCTTCGAGAACTGTTTCAGGTTTTCCCTTTTAATTTTTGGGTACTTAAGACGTTTACTGATTCATCTTCCAGTGTTCCTGCTATCGTATGGGTCTTGGTTGTTGTATAACTGTTTTATTTTCCGGAATTAAAAAATTCTTACTGAAAAAAATAAAAAAAACGCAAAGCATTGTTTACTTTTTCTTAAATTTAAAGTATATTTAACATTTACAAAAATGTACATATATTTACATAGTGAGAAATAGAAAAGGTTTAAAATAGTGAGTTCATCAAACTGTCTCTCTTCGAATGAGCGGATTGCAAGTCAATTGAGTCTGTTTCATCGTCATCTCCATCTTCAATATCCTCAACAAAGATAAATTCTTCGTCCAGGTCATCATTCTGTATACATATATTGTGTAAAATACATGCGGCGAAGATGTATTTTACGATCGATGTTGGTTTTAAGGAGTCGATGTTGAAAAGCCTCCGGAATCTTCCTTCGAGCAAACCGAATGCCCGTTCAATAGTTACTCTGCATTTGGAATGTACCCTGTTAAAAATCTTTTGCTCGTCTCTTAGGTGTTCATTGTCTTTGTATGGAGTCATTAACTACTGCTTGAGCGGATAAGCAGAATCTCCCAACAAATGCTGATCTTTATGAATACTAAAATCACCTGGAATAATATTTGGGTCCTTTAAAACAATTAAACTTTTAGTAAAAGAAGTGAAACTAACCAGAAGTGATTTTGTTTGGCAACCCAGATCTCCTAAGCAGCAATGCATTGTGGATAGAGCCTACCTCACTGGTATAGCAATAGAGAAACTCCAGCTTGTGGTTGCACACACCTTGAAGCAGAACTGTATGAAATTCTTGCGATTAATATACGAGTTGTGCGATAAAATAGGGGCCAGTATTGGTATATGCGAACCATCAATTGATCCGATAACACCTGTAACGAATAAGTTTCAAACACAATTAATTGAATGTCATGAAGATAAAAACAATTAAACTATGTTTATACCTCGAAAGCGATTTTTCCTTAAATAATGCGTGGAAGTTGCTGTGGCTTCTTCGGCGGTAGTCCAACTTATATATTTCTTCGATCTATTGAGTCCAATTATAGTGCTGTAGATATTTGTGACAATCCTCCAGACATTAGTGATGGATACGCCGAATCTCTCTGCAAATGATCTAGTAAGGAGACAAAAATGTTTAGTTTGGTACCTCATACATTCCGGGTTTCCCAAGTACCACAAGGTTATCATCAACTGCTTCTCGACAAGTGTGGACCTTCTACAAGGTCCAAAGCTGTGCTCCTCAAAAGCGTGGATTTCTCCACACAAAGTTTCAAATACGGCCAGATTAATTCGAAAATGTTGTTTGAAAGTTCTGTCCGAAAACCTTGGAACAACATCTTCGGCATAGTTTTCATTTTTTATGACTTTTACTGTATTGTTTTTTTCATTTTCTTCATCACTGTCATTGAAAATTAAATTAAATGCTTCTTTAATTATAATTAGTTTGTCCATGGCGGCAAATTATTTGTTTTCGATTTGTAGACGTGCACGAATTAAATAGTTTACTTTTACAAACTGACAGCTAACATACGGCTGCCAATCATATGGCGGCTAAGTGTTCAATCGCGCTTCAAAATTAAATCAGAGCGCTCTGAGCACGCTCTGTTCAGTACGCGCTCGATGTGTTCAGGCTCTGTTCAGTGCTCTGTTCTGAACTAAAAAAGCAAAACGCCTAAAGAAAACATGGTTGATTGCCGAATTTTATGAGAAAATCGTTCACGAAATTTGTTTCTAAAGGCTCAGTTCGTCAAGTTTTCATTCATTCACACACTTACTTTGGTTCACTTCCGAAATCAGCGAATCCATTCGAACTTTCTGACGTTTGATTCTAAAAGCCTTATAATTTACATTTTGACAGTTCTAAGCAAATGAATCTCGGTTTTATTTGTGCAGTGTTCATCGATTTCTTTTACATACTTATAGGTAAAAAAAAAAAGTACACAAATGACAGATAAAACGGATTGACTCTCACAATCACCACACGTTCTCTTACGTCTATTATGGGCAATTTGAGCAATTATCAGGACTGAAGGAAACTTAACGTCATACTAGTATGATTGGGCCTTAAGTCTTTTTTTTTCTACTAATGGATTCATCCAAAAACGATACCTTCTTTTTCTTTGGGATTTTTCTAATTTTTGGATTTATTTTAAAGATTTTAAAGCCCTCAAGGCAGGAAATCGTCGTTGGTTACTTTTACGTGAGATGAAAATGACATGTGTTGACATAATTTGTCCACCCAGTAGAGAAATAAAAATTTCTAGCATAAAGTCTGACAATAAGTCTAACATAAATATGTCTAATGGAGACTTGGTGACATTATGTCTGACATTATCTGACATAAATATGACTTGTGGAGACACGGTATTAACTTTGTCAATCAAAGAATTTAACTCAATCAAAGAAGCATCTGTCCACCGCTTCGAAATGGTTAAGGAGTTTTCCTACCTCGGAGTAAATAGCATAAGTCAGAAATATGACTTGTGGAGACACGGTATTAACTTTGTCAATCAAAGAATTTAACTCAATCAAAGAAGCATCTGTCCACCGCTTCGAAATGGTTAAGGAGTTTTCCTACCTCGGAGTAAATAGCAACCAACCACGGATGACACCTTATTGGAGACTCGGTGAAGACTTACCCTAGGAAATGGGTAAATGGGCTCAAATCTTCCTACTTGGTTGTTGCCACTTTAGCTATATGGAGCCGAGTGCTGGACGATAAGCAGAGCAGATATTAAACAATTTCTGGAGAAAAATTCTGCGTTGAGGTCGAATGGAGCAAAAGATACAACCTCGTAGCCTCCGAACTGTATCACAATGTCGAAGTATGGACACCTTAATATAGATTCGACGAAGTCTTACCCTAGCAAACCGCTGCTACTTCGGTTTGGCGAAACAAATGGTTTCAAAACTCGTAACTTGATTCCAGAGCCAGTTCTGCTCTATGGAGCCGAGTGCTGGACGATAAGCAAGAAAGCAGAGTAGATATTGAACACTTTTGAGAGAAAAATTCTTCGTCGTCAGATATTCGGTCCCGTATGCGAGGAGGGCGAATGGAGGACAATATATGTGGATGTCGTCCAAAAAGCCAAAAACAATTCGACTACACTGGCTTGGCAACATCAAGCGAATGGACAATGTGCTGGAGGATCTTCAAATCACAGCTCCCAGGTTCGAGACGACAAGGAAGACCGAACCTCCCTTTTAAGGATCATGCTATCGCGTATACTAGAGCGCTTGGTCTAGACAACTGGAAGCAGTGTGCCCGGGATCGAAGAGAGTGAAAGGCTGTCGTGTCCCAGGCACAGACTCTTCACGGGTCGGGAGCCCGTTAAGTAAGTAAGGAAGTTGACAGCGTTGCTAATTGAGGTGTTATATTGTTATAGTGACGTTTCGTTCCGCAATGAAGTCAATGAGCATATGTCCGTTTGTGAACGTGGTGTCGTGAAGGCTGTATTTGCCAATCGTCCTACTAAAGATGTCCTCCTTTGCTATCTTGCTGTTATAATCACCCAATAGGATGTTAGCGTCATATTTAGGACATTGCTCGTAAGTTTTTTCGACTCATAGAAACATTCATTGGCGGCGTTGTTCTTGTCTTTTCTTTGGGGGCGTGGGCATATGCGCCCAAAGGATGAAAAACTGAGGATGAAAAACTGTGACATCTACGCGGATTTGGAAAACAGCCAAAATCATACCATTTCAGAAAAACACATCAAATAATAATGACTTTTCAAACTACCGTCCGATTAGTATTTTGCCTTTTTTCTCCAAGGGTTTGGAAAAACTGATGTTCAATCAAATAAATTACCACTTAGAATCGCGTAATCTATTATCTTCCCTTCAATCAGGTTTTCGTAAAAAACACAGTTGTGTATCTGCAATTTTAAAAGTGTGTGATGGACAACGGTAAAGTAACTATTCTGAATTTACTCGATTTCACTAATGCTTTTAGTTCAGTTGATCATCGAATTTTACAAGGAAAATTACAACATAAATTTGACATTTCTTCAAGTGCGCTTATACTATTATACAGCTCTTTGGATAGCCGTAAACAAACCACTGTCGTTGGGTCCTTTACTTCCGACATTGTCGAACTGAAAAAGGGAGTCGCACAGGGTTCTATATTAGGCCCTCTGTTATTTGTATGTTCATCAATGACATGTAATTAAAAATTTCTTCTATCATCTTTATGCTGATGAGATATATTTTTCTTTCCCTTTGGGACTTATAGAAGACGTGGTTAATGAAGATTTACGCAGTATACATGAATGGGCAACAGCTAATAACTTAACTTTGAACCCAGATAAATTACAAAGTATTATTATATATAAAGAGTCCTTAGACGAATCATACTTTCAAGAAATTTATTTAAATACACATGTTATCCCATACAAATCTAAAGTTAAAAATTTAGGATTTATTATTAATAAAACGCTGACATGGAATGACCATGTGAACAAAGTAATTACTGCAATTTATGGTAGTCTTATGCGTCTATGGAGAATATCAGTTTATTTACCCAAATCCACACGATTAACTCTGCGTCAAAACCTTATTAGCACCAATTATAACATATGGGGCCCGTTTGTATGCTGGAATGGCCTCAATAGGCAAGCAAAAATTAAACGTAGCTTTCAATTCCTGCATACGATTTATTCATTCCTTAAGCAGATTTGACCATGTTTCTCATTTGTCCAACTGTATTTTTGGAGTCTCAATAATGTCTCAACTTGTTATTGAAATGTCCAAGTTTATGTATGGCTTGATACATACAGTGAGAGTCAAAAATTTGTATACAGCCAGCGCCAGCTACTAGTTCAGAACTAAAGATGAGCTATGTCACAAGTGAGTAGAAAAATAATTTAAACACCCAAATAAAGCTTACAACTCACTATTTTATTTTTCACTGTGAAATAGTTGAAAAAAATTATACTTTAGAAATTATTGAGGATAAAAATAAAAATTGTCTGAAAAAGGCAGTCAAAAATTAGTATACAGCACAAATTATTTCACAATTTACTCGTTGATATGTCCCATTAGAATTGAATATTCCAATGTTTTGCAATCCTTGCAACTATTCCATCGCAAGCTGCCCTAGTGTGTGGTTATTTTTTAGTATTTGCAAATAAAAAGTAAAATTTTGTGTTCTTAATGGCGCGAGGAAAGGATTTACCGGTTGAATTGCGAAACTTAATCGTTCAACATCGGAGAGATGGCAAATCGCTGGCGGAAATTGCTGATATCGTCAAAAGAAGTCGTGCAACGGTACAAAAAATTATCGAAAGGTATAACTTGCGAGGAAATGCTGATACTCTGCAGCGTTCTGGTCGCCCTCGCGTTATAACCGGCACCGAAGTGCGGAAAATAGTGAGGCAAGTGAAGAAAACTCCGAAGTCCAGTGCAGTGCAAATAGCGCAAGACGTTACTCAAGACCGTGGAAATACTGTAAGTGCTTCCACAATTCGTAGAGTCTTGAATAATAATGGATTACACGGAAGAGTGCCACGAAAAAAACCATGCATTTTTAGTGTTAATCGTGTGAAACGCCTGACCTTCGCAAAAAGCCACCTTAATACCACTCAAACGTTTTGGGATAACGTTATCTTTAGTGACGAAAGCAAGTTTGAGATATTCGGTTCAAAACGTAGGACTAAGGTCTGGAGATCATCAAACAGCGAGCTTCTTCCCCAAAACCTCACTTCGACAGTAAAGCACGGTGGAGGTTCAGTGATGGTTTGGGGTTGCATGTCGGCTGCGGGTATGGGAAATTATTTTAAATAAAATTGAAGTTGCAAAAAAACGATTTTTTTTACGTCAAAACGAAAATGTCCCGCTGGCAGTTTTTTCAGATCTGGCATCCCTATATCCCATACAAATCTAAAGTTAAAAATTTAGGATTTATTATTAATAAAACGCTGACATGGAATGACCATGTGAACAAAGTAATTACTGCAATTTATGGTAGTCTTAGGCGTCTATGGAGAATATCAGTTTATTTACCCAAATCCACACGATTAACTCTGCCTCAAAACCTCATTAGCACCAATTATAACATATGGGGCCCCTTTGTGTGCTGGAATGACCTCAATAGGCAAGCAAAAATTAAACGTAGCTTTCAATTCCTGCATACGATTTATTCATTCCTTAAGCAGATTTGACCATGTTTCTCATTTGTCCAGTTGTATTTTTGGAGTCTCAATAATGTCTCAACTTGTTATTGAAATGTCCTAGTTTATGTATGGCTTGATATATTATCGAGCTCCGACCTATCTATTTGAGCAAATACATTTTTCTTCATCATTGAGAACTTTAAATATAAACACCTACAGGACCTCAACACTGCAAACACGTAGATCCTTCTTCCCTTTATGTGCCAGAATTTGGATAATGTTACCTACTCATATTAAAAACGTAGATAACCTAAACGATTTTGTCCGCTCTTTAAAAGACCACTTTCATTTTTCTTAATTAATTTTTTTTCTTTATCTTTTAAATATTCTTTAGATACAAAATAATAAAAGTATTATTTTTAAATATATGTAATGATAGTATATTATATCTATGTAATCTTGAATTTGACATATACATACATGAATTATATAATATTGTAAATTTTAATGGCCATAAATGAGATCACAATCTCAAGGCTTTCATTAAATAAGGAAATTGAAATTGAAATTCAAAATCTTGTTCGATCCCAATTGGAATACTGTGACATAGTGGGGTGCCTTTTCTATCGGGTGCATATTGATAGGGTTGAAAGAGTTCAGAGAAGGTTTTCTAAATTCGTTTTCTTTAAAATGTGCTGGAACTTCTCACCGGATTATGAAGCTAGATGCCAACTACTTGCTTTAGTTAAGCTTACGACTAGGAGAAAAATTTATAATGTAATGTTTGTGAGAGATATCCTCTGTTATCATTTAAAAAGTCCATGCTTGTTGGCTTTAATACCATTATATGTACCAGAAAGACCATTGCGGCAACGAGAGTTTCTCTTCCGGGCTTTACATAGAACAAACTATGGGTCGAACGAGCCTCTGTCTCGCGCTGTTTCTAATTTTAACTCAGTTTGGCCTGTGGTGGACTTAAGCTTATCCAGATCTGTTTTTAAAGGACTTTATTTAATTTTTATTGTTTCATAACGTAAATCCAGTAACTTTTTTCTTTCACCGTTGTAAACTATATATTTTTTCTTTTCTGTAATCTGTAAAGTTATATTACTTGCGGATAAATAAATAAGTAAAATAAAAAAAGAATTAACTTCGTTTGTTTTTACTCTTTTACTATTATTTGGGAATGGCTCTATATCCTTAGTGACTTCTCCTATCGTTTCGTGTGGTTTCGCTCTAGTCTAGTTTATAAATACACGCATTGATACTTTTGTCCCTGTATCGATGATAAATTTTCTAATATCGTTATTAATAATTGCCCAAATCCATTAAAGCCTTAAACTCTTTCACATTTCTTATATTAAGTTCACGTTTAAATTCTCTTTTTTTCCGGTTTCACATTTGCACTTGAACTAGGGTTTGATCCTTGTTCGTTTCGTTTCACTCCGTCTCATGTGTCCTGATGTCTCCTATTTTACCACAAATAAAGTGCTTAGTCCCCGTAAAGTTTACTTTTGCCAGACTCCTATTCGAATAATCTTTGTTTGTCATAAAAAAAATTTAATTGCTGTTCTTCCTCTTTTGCAAAACTGCTTGCCTCAATTAAGTCCTTTGACTTTTGAATTACAAACGTAAGTATGAAGACAATCTTTCCAATACCCCGTTTACAGAGATGGTTAGGGTTTCATTTTTAATATACATATCCCATCTACCCTTGTTGATGCTCCCACTCTTAATATCATGTAATTTGGCTTGCATTAACCTTCCCTCAAGAGTTTCGACTCTTTGAGTGTGTAATGCAACAGATTCATTTCATCCCTGATGAATACTAATTAATTCTTTATGTAACTGCATGCTACTGTGTGGCTGTCGAAAGATAATTCTCATCCTCTGTCTTTAACGTTTCGCAACCCGTAATTTCTTTGTTTATTAAGACGGTTGTTGCATTACCTCATTCGTTTGAGCGTTTGTGGCTGATTCCATTGCATCATTGTACGCCCTTATGAAACTGAAATACTTCTTCACTGCTGTTATTATAAGTAGGGATGAAGGATGTCAACACATGAATGGGTACTTATGCCATGTTTAATATCGAACTATCTGGATTGTTTTATTCTAAAAATACTTTCACTATCCCTATCGCAGGATTCTATTCTATTTAATCCAACATTATATTTACTATCCACTACCACTAGCTGCGTGAAAGCTCGTCTATTTATTCAACCCTTGAGAAGGGTGTTTTAACTCCCGTCGTACTCTCTTATCCAGCTCTCAGATTATATACTTATACAGATAGTCATCTCAGAGCGGCTCTCTCTTTCGGCCCATCGCTCTTTAGGTGTATAGGTGTTTCAATGCAAATCAAATGGGAACTCACGCACACATTCTTTGAGCAATGGGGAACCCATGGGCGCAGCCATCTTGGTGTCAAAAATTTACCACCAGGGAATTTTTTTTGTTCCTAATCGTTATTATTTGAAATTGGAATTTGAAAGTGCTATAATTATTTAACGAAAGGAGTATGACAATATCTAATTGCAGTATTGAATTCAGTGCAATAAGATGAATCAATTGACATACACAACAATTCTGTAGAGCTGAATTAATTTATAGCTATTCTGGTGAATTTCTCGGAACAAAACAAAAAGGAAATTTATCTCTCAATTTTAAAACACGTGCAAAACTTAATTCACACTAAAGGAAATTTAATCAGCTGATGCCTGTAATACATATATTATTCACATGCATTCACGGATATAGAATCATGGGAGAGGATTTAGGCTCCGCCCATTTGAGGGTTTAAGCGGGCAGGGGATGACAAGACGACTATCTGTATTAATCTGTGATCCAGCTTAAACTATTTTTTCTATCTGACCGAAAGGGTATTTATTCTTATACATCTGCTGGAAGATGTAGGAGTTTTAAATCGTTGTACTTTGAAGGACTCTACACCTTTACTTGAAACAAAATGTTTGTTTTTACACTTGTTATTGAAATAAATCTTAATATTAACACTATGTATTGACTCAGCAATAATTTTTTTTTCGTGGGTTGGTGTGAATCTTCAAGAAGACACTATGATACCCGTGTCCTCATAGTAGTGTCAGATTTTTACTGACTAAACATACCCTTCCCTTTAGTTATTGTCGTTTACTACAACTAGGTTTCCCCATCCAGTAGTTTTGGTTACATTATATGTACGCGTGAGGCAGGTGGATTTTCGGTAAAATCACCCACTAGAACCACTAAGAGTGGTTGGTACTAATTGCGCTAAATCGAACGGTTTCGTTCGTTGAAGTCGATTAACGAGGTTTCTCATGTCCGATGTTTGGAGTATGGCATGGTTGCAATGACCAACAAGTCGAGTTCGTAACTTCCTAGCAAAGTTTATTATTTCTTCATCCACGGTTGGGATCAATAGATTTCTCTGTATATCATTATTTCGGAGATACCAGGGAGCATTCACAATAGCCCTAATGACTATGTTTTGAAATCATTGTATGGATTCTCTGTTACTTGCTTTAGTGCAGCCCCAGAGTTGTATGCCGTAAGTCCATATAGGTTTTAGCACTTGCTTATATATAAACAGTTTGTTGTATGTGCTTAACTTGGAATGTCGTCCGAGTAGCCAGTACATTTCTCGGTACCAGTTCTAAAGTTCGTCACGTTTTTTTTTTGACATGCGTCTTCCACTTGAGCTTAGCATCTAACGTCATCCCGAGATATTTGGCTTCGGTACGGTATTTGTACCGAATTAATGAAGACGGATATATTGTTTATGTTTCTATATGTAAAATTAGTATGCGTGGATTTGGTCTCATTGAAAGCAATACGCCAAAGTTTTGTCCAATCGCAAATTTTATTTAAAGCGCATTGAAATTTTCCAGTAGCGGACTCGATTGTGCTTTCCGTAGCCAGAATAGCCGTATCGTCCGCGAAGGTAGCTACTATTGTACCCTCAGTTTGCGGAATGTCACGAGTATAGAACAGGAACGAGTATATAATAGGACCAAGGACACTCCCTTGCGGAACCCCGGCGGCAATATCCTTAAACCCTGAGTAGTCCGTTCCGTGCTTAACTCTAAATATCCTATTTTTGAGGTTGGATTCTAAAATGCTGTATAACTTTTTCGGAAAGATCCTACTGAGTTTATATATCAGGCCATCGTGCCACAAACCTTGTCAAAGGCCTGGCACACGTCAAGTAAAACGCTAAAGCAAACCTTTTTTTCCTCTAGTGCTTTTTCGATTTCGTTAGTTATTCTAAATACCTGGTCAAATGTGGAGTGATTCTTTCTGAAACCAAATTGGTGATCAGGTATAAGGCGTCTTTCTTTTATAATTGGTTGGATTCGTTTCAATAAAAGTTTCTCGAATAGCTTCGATGTTATAGGTAACAGTGATATCGGTCTATACGATTTTTTGTCGTTTGGCGGTTTACCCGGTTTTGGGATCATTATCACTTCTGCGACTTTCCACGAATATGGAACGTGCAACAACCTAAACGAAGCGTTTATTATGTGTTGGAGCTTAATTAACGCCTTTTTTGGTAATTCCTTGAGAATTTGTCCGGTAATTAAGTCATAGCCAGGTGCTTTGTTATTTTTCAAATTTTTTATTGCCTGACAGAGTTCAGTTAACGACACACGTTTTATTCTAAAATTATTAGATGTCGGAGGCATATCACTTTGATCACCTATCAACATTTGTCCATCAAACGGCTTAAACGTTTGTTCGAGATGTTCAGCAAATACGTTTGCCTTTTCTTTGTCACTCTTTGCCCATTCACCATTCTTTTTTCGGATTGGTGCCGAATGCATTTGAGGCTTCTTTATATTTTTCACTGCTTTCCAGAGTAAGTAATTTGAAGTTTTTTCGTTTGTTAAGCCTTCGAGATAGACCAATGCCTCGTGATTTTTTAAGTCTTGAATTGTTTTTTTTTTAAGTTTATTGCATAACAAGTTAAGGTGTGCTTTATGTTGGGGGTAGCGAGATTGTTGCCATACCGTGCGCGCTTTCCTCTTTTTGCGAATAAGTTCTTTTATTTCCGGCGGGTAATTCGTTCGCTCTTCTTTGGTTACTTTCTTTCTTCGAGTGTTTTTCCATGCGGCGGCGTTCTGAATATTCGAAATAAAATTTTCGAGTTCTATCTCTAGCTCAAGTGGTGTTTTCAGTGACACATTCAACGTAATTTTTGTTTCGCAATCGTGCCTGAAACCATCCCAGTTAGTCCTATTATTTGTTAGCCTCGGTACTCCTTCTGCTTTCATTAGCCTATCACTTATTGTTAAAACTATCCGTGCGTGGTCAGGGGAGAGGTCAAAGCTTTCCTCTATGTTCGTGATATTGGTAGATACTCCTTTTGTAACGAAAAAGTCTACCAGGTCAGGTATTTTCGCTACGTCGGAGGGCCAGTAAGTCGGTTTTCCTGTCGAATGGAAGTCTACTCCGAAGTCCATACCTACTTTGTACAACAGTCTACCTCTGGTTGAGTTTTTTCTCGAACACCAATAATAAAATTCGTTCCAAGTGAGTCGAAGAGGTCTACAAGCTCGATACTTGTAAGCTTATAACGCGGAGGAAAATAAATAGATGATATATTAATATCCATTGTCTTTTTCTTTACCCGAACTGATGTTGCTTGTATTGCGTCAAGTTCTGTCATGGAATTTAAAGAATGCTGATGCTGTCTTTGATAAATAAAGAAGAACACCCTCTGGGTCTTCCCGAGGGATGGTATGCACAAAATCCTCTTATTTTTAATTTAGGTTCCCTTGTTAAATGAGTTTCCGAGATCAAGCACACGTCAATGTTGACGTTTCTCAAGAATATCTTTAGTTCTGTGATTTTTTCTTTGAGACCATTTGCATTCCATGTTAAAATTTTAATTGATTTGTTCATATTCATTTATTTTTATGTCTTGTACGAGGCTTTATCTGAAGCTTGCCTAGTTTGTCAAATATTATACTATTAATTTTAGTTTGTTCCTCAATTTTGGCAAGGATTATAGAGAATACTTGCGAAACTGTATCCGTCGAAGAAGCTCTTTCTTTGTTTGTCTGGTTGGCTTTTACGGCTTGGGCATACGATTTGGTACCTGAAATTCGGGGTTACCTGTGTTTTGGACAACGATACTGTACTATTTCCCTCTTTGGGTGTTTCTTTGTTGGTAGTTACTTTTTTCTTTGCGGTTTCTCTCTTCTCTTTAGTCGGCATAACGTTTTGATGTAAAGTATCGCGCCTTTATGGCAGTTCCTTTGCAACTTCACAACCACGATAGTTTGCCGGATGATTACCTTTGCAATTTGCGCAAGTAGCCGAGGCTTCTTTCTTTAGATCGCATTTTTCGGATAAATGGCTTCCAGCATATTTTACACATGTCGGTTCCTTTTGACAGTACGGTTGTGTATGATTAAAGCCTTGGCAACGTTTGCACTGCGGTATCGATCTCGAACTTGTGCGCATAGGATCAATTTTTACTACCATATTTACAATATTTTTTATTTTGTAGATATCGTCTATATTTTCGTTTCTCTCGAAAGTGAGCATAAACAACGGAAGTTCATGCTTGACTAAGATTTCATGCCCATCTTCGGTTTGTTGTTTTGTCTTCTTCAAGATATTTACGGCGTCAATAATTTCCAAGCCTTTTGATTTAACGTCACTTATAACGTCGCATTTCGTGCACGATGGATGTATACCCCTTGCTATGACGCGGAGAGGTCTTTCGAACTTATTTGCGTAAGTATACCACTGTATGTTTTCCGCATTTAGTTTTTATACCCTATCCTAAGGGTATATTAAGTTTGACACATAGTTTGTAACATAGAGAAATAATCGGTTTTGTCCCGACAAAGACACCGACGATTTCTTCAGAGAACATTTGATGTTATATGTACCCTGGCGAAATGAGGAGCAGGATATAATGTCCAGAGATTTCGAATCGGCTTTCAATGATAACCTTGAACTCATTGAAGTGAGCAGGGCGAAATATGAAGCATTTGAAAATCGAAGTTTGCTCGAAGAATTAGTAGCCCGAATCCATGGAGAAGAGCACCCAACACAGCAAAATGAAAATTTAGATGATGAGTTTGCTGTATTTGCGTTACCGCAGGTTAATCCCGATGAGAATGTTGTCGTCGATAATCCTGCAATAAGAGCAATTAAAACTCCCAACTTAATTTCGCAGGAGGATTTGCTAAGCACAATTCAGGCACTAAACTTGAAGCAAAGGATATACCTGCAACACGTCCTTCACAACGTAAAGGAAAATACTCAATTTTGTGAATTTGTTGGAGGCGGTGCAGGCGTCGGAAAGAGCACGCTCATTTCAACAATTTTCCAAAGTGTAACAAAACTACAAAATGACGTTCCTGGGGCTGATCCAAACCTCACTAAAGTCTTGCTCTGTGCACCGACGGGAAAGGCAGCTTTTGGTATTAATGAACTAACCCTTCATTCGGTATTTTCATTACCAGTTAATCAGTCATCTAGAGAGCTGATACCACTCAACAGCGACGTAGTAAATACATTGTTTTCAAAGCTTATTGCTTTGAAAATAATAATTATTGACGAAATTTCGATGGTGGGAGCCAGGATGTTTGCATATTTGGATGCTCGGCTGAAGCAAATTTTTAAGAGCACTTTAGCTTTTGGCGGAATTTCTATGGTAGTATTTGGCGATTTAAGGCAATTAGCACCTGTGGGAGATCGTTGGGTATTTGCTCCCAATCGGTCTGATCCATACGCTGTAATAGCGGGAACTCCTTTATGGGATCGTTTTAGTTATTTTGAGCTAACAGAAGTAATGCGACAAAGAACTGATCTTCCATTTGCTGTTGCTCTTAATAACATGGCTGTAGGGCAAATGAGCGAGGAGGACATCCAAATTATCCGGCAGAGAATTGTTTCGTCTTCCAATGATGTACCACCGGAAGCGATCCATCTTTTTTGGTCCAACGCTGAGGCTGACGAGTTTAACTGTCTTAAGCTGAGACAATTGCCATCCCCTGAAATCACTTCCGAAGCAGTGGATAAAATCAAAGGACCAGTTTCTGAGGGAAATAAGGCGAACATTCTCCGATCTTTAAAAGGGTTCAAGACCTCTGAAACACAAGGACTTCCGGCTAAGTTGCTTTTAAAAACGGGCGCCAAATATATGGTTACAGCTAATATCAATACATCTGATGGTTTGGTGAACGGTGTTACTGGAAAACTAATGGATTTAGACTTTGGCACCAGCAATGAGAATAACATAGTCCCTATTAGACTGTGGCTCTTATTTGAGGATGATGCAGTTGGATCGTTGGCAAGATCTAAGCGTCGTCATCAAAGAGAACCAACATGGACATGTGTTGAAAAAATAGCTAAAGTATTTCAATATCGCAAAAATCATCACATATCCATTGAGAGGTTACAATTCTCTGTAGTACCGGCGGAAGGTATTACAATACATAAAGCAGAGCAACAACTGCGAGTGGGCTGTTCATAATAGGAAATTTCAGCCCACCTAAACCTTTTTCTGCTTCAGATCCCGTCCAAATGGAGCTAAAGTCTTTGAAACAGGAGAAGGATTTTAAAACTTTTCAAGATGACATGTTCAACTCTTCAAACAAGTTCACTATGGGATACCAGAACGTCCAGAGTTTACATGCTCATTACGCCGATATTCAATCAGACAAAATATTATTGATGTCACAAGTTCTGTGCTTTGTAGAAACTTGGACGCTGCCGTCGGAGTCCTATGCAATCGATGGTTTCGAAGTATTTGCAAGGATAGATAGCACATCTACAATACAGAGGGGAAAAAATGGAATTCTCTGTTACGCTAAGTCCGGAGTTTGCAGCCAAATAAATGTATTAAGAGCTGGGAATCTTAAGCATCCTATGGCGAAAATTCTACAGTTTGTTCTTTTCGAATACAAAGATGTCCACTATTTAGTGCTTTACAGGAATGCTAATTTTACAAAATATGCACTAAAAGCAGAGATAGTCAAACTATTCGAAGAGTATCAAATGGATAAAGTTGTGATACTGGGTGATTTTAATATTGATTTGAATATAAGCTTGAATAATGAACTAATTAGTACCTTCCTTCGTTCAAAGAATTTAGAAAGTATCTTACCTTCTGGATGTTCTACTACAATTGCATCAACTCAAATAGATTGGGTCTTCAGCAATTTAAATTCCATAACTGCGAAGACCTATGAAACTGTTTTCAGTTATCATGATGGTGTAGTGGTGTTCGTGCAGCCCTAATTTCTTTTTTCTTTTTTAGATTTTAGACTCATTATTTATTTATTATTTCATTAAATTTGTTTATTTATTTCCGAATTATGTATTTATTTAGTTACCTATTTTTTTATTTATTTATTTACTTACCTATTTATTTATTTATTATTTACTTATTTTTTATTTATTTATTTGTTCATTATTTGTTTATTTAATTATTTTTTGATTTATTATTTATAAAGTAGTATTAAGTATATAAATATTGTAATGGGATCTAAAGGATATTTATGTACATAAATGTAGAAAAGTACACATATTTCCAATGTCCAGCTCTCACCTCTGCGTGGTAGGTCCTGGGGGTTTTAGAAATCTTTTAAAGCTGCAAACGAGAGAAGGGGCTACATATACATATATATGTAATTGCATATATAATAATTTTTTGTTTATTTAACTTTTCTTTTTATTTCCAATAATATATTTATTTATTAACTTATTTATTAATTTATTTATTTTTGTATTTATTTATTTATTTATTTATTCGCTGATTTATTATTTATTAAGTATTATTAGGTAAATTTAAATCGAATGCGATTTAAAGGAAATATTTGTACATATATTTACAGTGTCCACCTCTCATCACACCGTGGTAGGTCCAATGGATTTTAGAAATCTTTTAGAAATTTTAACTAGAGACGCGGCTATATCGTATAGAGGTTATATAGGATACGGATAGGGTATCATACGATCCGTTCTAGACGGAATGTAGCTTTCTGTATGTTTTAGATATAGCGCGGTAACTGTCGGAGTCATCTACGTTGACTTTCCATTCGTTATTCCGAATTAACGTGACTTTAAATTCTGAACTAGCAGTTTCTTTAAGCAGGCGATGCAATTTAATATAGTCCGTAATTCCGACGATATTTATAGCCGGCGAAGGACGTGGTTTTCCTTGTGACGCTTTTTGGTTTGGTTGATTTAGAATTTCGATTTCCGGCGATGATCCAGCTTTTCGTTTCTTGCTGGGTCTTTTTTGACTCCCGGTTAGTTTCAAACTCGAGTTCTTCTTCATCCGTATGATATTTAGGACTAACTGCACATGGAGTTGCTTAGCGTTTTTCATGCGATTTTAAGCTCTTAAAGCTAAATTTTCATTTCTTTTAAATTTTACTTCTTTTTTCAATTCTTGATAAAGAAGATCCATTTCATTTAGTTTTAGACGGAGTTTTTTTGTTTTCTTCCGTCATTTGTTTAAATTTCTCTGAGTCGCGTTTGTCTTGAGCTTGCTCCTCCGGCGGACTTCTTTTTCCGGAGACACACGTCATTAATGATGGGGACCATGCTACCCTTGATTTGTTCACAAAAGGCTTTACAAGATGTAATAATTGACTCTCCTCAGAATCCGTAAAGCCGACCTCCGAAGAGGGTGGATTTTCCAGTAAATCTGGACTGCCACCTGGAGTATTATATCTTATTGTTTTATCCATTGCATTTGTGTGTATACTTATTATTCCGCGTATACGGTGGGTGAATTTTAGTCGCCTCTTACGACAGGCATGTCTACCTCGGGTATATTCTAACACTTAACCCGAAGGGGGTATAATGACGTCTTTAAACTGATTGTTTTCTTTTGCGTACTGATTTATATGAATTTGACGTAGGATCTGAAATTTTCTGTTCTAAATTTGCATCTGTATTTGAATTGGATTGCGGAATACTTTGCAGGACTTTTGGGATTTCAACGGTTGTGCTACTCTGGCTTGGTATTTTGTTTTGAATTAATTATCGATTTTGGCTTAAATCATAATGGAAAGGTATTTTATCTTCTTGGAATGCTATAATACCTGAACCTATACGATGTATTTGGTCGATGTGTCGTTTCCAAATATGACCATCATCTAACTTGACAGTGTAGTGTAAACACCAAGGAAATCGATTACAGTGCCGATAGCTCTTCGTAGTATGCCATTCTTCGTTTTCAAATACACCACACTTGCCGTCTTGCAAGGGGACGATGTTGATGATTTTCCCCATCAGTCACTGTTGTTTTCTGAGGACTTAACTCGGTTCTGCAGCTACAGAAGGTACTCCTTTGACCAGCACACCCAAAAGTGTTTTTTTTTTTTGAGACAGCCTCCGTCATCTATTTTAATTTGGATACCCACTCATTTTGAATTAATAACTCAACAATAGCGTTTAGAGGTCCCCCAATTAAAAAAAATGTCCTGGCGTTAATATTGCCTCATCGCTGGGATCTCACAAAGAGGACGAGAGTTTTGAATGGCCTCTATATCTGCTACTACAGTCGCCAGCTCTTCAAATGTTAAGTACGCTTGCCCAATAGTTCGAAAATAGTGATTTTTCGCCAATTTAACGTCCGCCTCCCAATGACCACCAAAATGCGATGCGTTTGGGGGGATATGATGACAATTGATCTGTTTCGCTGCACAGCAAGTCGCGATATCGTCTCGAGCTTGTTGTTCCATGAACTGTCTTCGAAACTCTATTAACTAATTCCGGGCACCAACAAAATTTGCCCCATTATAGCAGAAACCTCAAACCCCACAACCTTTTATACGTCTTGTGGCTACGTTGTCCTCGACGTTTTAAGGTGAAATAAAATGGTCCACAAAAGTTCACATCGCTTTGTACCACAATTTGGCAGCGTCAATTCTGGTGTCTCCAGCAACCGGTTTTGTATTCGTGGACTTCGTATTCCAAAGACAATTGGATTTTGTTAGTGCCGTTTCTAAATATTGGCCAATTTGCGAAGTGCTATACGAAATTCTTCCATGGTCTCAGCGTCGCTTTGCTTCCTCAGATGAAAGCAATAGTTTTCCATTATTTCTAATGGAGCTGGAGAAGATTTTCGAGAGAACCCTGGTGACTTCGGTGTAAATTTTGTTTTTTGGTTTTTCAGGCGCTAGTTTGTAGTTTGTGCTGATTGTTCTGTCATGAGGGCTTTCCGCAGTGTTAGATGTAAGGATTTCGCACCCTGGAAAATCTGTCCTAAAGAGGAGTTCTAGGATCGCAGAGTATGATTCTGTCCAGGATCCGTCTGGATTTTTGATGAAGCCTGGGATTACCTACGTGTTCAGTTGACTCTATTTCACTGCAGAACTTGCTTCACGAAGCATTCTTGGCGTAGATAGTGTTTTTCTGAAAACTTAATGGACTCCCGACCCGTAAAGAGTCTCTGCCTGAGACACGGCAGCTTTCCACTGTCTTCAATCCCGGGCACGCTGCTTCCAGTTATCTAGACCAAGCGCTCTGGCATCCGCGATAGCTTGATCCTTAAAACGGAGGTTCGGTCTTCCTTGTCGTCTCGAACCTGGGGGCTGTGATTCGAAGATCCTCTTTGCTGGAGCATGATTGTCCAAGCCAGTGTATTTTGGCTTTTTGGACCACATCCACTTCTTGGTACACCTCATAGAGTTCGCGGGTATATCTTCTCCTCCATTCGCCCTCCTCGCATACAGAACCGAATATTCGACGAAGAATGTTTCTCTCGAAAGAGTTCAGTATCTGCTCTGTTTTCCTGCTTATCGTCCAACACTCGACTCCATATAGCATGCGTTTCGTCTTCCGAGTTAGAAGTTGTTTTGAATCCATTTGTTTCGCCAAACCGAAGTAGCAACGGTTTCCTAGGGTAAGTCTTCGTCGAATCTCCACTAAGGTGTCATTCGTGGAGTTGATATTTACGCCGAGGTAAACTCCTTTAACCACTTCGAAGTTACTGTTGTCAACGTTTTGTTCTAGACGGTGGACAGATGCTTCTTTGTTTGTTGACAACATGTCCTCATTCCACACTTCAAGACCAACTCGTTTCGCCTGTTCTTTAATTGCCGTAAAAGCCTCTAACACGGCGCACTGGGAGCGACCGATGGTCTCGATGCTGGACAGATTTGTTAAAGATAGTGCCTTCCGTATTAATACCTCTTCCCTAACCCTGGACATCCGAAGCTAATTGAAAGGAAAAATCACACCAAATCCTACTTTTTGATTCTCACTTTTCCAGTTAAGAAATATCTGTACTACGTTGATTGGCTACATAGCGAAGCCCCATATTACATTGTTCAATGTGATCTGGAAAGGTAATCTTGAAAGGCGGTTGAATTTCACAAGCTGAGCTGTGACCATTACAATTCGTTCATTAAATTAATCGGATCGGATTTCCAATGGATGCATTATATACCTCTGTTGGTCGTGGTTCTCCATTAAACCTAAATGGGAAAAGGAAGACCCTGAACCATTCCGAGATTTTTATAAATTTTAAGATGATTCCCCAAGAGCTACTTTCCAGAAAGTTCTGGATAGGCAGTGGGCTATGCTATCTTCTACGTCAGTATCGCCACCTTAGCTCACGTTGTTGAAGCCTTTTTATGTTTAGGAAAGGCACTAGCGCGAATTTTTTGTGATAGATCTGTCTCAACTTCCTTCCGTAATGGCGCTGAAGCATGGATTTTATCTAATGCGGATTAAGTCATCTACAGTCGCTTCAAAAGAAAGATTCTTTGTAAAATGTTCAATCCCGTTTGCGTTGAGGAAAATTTGGAGGAGGAGATTACGCGACGAACTATACAAGCTGTACAGCGACATCAACATACCCAACAAACTGCGCATCAGTCGTATGGACATGTATAGCGAATGTACACCATCGAACCCGGAGTGTCAACGCCGTATAGGAAGACCATGCCTTAGGTGTCGCACAAAAGTAGAAAGGACTTGGAGTGCGCAACTGGAGGCAGTTAGATAACTTACTGACTTATTTAACGGACTCCCGACCCTTTAAGAAACTCGGTCTGGGATCGTCGATCTGCTGAGCCGGAAGCCGAACTGGTACGTGCCGATTAGTGTGCTGCAGAAAGGCTTCAGACGTTCCACACAGTACATTGGATATGATCTTATATGCGACATTAAGCAGGGATATGGCTCGGTAATTCTTACAAGACATAGGATCGCCTTTCTTGAAGATAGAGCTGATAGTCCAGTCATCGGGCATGACTTGATCCACCCATATTTGGTTGATGACTTGGTGCACCCACCAAAGCATCACCACCATGTTTGAAAAGCTCTGCTGGTAGACCATCCGGCGCCCTTGTTGTTCTTCAGCTTTTTGATAGCTGAGCCGACCTCTTCAAAACTGTGAAGGGGGATGGATTCTTCATTGACTGGATGCGGGTTCTTTTTTTGCCCTATCACTCTCTCCACCTGATGCCCATTAAGTAGCTGCTGGAAATGCTGCTTAAATACATCTACTATTCCCTGTGCTTGGGTGACTAGGTTTCCTTCACTGTTTCGAAGAGCCTGCATTCCGGGCTTGAAGCCAGCTGCCAGTTGCTTGGCTTTCCTAAAAAACATCCGGATGTTGTTTCTATCGCGGGATACTTCGATATCCTTGAGCTGGGAGACTGCGTGGGCCCTTTTCTTCTTACGCAGGATCGTCTTCTCCTCCCTTCTTCTGGCTCGATACTCTTCTCTCGCTGCCCTTGTTTTGCGCTGCAGCGCTTGCATATGTGCATTTTCTGCCACCTTTTTCCGACGCATGCATTCATCATTATATCAAGGGCTTTTTTTCGGTGGTGGCTGGTAGCCTATGGTGGTCTCTGCTACCCCTTTGATGATGTCGCGATACTGGTTCGACAGATTGTTGGCGTTTGTGGATGGTGAATTCACAGCGGAGAGTCTCTCGTTCAGGCGCTCTCTGTAGACTCTAGCTACTCCAGTCATGCTAAGGCTTCCAACGTTGAATTTCTTTTTCTGGGCGGCTTGCAGCTTCTTCTCGTTGGATAGTCGAGCTCTAAATTTAGCTGCAACAAGAAAATGGTCAAAGTCAACATTTGCCCCTCTGATAGTTTGCGCATTCAGAATGTTCGATGCGTGCCTCACATCTATTAGCACGATTTGATTGGCGGCTCGACCATCTGGAGAGCGCCAGGTTGCTGTGTGGATTCGTAGTCTTTTCTGAAAACACATTCGCTTATTATCTGGCGACTCTACGGCTGAGACCCCAAGCTGTGGAGACTCACCGGCAGCGAATGTCTACCGAGCTCAATTCCGATATTGATGCAATTATCAACTGTGGTACGAAAAACCGAGTTCGTTAGGAGGTGTAGACGTTTTTCAGTCCTGCGGACTTGGCTACTATCTATAAAGCTTATATTCGTCTAAAACTAGAATACAACGCAACTTGTTTGAGCTTATTAGATCGTGAGCGGCAGGCATATAGATTGATCGGTGATCTTTCAATTTGCGATCAAATCTCTTCGCTAAAGCATCGTCAAAATGTTGGATGCTTATCGGTCCTGTACCGATATTTCCGCCATAGTTGTTCGGATGAAATCTATAGTTGTGTCCCGTCTGTCCGTCAGTTTAATCGTACTACACGATCGGCCTCTTTCGCATACCCTTATCTTTTAAAACCCATTTTCGGTCGCACAGTAGAATTCAGAAATTCGTTCTTTAGCCACTCAACACGCACGTGGAATGACTTACCCTTTCCTACCAACTTCTAACTTCCTTATACCCTTTCCTGTCAATCCATTACTGGGTTTATAACTTTAAAGGACCTTAGTCCTAAGTGATGAATTACATTAAAAAAAAAAAAATGGTCCCAGTCAGCGAGGTATGCGCTGTATAGCTTCTGGGCATTTGCCGTAAGGTCGAAGGTTCGGTTGAGGACCATACAATTTGGTGTTCTTCTTGTTGGGTCTTGAATGCGGCATGACCCAGCAAAGGCTAAATGGAGAGCTAATGTAAGTGTTTTCACCTCGCGGTCACTCTCAAAGCGTGTTATTAGGGTGGAAGGTTCAAGACCCCTCGAACCTCGAACATTGAACGCTGATTATACAGTGCTTAGTGCCGCGACTTTCGATTCTCAGACTAGACCAACGTTTTTTCTCTTATTTCACTTCTTCCGAGCTTTCGGAGAGTGACTCCGTCATTTTTGACTTCGAACGTAGGCGATATGGATTCCTTGGTCTTGAAATGAAATTAGGTTATTGACCTCAAAGTTAAAGCTAAAGTCCATCGCATAGCTGGTCTGCAAAGTTCATTTTGGCGATTCAATTGCCGACGGCTGCTGATAAATTCATTTCCCGACAGCAATTGAATCACGATTTTGATTATTATTCATGCTCGTTGCGATAAGATGATGACATGCAGATAAACAGGGTTCATGTTACGCTGCAAGTTAGTTAGTTAGTTAGTTAAAAAGTGATTTATTTAGCATATTTCTTCGTTATAAATTCACAATTTTTTGCAATGGCTTAAGCCGTCAGCCAAAAAAGAGAGTTAATACTAAATACATATACATACATATGTATGTATATCTATTTTGCATTAAAATTTACTTCATTACTTTACTGTATTTTTTTAAATAAAATAAAAGTGTAGTTCAAAATTATTCATTCATAATTTGGTGACGATATTTCCAGGCAGTCCTAACGAAACTAACCAATATTGACCAGTTTTGACCATTTAATATTGCAACTAGTTCATGCGTTGAGAGATTGATTGGTTTTTCCCCAATGAGCACGTCTGATAGCGTTTAGGATTGGACATACTCCTACAAAATGCGAAATATCTTCTCTTGATTTTTGGTTGCAAAGCGTGCATTCCTCACTGCTATCGTTTCTGTGTGGCATATAGTTGAGACGCAAGAGTTCGCCCCTCACTTTGAAAATAGTGGAAATCGTGTCGATGTCGTAAAAATAGTTATTTTGCAATAAGTTGTGCTGTAGCGCACAATATATCATTCTGGTCTCACTTTGCTGTGCTTTTAGTGTAAATGACTCAAACTTAGATTGTCGTATCTTCTCCAACAGCAATTGAAGAGTGCCTTTCCAGAACAAGGGGTTATGATGAGTATGAGATGGGACGCTACTAAGTTGGGAAGTCGGTGATTAGGGAGTGCCAGAGCCTTCATAATGTAGTTAAAATGCATCTTCAGCGTAAATATGTACAAAGGTGGTAGACCTGTTTCCAGGTGTATCATGTAAGTTGGAGTATTTTCGGGCAATCTGAATATTTTTTTAATGAAGTATCTAAGAAGTTTTTCAACATCGTCATATTGAAAAACACCCCACACCTGCGCAGCGTAGCACATTATAGCTCTCATAACCGCTTCAAACAGCTTATATTTTGCACTAGGAGTAATTTTGTTTTTCCCCAGAATTCCTTTTCAGTTGCAGTTTATGGCAGTCTTAGATTCTTTTAGTTTCCACTGGAGAAGCTTTATAAATGAAAGTCGGGGAGTGATAATGATGCCCAGGTATTTATATTCTTTGACTTTCTCCAACTCTTCGTCCCCCACGTCCATTTTTCCTGTCTTGAGTAGCGACCTGATCCATTTCGGAAAATCATAATTTTTGACTTGCTTATGTTTACTTTTAAATTTCACATTTGGCTATATTGAAGCAGTTTATTAATCATAATCTGCAGCATATTAGGAGTTTCTGCCAATAATACTATGTCATCTGCGTACATTAGGACTTTAATTGTGAGGCTAGTGAACATAATCCAACCCGGCAAAAATTATGTCAGATCATCTAAGAAAATTGCCAAAAGGAGTGGACTTAGCAAGCATCCTTGTTTTACGCCCATTTTAGACCTAAACCACTCGGATAATTTTTTCCCGTTCCAAACAGCTGCGGTATTTCTTTCGGATTACATTGGTCATTTTTGTTGACAATCCTAAATTGCTGAGTTTATAGAAAAGAGCATTTCTATCGATTGAGTCGAATGCGGCCTTAAAGTGAACAAAGAACGCGTATAACTTTTTTCCCTTGTCCGGATACGTTTTTGCTATACTTGTAAGGGTGAAGATACAGTCCACAGTTGAGTACTCCTTTCGGAAACCGGCTTGGAACTCGCTGAGTAAATTATGTCCCGAAATCCATTGTGTAAGGCATTCCAAGATGATGACTGTATATATCTTCATGATTGTATTCATAAATGTGATTCCTCGGTAATTGGAAGGTTCATTTGGCTCTCCTTTTTTAAAAATAGGAAAAATTAAGCTTTTCCTGAAACTTTCTGGAACTTTCCCAGTGTTATAAATCGCATTGAATGCGTCTGTAAGCTTTTGGATAAAGCTCGTTCGGTGGCGTTTTTGTAAAATTCATATGGCACGCGATCTTTTCCAGGGGCTTTGTTAGAAGCATGGTTGTCGTTTCTTTATTCTCCGTGATGATTGAAGGGGATTAGCAGCTTTGATAATACTGGATACTAAGACATCTGCTTCATGTGCAGACTGAAGTTCAGCAACGTCTGCGGCGTTGAGAAGAGAGTCTAAGTTGTGCTGGTATCTTTGTAAGTGTCTCTCCTGCCATTGAAACTTGGGCAGTAGACTCATTTCAGGTAAGGAGCTAACGTTATGTGTCGCTAATTTTATATGGACACATAGAGGTAAGTGATCGGAAAAAATAAACTGCCGAATTCTAGGTCATCTACAATATCAATCCAATCCCCACGTACCAGGCAGAAATCAATCGTCGAACACGAAGTTCCTCTAAGAAAGGTCAAATTACCAACTTCATCACCTTTAGTTCGACCATTCAGCATAGTAAGACCAGTAGATTCACACATCTCAATAAATTTCCTTCCATTACCGTCGATTTTTGGATCAGTTGCATTCCTCGTAGTTCTCACCGACGCCGCTATAAATGCTGGTTCTGGTTCAAATTTTCTTTGTCTAATTCTAGTAAGAAGTCGTACAGGTCTAAAAACTCGCTTATCCATTTGTTAGAATTTATATAGACAGGTATTATGTAAAATAGTTTATTGTTCTCGGTTATCTGCACCAAAGTTCGATCAAGTTATCGATCAAGCTACATCTAATGGCCTTATTTAAGCTTTTTTTAATACCGTAAAGACATCCTCCACTAGGTCGACCGTGGGCGTGAGTCCTCGTAGCTATATCCAATGTAGAGTGTAATTTTCAAAGTAAGGGTTAAATTGCTCTGTTTTCTTATCAATGAAAGTTTCAAAAAGGAAAAATATGTCGTGTTGGTTTGCAAGTTAAAAAAATTCATGGAAAAGTAGTTTGTTGCGTAGACCTGCTATGTTGTTACGCTGCAACATACTGCCAGGCCACAGAAATGTAGTCTCAGTTACCGGAAACAGTGGTCACGAATTTAGGCAAGGTTCCACTTCCACTAAGACTGTTGCGTATTCTTCAAATGTAAGAGCATAATGGTCGATGACTCGTTTAAAAGGGTATTTCATGGATTTTACGTCAGTTTACCAAAGTCCATCGAAATCAGGGGCAGCAGGAGGATTTAAATGCCATGTGGTACCATTAACACTTGCAGTTGCGTCGCGATGGCTTCAATCCACTGTTTTACCAACTGTGATTACTCTTGGTGCAAAATATTTTCAACCCCTTTGAAATTACATCTACAATCGCTGTACAAGGTGTAGGGGATAGTGAAGCGTTTGAACACTGCCAGAAAAGCGGATGAATTGTAGTCACTCAAAAGTTCAAGATGAACTGCCTTTGTACAGAAACAAACGAAAATTGCTACTTATATACGCTTTGATTACTTTGCTACAACAACCCTTTTATGCCTTTTAGTTGCACGGGACTACCACAATCCACTTCGAATTTG
Source organism: Xylota sylvarum (assembly GCA_905220385.1). NCBI lineage: Eukaryota > Metazoa > Arthropoda > Insecta > Diptera > Syrphidae > Xylota > Xylota sylvarum. The sequence continues at coordinate 926,214 of CAJMZQ010000056.1, read as the reverse complement.
TGAAACGGAAGTGCTTGGTTATTCGTACCGTGGGTGCGTCGTGTTGCTATGTACCTGTAAAATTCCAAATACATATGAATGCAACCTTTAATATTTGATTTCAGACGCATAATCCAATATTTGATTCGAAGGGACACCATCATGAGTAGCTAACCTCCATGAATCGATTTTAGGTGAACTTCATGAATTATAAGCGACCTTAATGCCTAAATCACAATGTCACATGAGTTGCAAAATAAGAATTTAATTAATAAACACTTTTCAATTTTATCAATCAGAATGGATAGATTTTTACAGCAACTAACAAATAACTAACAAAGCTAAAGTTGGAAGGAAAGCCCAGTTGCCTTTTCATATTTTGCTTAAGCTGCTTATAATCAGGGTCTGCACAGTCATCTTTGGGTTCGGCTTCCACAACGTCGATTAATTTCTTGGCGCCCTGCAGCACCGCATTGTCCATTGGCATCGATGATTGTTTCATTGAATCCTTTGGTTTCCCTCCCAACTCCATTGTCCTTACGAGCTGCTTCGCTGTCTATCCCGCACATTCTGGTACATTTTCGAACTCTTCATTCTTTACGCAAGCCTTCTTTGGACAAGCCTGTCAATGTCTCTGAAGCTCTTACAGCAAATGGCTGTGGATTCCATGAGTTCCAGGCTATATGCGTCCCAATATGTGGATCTTGGCTGTCTATAGAATTTGGCATTTTTGGAGGAAAGCATGTTTCAGCCGAAATAATTATAAATTTTGATCCACCAATCGAAATCTTATGCATTGAATGCACTAGCACTGCAACACTGTTTGTATCATTTTGTTATGACAAAATGGTGGTCAACATATGACATATGTATTTCGCCACTTTAATATCCTTCACATGCAAGATATTCTGATGACAAAATTGTTCATGTCATCTCTTCAAATTTGTCTTATCAGCTTTAGCTAAATGTCACCTTCATCTTATTCCGACTGCTAGCACAGTATTTCCCCTTCATAATTCATACTTAGAATTGTTTGTTACACATTTCAATCCTTTATCTAATACACAGTTCAATGGAAAAAGTTTCAGTCGATTGTCTGGCACATGAAGTAATAATGTACATTGGATAAATTCACGTGAATCTCCCATAGCTAACGTGGAACCTTTCGGATACGCTTTCTTACTGATGAGTACTGTTGGTTAGTATTAGGATTAGGATTAAATAAATAAATAGTACTGAAAGTACTTATTCTTTATGGAATAAGATAAATCTACATTTCCCTTGAAGATCGGTGTTAGTGAGATAAAAATGTCTGAGGACTTCTGAATTTCTAAAGGAATTATCCCTTCAAGCAGTTTGAATCTACGTATGTATAATCTAAAGGATTTTCGACTCTGATATGAGATTTTTGTTAGTAGGGTATGTTTGTGTTGATTCATAGATAAAGTGCAACTTTGCAACAACTGGGAAATAGAGTATCCAAAATCTGTTAAAGGCACCGGATGATTTCCTTTCGGCTTTCTTCAGTGAAAATTCATATGCTTTAAGAATCCGCCTGTTGGATTTGCAATCCTGTGAGTTGCTTAAAATCAGCGATCTAGTGTGTAGTGAACAAAATGAGTTTTTAACTGATCATTTATTTAGTCCAATACATCTTATCAGAACTACAATTCTCCCTATATTCTCGAGTGTCCTCTGTCGGTTATTTAAATTATCTTTTTTTTTTTGGGTAATCCTTCAGAAAACTACAACACATCAACCGAATCCACAATGAAATAGTTGCGGATGTCAAATCTATGGGAAGATTCGATCCGTGTGTTTTCCACGATACAGTGAATATCATTCACATTGCCGACATGTGAATCGTTCATTTCAGTGGATTGCATAATTCAAATTTTGTATTTTTAGTGAATCATTCCCCCCACACAGGTCGGGGTTCTACGGAACACTGTAGAACTGCTATTGCAGCAGATGAACACTGGACTTCGATTTTAGCTCGTAAACACTTTCTAGCTTATTCCACATATTCTTTAATGAGGTACAATTCAAAATATGAATAAGAGGTTGTGAACTAATGCTAGTAACTATAATTGTTTGTCCTCTGCTATCAGCCAAAGTCCATTCCTGCAACCTCTTAGCAAAATCTCCTTCGCTGTAGGTGACTCCTGCACTGGTTTTGATTCAATTCCCGTAACGTTTTTCATTTATTTATTTTTCGATATATGAGAGTACATCAACAGATTAGATTTCCTGATGAATAATTTCATATTCACAATAATACTTCAAAATAATTCACAATAATAATAGAAATTAAGGAAAATGTTGCAAACAAATTACTTTGTAAGTTAGTTCTAAACATTTGGATAAATGTAAGTCGATATATTCATATAAAGAATTAAATAAACTGCAGCAACGAGAAATACGTTCATGTTAACCAAAAACCGTAGAATGAGACAATTCAAATATAAGCGGTCTTGATCAAAAGAAAGTAAATTTTCGTTATTAATCGTGCAACAAAGAATATCGAATTTATATTTAGAATAAACATAATGCAAAAATCTTTCCGCCTTTCTTCTAAATTTTGTATACCTAAGAGTATCTTTTCCTATAATCAAGTAAAACTTCATTATTTATAGCAAAGTGTCTAAGGTCAAATCGAAGAAAACATTTTTGAACTCTTTCAAATCGTGTAACGCTGTTGACAGTGATTGGATTCGAGACTATTGAGCAATATTCCGAAATCGGACGCACTAAAGAACAATAAAGGTATTTAATTGTATAAGGATCTCTAAAATCTGAATCTCTTTACAAAACCTAAAATTGAGTTTGCTTTGGAAACAAACGCATTAATGTGTAGGTCCAATGCGAGTTTAGAATCGAAAATTACACCTAAGGCTTAAATATCTTGTACTCTACTTAAAGATTCGTTGCCAATTTTATAGCTTTCGAGAACCGGATGTAAACTTCGACTGTATATCATGTTGGCACATTTCTTCAGGTTCAATTCCATGTCGTTTACTTTGCACCAGGTCTGGAAATCATTTAATTCCTTTTGAAACTCTATACAATCCTGCATTTATGCCAATGTTTTATAAATTTTCACATCATCTGCATACATAAGACAATGATAGTTTTTTAAACTGTACCTAACTCATTTACAAAAAGTCAAAATAAGGGATTTCCTAAAAGGCTTCAGGTACACCGGAAGAAACAGTAATTTCCTTTAAAAAAAATTGCCTCTGTTGACAATCTGTTTATGTCTATACAAATAAGAAGAAAACCATTTAAGAATAGTTCCATCAAAGCAATATAATTTTAATTTCTGAAGCAAAATGTTTAGGTTTATTCGATTGAACACTTTGACAAATTCCGTATAAACAACATCAACTTGACCGTGGTTTTCTTGAGTTGAAATACAAAAATTGGTTAATTCAACCAGATTGGTGGCAGTACAGACCACGAAAAAAAACGTGTTGAAAATTTGATTATACAAGACAATTTTTTTTGAACTAGTTTGTCCACTGTTTGGAATAGTACATATCTTACTTATCGCTCTGAAATTAATAATCAGATCTTTATCACCTGGTTTATAAACTGGGTTAACACGGGACAATTTCCATTCACTAAGAACTCTTTTGACAGAGACTGATCAAATAGTAATTGAAGAGGAAAGCTTAAGGACACTGCACAAGATTCGAGAACTAAAGGATAAATTACATTGAGATCACAAATGGAGATAGGTTCCAGCTGATAAAGAGCTTCCATAACCTCATTAATGTCACACTGTAAAAAGCAACAATCTGTAATCATCGATAGTGAATCAAACAATGAATGGGTGACCAGTCTGAGCATTTGAAGAACTATTGGAAATGTTCTGATTTACTTACTTAGGTGGCGCTACAGTTCGGGGTGAACCTGGGCCTCAACTAACAAGCCTCTCCAGTTAGCTCGGTCCTTAGCTAAGGGCCTCCAGTTGCGCACTCCAAGCTTGTTCAGGTCCCCTTCAACTTGTGTGTTCCACCTAAGGGAAATGTTCAGCAAACATTTTAACAATGACTTGTGGGTCAGTTGATGACTGATTTTTGTATTGCATCATTGAAGGGACATCAAGACTATTTCGTTTAGAATTTACATAGCTCCAAAATCGTTTAGGATTATTTTTTAGATTTGTTTCAAGTGTACATACGATCTGACAAGAAATTTCGATAAAAATATAAAATTCTTTCTAAGACGACAGAAATTTGAATATTCCTTTAGACCAATAAATAAAAAATTATTACTTAAAAGGTTTGAGTTATTAGAATTGAATTTAAGACAACTTTTTATTTAAGTTGTGAAATATTTCGTAATTTTCAAATATAATATCCTCAATTTCAATTTCAATTGCTTTATGTAAAATATAATTTCTTAATAAAGGCGATCAAAAGAGCTCAAAACTATTTTAGTTTGGAACTTCCATATATTCCATTGTTCCCTACTGCATTCCACCTTTTCTTTCCAAAGTTTGTGAACAAATTATGTATAAACAAATAAATGAATATATCACACGTGATAATCTACTAGTTTTGGTTCAATATGGATTTCATGCCAAACATAATTGTACGACTGCTCTAATGAACGTTGTAGAAGATATAAGAGAGAAACTGGATAAGGACCATGTTACTTTCTTGATCCTTCTAGACATTTTGAAAGCTTTTGATATGGTTGACCATTCTACTCTTGGCCACAAAATACGTAATTTCTCTAACATGTCTCCATCTGCTATAAAGTTACTTTCATCTTTTCTAAGTGAAAGCAAGCAGGCTGTGTCTCTCGGGGGCGTTCTATCAGAATTTCTTCCTTTGCTGCGAGGCGTTCCCCAAGGGTCTATTTTAGGACCTCTCTTATTTTCACTTTATATCAATGATATAGAATCCGTAATTTTGAACTCATCAAAACACTTTTATGCCGACGATATTCAAATTTATAGAAGTTGTGCCCTTGGTCTTATTGAAAACTGCGCCAATGAATGAAGATCTTCAACGAATATCGAACTGGTTGCTAGAAAATAGTCTGGCACTTAAGCCAAATAAATGTAAATGCTTAGTTATCCCATTTTCCATCAAGCATGTTAAACAATTTAGGAATAGTATTCATTGAAACATCAAAAAACCTAGGCAAGGTATTTAATAGAACAATCACATAGAATAACCACTTACGGTAAAGCGTACGGCTTTCTTCGAACTTTGTGGATTGCTCAAAAGTTTACACCACGGAAAACAACCTGGTGTTTGCCAAAACTCTGGTTATTCCTGTGCTAATTTATGGATGTGGAATCTTCTGTGACTGTGATGCTGACAGTAAAATAAAGTTTCAAGTAGCATTTAACAGCACCATCCGCTATGTCTACAGTCTCAGAAGGTTTGACCACATCTCACATTTCGCAAAAAACTTATTGGATATGCCTTTTCAGAATTACGTCGAGTTTCGTACTCTCATTATTCTTTATAGCATTATAAAAACAAGGCAACCAACATATCTCTACAATAAATCCTATTTTCGGCATCCAACAGATCTGCTTCATTAATTCTTCCTCATTTCTCTTGTCTAACATCTGAAAGACAATTTTTCATTGCTGCTATTCGCCTTTCGTCGATTCAAAAGCGAGTTACAGCGTTTCTTAGCAAATCAAAGCAACTAGATTTTGATTTTCCTATCCCCCCTTTTTTTTATTTTTATTTTTTCAAGCAACCTCAACTCAATTAAACTCACCAATCATAAAATCTGAAATACAAAGTCATTTTAAAATTTTTTTTTTAATCTTAAATAATTTTTTCTTATTAATTTGCTATATTGTTACTTCCAACTTATTTTGTTTAAATTAATACCAATTGTTTATCTCTCACAAACTTGGAAGTATTTCAATAATTGACCAAGCAAACTCTAATTACTTCTTTCGTAACTGACCCCATAACCTGTTGCACCAGCAAAGTTAAATAAGATCGCCGTCGCTTTTGATAAGAGAAACTGTGTACTTTATTACAAGCATAGAGTAGGTACATACATAGTACATAACTTTAAAAAAGAAAATTAATAAATGGAAGGTTATGGGTGCTTTCCTAAATGCAGAACTGCCTGCTTTGTAAATCAGGAACCATTCCTAAATGCAAACTCGAAATGATGACATATCGCATTACGTTCCGAAATGCATTATGAACTAATACACTGCGCAAACAAAAGCAAACAGCGCATCGTGAACTAACACAATGCAAATGGTATTTGTTATTGCTACCGTTTTTGGATTAGCTCTAAAATATATTTCGTGAATATTTGGTTGTCATCAGCACCACAATTGTTTAGGAAATGATTAATTATCTGAGTTGCAATTAATTTATTCATTGTTTCAGATTTAAAATAAATAAATTGTGCGCATCGCATAACATTCCTAAACGTAATGATTCACAACGCAACAGAATGCGCATCGCATACTGAAAGCATCGTATGTTCAGCACGGATGCGAAGTGCAGTCACAATGCGCATTTTGGTTGAATTTAGGAAAGCAGCCTATACTTACAGCAACCAAATCTTGGCCGCAGAATTTTTCAATCTTGCTCACTGAAAATGAAGTACGGTATAGTAAGATAAATTCTCGGTCTAAAACCAAAGATACATTTATTTTGTCCCCGCTTCTGGAGCTCGTTCAACTATAATGAATTCCCAAGGTATCCTTCCTATCTACGATGATGTAGATTAGACGTACCGGTTTAAACCTTTCCACCACTTTCTTCTTCATACCAGCTGAAGAAGTCTTTGATTTGTCAAGTGTTTGCTGGTTGAGAGCTCTAGAATCCTTAACACCGCCGCAATTAATAAGACCGCGGATGGATTTTCGCTTCCACGATTACCACCTGAGTAGGTATTAGGCCCCTTCAGCCTGGGAACCAAAAAGATGATTTTTAGGGAAACGCGTCATAAATGATTGGTTTTTGGGGTAAAAAGTGTGATTTTGAAATGTTGATGTATTATGTCTGTCAGTGATGGGAATTTAGTTGGTTAGTGTAGAAAGTGTGGGTGAGGGGGTAGATGATAGTTCATGCGTAATTAGGAAGTGGGAGTGAATATGGATTTTGTATCTGGGAGTGTGTGTGTGTGTGTGTGCGGATGATGTTGAATGGATGAGATCTTATCTGTGGGATGAGTAATTCCTGATTGTTGTTATCTGGGGTGAGTGCGAGAGATTGTAATATGATAGTGTTGATTAGTGTGTGTGTGACGTGGCATGGATATTTGTTTATGTTATTTTAATGGTTTTTTAATTGTTTTTGGATATAGTTGGAGCGTTGGATTGTGTGATCATGTTGTTGGAGTTTTTGTTTGGTTGAGAGAATGATGCGAATTTTGGAGGATGATTGAGAGGGGAATGGAGAGGGTTTTTCGGTATCGGGGAGGGGTTGCCTGTGTGTGATGACGATAGATGGTTTGTATTTTGGTAATTGGGTGTGCTGGCGTGTTGTGTCATGAATTTTTTGTCAGCGTCATAATCATCTGTATTATTTGTTGTTGTTGTTTTTGTGGGATATTGCTGGAGCATTGGAGTGTGTGGGATATTGTGTAATTGTGAAGCACAGTATGTGGATGAGTAATTTCGACGGATGGGTGAGGGAATATGGGATAAGGGGGGATGTTTTTGGATGTAATTGTGAGTAATGCATGATCTACCGATCGTTGAAATCAAGCAGCATCGGGTGGTGTTACTACTTAGATGGGGGACCGTGTGTGTTGTTGGCATTATTAAGAAAGACGAAAAGTCTTTCTAATAATAATATATATTCATATATATGTATATACATATGTATAATTCTTGATCTTGCTATGGGAGTTGGGAATGCGAAAAGGGTAATGAATGCGGAAGGAAAATAGTTTGTATGTGTATGAATTATTGGCATCGGTAACGATAGATGGTTCCCGTGACCACATCTGTGTGTGTAAACTTGTGCAAAGGCATTGAATATAATGGATTATCACAAGTCAGGGTAATTTTTATTTTTATTTTTTTTCAATCTTTATTTCATTTCATTCAAGGTAAAACAATTTACAATAATTGTATTCAACAGTTTTAATAGCTTAATAAATTGTATTTATGTACATATTAATTAACCCGTTACAAATGAAATAGCTAGGAACATTCTATTGTCAAAGGACAAGCGGCGAATGTACCATAAACAAAAAAAATACAAAAGTAAATAAAATCTTAATTGATACTTATGTATATAAATTTTTATAAATTGTTGTAAGGTTATTACAAGCAAATTGTACTTAAGGTACATTAAAAGGAACTATTAAGGAACAAATATGAAGAGCATAAAAGAAAATATATATAAAATTAAAATTTAAACTGTAGGATTAATAATACCATCAATTTGAGAATGGGCAAACAAAAATAGCCACATCTTTATTTTTCTTAAAAATGTCGATTCAAGTCTCTCGCATCTGCAATCCTCAGGTAATTTATTAAACAGCCGAGGTGCAACTATTGTATAAAATTGACAAAACTATGATTTAAAAATTCTAGGAACCCTAACAAAATGTCTGGTGTTAACTCTTAAGCTATAGTTTTCATGTACTCTGATAGAAGTATAACCTGTGCTCCTAAAAAATAATTTTAAAACATTAAAAAAGTACAGATGTTTGACTGGAAGGACAGCTATCGCTACAATGTGAGTTGGAGTTGAACATATTTGGGCAAAGTTGATACCTAGTACAGTCAGGTGCATGGTACACCAAAGACAAGCTCTCAGGAATTAAACCCATAGGATTAAAAAACATGAATTTCGTCTTGCTACTGATGACAAGTCTATGCACCCTAAACCAACGACGAAGAATTTCTAAGTCGTGATTCATATCCACAAAAACTTCAAAATAGTTCTTATTTGAGTAAGAAAGAGCAGTATCGTCTGCAAAAGCTGTTAAGTTGCCATTAAAAGGCTGACAAAATAAAGAATTAACGAAAATTAAAAATAAAATGGGACCCAAAACAGAGCCTTGAGGGATACCCATTTTTAAGTAACTAACGGAACTTAGATTATATTTAATCCTAGTTCTTTGCTTACGGTTTTTTAAGTAGGAGCAGAACCAGTGATAAACAAAACCTCTAAATCCCGCTTTAAATAGTTTATCCAACAACAAGTCATGGTCAACCATATCAAAAGCTTTAGTTATGTCTATGAACAAAGATGCTGGGGTTTCTGATTTATTTAAGGGTTCATAAATTACGCTGCAAAATTTCAATAGCGCAGCTTCTGTTGACTTTCCTTTTCTGAAGCCAAACTGCAGGTTACTGAAAAAGTCAGTTCTATTTAAAAATGACAAAATTCTGGCTTTCATACCCTTTTCAAGAACTTTGGAGAAGACTGATAATAAAGATATAGGCCTGTAATTATTTAGATTCATTGGATCTCCTTTTTTATGCAGTGGTATTACAATTGCAGTTTTTAGTATGTCAGGAAAGATACCCTTTCTTATGCTAAGATTAAAAATATGGCATAGTACATCAGATATCAAAAAATAAATATTTCTAATAATTTTGCTCGAAATAAAATCATGAGAAGTCGAATTCGTAGATTTTAGGGAAGAAATCAACTTTTGAATTTCAAGGGGGGTAAAATCATGAAAGAAGAAACTTTGCGAATTGAAATTATCTTCTTGAATTACATTATCATTAAAATTGGAGTTATTGTTAGTGATATCTTGGAATATATCAGTAATTTTCGAAAAATAGTCATTAAAAAGGTTCGCTATATCTTTGGAATTCGAAATAACAGTATTTTGTACTTTGATTTTTATATCTACATCTGACTTATTTTGATTTAAGATTTCATTTACAACCTTCCATTCTTTTTTAGTGTTTCCTACGTTTCCAGCCAATCTACGAATATAGTAATCATCTCTGCATCTGGGTATATCAGCTTTTAGTTCACGACATAATTGCAGATAATAGTTTTTAAGTCTTATATTATTAGGATGTTTTTTTAAAGAAGCTCGGAGACGATTTTTCTTTCTGATTTTATTTAACAGCGGCAAAGATAACCATGGTTTAATACATTTAAATTTATTCGTTTTTTTACGGATAATTTCACTACAGTTTGTAATATGAAACTGCAACTTTTTGACAAATAATTCAAGGGCAGTGGATGGATTACTTGATTCGTAAATTTCGTCCCAGAATTCAAATGTTAAAGCTGATCTGAGTGCAGTAAAATCAATATTTTTAAATTCACTTAAAACAAAAGCATTTGGCCTAGAAACTTTGTGATCCAGCTGAATACTAATAAGATAATGGTCAGTCAAATTTAAATCTTGTACAGCTGTCTTATAATTGACTGTGTTGTTTCTATGCAAACGTAAATAAATATGATCTAGACATGAACCTGATCTTTCAGTTTCACTCGTAGGATCAATCAACAAAGAACTGAAACCGAAGGACGAAAAAATAGAAACAAAATTGTCTACTGCAGATGTATTCGATAAAAGATTTATATTAAAATCACCTATCAGTATCATATTTTTACATGTTTTGTTTTTTAGAAATTCAGAAAATTCATCCCGAAATACAGAAACACAGTATTTATGCAATCTATAAACACCAACAAAACAGTAGTGTAAACCATAAATTTCAAAATCAACAGTTATTAAATCAGCACTTTTTAGTGTAATATTATTTACTTTACAATCCAAATCTGTTCGATAAAACACTGCAATACCGCCGGCGGAGTATGAATTATTGCAATTTGCTTCAAAAGTATAATCTGGAATACAAGTATTAAAATATGATTTTTCAGAATCGTAAATCCAGATTTCGGATAGAAATATTATATCCGGTAGATGGTCAAGAGAAACCAGATGGGAGTAAAATGAGTCTAAATTTTTCCTTATACTTCTAATATTTTGGTGTATAACAGAGAGACCATTGTAATGAGATATAGAGGGATTTATACATAAGCAGTTGAATTCATTTGAATCGGAAGAAGAAAAAGTGTTATCAATCAAACTGTGAGGAAGATCTAAGTTATTAGATACCATAACAAAAAAATTAAAAAATAAAAAATAGAAAATTAGATTTTTGCAAGATCATCACAGTTTTTAATTGTTAACACGTTTTCTCCTTCTTTAATTCTCACAAGTACTGTTGAGTTACATATCCAAACATATTTACATTTGTTACTATTTTTAAGAATATGTGTCTTTCACAGCCAACGAGTGAAACCTGTGACACTGTCATTTATGAATATTCTGCGGTTGAAGTTGTTGTTCGACTGCATCCCAAATATATTTGCAGATAATTTGACATTGTTTGAATACATTTTGCCCATAACTCGTTGCTTGCTAATGTTGATTTGATAAGAGTGGGTCAGGGATAGGAAATTTGAAAAATAAAAATAAATAAATTGAATGTACATACATTAAGTAAACATTTATATGTACTTACATTAAGTAATACTTTATGAGAACAGTCGGAGTAACATATGTGCATATGTACATACGAAATATTTATAATGCATTAAATATGGTAATGAAACCAAATCTAGAACATATCCAGCAATCAAGTGTCTTTGATGAAGGTACTGCAGATGAAGGGATGTGCCTATGTACATACATATGTACATATAAGGCTTGTCAAGAAGCATCTGAAACATGATTGTAATTTATTAATTATGAATTGACGAGCAAGTCAATCAGCCCTAAGTTATGCAATGAACTCGAAAGATCCTCAGATCTTAGAAATGCTACTGTATGTCAGAAAAAATATAAAATTTAACAAAAGACACGCTCATCTGTTAAATTTGGGAATTAATCCATCTAACAATCTAGAACATAACCAGCAATCAAGTGTCTTTGATGAAGGTACTGCAGATGAAGGGATGTACCTATGTACATACATATAAGGCTTGTCAAGAAGCATCTGGAACATGATTGTAATTAATTAATTATGAATTGACGAGCAAGTCAATCAGCCCTAAGTTCTGCAATGAACTCGAAAGATCCTCAGATCTTAGAAATGCTACTGTATGTCAGAAAAAATATAAAATTTAACAAAAGACACGCTCATCTGTTAAATTTGGGAATTAATCCATCTATCAATCTAGGATATATCCAGCATTCAAGTCTCTTTAAGAAGGTACTGCAAATGAAGGGATGTATAAGGCTTGTCAAGGAATATCTGAAATATGATTGTAATTTTATTAATCATGAATCGACGAGCACGTCAATCCGTCCTAGATTATGCAATGAACTCGAGAGATCCTCAGATCTAAGAAATGCTACTGTATGTCAGAAAAAATATTAAACTTAACAAAACACATGCTCATCTGAGGCCGCTCAATAGCATCGATCTAAACATCTCGTCAACTTTGCTTTATGCTATGTAACCGTTCATAAAGGCATGGAATATAATAAGTCAGGGTAATGTTGATTTGATAAGAGTGGGTCGGGAATAGGAAATTTGAATCTATAAAAGACATAAATTGAATGAATGTGTATCACATATATGTATATACATCAAGTAATACTTTATGAGAACAGTCGGTGATATACACGAGATTTCTAAATTCTATTTAATATGGGAAAGAATCCAAATCTAGAAGATATCCTGTATTCAAGTGTCTTTAAGTACCTTCTTGGATGGAGGGATGTATAAGGCTTGTCAAGAAATATGTGAAATATGATTGTAATTAATTAATGACGAATCGACGAAGAAGTCAATCCGTTCTTAATTATAAAATGAACTTGAGAGAGATCCTCAAATCTTACAGATGCTACTATCTACGTCAGAAAATAAAGAACTTAACAAAATACAAGCTCATCTGACGCCACTGAATAGCGTCAATCCAACCGTCTCGTCAGCTCTGTTTTATACAGTAAAATATTACAATAAAAGCATATCATACAGGAACTTCTGAAGCATGGAGCGTACATACATATATAAAATCAAAGAACAAGTGCCATGCTTCATATAGTCTCACAGATGGATGCAACAAGTCCTATGTCTTTATGGTGAATAAACGAAAATCTTTTCGTTATCCGTTTAAGCGGCATCAAGGATTATTTTCTTCAGGGCAATTAAAATTACACCTGAATGAATAGAGATCGTCACAATCAAATGTGATTTATCGTACTGTTGTAAATCCACCTGCACTTCTTTCAAAACTACATAGAAACTCATTACTTCCTCTGAAAAAATATTATTAAGTAGTTAAAATGTTGACGATCAATAAGTGAAATGTTACAGATCAGATCCCAATATCCCAGATCAAAGAGCAATTACTCCCATCCTGTGCATGATAAGAAACGAGCAGCTTTCGATGGATAGAAAAGGTCAACTTATACAAAAATCTCTTCAGCCATCCATTGATTGACCTAAACACATTTCATGATACTGAAGCCAGGCAACTGTTGGAAAATGAGTTTCCAGATCTTCAGCAGAGATCAAATTAAGATATTGATCAATTTCCTACGAAGAAGCAATGAAGAAAAATTCCTACAAAACTTACATAGAAATTCTTTGCTGCGTCAGAAAAAAGAATTAAACCTTCTGAAAAAGATGAAAAAAAAAACCACTTTGATTTTAAAATTTTTTTTATTTTTATAGAAGTTTGCCTATAATATTTATTTCTTTAGATGCTCCAGTACTTTCATCATATGGAATAGCGTTTTCAGCTGGTTAGTTTTAAGGTCTCTCCTATATTCGTGCAGAAGTTTTGTCGCCTCCGCAACAAATTCTGTGTAGTCCCAGCAAGCCTTCTCGAACTCTTCGGTGAAATTAGTTATGGTTTGTTGAATCATACTGGTGCTACTATGAATAACATAAATTCATATGTCTTATTTATACTGAAATTTGTCTCGCTCATTGATCGTGCTCTATGTAAAAAATCCATACACATGTCCTATCTCATATGGAGAAATACAAAGGAGAACAAAGGATAATTCACTGCCCTCTGACTTGGATAAATACACACACACACAGAGATCGATCATTAACTCTCCTTTCGATATTTAATTTCGTTCGGACAGTGGTCCCCGTAATCAAAAATGCTTCTCTAGCAGATATGTTAATGGAGTTCAAAAATCTATCTGTATATGTACATTGTCTCAAGACAAAAAGGAACAACGGAGAACCGTTAGAACCCCTCAAATCGTTGGAGTTGAAAAAACGATATCGCATCTTCAAAGTGCTACAGTGTCAAACCAAATATGGGCCTCGTATTTTGGTAGAATTGGACAAGCTTAAGGTGTTTCTGCCGGTACGCTTCAATACGATGGACGAGGATGCTGTGAAGGTACTATCATCAAGTGAGATAGAGGTGGTGCAAGCAGTAGGAAATTCTTTTGAGCTGGAATTTTACCCCCTCTCAGAGGATGCATCCAACTTGGAAGAGGTGAATATACCTAATTCACGGCCTTTTATGTAAAAATTGTTAAAACATTACCTAAGACAAAAATAAAAACTGTTTGAAACAAAAAAAAATTGATGTATTGTGTATTTCTCTTCCGGAGTAAAACCATATAAGCCCAGAGCAGAAAAACGTAGATTTCTTGATGAACACAGTTCCCTACCATAAGGAAATAAAAGACGATTAATAAAATTGGTATGATACTATTTTGTAAACAACCAAATTCTTTATACTTATTAATTGTACTTTTTATTTTCGTGCAGGAAGTAGATTGTTGCGGTACTGGCAAAATGATGTTGTCATATTTCTGACACATGTTAAATTCTTCAAAGATTCATAGTTTGTGCACTCCACGTTAATAAAAAACAGATAAATATTTAATAAAAATTAAAACAAAATTGCTATTTAAAAGGAAAATAATTTTATTTTAGCTCAAGAATTTATTTAACAGGTAAACATTTTGCAAAGCACAGCATTTGCCATCGGACAAACATTTTGTTTCATTAGGATGGAGACGTTTCAATTCTTTTAAACTCAGGCAGCCAGCTTCTTCAATATTCATTATTTCAACATTTTCATCATGAAGTAACTCCTTGAACCATTGTGGTTTTTCTGTTCCTTTAACATAAACAATAGTATTTTTGATCTGTTCTCGAAGATATTTTCTAACTTTTTGGAATGCCATAAATCCACCGTCCCAAGTTAAACCATGATAATTCTGATAAAGCCAATGAGGTTCTTTCCTTAGTGCTGGTGATAGTTGATCATAGTTGAATGGAGGTTTTAAGATGAAATGATGATGTTGACCATTGTGTACCAATGCTAATTCCTTAGCGATAAAGTTGTCATTTTGACCTTTAAAGCCTTGAGTATCGAAAATAAAATACATTTTGTGTGTGTTTCCTCAATTAAAGCTGTTCCTCAATTAACAATTATACTTCTCGAGAAACTATTTGACTCAATGGATTATAATTTATAATACGATCATGTAACATCAAGTAGTATACTGATGTGTTAGCAGGAATTATTTTTGATGTTTTGATTTCAATGCGAATAATTCACTCTGATGTCTACAATCTATTACGAAAATATTCGCTTGAGACTTGAATGTATTTCTTGATAATAATGGTTCTGCAACAGATCGATTTAGTAGGTTTTTGAAAATCACAATACATCTGTACAGTAAACTACAGTTGTTTTTATCAAATGCTAGATTTAAATCTTTACATGGATAGGAATCAGAATTTAAATAGGCTTTCACATTATAATTAGTTGGATTTCCATTTGCAGAGCAATATAATGTAGTGTGGTTTCTCCAATCGAAATGTTGTCTTCACATTCCAAATATGATGATTGGTACTAGGTAGTGCTGGATATTCGTATAGATCCCAGTTCCGAACAACAATTATTAATAGATTTGTACAGCTTTAATTTGTAAGTATCATTCAATGTAATATGGGGAATTTTCCACTGTACATACTTTGAACAAATTTACCTTTGCCTTTTCATTCTCATCAGCAATTAAGGAATTTTCATCGGTTCATAAAAGTGATAGAATTAAATCGTGCATGAATTAAATCTTTTGTAGTCTTCAGCAATTCTCGGAATTTATGTAAAGGTATGCAAAATTAAAAAAAAAGCACATTGACGTCGATTGATATATCATATATCATAGCACTTTCATTTTTATTTAAGGAAATATAATTTTAATAGTTGAAGTGATACCAACACTACGATTGCTATCGATTTCGACTCTATTTAATTCATAGCGAATTTCATCGAACAAAAAAGCCACTTCGTTATTTATAAGTTTTATATTCGCGACTGCCATTCCATCAGTTTTCTTAAAATATTAAAATTTTGATGTTTAACACAAATTTGTATAATATCATTGTTCTCGAAATTATTTAAATACGGTGATTGTGTGTGATGTTCCAATTTTGAGATACTCTCCTCAAACTTTGGTTCTTCGAAAAAGTTCAGCACGACTTTGAAAGACTTGATTTGATTTAATTTCTCAATTTGTATCCTTGAGATAATAGAAATTGCTGATTTCGTACAGTGAGTTTTGAGGTTCTCTTATCAGACGTTGATTGTATAGTAACAGGTTTAATGGGAATACCTGCTTTTTTATAATTAGAGATGTGAGATGAGCTGTCATATATTATCACTATTATGATTTAAGGTGCAATCGCACTACTAGTTTGTATTTGTGTCAGTCGTATACATGCATACTAAAGCATTTGATTAGAGACAATGCAAACTATATAGTTATTTTAAGGAAGATGAACTCAACTCCGATATGACATTCAGTCAATTCAAAGAATTGAACTCAACTTGTTGGAAACATTTGAATTAATTTATTTGGAAGAGCCCTATTGAAGGCACAGCCCTGTTGAGAACAGCCCTATTGAAGGCCCAGCCTTTTGAGAACAGCCCTATTGAAGGGACAGCCCTGTTGAGAACAGCCCTGTTGAAGAAACAGCCCTGTTGAAAACAGCCCTGTTGAAGGAACAGCCCTGTTGAGAACAGCCCTGTTGACGGAATAGTCCTATTTTGGAATTACCCTATTCGCACACATAAATATGGATATAAATGAAAACTTAGAAATGAAATATAAGTTGCTCAAAACTGGAAAAAGTATGAAGAAAACAGACTTTGAAAATACTTTTAAACCAATAATTGAACGAAACTTTAAAAGAAGTCTCGAAAAAGGTCGAGAGTGAGGATACTCAAAATACTAATAAAATGAAAGATATAAATGAAACAGTAAAACGACAATAAAAATTTCAAAGCCCACCAGAAGAAAAAGAACAATTTAAGGAGAGTTTCGAGTACTCATCTCTGGAACCAGTGCTATCGACTTCCTTCATTTAGAACACCCACAAATTTCTATAAGGATAGTCTCAATCAAAGAACTTTATTTAATCGATCATCACCATCAAATAAGAATCGTGACAAGATCTATGGTCCACATTTCGATTCGCAATCAAATTCTACGAAACTAGGTATATCAACATTTTCAATAAACGAACACCATGATTTCGTTATTGACGATAAAATCTTCAGTGGAACAGATGGGGTCTATGAGCTGATTTTACGTAAAAACCCTAGAAAATCACGGTATACTAATGAGGATTTACAACAATATCGAAAAATATCACATAAGACCAATGTGAATATGAGAAACTATGATAGTGCTTCCCAAATTAAAGGTAACAAAGGCCAAAAATTAAACATATTATTCACCCTATCAGAGAGCGTTAAAAGAAAAACTGGTAAAGCATATATTAATTCATTCGATATGACATAGGTACTCTAGTATTAATTGTAGTGGGAAAACCCCAATGAATTCGTTGATAGATTACGATCTATAATCGCAACCGAAAAAAGCTGGCGATAATAATTTTCGCAAAGATTTCGCGAAGCAAATATCATATTCAGTTAGTTAAATCCATACATTACTGATACCTTTATAGATATACCAGCCTAGTATATACTATTATCTGCACCTACAATCCTCACAATTTTTGATTGCCGTAGTATACATAGCTCTGGATATATAAATATTATAGTACGTGAAGATTTTCATATGGATCTTCAGAGAAACAATAATTTATTTCGTAATTTTCGGACTAATTGGTATATTATGGGTGTAGGCATCATAAACATTTCAAATGCGACTCATTTTAAGCCTAACTGTTCTGAAAGCCTTCTTCATCTAATTCTTATCTCAAATTTGAATTTAGTTAAATTGTACAAACAGATAGGACTCCTTGGTATTCCATCCTACCATGATTTAATATTTCATACCGTGATCCCCGCAACATTAATGAGCCAGAATTATTTCTGGGTGTTTTTCGAAGTCCTTGATATTTCTGTTGGGAAGCCTAAAGAGTTGATGACAAGGCCTATTTCTTTCAAAATTTAATTCAATCGCTCTTTGAACGGTATGTAACAATTAAGTCCATAAGGTTAAGGGATGCTAGAGAACCATGGTTTTCTGATAATATTAAGATGCAAATTGCCGATAGAAATAAGTTATATTATCACCAACGAACAAAATTACAGATCGATGAGGAACAGACTAACTACTGAAATCTAAAATGCTAAGGTGAAATGGTTTTTACTCCTGAAAGCTTAGCTTAAATCAATTTTCCTCAGATCTGTGGAAGAACCTTAGAACATTGAAAGTCATTGATAAAGCCTCATTGTCAAGTGATTTAGATCCAAATCTCTTGAATGATAATTTTCTCAGCTCTGTTTCTAGCCATATACATAATATAACAAAGATATTTCTACAAAATGATCAATCAAATAGTCTAGTCTTTCAATATATGTATATCTAGATATGATGTTCTAAAGGCAGTAACAAGTATCATATCAAACGCAACAGAATTTGATGAAATAAATTTGAGATTTTTCAAACTCATTCTAATATACATATTATACCATATTTTTGTATCATGAGTTGACAATTCCAAGCAGTTGAAAATACGTTAAGGTAGTTCCTGTGCTGAAAAACTGTGCTAGAACTAGACCCGATGACTTCAGACAAAAAAGGATTTTATCATGTCTCTCAAAAGTATTGGAAGTTCTAATGAGAAATCAAATCACATATTGACCTGAATAATATGCTATCTCTGGATCAATCTGATTTCAGGTCAAAACATAGTTGTACCATCGCCACTGTTGAAATCATGAATGACATAAAACAACAGTTTGACCAGAATAATATTTCCATTTTGTGTCTGTTAGATTTTTCCAAGACTTTTGATAATTGAGATCACTTTCTTTTGCTGAAAAACTAAGGCAACTGTAAAATTTTAACCATAACTCTGTAATTTTGATTTCTAGCTATCTTAGTAACAGATTTCAACAAGTCAGTACAGCCTCATGGATTTCTCAGTCTTTGGAAGTACACTCTGGGGTTCCACAAGGATCTATTTTAAGTCCTTTATTATTCTCCCTCTTTATTTTTCTATATAACAATAGGCCATTAATGGGCCTCATTAAAGACTCCATTGCAATAAGCTCTGTCTTAATAAAACAAAATCAAAAGCTTAAGTCATATCTAACAACTACATATGTAGATCCAAATTTCTTAGAAAACTCTAAATCTTATGGGTACGACTATATCCTATGTACATAGATGAGGCTAACAACCTATGCATTTATCTTAATAGTATCTACACTCTCCTGCGAAGCTTATATTATCTACATATGTAATTAAGCGGATTTATTTTGGCATTCATCAAATATGCATAACATAAAACTAAAACTTGTGAGAGCTCTGTTTCTACCAATTAGAAATTACACTGTGGTAATATGTATATAGCAATCCCAAGTCATCGTCTATCCGTAAATTAGAATTGGTATTTAATTCAGCAATACACTATGAGTATGGTCCCCGAAAATTTGACTGTATTTCAAGGTTTTCGCATTCTATCACTGGCTGTTCACTTAGGCAGCATATCAACATTAGAAATTGCATTTTTCTCTTTAACATTCTAAGAACCCTCCATTGATCGGTATCTCTATAAAAAAACTGGACTTTGCTCAATCAAATCGGACAAGAAAATTTTTGTTCACGCCATACATCATTTATATATGAGACAATGTATACGAATAGATCATCATTGATTAGAGTGTGATCAAACATGTTTGTTTTTCTCCATATGAGACATTGTATATGGATACATTCTTTGATGGAGTTCACTTATATCTGCTAGAGAAGCATTTTTGATTATTGGGACCATGAATTTGGTCTCTGTGTTTATACAAGACTAATTATTGATAAGTCAATGCATATGATTGCTCCTTTGTTCCTCTTTGTCTTCAGATAAAGTCTACGGATAGATTCTTTGCTTGATCAATGCGTGTCACCAGTGATTGAAATTTTAATTACCCTCAAAAATATGATCGTTGAAACCTCTCTCAATGCCTCTGTTTATAAAAAAGTGTCGATTATTGCTAAAGCAGAGGACATAAATTCTCCTTTTGTTTTTCTCCATATGGGACAACGTATACGGATAGATTTTGTGATGGAGTCCACATATGTATGTATCTGCTAGAGAAGCATTTTTGATTATTGGGACCACGAAATTGGTCTCTGTGTTTATACAAGACTAATTATTGATAAGTCAATGGATATGATTTCTCCGTTGTTCCTCTTTGTCTTGAGACAATGTATACAGATAGATTGATAGATAGATTTGGAGTTCACATATCTGCTAGAGAAGCATTTTTGATTACGGGGACCACTGTCCGAACGAAATTAAATATCGAAAGGAGAGTTAATGATCGATCTCTGTGTGTGTGTGTATTTATCCAAGTCAGAGGGCAGTGAATTATCCTTTGTTCTCCTTTGTATTTCTCCATATGAGATAGGACATGTGTATGGATTTTTTACATAGAGCACGATCAATGAGCGAGACAAATTTCAGTATAAATAAGACTTATGAATTTATGTTATTCATAGTAGCACCAGTATGATTTAACAAACCATAACTAATTTCATCGAAGAGTTCGAGAAGGCTTGCTGGGACTACCCAGAATTTGTTGCGGAGGCGACAAAACTTCTGCACGAATATAGGAGAGACCATAAAACTAACCAGCTGAAAACGCTATTCCATATGATGAAAGTACTGGAGCATCTAGGAGTTAGTGGACAATTCGATGTTCCTACTATACCAAAAGAAATAAATATTATACGCAAACTTCTATAAAAATAAAAAAACAAATTTTAAATCAAAATGGTTTTTTATTTAATTTGAATTTTTCAGAAGGTTTAATTCTTTTTTCTGACGCAGAAAGAATTTCAATGTAAGCTTTGTAGGAATTTTTCTTCATTGCTTCTTCGTAGGAAATTGATCAATATGTTAATTTGATCTCTGCTGATGATCTGGAAACTCATTTTCCAACAGTTGCCTGGCTTCAGTATCATGAAATGTGTTTAGGTCAATCAATGGATGGCTGAAGAGATTTTTGTATAAGTTGACCTTTTCTATCCATCGAAAGCTGCTCGTTTCTTATCATGCACAGGATGGGAGTAATTGCTCTTTGATCTGGGATATTGGGATCTGATCTGTAACATTTCACTTATTGATCGTCAACATTTTAACTACTTAATACTATTTTTTCAGAGGAAGTAATGAGTTTCTATGTAGTTTTGAAAGAAGTGCAGGTGGATTTACAACAATACGATAAATCAGATTTGATTGTGACGTTCTCTATTCATTCAGGTGTAATTTTAATTGCCCTGAAGAAAATAATCCTTGATGCCGCTTAAACGGATAACGAAAAGATTTTCGTTTATTCACCATAAAGACATAGGACTTGTTGCATCCATTTGTGAGACTATATGAAGAATGGCACTTGTTCTTTGATTTTATATATGTATGTATGTACGCTCCATGCTTCAGAAGTTCCTGTATGATATGCTTTTATTGTAATATTTAACTGTATAAAACAGAGCTGACGATTGACGCTATTCAGAGGCGTCAGATGAGCTTGTATTTTGTTAAGTTCTTTATTTTCTGACGTAGATAGTAGCATCTGTAATATTTGAGGATCTCTCTCAAGTTCATTGTATAATTAAGAACGGATTGACTTCTTCGTCGATTCGTCATTAATTAATTACAATCATATTTCACATATTTCTTGACAAGCCTTATACATCCCTCCATCCAAGAAGGTACTTAAAGACACTTGAATACAGGATATCTTCTAGATTTGGATTCTTTCCCATATTTAATAGAATTTAGAAATCTCGTGTATATCACCGACTGTTCTCATAAAGTATTACTTGATGTATTTATGTACATATGTATGATACACATTCATTCAATTTATGTCTCTTATACATTCAAATTTCCTCTTCCTGACCCACTCTTATCAAATCAACATTACCCTGACGTATTATATTCCATGCCTTTATGAACGGTTACATAGCATAAAGCAAAGTTGACGAGATGTTTAGATCGATGCTATTGAGCGGCCTCAGATGAGCATGTGTTTTGTTAAGTTTTATATTTTTTCTGACATACAGTAGCATTTCTTAGATCTGAGGATCTCTCAAGTTCGATGCATAATTTTGGACGGAGTGACTTGCTCGTCGATTCATCATTAATAAATTACAACCACATTTTAGATATTCCTTGACAAGCCTTATATATCCCTCTATCCAAGAAGGTACCTAAAGACACTGGAATGCAGGGCATCTTCCAAATTTGGATTCTTTCCCATATTTAATAGAATTTAGAAATCTCGTGTATATCAGCGACTGTTCTCATAAAGTATTACTTGATGCATATATGTGCATATATTTATTTTTATTTTTCATATTTCCTATTCCTGACCCACTCTTATCAAATCAACATTACCGTGACCCTGACTTGTGATAAACCATTATATTCCATGCCTTTATGAAAGGTTACACAGCATAAAATGGAGTTGACGAGACGTTTAGATCGATGCTATTGAATAACGCCAGATGGGTGTGTATTTTGTTAAGTTCTATATTTTCTGACGTACACGCCTAGTAGCATTTCTAAGATCTGAGGATCTTTCGAGTTCATTGCATAATTTAAGACGGATTGACTTGCTCGTAGATTCTTAATTAATAATTGCAATCATATTGCAGATATTCCTTGACAAGCCTTATACATCCCTTCATTTGCAGTACCTTCTTAAAGAGACTTGAATGCTGGATATATCCTAGATTGATAGATGGATTAGTTCCCAAAATTTAACAGATGAGCGTGTCTTTTGTTAAATTTTATATTTTTTCTGACGTAGTAGCATTTCTAGGATCTGAGGTTCTTTCGAATTCATTGCATAACTTAGGGCTGATTGACTTGCTCGTCAATTCATAATTAATAAATTACAATCATCTTTCAGATGCTTCTTGACAAGCCTTATATGTATGTACATAGGTACATCCCTTTGCTGGTTATGTTCTAGATTTGGTTTCATTCCCATATTTAATGCATTATAAATATTTCGTATGTGCATATGTACATATGTTACTCCGACTGTTCTCATAAAGTATTACTTAATGTAAGTACATATGAATGTTTACTTAATGTATGTACATTCAATTAATTTCTTTTCAAACATTCAAATTTCCTATCCTTGACCCACTCTTATCAAATCAACATTACCCTGAGTTGTGATAATCCATTATACTCAATGCCTTTACACACACACATTTGGTCACGGGAACCATCTATCGTCACCGATGCCAATAATTCATACACATACAAACTATTTTCCTTTCGCATTCATCACCCTTTTCGCATTCCTAACTCCCATAGCAAGATCAGGAATTATACATATGTATATGAATATATATTATTATTAGAAAGACTTTTCGTCTTTCTTAATAATTCCAACAACACACACGGTCCTCCATTTAAGTAGTAACACCACCCGATGCTGCTTGATTTCAACGATCGGTAGATCATGCATTACTCACGATAACATCCAAAAACATCCCCCCTTATCCCATATTCCCTCACCCATCCGTCGAAATTACTCATCCACATACTGTGCTTCACAATTACACAATATCCCACACACTCCAATGCTCCAGCAATATCCAACAAATAATTCAGATGATTATGACGCTGACAAAAAATTCTTGACACAACACGACAGATCAAACATGTTTGTTTTTCTCCATATGAGACATTGTATATGGATACATTCTTTGATGGAGTTCACTTATATCTGCTAGAGAAGCATTTTTGATTATTGGGACCATGAATTTGGTCTCTGTGTTTATGCAAGACTAATTATTGATAAGTCAATGCATATGATTGCTCCTTTGTTCCTCTTTGTCTTCAGATAAAGTCTACGGATAGATTCTTTGCTTGATCAATGCGTGTCACCAGTGATTGAAATTTTAATTACCCTCAAAAATATGATCGTTGAAACCTCTCTCAATGCCTCTGTTTATAAAAAAGTGTCGATTATTGCTAAAGCAGAGGACATAAATTCTCCTTTTGTTTTTCTCCATATGGGACAACGTATACGGATAGATTTTATGATGGAGTCCACATATGTATGTATCTGCTAGAGAAGCATTTTTGATTATTGGGACCACGAAATTGGTCTCTGTGTTTATACAAGACTAATTATTGATAAGTCAATGGATATGATTTCTCCGTTGTTCCTCTTTGTCTTGAGACAATGTATACAGATAGATTGATAGATAGATTTGGAGTTCACATATCTGCTAGAGAAGCATTTTTGATTACGGGGACCACTGTCCGAACGAAATTAAATATCGAAAGGAGAGTTAATGATCGATCTCTGTGTGTGTGTGTATTTATCCAAGTCAGAGGGCAGTGAATTATCCTTTGTTCTCCTTTGTATTTCTCCATATGAGATAGGACATGTGTATGGATTTTTTACATAGAGCACGATCAATGAGCGAGACAAATTTCAGTATAAATAAGACTTATGAATTTATGTTATTCATAGTAGCACCAGTATGATTTAACAAACCATAACTAATTTCATCGAAGAGTTCGAGAAGGCTTGCTGGGACTACCCAGAATTTGTTGCGGAGGCGACAAAACTTCTGCACGAATATAGGAGAGACCATAAAACTAACCAGCTGAAAACGCTATTCCATATGATGAAAGTACTGGAGCATCTAGGAGTTAGTGGACAATTCGATGTTCCTACTATACCAAAAGAAATAAATATTATACGCAAACTTCTATAAAAATAAAAAAACAAATTTTAAATCAAAATGGTTTTTTATTTAATTTGAATTTTTCAGAAGGTTTAATTCTTTTTTCTGACGCAGAAAGAATTTCAATGTAAGCTTTGTAGGAATTTTTCTTCATTGCTTCTTCGTAGGAAATTGATCAATATGTTAATTTGATCTCTGCTGATGATCTGGAAACTCATTTTCCAACAGTTGCCTGGCTTCAGTATCATGAAATGTGTTTAGGTCAATCAATGGATGGCTGAAGAGATTTTTGTATAAGTTGACCTTTTCTATCCATCGAAAGCTGCTCGTTTCTTATCATGCACAGGATGGGAGTAATTGCTCTTTGATCTGGGATATTGGGATCTGATCTGTAACATTTCACTTATTGATCGTCAACATTTTAACTACTTAATACTATTTTTTCAGAGGAAGTAATGAGTTTCTATGTAGTTTTGAAAGAAGTGCAGGTGGATTTACAACAATACGATAAATCAGATTTGATTGTGACGTTCTCTATTCATTCAGGTGTAATTTTAATTGCCCTGAAGAAAATAATCCTTGATGCCGCTTAAACGGATAACGAAAAGATTTTCGTTTATTCACCATAAAGACATAGGACTTGTTGCATCCATTTGTGAGACTATATGAAGAATGGCACTTGTTCTTTGATTTTATATATGTATGTATGTACGCTCCATGCTTCAGAAGTTCCTGTATGATATGCTTTTATTGTAATATTTAACTGTATAAAACAGAGCTGACGATTGACGCTATTCAGAGGCGTCAGATGAGCTTGTATTTTGTTAAGTTCTTTATTTTCTGACGTAGATAGTAGCATCTGTAATATCTGAGGATCTCTCTCAAGTTCATTGTATAATTAAGAACGGATTGACTTCTTCGTCGATTCGTCATTAATTAATTACAATCATATTTCACATATTTCTTGACAAGCCTTATACATCCCTCCATCCAAGAAGGTACTTAAAGACACTTGAATACAGGATATCTTCTAGATTTGGATTCTTTCCCATATTTAATAGAATTTAGAAATCTCGTGTATATCACCGACTGTTCTCATAAAGTATTACTTGATGTATTTATGTACATATGTATGATACACATTCATTCAATTTATGTCTCTTATACATTCAAATTTCCTCTTCCTGACCCACTCTTATCAAATCAACATTACCCTGACGTATTATATTCCATGCCTTTATGAACGGTTACATAGCATAAAGCAAAGTTGACGAGATGTTTAGATCGATGCTATTGAGCGGCCTCAGATGAGCATGTGTTTTGTTAAGTTTTATATTTTTTCTGACATACAGTAGCATTTCTTAGATCTGAGGATCTCTCAAGTTCGTTGCATAATTTTGGACGGAGTGACTTGCTCGTCGATTCATCATTAATAAATTACAACCACATTTTAGATATTCCTTGACAAGCCTTATATATCCCTCTATCCAAGAAGGTACCTAAAGACACTGGAATGCAGGGCATCTTCCAAATTTGGATTCTTTCCCATATTTAATAGAATTTAGAAATCTCGTGTATATCAGCGACTGTTCTCATAAAGTATTACTTGATGCATATATGTGCATATATTTATTTTTATTTTTCATATTTCCTATTCCTGACCCACTCTTATCAAATCAACATTACCGTGACCCTGACTTGTGATAAACCATTATATTCCATGCCTTTATGAAAGGTTACACAGCATAAAATGGAGTTGACGAGACGTTTAGATCGATGCTATTGAATAACGCCAGATGGGTGTGTATTTTGTTAAGTTCTATATTTTCTGACGTACACGCCTAGTAGCATTTCTAAGATCTGAGGATCTTTCGAGTTCATTGCATAATTTAAGACGGATTGACTTGCTCGTAGATTCTTAATTAATAATTGCAATCATATTGCAGATATTCCTTGACAAGCCTTATACATCCCTTCATTTGCAGTACCTTCTTAAAGAGACTTGAATGCTGGATATATCCTAGATTGATAGATGGATTAGTTCCCAAAATTTAACAGATGAGCGTGTCTTTTGTTAAATTTTATATTTTTTCTGACGTAGTAGCATTTCTAGGATCTGAGGTTCTTTCGAATTCATTGCATAACTTAGGGCTGATTGACTTGCTCGTCAATTCATAATTAATAAATTACAATCATCTTTCAGATGCTTCTTGACAAGCCTTATATGTATGTACATAGGTACATCCCTTTGCTGGTTATGTTCTAGATTTGGTTTCATTCCCATATTTAATGCATTATAAATATTTCGTATGTGCATATGTACATATGTTACTCCGACTGTTCTCATAAAGTATTACTTAATGTAAGTACATATGAATGTTTACTTAATGTATGTACATTCAATTAATTTCTTTTCAAACATTCAAATTTCCTATCCTTGACCCACTCTTATCAAATCAACATTACCCTGAGTTGTGATAATCCATTATACTCAATGCCTTTACACACACACATTTGGTCACGGGAACCATCTATCGTCACCGATGCCAATAATTCATACACATACAAACTATTTTCCTTTCGCATTCATCACCCTTTTCGCATTCCCAACTCCCATAGCAAGATCAGGAATTATACATATGTATATGAATATATATTATTATTAGAAAGACTTTTCGTCTTTCTTAATAACTCCAACAACACACACGGTCCTTCATTTAAGTAGTAACACCACCCGATGCTGCTTGATTTCAACGATCGGTAGATCATGCATTACTCACGATAACATCCAAAAACATCCCCCCTTATCCCATATTCCCTCACCCATCCGTCGAAATTACTCATCCACATACTGTGCTTCACAATTACACAATATCCCACACACTCCAATGCTCCAGCAATATCCAACAAATAATTCAGATGATTATGACGCTGACAAAAAATTCTTGACACAACACGTCAGCACACCCAATTAGCAAAATGCAATCCATCTATCGTCATCACACACAGCCAACCCTTCCCCGATAACGAAAAACCCTCTCCATTCCCCTCTCAATCATCCTCCAAGATTCGCATCATTCTCTCAACCAAACAAAAACTCCAACAACATGATCACACACTCCAACGCTCCAGCTATATCCAAAATTAATTAAAAAGCCATTAAAATAACATAAACAAATATCCATGCCACGTCACACACACACAAATCAACACTATCATATTACAATCTCTCGCACTCACCCCAGATAACAACGATCACGAATTACTCATCCCACAGATAAGATCTCATCCATTCAACATCATCCGCACACACACACACACACACACACACACACACACCAAGATACAGAATCCATATTCACTCCCACTTCCTAATTACACATCAACCATCATCCACCCACTCACAAACACTTTCTACACTAACCAACTAAATTCCCATTCCCACAGACATAATACATCAAAATTTCAAAATCACACTTTTTACCCCAAAAACCAATCATTCAACACCATGATTTCGTTATTGACGATAAAATCTTCAGTGGAACAGATGGGGTCTATGAGCTGATTTTACGTAAAAACCCTAGAAAATCACGGTATACTAATGAGGATTTACAACAATATCGAAAAATATCACATAAGATCAATGTGAATATGAGAAACTATGATAGTGCTTCCCAAATTAAAGGTAACAAAGGCCAAAAATTAAACATATTATTCACCCTATCAGAGAGCGTTAAAAGAAAAACTGGTAAAGCATATATTAATTCATTGGATATGACATAGGTACTCTAGTATTAATTGTAGTGGGAAAACCCCAATGAATTCGTTGATAGATTACGATCTATAATTGCAACCGAAAAATGCTGGCGATAATAATTTTCGCAAAGATTTCGCGAAGCAAATATCATATTCAGTTAGTTAAATCCATACATTACTGATACCTATATAGATATACCAGCATAGTATTTACTATTATCTGCACCTACAATCCTCACAATTTTTGATTGCCCTAGTATACATAGCTCTGGATATATAAATATTATAGTACGTGGATATTTTCATATGGATCTTCAGAGAAACAATAATTTATTTCGTAATTTTCGGACTAATTGGTATATTTTGTGTGTAGGCATCATAAACATTTCAAATGCGACTCATTTTAAGCCTAACTGTTCTGAAAGCCTTCTTCATCTAATACTTACCTCAAATTTGAATTTAGTTAAATTGTACAAACAGATAGGATTCCTTGGTATTCCATCCTACCATGATTTAATATTTCATACCGTGATCCCCGCAACATTAATGAGGCAGAATTATTTCTGGGTGTTTTTCGAAGTCCTTGATATTTTTGTTGGGAAGCCTACAGAGTTGATGACAAGGCCTATTTCTTTCAAAATTTAATTCAATCGCTCTTTGAACGGTATGTAACAATTAAGTCCAAAAGGTTAAGGGATGCTAGAGAACCATGGTTTTCTGATAATATTAAGATGCAAATTGCCGATAGAAATAAGGTGTATTATCACCAACGAACAAAATTACAGATCGATAAGGAACAGACTAACTACTGAAATCTAAAATGCTAAGGTGAAATGGTTTTTACTCCTGAAAGCTTAGCTTAAATCAATCTTCCTCAGATCTGCGGAAGAACCTTAGAACATTGAAAGTTATTGATAAAGTCTCATTTTCATGTGATTTAGATCCAAATCTCTTGACGGATAATTTTCTCAGCTCTGTTTCTAGCCATATACATAATATAACAAAGATATTTCTACAAAATGATCAATCAAATAGTCTAGTCTTTCAATATATGTATATCTAGATATGATGTTCTAAAGGCAGTAACTAGTATCATATCAAACGCAACAGAATTTGATGAAATAAATTTGAGATTTTTCAAACTCATTCTACCGTAGATATACATATTATACCAAATTTTTGTATCATGAGTTGACAATTCCAAGCAGTTGAAAATACGTTAAGGTAGTTCCTGTGCTGAAAAACTGTACTAGAACTAGACCCGATGACTTCAGACAAAAAAGGATTTTATCATGTCTCTCAAAAGTATTGGAAGTTCTAATGAGAAATCAAATCACATATTGACCTGAATAATATGCTATCTCTGGATCAATCTGATTTCAGGTCAAAACATAGTTGTACCATCGCCACTGTTGAAATCATGAATGACATAAAACAACAGTTTGACCAGAATAATATTTACATTCTGTGTCTGTTAGATTTTTCCAAGACTTTTGATAATTGAGATCACTTTCTTTTGCTGAAAAACTAAGGCAACTGTAAAATTTTAACCAAAACTCTGTAATTTTGATTTCTAGCTAACTTAGTAACAGATTTTAACAAATCAGTACAGCCTCATGGATTTCTCAGTCTTTGGAAGTACACTCTGGGGTTCCGCAAGGATCTATTTTAAGTCCTTTATTATTCTCCCTCTATATTTTTCTCTATAACAATCGGCCCCATTAAAGACTCCGTTGCAATAAGCTCTGTCTTAATAAAACAAAATCAAAAGCTTAAGTCATATCTAACAACTACATATGTAGATCCAAATTTCTTAGAAAACTCTAAATCTTATGGGTACGACTATATCCTATGTACATAGATGAGGCTAACAACCTATGCATTTATCTTAATAGTATCTACACTCTCCTGCGAAGCTTATATTATCTACATATGTAATTAAGCGGATTTATTTTGGCATTCATCAAATATGCATAACATAAAACTAAAACTTGTGAGAGCTCTGTTTCTACCAATTAGAAATTACACTGTGGTAATATGTATATAGCAATCCCAAGTCATCGTCTATCCGTAAATTAGAATTGGTATTTAATTCAGCAATACACTATGAGTATGGTCCCCGAAAATTTGACTGTATTTCAAGGTTTTCGCATTCTATCACTGGCTGTTCACTTAGGCAGCATATCAACATTAGAAATTGCATTTTTCTCTTTAACATTCTAAGAACCCTCCATTGATCGGTATCTCTATAAAAAAACTGGACTTTGCTCAATCAAATCGGACAAGAAAATTTTTGTTCACGCCATACATCATTTATATATGAGACAATGTATACGAATAGATCATCATTGATTAGAGCGTGATCAAACATGTTTGTTTTTCTCCATATGAGTCATTGTATATGGATACATTCTTTGATGGAGTTCACTTATTTCTGTTAGAGAAGCATTTTTGATTATTGGGTTCATGGTCTCTGTGTTTATGCAAGACTAATTATTGACAAGTCAATGGATATGATTTCTCCTTTGTTCCTCTTTGTCATGAGACAAAATATACGGATAGATTCTTTGCTTGATCAATGCGTGTCACCAGTGATTGAAATTTTAATTACCCTCAAAAATATGATCGCTGAAACCTCTCTAAATGTCTCTGTTTATAAAAAAGTGTCGATTATTGCTAAAGCAGAGGACATAAATTCTCCTTTTGTTTTTCTCTTTATGGGACAATGTATGCGGATAGATTTTTTGATGGAGTCCACATATGTATGTATGTATCTGCTAGAGAAGCATTTTTGATTATTGGGACCACGAAATTGATCTCTGTGTTTATGCAAGACTCGATTATTGATAAGTCAATGGATATGATTTCTCCGTTGTTCCTCTTTGTCTTGAGACAATGTATACAGATAGATTTTTTGATGGAGTCCACATATCTACTAGAGAAGCATTTTTGATTAAGGGGACCACTGTCCGAATGAAATTATATATCGAACTTGAAAGGAGAGTTAATGATTGAATCTCTGTGTGTGTGTGTATTTATCTAAGTCAGAGGGCAGTGAATTATTCCTTGTTCTCCTTTGTATTTCTCCATATGAGAAAGGACATGTGTATGGATTTTTTTTACATAGAGCACGATCAATGAGCGAGAAAAATTTAAGTATAATAAGACTTATGAATTTATGTTATTCATAGTAGCACCAGTATGATTCAACAAATCATAACTAATTTCATCGAAGAGTTCGTGAAGGCTTGCTGGGACTACCCAGAATTTGTTGCGGAGGCGACAAAACTTCTGCACGAATATAGGAGAGACCATAAAACTAACCAGCTGAAAACGCTATTCCATATGATGAAAGTACTGGAGCATCTAGGAGTTAGTGGACAATTCGATGTTCCTACTATACCAAAAGAAATAAATATTATAAGCAAACTTCTTAAAAAATAAAAAAAAAAATTTAAAATCAAAATGGTTTTTTATTTAATTTGAATTTTTCAGAAGGTTTAATTCTTTTTTCTGACGCAGAAAGAATTTCAATGTAAGCTTTGTAGGAATTTTTCTTCATTGCTTCTTCGTAGGAAATTGATCAATATGTTAATTTGATCTCTGCTGATGATCTGGAAACTCATTTTCCAACAGTTGCCTGGCTTCAGTATCATGAAATGTGTTTAGGTCAATCAATGGATGGCTGAAGAGATTTTTGTATAAGTTGACCTTTTCTATCCATCGAAAGCTGCTCGTTTCTTAACATGCACAGGATGGGAGTAATTGCTCTTTGATCTGGGATATTGGGATCTGATCTGTAACATTTCACTTATTGATCGTCAACATTTTAACTACTTAATACTATTTTTTCAGAGGAAGTAATGAGTTTCTATGTAGTTTTGAAAGAAGTGCAGGTGGATTTACAACAATACGATAAATCAGATTTGATTGTGACGTTCTCTATTCATTCAGGTGTAATTTTAATTGCCCTGAAGAAAATAATCCTTGATGCCGCTTAAACGGATAACGAAAAGATTTTCGTTTATTCACCATAAAGACATAGGACTTGTTGCATCCATTTGTGAGACTATATGAAGAATGGCACTTGTTCTTTGATTTTATATATGTATGTATGTACGCTCCATGCTTCAGAAGTTCCTGTATAATATGCTTTTATTGTAATATTTAACTGTATAAAACAGAGCTGACGATTGACGCTATTCAGAGGCGTCAGATGAGCTTGTATTTTGTTAAGTTCTTTATTTTCTGACGTAGATAGTAGCATCTGTAATATTTGAGGATCTCTCTCAAGTTCATTGTATAATTAAGAACGGATTGACTTCTTCGTCGATTCGTCATTAATTAACTACAATCATATTTCAGATATTTCTTGACAAGCCTTATACATCCCTCCATCCAAGAAGGTACTTAAAGACACTTGAATGCAGGATATCTTCTAGATTTGGATTCTTTCCCATATTTAATAGAATTTAGAAATCTCGTGTATATCACCGACTGTTCTCATAAAGTATTACTTGATGTATATATGTACATATGTTTGATACACATTCATTCAATTTATTTATTTTTATTTTTCATATTTCCTATTCCTGACCCACTCTTATCAAATCAACATTACCCTGACCCTGACTTGTGATAAACCATTATATTCCATGGCTTTATGAAAGGTTACACAGCATAAAATGGAGTTGATGAGACGTTTAGATCGATGCATTTTGTTAAGTTCTATATTCTCTGACGTATGTACACGCCCAGCAGCATTTCTAAGATCTGAGGATCTTTCGAGTTCATTGCATAATTTAGGACGGATTGACTTGTTCGTCGATTCGGAATTAATTAATTACAATCATATTTCAGATATTCCTTGACAAGCCTTATACATCCCTTCATTTGCAGTACCTTCTTAAAGAGACTTGAATGCTGGATATATCCTAGATTGATAGATGGATTAGTTCCCAAAATTTAACAGATGAGCGTGTCTTTTGTTAAATTTTATATTTTTTCTGACGTAGTAGCATTTCTAGGATCTGAGGTTCTTTCGAATTCATTGCATAACTTAGGGCTGATTGACTTGCTCGTCAATTCATAATTAATAAATTACAATCATCTTTCAGATGCTTCTTGACAAGCCTTATATGTATGTACATAGGTACATCCCTTTGCTGGTTATGTTCTAGACTTGGTTTCATTCCCATATTTAATGCATTATAAATATTTCGTATGTGCATATGTACATATGTTACTCCGACTGTTCTCATAAAGTATTACTTAATGTAAGTACATATGAATGTTGACTTAATGTATGTACATTCAATTAATTTCTTTTCAAACATTCAAATTTCCTATCCTTGACCCACTCTTATCAAATCAACATTACCCTGAGTTGTGATAATCCATTATATTCAATGCCTTTGCACAAGTTTACACACACAGATTTGGTCACGGGAACCATCTATCGTCACCGATGCCAATAATTCATACACATACAAACTATATTCCATCCGCATTGATCACCCTTTTCGCATTCCCAACTCGCATAGGAAGATCAGGAATTATACATATGTATATACATATATATGAATATATATTACTATTAGAAAGACTATTCGTTACTCACATAGCAAGATCAGGAATTATACATATGTATATACATATATATGAATATATATTATTATTAGAAAGACTTTTCGTCTTTTTTAATAATGCCAACAACACACACGGTCCTCCATCTAAGTAGTAACACCACCCGATGCTGCTTGATTTCAACGATCGGTAGATCATGCATTACTCACGATAACATCCAAAAACATCCCCCCTTATCCCATATTCCCTCACCCATCCGTCGAAATTACTCATCCACATACTGTGCTTCACAATTACACAATATCCCACACACTCCAATGGTCCAGCAATATCCAACAAAAACAACAACAACAAATAATACAGATGATTATCACGCTGACAAAAAATTCATGACACAACACGCCAGCACAATCAGTTAGCAAAATACAAACCATCTATCGTCATCACACACAGCCAACCCCTCCCCGATAACGAAAAACCCTCTCCATTCCCCTCTCAATCATCCTCCAAAATTCGCATCATTCTCTCAACCAAACAAAAACTCCAACAACATGATCACACAATCCAACGCTCCAACTATATCCAAAAACAATTAAAAAACCATTAAAATAACATAAACAAATATCCATGCCACGTCACACACACACTAATCAACACTATCATATTACAATCTGTCGCACTCACCCCAGATAACAACAATCACGAATTACTCATCCCACAGATAGAGTTCCCAGGCAGAAGGGGCCTAATACCTACTCACCTGGAGTGAACACATTCCTCGGTTTAGACGGCATACTTAGGGAAGAGTTATCAATACTACTTCCTTACTGGTCATTGCTCTCTCAGACACGAATTCAAAAAAAAAATAAAAATTAAATTGTAACATGTGCACATTCAATACCAATCTAACATCTTGAGGGCATCGAAACTATTGTATAAATATTTACACATGTCTGTATGTACATATGTATGTCAGAATTGAACACTCTCAGAACGCTGTACCACCGAATACGATATCTTGATGTTAAAAATGCTGCAAGCACACACGTATGTACGTATGTAGTTGGAGAGGCTGTTTATCATCTCATAACTGAACCCTCAATATTCTCCTTCACTGTATGACTATAGATCCGATTACGATTATCCAAAAACTATTTGTAAACCTCCCCTAACCTCTCAATAATCTATCAAACACCTGCAACCCAATCCAATTTCCTCAAATCCGCACCATTTTTTAAACTTCTTTATACCCCAGCCTATCCTGACTCGTATTCCCGGAACGCATTTGTAAAGCATTAACACGTCGAAATAGATGTTCACGTGTTAGATGCTACCGAAGATAAACGGATAAAGGTGAATCCGTTTTATCCGTAATAAATCGTAACCACGGAGAGCTATAGATTTCTACTTCACATCATTCATGACAGGATGTGGATACTTTCGAGTGTAGCCAATAGTGCGGATTCAAATTGCAATTCGGAAGAAAAGAAGATGTAAGAATATGAACAGGATAACCGGAAAGAAGATGGAATCAACGGTGGCGTCAACCAGTTCCAGTTAGGTCGAACTATTAGTGTTATCCCTATATGAGCTGCTTCGACATATTCGAATTCCAGGTCTATAGGGATTTTCAATACTGAGTCAGGGTGTTGGAATAGAGTTGGTGGCGGATGAAATCTTAATGGGCCAACGGCAGCGCTCACATCCCCGAAGCGGGGTACTGACTCCGGAATATCCGGCCCCTTGTCCTAGTGGTAAAAAAAAGAACTGGTCCTCCAGGTTGGGGGTTATGCGTCGGGGTAACTTTCCTACCACGTAAAAAACCAGTAGTTACGACACTACGACAAGCCTCGGATAAGGATGATCCCACTGTTGACGACCCCAGCAAACGAAATAAGGACAACGATCTTCGGATCTGCACGTGGAATGTTCGGACCCTTAACAGGCCGCGTGCAGCCGAACAACTAGCAGAAGCCCTAGACTGCTACAATGCAGATATCACCGCCATCCAGGAAGTGCGATGGGATGGACCGGGCAAAAAGAGGATGAAAAACTGTGACGTATACTACGGTGATTTCTATAGGGAACAGAAACAGCGCTTATTTGGATGTGGGTTCGTCATACGCGGCAGACTTAGGCAAGAAGTCTTGAGCTTTCGACACGTGAGCGAGCGTCTTATGACAATCCACATCAAGGCTAAATTCACGAACATAAGCCTAATATGCGCTCATGCCCCCACAGAGGACAAGGAAGACTCCACCAAAGAAAGTTTCTACGAGCTCTTCGGCAAAACATATGAGCAATGTCCTAAGTATGACTTTAAAATCGTCCTAGGCGATTTTAACGCCAAGATAGGAAAGGAGGACATCTTTGGTAGGACGATTGGAAAGCACAGCCTACACGACATCACGTCTGGCAACGGACTTAGGCTTATTGACTTTGCGGCGGGGCGAAATGTCAGTATAGCAAGCACACGGTTTCCTCATCTCAATATCCACAAGGGGACATGACGATCTCCTGATCATCAAACAGTCAATCAAATTGACCACATTGCGATCGACGCAAGGCATGCCTCCAGTATTCTGGATGTCCGAACCTTCCGAGCAGCCAACATGGACTCGGATCATTTCCTTGTTGCAGCCGAGGTACGAGTGCGGATATCCCAAACGCCACAACTAAGAAGAACTACTGTGAGAAGATTTGACATCGAAAAGCTGCAATCGCAAGAGATCGCCAGAACCTTCAACGAACGCGTATCCCGAAATCTCTCAACGACTCCTATGCCGCCAGCATCAAGCGCCGAAGACCAGTGGCAACACTGCCAACAAGCCATCAGAAGTGCCGCAACTGATGTGCTGGGTTTCACCCGACCACCACAAAGAAACCCCTGGTTTGACGATGAGTGCCGGCAATCACATGCAGCTAAACAGCAAGCATACAAAGCGGCGCTGCAAAAAAGGACGAGAGCGGCTCGTGAGTTCTATGAGCAGAAGAGACGGGAAGAACATCGGCTTCTCCGAAAGAAGAAAAAAGAGCACAAGAAGCGCGGTCGAAGATATTGAGAGATTATACTCCAGGAATAATGTACGGAAGTTTTACCAACAGGTAAAAAGAACGTGTCAGGCCAACAAGACCCGTACAGAAGCCTGTAGAGATGGAGAAGGAAACCTCGTAGTAGAGTCACAGTCGGTGCTGAGAATATGGAAAAACTTCTTCTGCAGACTGTATAACGGCGACGAAGACCAACATTCCGGCGTCAGGCAGAATGAACCATTCAACCTGACCAAAACGAAGTAATAATAGCAATATCCAAACTTAAGTCCAACAAGGCTGCTGGACCTGACGGCTTACCAGCCGAGCTGTTCAAAGCAGGTGGAAATGACCTGGTAGAGAGCATACACCAACTCATTTCTCAAATTAGGTCAGATGAGTGTATGCCTGATGAATGGAATCTCAGCACCGTTTGCCCGATCCACAAGAAAGGAGATCCCCTCAATTGCGCCAATTACAGAGGTATCAGTCTCCTCAACATCGCGTATAAGATCCTATCTGCCATATTGTGTGAACGTCTGAAACCCTTCGTCAACAACCTGATTGGGCCCTATCAGTGTGGTTTCAGACCAGGAAAGTCCAGAATCGATCAAATCTTCACACTTCATCAGATCCTGGAAAAAACTCAAGAAGTCCAAATCGATACCCACCATCTTTTTATCGATTTCAAGGCCGCATATGACAGCATTTATAGAGACGAGTTATACAGAGCCATGTCTAGTTTTGGCATCCCTGCCAAACTCGTCAGATTGTGCAGAATGACGATGGAGAATTCTCGCTGCTTCATCAAGTTCGGTAACGATCTCACCGAGACCTTTGATGTCAAAAAAGGATTTAGACAAGGTGACGCGCTGTCATGTGATTTTTTTAACATCGTTCTTGAAAGAATTGTGCGAAACTGACAAGCCAACACCGGAGGTACAATCTTTCAAAAGTCTGCGCAACTACTAGCGTATGCCGACGATATCGACATTATTGGAAGAACACAGCGGGCTGTCACCGGTGCGTTCGCTAGTATTGAAACAGAAGCGGCCAAAATGGGTTTAACGGTAAACGAGGGCAAAACCAAGTATATGCTGTCAACCAAAAGGGACACGCAACATCGACGAATTGGACAGAACGTCACAATCGACAGCTATAACTTTGAGGTAGTAAGGGACTTTGTCTACCTCGGCTCTGCTATCAATTCTGAATATAACACCTCAGCAGAAATAAAACGAAGAATAACTCTTGCCAATCGCTGTTTCTTTGGGCTGAGAAGGCAATTGAGTAGTAAGGCCCTATCCCGAACAACTAAGGAGACTCTATATAAGACCTTGATCATCCCAGTCCTGCTTTATGGCGCTGAAGCTTGGACTTTATCAAAAGAGGATGAAGATATCCTCGGTCGTTTCGAGGGAAAATTCTTCGTAAAATATTCGGTCCCGTTTGCGTTGGCGGGCTTTGGAGGAGAAGATTCAACGACGAACTATACGAGCTGTACAGCGACATCGACCTAGTCAAAAAACTGCGCATTAGTCGTTTGAGATGGCTAGGACATGTTGATCGAATGGACGCCAGTGCTCCGGCCCGAAGGGTCTTCTAATCACACCCGGAGGGACAAGCAGAGGAAGACCTCG
Organism: Xylota sylvarum; assembly: GCA_905220385.1. NCBI lineage: Eukaryota > Metazoa > Arthropoda > Insecta > Diptera > Syrphidae > Xylota > Xylota sylvarum. The sequence continues at coordinate 887,092 of CAJMZQ010000056.1, read as the reverse complement.
CCTTAGGTGGCGCGCACAAGTTGAAGGGGAACTGGAGAGGCTTGTTAGTTGAGGCCCAGATTCACCCCGAACTGTAGCGCCACCTAAGTAAGTAAGTAACCGGAAAGAAGACAAAGTCCCATTTCCAAAACGGAAGGTCAAAATACTTAATGGTTCTACTGTGGAAGGATGCTTTTAGTTGGATTATGTTCTCACACTATTCGCGTTCTGATGAACTACATTTGATTTTCATCCCCGTGTCGTTCCAAAGGAAGCAAAACATGTTGCTTGCAATGGAGCTCCGAAACTAAAAGGGATTCCGTGGTCAAGAAGTCGGATTATGCTTGTTGCATTTGGAGAAATATTTGAGCCATACTTCAAGAGAATCAATGTGACGAACAAACTTCATTTTTGTATTCTGTATGACTTTACCCATAGCAAGCATGGTACTGGGATTACAGTATCGCAGAGGGAAGCAACGAGGCTGCTTTGATTTTTCAATGGTCGGTCATGAGCCATTCATATTGCACTTTTGTTTTGGTACGGCTTTTCTGTAGAAACCATTCCTCATTCAAAATACGTACATCGTCCTTTTTTTGTTTGCAGTGCCGACCAACGACGTTTTCATTTTTTAACGTATAAGGAGCAAATTTATGCCCGCAGATGTGTTTTTTTTTCCGAGAACTACAGAGTAGGTAGTCTTAGTAACTAAAACTGTCACTAAGTACTTAGGCAGGATTTTCTTATACTCCCATTTTCTTTTGGGGATGAGACATTGAATTTCTTTGCATGGAGAACAACAAATTGTGTTTTAACCTTCAGTGCATGCATAGTGCACATTCGACTATATCCGGGTTTAACTGGACACATGCATTTAATTATATATTTGTTACTTTTTTTGTTTGCCCCATGTCCTTTAATTAACATATAGATTGATGCAAATATATTAGTGGGGATGTTTTTATCCGCGAAAATTGGTAATTTTTTTACTGCTGGTTACTCGGCAATTTGATTTATGGTAATCGTACACTTAATTCGATATTGTTTACATTTATTTGGTAAATTTTTTTGTCGATGCTAGATGGAAATTTGAGAGATTTTTATTCATTGAAAATCTCTTCGCAATTTTGGCAATTTGAGTTTAATTATTTGATGAAATTATGTAAGCATATGTATGATAATTGTCGTTGTTGATTATATTTAAATCGTTGAGTCATTATGTTGCATGTGCACTTTCTATATAATATGTATGTATTCTGGCAATAATGTCAATATTGTCTGCGTAAGCTAGTAGATACACAGACTTTTGAAAGATTGTGTCTCCAGTGTTGGCTTGTGAGTTTCGCACAATTCCTTCAAGTATGTTGTTAAAGAAGTCACTTGACAGCGCGTCAACTTGTCTAAATACTTTTTGATGTGAAAGGTCTCGGTGAGGTCATTATCGACCTTGATGGAGCAGCGAGACTTCGCACAATCTTGACTAGACATGGCTCTGCATAACTCACCTCCATAGATGCTGTCATATGCTACCTTAAAGTAAGCCATTAGGTGCAACAGCCTTGTTCAACTTAAGCTTGTACGTATATTGCTTTCATCACTTCGTTTTGGTCAGATGGACGGAAGTTTTGGCTATCTTCGCCCAGATTGAATGATTCATTCTGCCTGACAGCGCGATGTTGGTCTTCGTCGTCTGCAGAAGAAATTTTTCCATATTTTTAGCACCAACTATGACTCTACTACGAGGTTTCCTTCTTCATCACTACTGGAGGGTAATAAGTCTAAGTCCGTTGCCAGACGTAGTCCCGTGTAGACTATGCTTACCAACTCGCCTACCAAAGATGTCCTCCTTTCCTATCTTGGCGTTAAATTCGCTTAGCACGATTTGAACGTCATACTTAGGACATTGCTCGTAAGTTTTGTCGAGGAGCTCGTAGAAATATTCTTTGGTAGTGTCGTCATTGTACTCTGTGGGGGCATGAGCGCATATAGGGCTTATGTTGGCGAATTTAGTCTTGATGCGGATTGTCATAAGACGTTCGTTCACGTGTTGAAAGCTCAAGACTTCTTGGCTAAGTATGACGAATCCACATCCGAACAAGTGCTGCTTCTGCTCCTTATAGCAATCACCATAGTATACGTCACAGTTTTTCATCCACTTTTTGCCATGATGGGAGTGATGTCTGCTTTATAGCAGTATAGAGCCTCTGCTAATTCTGCACGGGGTCTGTTCAGGGTCCGTACATTCCACGTGCAGATCCGAAGATCGTTGTCCGTATTTCGATTGCTGGGGTCGTCATCAGTATAATCAACCTTATCCAACTGTGTGGTCGGGAAGTTACTCCCACACACAACCCCTAAGCTGGAGGTCCAGTTTTCTTCGTTACCTCTAGGACGATTGGTCGGATTTTCCGGAGTCAGTAATTCACTTCGCGGATATGAGTGTTGGCGTTGGCCCATTAAGGGTTCATTCGCCACCAACTCTTTTCCAACACCCTGGCTTAGTGTTGGAGATCGCTATAGACCTGGGACTCAAACATGTCAAAGCAGCGATGGCACTAGATAGTTTGGTCTGACTGGAATTGTAGACGCCACCGTTGATTCTATCTAGAGAATTCGTCCGGTGCATGCCGTCCGGATCTGGAGGAAGTGCTTTAGTGAGAATACACTCTTCCCCCTTCTCTCGTTTGCTACCACCAACAAGGTGTCATACACCATACTCAAACAAGATTCGCATCTATGTAGTTAGATCCAAGTGATTTAAATAAAATTATTAGTCGACGATAATTTCCGTTGAATACACTAGAGGAAGTTTCCATCAGAATAAAGAATTCCAAGCATTTCACAGTTCTTGATTGTAAATGTGAATTTCGGCAAATAAGGGTCACCGAACGTACAAATAAATTTATGACATTTGTTACACCTTGGGGAAGATACAGCTTTCAAGTGCTGCCCTTAGGTTTGGTTCCAGCGTGAAGCGTATTCTGCAGAAGGTCATCTTGGTATTCAAAGAACACTTGCTTGGGCCCCAGAAAAAGTTGTGGTACAATGCCTGCAAACTCAAATTAAAGCGGATCCCAAATCTACCATTTGAGATAATGGGAACAGATACTTTTGTATTTCAAAATAGCTGAAGTCTTAAAACTTGGAAACACCCCTTCTGAGGGAATCTTAAAACACTTGCAGAAAACATTCGCGATACACGGAGTACCTGCCATGCTGTAGAGCGACAACGGTCCACAGAGCTTTTCGAAAGCGTTTCGAGGGGAATGCAATTTTAATCACATCACTTCTAGTCCAATGTATGCACAATCCCATGGTTTCAGTGAACTTTATGTGCAAACAAAAATATTCTGAGGAATTGTACGCTGGACAAAACAAATTTGCAACTGTTGCAACGCTTCCAGAATAGAAGTGCTTGGGTCGCCTTGTCAATGCTTGATGGGCCGCCGCACTAGAACCACTTTACCTACTACAAAAGAACAACTGTTGTCGCAAATTCAGTCAAACGTTTCATTTCTCATCAAAAAAATCGCGAGATAGACAGAAGTTATGTTATGATCGCGGAGCTGAGGAACAAAAGCCAATAAGTCAACAGTAGTACACAGTTTCAGAGGTCAATGATTAGTTACATACTTAACGATCTCCCGACCCGTTAAGAGTCACTGCCTGAGATATGGCAGCCATCCACTCTTCTCGATCCCGTGCACGCTGGTTTCAATTGTCTAGACCAAGCGCTACGGCATCCGCGATAGCTTGATCCTTAAAAAGGAGGTTCGGTCATCCTTGTCGTCTCGAACCTGGGGGCTGTGATTCGAAGATCCACTTTGCTGGAGCATTATTGTCCATTCGCTCGATGTAGCCGAGCCAGTGTAGCCGATGTGTTTTGACTTTTGGACTACATCCACATCTTGGTAAAGCTCATAGAGTTCGCGGTTGTACCTTCTTCTCCATTCGCCCTCCTCGCATACGGAACCGAATATTCGACGAAGAATTTTTCTCTCGAAAGTGTTCAATACCTGTTCTACTTGTCTGCTTATCATCCAGCACTCGGTTCCATAGAGCATGCATTTCGTCTTTCGAGTTAGGTGTTTTAAACCCAGGGGAAGTCTTCGCCGATTCTCCACTAAGGTGTCATTCGTGGAGTTGATATTTACTTCGAGGTAGGTAAACTCCTTAACCACTTCGAAGTTACTGCTGCCAACAGAGACGTTTTGTCCTGGGCGGTGGACAGATGCTTCTTTGTTTGTTGACTACATGTACTTAGTTTTGTCCTTTTTTAAATCATTAAAAATAAAATTGCTTGTGGATGCATTTTTATAAAAAGGTACCGAAAGAGTCCCCCTTGTATCTGGTCTTAGTGATGGCGTGATTGTGTAATTTATTAAACGGCGATATATAGTAATTATCATTTAAACTTTGGTTAACATGAGATTCAATCAAGGATGTAACAATTGGATTTGGATGTGAGCCTATTCGTTCAATCTTTTTTTACAAATAGTTCTATTTGGTAAATCATAAGAGGTGTTATTCTGGTTGCTTCATAAATGACTTATTGGAGTAGAAGTTTTATCTGGTTTTCTGAATTTGCCACAGCAGTACCTTAGAATTTTCCTTCAGAAGTTTCCATTTCCTTGGCTACACATGGTGATATTGTAAACCAAATAGGGAACCCATACGTGAGTATGTGTCTAACCAACGTTTTATAAATTAGGACTTTTGTCATCCCTGACATTTGTCTAGAATTAAACAATGGTGTTAACATCATTGAGATCATTTTTGACCTTTGAAGAGCTTTTCTAGCATGTTATCTAATAAGTTTCTATCATCGGGTATTATCAACGACGACAAGTTATTATGGAGCTTTAGCCTAAAGGCGTCCCAATTAGTATTATTAAAGCTCCTGTATGACACTGGAGGAATTAAGATTGCAGAAAATGACTGTAATTTAATTTTTAAACTAATTCCATAATGATCAGAGAGAGAGCAGGAAAAATTTGACATTTTAAATCGCCTTAAGGATTAGCGACTTTATTCGCTGGGGTAAGAGTTGAGGACATGAGAAAAAAGTCCAAATAAGAGGATGACCTCGGGAACCATCATGTCGAACCATCAGAAGGTACTATATCCATATTCATACAGTGACCATTATAAAACTAATTATTGAAAAGATTTCCATTGTTGTTACACACGCGGTCTCCCCATGAGGTATCACGTGCATTGAAATCATCCCCTATTAGAGCTGCATCATAACCAGATATGATAGAATAAGACCTGTCAAGTTCGTTGGATATTTCTCGTTCTTCATTCGATGGTATGTATATAAGTAAGGCGGAAAGTAGAACCATTTGAATTTCGTGAAGAAATGGATGCAATACTAGCAGAAAATTTTTTGCTTTGGAAAGGAACTACAGTGAGAGTCAAAAATTTGTATACAGCTGATACTTACTACTGCAGAAGTTCAATAACGCTATGTAACAAGTAATAAGAAAAATATTTTAAGCACATAAAGGAAGCTTATAGTTCACTATTTTATTATTTATAACATTATAAAAAAAAAAAAAAGAATTCAAGAATTATGCACGATTGAAGAAAAAATCACCTGAAAAATGCAGTCAAAAATTAGTATACACTTTAGAAATAAACACTTGTAGTCTTACATAGGCTTCAAAAGCTGAGCGTTAATACTTCGTCGGTCCTCCGTAAGCATTGGTAACTGCAGCCAATCTTCTAGGAACCGAAGTAACAAGGTTTTTGGTAACTTCAGGAGAGATTGTTGCCCATTCTTCGGTTAAGGCCGTCCGAAGGCCTTGTTTTGAAGTTATGGTTCGTTTTCTGATATTTCGGTCCAAAACTTCCCACAGATGTTCAATGGGATTAAGGTCTGGTGATTGTGGAGGAGAGTTAAGCTGCTTAGGCGTACGGTACAGCAACCATTCCTTGACAATCTTTGCTGTATGCTTTGGGTCATTGTCTTGCTGGAACACCCAAGGCGATGAGAGACCTAATTTTTGCACACTAGGGAGTAAATTGTCTTGTAAAATGGTTAGGTAATCCTTGGTATGTTATATTTGTAGTTTTTATGCAATAAAACTGCTGTTCCTCTTCCTGAATCATTTCGGATTAGGTTGAACCCTTCAAAGGAGGGTCTATATCTAGTAGCTAAACGCGTTTCGGATAAGAAACATATCGGCGGTTCTTTATTTTTATGTATGGCTAAAAGCGCAAGTCGTTTTTCATTTGAAGTTATAGAATTTATCGAGATAATTTTTAAAGTTGAATATTCCATAATTATATTACAATTGAAGTTACAAAGTTAAGGTAGGAAAACATTTTTTCCTCCTTACTGCGTTCCGGGCTTGAAGCCAGCTGCCAGTTGCTTGGCTTTCCCAAAAAACATACGAATGCTCTTATCACGGGACTCTTCAATATCCTTGAGCTGGGAGACTGCGTGGACCTTTTTCTTTTCACGCAGGATCTTCTTCTCCTCCCTTCTTCTGGCTCGATACTATTCTCTCGCTGACCTTGTTTTGCACTGTAACGCTTGCATGTTTGCATTTTCTGTCACCTATTTCCGACGCACGCATTCATCATCATACCAAGGGCTCGTTTTGGATGGTGGCTGGTAGCCTATGGTGGTCTCTGCTACGCCTTTGATGATGTCGCGATACTAGTCCCAAAGATTGTTGGCGTTTGTGGATGGTGATTGCACAATGGAGAGTCTCTCGTTCAGGCGCTCTCTGTAGGCTATGGCTATTCCAGTCGTGTGAAGGCTTCCAACGTTAAATTTCTTTTTCTGGGCGGTTTGAAGCTTCTTCTAGTTGGATAGTGGTGCTCTAAATTTGGGTGCAACAAGATAATGGTCAGAGTCGACCTTTGCCCCTCTAAAAGTTTGAACATTCAGAATATTGGATGCGTGCCTCGCATCTATTAGCACGTGGTCGATTTGGTTAATGATTCGCACATCTGGAAAGCGCCAGGTTGCTGTGTGGATTCGTAGTCTTGGAAACCTAGTGCTACTTATCAGCGTATTACGAGGTGCTGCAGAATGGAGGCTGTGCTTTCTGACTAATCCGCCGAAGATGTTTTCGTTATCGATTTTGGCATTACAGTCCCCGTGTATAATTTTGACATCATAATCTGGAAAGGCTCCGTAGGCTCAGTCCAGGAGGTAATAAAACTTCTTCTTGATAGAGTCTTAAGCTTCATCGCAAAGAAAAACTTTGCTCTTTGCGTCTCATTTTGGAAATTTCTCTGACTAGCTTTATACTGTTTCCAATCTGTATCTGACTTGTTCTTCTTGACCACATCAATCAGGTTTCTAGTTGCTCTCCTGAAGTCTGCCAACTGTTTACTCCACCATGGAGGTGATTTTTTGTTCTTTCTTCTGGTCACTGGACATGCTAAGTTGAAGACGGTAGGGATTTGGGTCGATGTCTGACGAACCATACAAGTCACATTGCTAAATCACTTCCTTACTGAAGATATCCCAATTTGCCTTCCAGGAGTTTTTGTATGGCTTACGAGAGGCGCTGATACTGCTTAAACGAAGTTCAATAATTTTGGGGGCAAAAGGATAGTGACTTATTTTTACTACCCTACTACTCTGATTATCCTGTTTATTTCATTGAAATCAAAATTAAAAATCCATTTTTTAACCGCCGTTCGGTAGAGTGAAAGAAGTGGGTTAAAAATTCTAGGTGCAACTGAAGTGTAAAAATATAAGAAATACTGAGCTGTGGGACAATCGCCAAGAAACTTTTGTTGCTTCGAAGGCCATAAACAGTAGGATTGCGATTTAATAAATATACACTTCTTAAGTAAAAAATATTGAAGTAGGTACTTTATGAAAGTAAAGATGTTTAAGTGGTAGTATTTGTTCAAAGCCTTTTTTGAACTACAACGACGATTTTTTGAGAAAGAAAACGATTTTTACCCATACAAGGTTTCAGGAAAAAAGAGAATAATTCTATGTTTAATTCGCTTTTTATAAGCTTAGATTGTCTATGTTCCTCAAAATTACATCGCAAATTCATTAATTAGGATACGTTTGGTTAACATTTATAGCGATAACATTTTCATAATTTAAAAAAAGTATTAAATATCAAAGAAGTTTGAACATCGTGAAGTATAATAAAAATTCAAGAAAATTTGTTAGATAAATGATGTGAAGCATCAACAGTATTAAAGAGTTAACAAGAAGCAATACACTATGTCCTAAGCAGTTTTTTTCTCGAAATAATTCTTAGAATATGTATATCCAAGACTATCAATGATAGTCAGTGAACAGGATCATATGTATTGCAATGTGGATTGTACAAGTCCGTAATAAATTCTATGAGTTTAGGAGAGCAAAAAAAAAATCTAATATAAAACATTTACTCGTTGTTGTTAGTAAATACTTTCGAAGCAAGGAAGTATCAATTCACTATCAAACTCGAGTCCCAAGTACTTAAAAACTAACAATCTCTCCATATACATTTCACTGAGCAGCTTCAATCAGAATTGTAAGTTTTTTCCAGTCTAGCATAAAAACCTGAACTAATTGTACTCCTACTCATGCACTTAATTGGTGTTATCAGGAACTCCGAGGGAAAATTATTTCCCCCAAATATTTTTTATTTCCAGAAACTGAATCCGCCTGTCGTGTATTTTCATCAGAATTTATTTTCCCTTCAATCAGTTGACGCAACATAAAAGTGTGAAAAACTTCTTTCAAAGAGCCAATATCAGAATCATCATCATCTCCGCCAACATCCAGACATTTATACTAAATTAGAAATTAGTTTTATAGTCAAAGTATTTCACCGGTGAGTTGAGTTGAGCCCACATGCTCCATAGGTATGCGATAATAAATTACGAATTCTTTCGTAGATGCTACCCACCCTGGAGCTTGCCTTGCATTTGTGCGGAAAGTCAGTGAGTTGAGATCATGGATGGAAAGGGATTCGCGGTAATTAGGTAAAATCAGTTTTAGCGGTGCAGACGAATTCACAGACAGATAGAATGGACTTCTCCATCAAAATAATGATAAGTTTGATTAAAATCTCAAGGTTTACCTAGATGCAAGTAAAAATAATCAGAAAAACACTAAAGTTGCTTGGATTGCACAGTCCTTGAAAGCTATGTATAACTGAAAAATATTTCAGGACCGTCGACTAATTCTTTTAAATTACTTAACAGCGCGTAGGAAAAAATCAAGTCTGACCGCTTAACTCGACTTATGGACAACTAAGTACAGTAGTTACACCAACCACATCAAAGTAACCTGTCCATCCATAGTTAAGCAGGTTCTGGAGCCTACACTAGTTTCTATTTTTACTTTTAATACGTCTCGAATATTTGTTTTCAAATCTGCCCACCAGGACACACTTAATCGCTTAATCGCAATCTAGCAAACTCAAGTAGTCATTAATTAGGCGATTTTAAGAGCTGTTCGTAGTTAACGCGCCTTTGTAATCTTAGGTGAGAATACACTTAATAATTTAGCTCTATGCCCACATCTATATTATTATTGGACGATTTTGTGTATTGACGAAGTAACAACATTTAATGATTTGAGATTCTACTATGAGGGAGGTTATGGTTTCCGAAAAGAGTTGCTGATCGGCGGTGGTTGTGAGAAGCAAATCGGAAGTGCCGCCATTCGTCGTTATATTTTGACATATCGATCCAAGTTTCAATCGATTGGGTTCAGGTTTTTAATATTTGTAGTTTGGACGCAACACTCTTCCACCCTTGCTAGGGTCAAATAATCCTTGGATTCTTTCCACAAACGTATCAGAAACAATAATATCGGGAAGAACATAAGCAGCGAAAAGTTACCACGAAACCGCCATACCAAATGAAGAAGATGTGACAGAGATTCAAGTGAAAAAGGAAGTGTGGAGTATCCTCATACACCTCCTGATCACTACAGCCTCTGTATAGGTCATCTGTTCTAAGTTGCATTTTTTTTGTGTGATTTCAGCATATTATGTCCTGTAATTACACTCACAAGAGAAAATAAATACTTTTTACTCATTGTGGCCACATTTTCCTAGTTGTAACACAGGAGTCGAGCCTGCTCCTTCTCTCATTTGCTGCTACTTGTGTTTTGTTCCTAATCGCTTGTCTAAGATTGCAGGGTGGAATTTTTACTGTAGTGCCTGCTTCGTTTAGTTCAAGTTTGATACTTTTCTTGTCAGTTCATCAGCTCTTGCATTTCCCGGCACACCTTTGTATTCGGGAATCCTGCAAAGTCGTACATTGTGCTACGCGCCAAGAAGCCGTAGGTCTTCGCGACAACGACTTATGAGCTTCGATTTTATTTCAATGGCAGAAATCGCTTTTATTGCCGCTTGGCTGTCAATAATGAAGTTAATATCAACGGGTCGTAATGCCCCCATTGCAGCCTGTTTAGCAGCTGTTGTCGCTGCCAGGCTCTCAGCTTGAAAAACACTACTGTAGTTAGGGAGTCTGATCGAACTGGACATTCCAAAAATTTCGGAAAAAAACCTGCGCCAACGCTGGTGTCCATCATGAGTCCATCCGTGTAGATGGGTGGTTGTTTTTCTTGTCATTCTTCTCTACTGGGAAAATAAGTGACAAATGGTCTTGTAAAGTCTAGACTGGGGTTATGTAGTTGTACTCTATCAGACTGGGTTTTCAGCTTCTACTTAGTCAAATAGTCGCGGTTGATTCTTGTACAAAAAAGGTCTAGGGAGTTTTAAGTTGAATATTGTTTCCAGCCCCATCGAGGGGTAGTTATCATTGCCTCAGTGGTGTCAAGACAAAAGCTTAAAGTCAAATCAGTTTGCTATTTGTCTATGACGCACGCGAAATTTAAATTCTCTCGTTATGAATTCTTCGTGTCTTAAATGTCTAAGTTCGATTACTAACACGGAATTCCTGTTGTGTGGTATCTGTGGACATCACATACACAGTGAATGCAGTGAAATTCGAAAGAATGAATTGACAATTATTTCTTTAAACCCAAACATTTTTTATAAATGTGAAAATTGCATGGGTAATGCTCTATTAAGTAGTGTAAAAAAAATCAATGACCTTTACGCTTACTTGCATGATAACATACAATGTGTTAACAATTTCGGAGTCTCACTTGTTGCTGCTGGTGGTAAATCGTCAAGTGTTAAAACACCTATACTGCCTAACAAACGTTTTGTTCGCGAAACTACACTAATGCAAAGAAAAGGAAAGGTCATTGACCCAGCCTTAAAATCGACCAGGGACAAAGTTGCAGTTTCATCGTCTCCTTTCATTCATCTTTCGTCGGCCAACAGCAAGAGCTCACCCGTTGGCTCTCGAAAGGTTGCTGCTTTGCCTAAAAATCGATCGCTTATGAGGTCGTCCGCTTGTTTGCCGAAAGTCAACTCTTCCTCTGTCGCTGCCGTGGCTGCCTCTGTTGTTGATGTTGATTGTGCGGAGAGTTCTTTACTCTCTCCTTGTGTTGATACCATTGCTGTTAACTCTCTGAGTGTGGATGCTTCGCCGAACGGTGTTTTTAATGAAAACAGCACTGACAAAACGGAGACATCTGTTTCTCACATCACTGCGTGCATGAGAAATGATTACAACTCAGCGCGAAGCATTGATCTAGATGTCGGCGGTGTAGCCAATAATGTATTAGATGTGAATGCCGCAAGTACTTCTGCTGCAGTTTACAACCTACCTCAACGAATTGTTAAAGAGGACCAAATTGAAAAACAATCTGCTAAGCAGAGAAAAGTCATCGTTGGGACTAATTCTCGCTACACTGATCTCAAAATTGCGAGGAATTATAAATGGTATCATATTGGACGTTTTTTGTTACCCACATCGACTGAGGAAGTTCGTGATTTTATTTCAACTTCACTTGGAATTGATTCGTCATTAATTTTGTGCTATAAATTAACTAAGTTGGTTGAACCTGAGTCAAAGTTTAAGTTTGTCAATTTTAAAATTGGAGTTCCCGCAGAATTCGCAAAACAGATTTTTGTGGATTCGTTCTGGCCAAGTGGTGTTAAGATAAGACCTTTTGTCTTTAAATCTAAAAATGAAGAGACGTCAAAAAACGTATCGGAAACGGTGGCAAGCAGAGCCTAAAGGAAACTGCTTTGTCATAGTGTATTGACACTCGAACCTTGCAAATTTACTTCCACAATGCAGTGGTATCAGGACAAAAGTTGCCAGTTTGTTCAACAATTCTTGTCATCTGCACTATGATATAATCATCATTGTCGAATCTTGGTTGTATCCTAAAATATCAGATAAAGAAATATTTGATGAGCATCTTTATGATGTTTTTCGATCTGACCGATGCAAAGTGGCTGCTGAACGAGGAGGTGGAATCATCATTGCTGTTCGCACTACCCTTGGCGGCAAAGAGCTCAACTTACCATTTTCAGATGTGGAGCAAATTGGTTTCTCTATCATCATAAATGACCTTAACAAGGATCGTATGTATTTTGTAGTAAGTTATGTGCCCCCCCCACCGGTAAGCTCGATTGTTATGAAAAGCATATGAATAATATTGAATTTGTTAACCACTTATGTTCTATATCAGATAAGCTTTGTGTACTAGGCGATTTTAATCTTACTGGTATTAATTGGATTTGGTCTGAATCTGATAAAATGCTTATTGCTAATAATATTAAATATACTCATGAGTATTATTTTGTAGATTTTATCCACTCGCTAAATTTAAATCAAATTAATCCAATACAAAACTCTTTTTCAAAGATATTAGATCTAATTTTTGTTTGTTGCGATGAACTTAAAGCTACTGTTACACAAGTTCCTTTCTCTTTACTGAATGATTCTATAAACCATATTGAATTATTAATGGAAATTGAAACGTATACTTATTTAAAACCTAACGTAAATAACGATGATTATCGTTTTAGCTTTTCTAAAACTAATTTTTTGGAGCTTAATTATTTTTTTGACAACATCGATTGGTTCAATGAAATATATAACTTGAATTTAGATTGTATGTACAAACGCTTTGTTGAAATTTTGCGCGATGGCTTTGCTAGATTTGTCCCAATTTCTAAGAAAAGGGTTATATCCAAGCCTCCTTGGTATAATAAACAATTAATTTATTTAAAGAATTTAAAAAAATAAAGCATTTAAGTTGTTTAAAAAGTCAAATAAACAAAACCATTATGTGAACTTTAGCAAACTGCGTAAAGACTTTATATGGCTAAGTAAATTTCTTCACAAAGGTTACATCATGTCTATTGAATGTAACATTAAACAGAATAGTAAATCGTTCTGGCAATATATAAATACTAAAAGAAAATCAGCTGGAATTCCGAATACAATGCTTTATAAAAACGTAGAATCGTCTAATGTTGAATCAGCCCTAGACTTTTTCGCTACCTTCTTTGAATCTGTCTACTCAAACAATAATTCTTATACCAATTCGAGAAGAAATATCAGTAATTGTGTCAACATTGGGTCACTACAACTTGGCCTTGAACAAGTCCTCCTGGCTCTTCAATCTCTCAAACCAAATCCAAATTGGGATGCTGATGGTATACCTGCCATTATACTGAAACACTGTAGTAATTCCCTTAGTACTCCTTTGCTGAATATCTTTAACCGTTCTCTTTCTGAAGGCAATTTCTTAGAAGTATGGAAGATGTCATTTCTGGTTCCTATTCATAAGTCTGGCTCAAAAAATAATGTGGAGAACTATCGAGGTATTTGTAAACTGTCAGCGATTCCTAAACTTTTTGAAAGTATCGTTAAAAATAGGCTTGAGTTTTTGACGAAGGAATATTTGTCTGAAGTTCAACATGGGTTCGTATCTGGACGGTCCACGGTTACGAACTTGGCTTCTTTTTCATCTTACATTATTAATGAAATGGAGAACAGAAATCAAGGCGACGTCATATATACCGACTTTAGTAAAGCTTTCGATTCTGTTCAGCACTCAATTCTTCTTGAAAAATTAGAATATTTTGGGTTTCATTCTGAAATCCTTCGCTGGATTTCATCTTTTCTCACTGGTCGCACTCAACGAGTAAAAATTGCAACTTCCCTATCTAGAATGATAAACTGTACCTCCGGCGTACCGCAAGGGAGTCATTTAGGCCCTTTACTCTTCATTTTTTTCATTAACGACATTACTTCTGTCGTCAAAAATAGTCAGTGTTTACTGTACGCAGATGACTTAAAACTTTTTTCAGCTATTAAGCGTATTGAAGATTGTCATTTGATCCAATCGGATCTTAACAGCATTACTTTATGGTGCAACGCCAATGGCTTAACACTCAACATAAGTAAATGCAATGCGATTTCGTTTACCAGATCTTCGTCTCATATTGAGTTTAACTACACAATTCACTCAACTCGTTTGAACAGAGTAGATAAAATCAAGGACTTAGGTGTTATGCTTGACCCTTCATTTTCTTTCAAAACCCACATTGAATATGTCGTTGCAAAAGCTAATTCAGTTGTTGGATTTATAAAACGAAACGGTAAGGACTTTAAAGATCCATTTGCTTTGTTATCACTGTTCACTGGGTTAGTTCGATCGCTTCTTGAATATGTAGATGTCCCTTGGAATTCTGCATATTCTACCTATTCACTGATTTTGATGATTTTAGGGCTTGGGCCCAAGGTTTTGCCGAATATCCTGTTGCTGTATGGTATGTTATCATTGCTTTCTTGGCCCTTTCCTTTATGTTGAGGTTCTAGTTTAGTTTCCTATCTATGTATGTAGGATGACTCAGAAGGTCGGAAATTTTTAGCGTAGTCCTCTCAGTTGATGGCATTTTAAATTCCGATATTATTCTTTTGTTGATAAAAAGTATCCGTTCTGTCTTCTGTGGATGAACTATAAGTCCGCAGTTCTTGATCCAGGTATATTTTCTTGTCGCTAGCAATACTAAGTCATCTGCACATGCTACTGTTTTAACTCCACTAAATTTAAGCTTAACTAAAATTTCGTTTACCACGAGAACACCACCTTGAGGAGTGCCTCTGGATGCTGACACCGTGATTTGTGCAGCACCTAGTTCTGAGCTGATTTGTCTGTTGTTTAACATGTACATTATCCAACTGATAATGGTGTTATTCACATTAAGGTTTACTTAGACTCTTTTTATTGCATCGATTTGGACATTATTGAAGGCCCCTCAATATCTAGGAAAGCAGCTTGAATGTATTCGGATGCCGCTCGCTGACCTGTTTGAAATGTTAATTCCGTTGCTGCTAGAGCTCTTCCCGTAGTCAAGAGTCACGAAATCGACAAACTAAATGGTCACGTAATATGCAGTCCAGAGACGTTGCAAGGTTGCAATAACTTGTCATTCTCTAAAGGTCTGCAATATACTTTTTTTCGTGTAGAAGCTGGTCACTATTAAGAAATTTAAAAAAAGCAAGCGATTTATGAAGGTGGGGATGAGAAATGCTTTGAATTTTACAAAGGTAGTCATATTCAAGATCTCTTATCTTATTTAGTGAAATGAAAGAATACAAAAGGTCGAAACAAAAGGTCTGCTCCACAGACTGTAACGTAGTATGAAAATATTCAAACGCCACTTGTAGGATCCCCAAGAATTTTGCATTTTGACATCAGACCACGTGTCCAATTAAAATTATTAAATTTCTCTGCATGCTTTCCGAAGTTGAAGTTGTCTGAATATTAAAAGATGCTAATAAGAATAAAAAATTATTATGTCGTCTTAGTTTGACTTCAGTTTTAATAATAGAAAAGGGTAAGTAATAGGTTAACACAATATTAAACTAGGTTAAGTACAAGTAGTAGGTTATAAACAATTTTGTACACATAAGTTAAGGAACCACAATGATGTTAAACTAAAATGTTAGTTTCAACAGAGGTATGTAGAAAACTTGCTTTAGCTCCCTCTACAGTGTGACTTTCGTTTTTATACCCTATCCTAACTTTTTTTAACGATACTTGTAACTTTATTGAGACATGTACGAAAATCAATACAATTGACTAGAATCCTTTCCAACTGTTTGTGACAGTTCCAAATCTTGGTACGTCATATTTTGCATTTGTCATACCCACTTCAGATATCAATTTTAAATCCAATTGCCAAAAAAATAGCCGAGAAATAGCCAATTTGTAAAATTACCATTATACGTACATATTTCTCTCAAAATTCTAATAGCATATGTATGTATGTCCAAACTAACTCACATACGAAATTTTATTAAAATCGTTAGAGACGTTTCCGAGAATATCATTTCCTAGTGAAATCGATCTTAAGTAAAGTGCCCTTAATTTTGAGGTTTGACTGAAAATTTCAATCCCTAGAGATCTTCCCACAGACCCCAGATATGAAATTTGAAGCAAATCCGTCCAGCAATTTAGGCTGCAGTCTAATAGACAGATAGACAGGCCGACATTCATAAAGACGGAATTGTCGGAAGGTAAAAATAAAAAGTAATTTCCTTACGCAATTGGTGCTCTTGCACTCACATTCGTATAAAAAAATCACTAAATCACTATGATGAGTACGCAAATCGCAAAGGATTCTATTACCAGTGTTGAAGTCAGTTGGCAAGGATCCGTTTACGACTCCCGCATTTTTTAAAAATCTTTCTTATTCAATCATAGGAGTTCAATACTATTAGGCGATGAAGGATGTGGCATTACTCCATGATTAATGACACCATTTAAACAAACAAGTAATGCTGATGATACTGAACGTAAATTAAATGCTGAAATTCTAATCACAACTTAATAAGACAGAGAAGATTTTTGCAAATGAAACTGAGTCCAAGTTTCGTTTTGCACAATCGATATCACTTGCGAGTTCAAGCTCGTCAGTTCAGTCAGCTCTACTTCAGTTGATAGGAGAGCGAATGTGCCTGTCATAATATTATTCGCATATTTTATATCACTAGTAAATAGTGGGTGGGTCCTAAAACACTTAATTATAAGCTTGAGTTTTAACTATGCTATGAAGGGTAGGTTCTTTCTGGATTTGGGCAGTTATTAGATCAAAGCCTTGTGATTTTCTATTAGATAGTTTGAATAGATATGCTAATATCTCTAAGTGAAATATAGGGAATTACATCTTCATCTACTCTATCAGAGAATTTAAGACGTTCGTTTGCCACGCCAGGTAGAATAGGTTTAAATACATTTGTCAGATGCTTCATCTGTTTCTAAAATATATGATTTGAAGAATCTTACTCGAGTTTCTCTTAAAATTGGTCATATTGCAAAGAAGTGAAATACATCCTCTCGCGTCTCATATTACAAAGATCGCAGATATGTGGGATGAAATTCAAATTCAGCAGCTCTCCTCTGATTTAAAAAAAATTGTGATTATCATCTCTGTAGAGTTGCAGTTTAAAAATAGGTTTTCTCTTCTAGATTGTATTTCAGCTTGCTATAATACATCCTATATTGTGAATTATATTATATTATATAATTATAAATTAATTACAAATTTTTAATACATGTTCCCAATTATTTTTTCTAGTAAACTGTTGAGTTTCGTTTTTAGAGAATGGTGAAAAAAGGTGAAATGCAAATATATAATATTCTCCACAGTCTGATGCAAGTCGCTTAGTTTATTTTTTACCACATTCTAAAATATAATTTTCGGTAGTCTATAATCACTCATCTCTCACTTTTATTAGGTAGTCGAAATGTAATCTTAATCTTTCCCGAAACAAAGGTAGAGCCCCAGTCTCTATATGTAGAATGTAATTAGGAGTAGTACTTGGAAAAGGGAATAATCGCTTCAAGAAATAACGAAGAAACTTCTCGACTTCTCGACTTCTACAAAGTAACAATATCCTTACGCTTGGGCCGTATATAAGAAAATTGAAGCTTCAGTCGAACAAAAAAGTTTTTGTTTCGAGCTATGGGATACCTATTTGTTCTTGACACAGAGTCACCATAGCGAGGAAAGTGCTCGTTTAGCTTTAGACAATTTGGTTTCGAGATGTTTATATTCACGAACAACTTTCACTATTTGTCTTTGAAACGTCCACCCTTCGATTAGAGTACATATATCTGCCGCCTCTACAAACCATCACATTCGACTTATTCAGGTTTACACTTACGTTCTAATATTTACAGTATTGGCTGAGTCTACTGCAATCGTACCCATCCGCAAGTTCAAGAATCTTTGTGCCTTTTTAGGCGCAAACTTTATCTTTAGAAGTGCGGCTTATGCAAAACGTAGACTATTTGTAACCGCTTATAAATATCGCAAAAGCATTTAAAAACATACAGAAAAGCTACAATCCGTCTGGAACGGATCGTATGATACCCTATCCTCCTCTCTATAAAGTGGGCGTGGCCAAATTGAATTTTGTACTCAAATATACATAGCTATAATGTCGAACGTTTGAGGATGTTACATGTAAAATTTTATCAAAATAGGTTTTTTGATGATAACGCCCCCAAAAAGTGGGCGTGGCCATAACTGTTCTATGGGTGAATTGTAGGGAATCTAAATACCCAAATATTTGGACTTAACAAAATTTTTCGGTTTCATATAATTTAGTGAAGTTATAAAAAAGTAGGCGTGGCAGTGGGCGGATGTAAAAAAAAATTTACACTTCTACTGTATCTTTTCGTCAGAAGCCCAGATATAAAATTTCAGCGTCCTAGTTAAAAATTTAAGGCCCAAAAATCGGTTTTATGATGAAAACGCCCCCAAAAAGTGGGCGTGGCCAAAACTTGTGTATGAGTGAATTGTAGGGAGTCTGAATGCCTAAATATTTTTTCTTGACAAAATTTTTCGGTTTCATATAATTTAATAAAGTTATGAAAAAGTGGGCGTGGCAGTGGGCGGATTTCAAAAATTTTTTACACTTGTACTGTATCTTTTTCTCAGAAGCCCAGATATGAAATTTCATCGTCCTAGCTCAAAATTTAAGGCCCAAAAAGCGGTGACATACGGACGGACGTCGCTCAATCGTTTTCGCTATTGATGCTGATCACGAATATATATACTTTATAGGGTCTATCTCAATTATTTCTCTATGTTACAAACTATGTGTCAAACTTAATATACCCTTAGGATAGGGTATAAACATACAGAAAAGCTACAATCCGTCTGGAACGGATCGTGTGATACCCTATCCTCCTCTCTATAAAGTGGGCGTGGCCAAATTGCATTTTGTACTCAAATATAGCTATAATGTCGAACGTTTGAGGATGTTACATGTAAAATTTTATCAAATAGGTTTTTTGATGATAACGCCCCCAAAAAGTGGGCGTGGCCAAAACTTTTCTATGGGTGAATTGTAGGGAATCTAAATACCCAAATATTTGGTCTTAACAAAATTTTTCGGTTTCATATAATTTAGTGAAGTTATAAAAAAGTAGGCGTGGCAGTGGGCGGATGTAGAAAAATTTTACACTTGTACTGTATCTTTTTCTTGGAAGCCCAGATATGAAATTTCAGCGTCCTAGTTAAAAATTTAAGATCCAAAAATCGGTTTTGTGATGAAAACGCCCCCAAAAAATGGGCGTGGCCAAAACTTTTGTACGGGTGGATTGTAGAGAATCTGAATGCCTAACTATTTGGTTTCAACAAAATTTTTCGGTTTCATATAATTTAGTGAAGTTATGAAAAAATGGGCGTGGCAGTGGGCGGATTTAAAAAATGTTTACACTTGTACTGTAGATATGAAATTTCATCGACCTAGCTCAAAATTGAAGGCCCAAAAAGCGGTGACATACGGACGGACGGACGGACGGACGGACGGACGGACGGTCATCGCTCAATCGATTTCGCTATTGATGCTGATCACTAATATATATACTTTATAGGGTCTATCTCGATTATTTCTCTATGTTACAAACTATGTGTCAAACTTAATATACCCTTAGGATAGGGTATAACAAGATCTCTTATCATTGGCAGATTATGTATCGTTTATTTGTATCAAACAAAAAGCTCATAACATAACGTCCTGTCATTGACAATCTGTCATTTCTGTCATTGGATTTCATTTTTAATTTCATAAGGATCTGTTCACAAATGTGATATGTACTCTGAAGTGCTACGCAGACGAGTTCCCAAAATGAAGGGACAATCTTTATTACTTTTAATTCATTTGACAGTTCAATGATTGTATTTGACTTTTAGTAACTAATTATTAGCAAAGCTTAAACTAAGTACTAGATTAATAGATCACAGAGTAGTGCTACATCATACACAGTTACACAAGTCGCATCATTTGAGTGTTTATACGAAAGGGTATGACAAGATTCAAGAAAATAATCAATTTGAGAGAACAATTTCTTATACACGTTGAATTTTCTATGCAATAGAACTTTGTATTAAAATATGTTTCTTATATCGTTATTCTTATACCAGATTAATTTAACACGTACATGGTGTAGGACAATGCATGGTGTATTAAAACGTGTGTCTTACAAGCGTTTCTTATATGAGGTTTACTTATATCCTTCACCTACTATAACTCTATTTTTATACCCTATCCTAAGGGTATATTAAGTTTGACACATAGTTTGTAACATAGAGAAATAATCGAGATAGACCCTATAAAGTATATATATTCGTGATCAGTATCAATAGCGAAATCGATTGAGCGATGACCGTCCGTCCGTCCGTCCGTCCGTCCGTCCGTCCGTATGTCACCGCTTTTTGAGCCTTAAATTTTGAGCTAGGACGATGAAATTTCATATCTGGGCTTCTGAGAAAAAGATACAGTACAAGTGTAAAAATTTTTTAAATCCGCCCACTGCCACGCCCACTTTTTCATAACTTCACTAAATTATATGAAACCGAAAAATTTTGTAAAGTCCAAATATTTAGGTATTCGGATTCCCTACAATTCACTAATACAAAAGTTTTGGCCACGCCCACTTTTTGGGGGCGTTTGCATCATAAAACCGATTTTTGAGCCTTAAATTTTGAGCTAGGACGCTGAAATTTCATATCTGGGCTTCTGACGAAAAGATACAGTAGAAGTGTAAAATTTTTTTACATCCGCCCACTGCCACGCCTACTTTTTTATAACTTCACTAAATTATATGAAACCGAAAAATTTTGTTAAGTCCAAATATTTAGGTATATAGATTCCCTACAATTCACCCATAGAACAGTTTTGGCCACGCCCACTTTTTGGGGGCGTTTTCATCAAAAAACAGATTTTGATAAAATTTTACATGTAACATCCTCAAACGTTCGAGTTTATAGCCATATTTGAGTACGAAATGCAATTTGGCCACGCCCACTTTATAGAGAGGAGGATAGGGTATCAGACAATCCGTTCCAGACGGATTGTAGCTTTTCTGTATGTTTCTTCTTCATATTCTTTTGCAACCGGACAACCCCTGGAATAAGCTGGATGGTTTCCATGACAGTTGATACATATCGTTTTCTTATCCTTCTTTAGTGGACAGCTATTTGTGGAATGTTTTCCTTTGCATTTACCGCCTGCAAAATCTATTTTAAAATAGCTTTGTGCATGCCCGAAGGATTGGCATCGTTTGCATTGTGGTATTCGAAGTGGCTTAATCTTAATAACAATACCCATTATTGATTAAATGGCGTACCTTTTCGATATGTTCTTGATTGTTAAAGGATGACATAAAAAAGGGGAAAAAGGGAAAAATGTTCACAATTTAGTTGAAGAATTGTTATGAATAGAAATAGTTTGGATGATAAATAGAGAAAAAGGTCACCAGCTTCTTTCACGTTGTAGTTAAGAGAGAGATTTTATTTAAGTTGCTGTTTTGACAATTGCATTTTGACATGTAAGTGCTGCCATGAAAAGTCTTAAAGAGTTGCCAGATGAGCATTACGATAAATACTAGATTATAGATAATGCAGGTTATTTTTGAAGCAAATCAACAGAGGTTATTTTATTAATATTTTATTTGGAACACATTCCTCATTATAAAGGTCTCTATTTCAATAACATGTCGATAATAATTATCTTATCTTGTCTCCTTTCAGGTGGTTTGACTCTCAGTCTCAGAGTCTCACTAATTGTCGGCGGCGATGGAACTGCGGCTGTAAATTTCGAACACTCCTGAGGTGATGGGGTTGCTGTGCTACGTTATTTTAATGAAATCTACAAAGAAACTATTGAAGCACCTCATGTTCATCGAAGGTACCATATGCACCTGGTGAAAAGGCACTGCGGTTAGTTGAGTTTCAAATAGATGATCGCCTACATGACGATATCGCAAAGGCTCGCAAACAACACACCGAAACTATGAACAGTCTAAATATGAATATACTTCGCTTCCGAGGTGGCATTAATAAGGGTTCCTGCAAGCGTAATGGCGTAAGTCCAGATTCTATTTTGCAATTGGCATTCCAATTGGCATATCGTCCAGCATTCGGAAATTATGTTGACACCTACGAGTCGTGTAGTAAAGCGGCTTTTCGTCATGGACGTACTGAAACGATGCGTCCTTGTACTATGAGTACGAAAGCATTTTGTGAATCAGTTTTTGAGCCAGTAGATCGAAAGGCTGCCAACGCAGAACTACGTGCTATGATTCAGATATGCTCCAGTATACATGGTCAGTTGACTAAAGATGCTGCTATGGGACAGGGTTTCGATGGACATTTTTTTGGATTACGAAATATTGCCCAACTTAATGGCATTGAACTTCCAAAGCTATACAGTGAAGAGGCTTATAAAAAGATTAATTATAATATTATTAGTAGGAGTACATTGTCATCGCCTGCAGTTTTTGCCGGCTCATTTGGACCAGTTGTCCGTGATGGACTTGGAATTGGGTAAGCATAAAAGATCTACATATACATATACATAATTTCATTTATTTAGAACTGAAAAGAAGTGCAATGATTGTGTATGAAAGTACAATTGAGAGCTTAAATCTTGATAAATCTCTTTCTACTTACTATGTACATACAATTTGTTCTCGATTTCCTACAAATGTTCTTATGTGAAGAAAGTACCTTTACAATATATATAGGATTTTGTTTTAAGTCGGCTGAAACTATATCATTGACTTTCATGTTTAGTGCATTCGACCGACAATTGAAATTCAAGTTTCGTTCTTCTTATACACTCCTGTTCACAGACCAGATAATACTCTCTTTTTATACATACCAACCGCTCGGAAGGGGGACTGGAAAATGATGACAAAAATCTTTTCCATAAAGGGCAATTTGCTCCTTTCAGTCTTTCAGATATCACTAGAAGGTTCAACTTCCAAAAGAACTTTGTCGCCAAATTCAGCAACAAGAAGAGTTTAAGCAATAAATCCACAATCTACAAACTGAGCAATCACACAAAAGCTCAGGACTTAAGTCAGGCCAAGAAACTTCTAGGGCAACATAGCCGAAAAAGAATCGAAGTATGTATCAGCATGAGCAAGAATAAGCCTCGTATCCTAACGGGCTTCCTAATGGGGCATTGTAAACTCAAGAGGAGATTGTTCCCAATGTAAGGATTAGTAAAATAACACCCTTTTCTACTCCCAGAACGAAGGTGTTAGATATAAAATTAAACATGTTTGTCGTACAGTTAGAGATATTAGAGTCCATTACAGATCTCACCAGTGTCAAATATATATTCTGTCAACGTGTCTACTGGGAGAAGAAATACAATCAAGCAGTTATACGTTGTTATCGATGTCAGCGATTTGGCCATTCAGGTGACTGTTGCGCTTACATCAGCAGATGCGTTCTATGTGGTGAAAATCACGACTCGAACGAGTGTATAAATTCGTTCAAAATGCTTAAAGAAAAAAATGAAGAGACTCCAAAGCTTAAATGCGTAAATTGCAATAAGATTGGACATGCAGCCAGTTTTAAGGGGTGCCCAGCATATCTCCAATATAAAGACAAAAAGACATCATATGCATCATATGCTGATAGAGCTAAACAGGGGGTAGTAGTAGGAACATTACCCAAACAATCGTACATTCATTCCGCTCCTATCCAACATGCTGAAGAACACACTTTAATGGCTCCTCATCAAAAGGGTGATCTCGATGACTTTATCAACGAAGCAAAATATCTGTTTAACATTTCATTTGTAGATCTTATGACAAAAATAAGTCTATTCTGGCCAAAGTATCAAGTTTTGAGAACCAAGGAGGAAAAAATGTTATCTTACCTTGAGTTTCTTACCTCCATTGCTGTATAAGACGTCCATTTACAAAATTACAAATTGTTATCAATTAATTTTAATTGATATTCAACTGCCGACTGACTACTGCTGATTCGACTGTTGCTGCTGATTCGATTGTTGCTGCTTTTGCCTATATTACATTCGACTATTCTGATTATTTATCGGCCTCCGATGACCGGGATTCCTTGTTGTCTATTGCATACTTCCATAATTTCATATTGTCGCAACTTGTGGCCGTATTGTTGGGCCCCTCAAAGTCTACAGCCTTGCGTACTTCATATCACCCATTACGCTTGACCTTAGTAATCTCATATGGACCCAGATATTCACTGGCCAACTCTCTTCCAGCCACAAACTGTGTTCGACGCATTGCCACTAGATGGCCAACTTTATATCCATATTCGCTTTTACCTTTCCTATTAAACTGTTCCTTGTACGCAGCCTGAGCATCTACTGCCTTTCGTCATCGAAATTGTCGTACATATCCTTTTCAAGTAGCTGCAGGATATGATCCTCTGCCATGTTATTCATCTTGACACCAAACATCAACTCAAAAGAGGATCTCTTATTGGAAACGTGAATGGCACTGTCTATGGCTTTTTGTACTTCTGGCACAAACTTAAACCATTTTGCTGGCTGCTCTGATGATAGCTTTAATATGGTCGCCGGAACTGACCGATGCCAATAGCCCGGTGTAGTAGCAAGCACGATTCATATACCTGTTCCTGACCCAGAGTGTCAGGTATTACTTCGCGGGTTTGGTTAGCATATCAAGCTATTCGTATTGTGTCACCTTCTTCTGAGGCTTCTGCTACTTCTACTGCTTCTGCTACTTTTGCTGCTTCTGCTACTTTTCTTAGCCTCTATATTCTCCGTAACTCATTCTGCAGAGTTGTTATGAAACCACAGGTTACCGTCCAATGCATTTCCAACTGTAGCATTAACGGTGGACTGGGGAGAGTCAGAGAGCAGACAACTCACCAGGGTAGGATGGTGAGTTGTCATGTCCAAGCTTAGATTGTCGGTATAAGTTTGTATGTCCATCTGCCTTTCGTTGTATTATCTCAACGAGATTGCCACATAGCTGCAGACACTGCTTTCTTCAATTTTAATCCTCTTGATACTATTGACGTCTTGTTGGCTCCAGGCTCTATTGTTATGGACCCTCAACATTTCATCTACGAGGATGTCGATGGGGACCATTCCAGCTATAACAAAGGTGGCCTCGTCTGAGATGGTTCGAAAGCCGCTTATTGTCCGTAACGCACAGAGTATGTATGTTGACAACAGCCTCCTTTTGGTTTCCTTCGTTCTTAATGCATGCGCCCAAACTGGAGCGCCATATAACAGAACTAATATGATAACTCTCGAGAATAAGATCCATCCAATTATAATTATTCCCCCAGGTAACGCTAATCGTAGAACTTCGTCGTACATGATGTTCCACAATAACGGTCCTAGGACCGATCCCTGTATAACTCCCGCAGTGACATTGTAGTACTTAACCCCTTAATCTGTGTTATATCTCAACTTCCTGTTGTTAAAATAGTTGGTCACTATACGCAGCAGATAATATGGCGTGTCCATTCTGGCAAGTGATCTTCTAATGAACGACCAGTTCGCAGAATTAAATGCTCCTTTGTACCGTAGAGCCATCTTTCTCCTTCGATGGCACCTTTTGCGATATCAGTTACCGCTAGTATGGCGTCAACAGACGATCGCATTTTTCTGAAGTCAAATTGGTGTTCTGAAAGAGCTCCTTTCTCGTCAGCTACTACGAGTAATCTATTGTAGATTATCTTTTCGAGTATCTTTCCCATGGTGTCCAGTAAGCATATTGGGCGATAGGACGATGGTTCTCCTGGAGGCTTCTTTCCTTTTGGGGTAGCCAGATGTTGCATTTTCTATTTTTCAGGAAAGGTTCCTTCTTCAAGGCACTTCAACCGCCTTTATTGCCTTATTCGGGATGCCGTCGGGTCCGGACGCCTTGGTGTCGCTTATCTTGCTACATGCCTTAAGCAACTCCTCCAGAGTAATTGGTGGAATATCCGCTGGACTAATCTCCCTTACGATGGTGCACATAGTATGGGCGAAAAAGGGCTCTACTATGGTTCGCAGCATTATTGAACATGTTTTTGGAGGGTTCCTATAACCTTTAAGTTTGGTCATTACCATTCTGTATGCCGAGACCCATGGGTTAATGTCGGCTTCCTTACAGAGGCTTTTAAAACATGTGGTTTTGCTCTCCTTAATTGCTCTATTTAAATTGCGTCTTGCCAGTTTAAAAGCGTCAAGCCACTGCTGCAAATTTGGTCTCATTCTTGGTCGCTGGACCTGTCCTTTTCGTCTGCATGGTTAGATTTTCCAACATTAGCTGGTATTCACTGGTCGTTAAGCTGGGTCGTGCATAACAGCTATAGAAGTGGATGCCATTTATTTTTGCTCGGACGAAACTCTCCGAGAAGAAACCAACATAATCTACTGATAATAGCGACTGAGACAGTCTACAGGTGCTCCACGTCGAAATCACAATCTTGTAAGTACACGACCTTCTTGCTCAGCGTTTGCTTGAATGCGGCGCAATACATTACCAATATGAATGAAATGCCCAGTATATACCGACGGAACTTCTTAAACGCCAGAAAAATAGCTTTGGTCTCTTGTACATAGCTATGCTGCCGTGCTTCCTCTTTCGTGGTCTTTTTGTTCCAATAGAATACCGGATACAGCTGACCGTCAAACCACTGTAACAGCACCGCAGCAAATCCATCCTTTGAGGCATCTGTGTGTATCTCGGTTGTATATTCTCAATACGGTTTCTTTGACCAATGCCTTCTTTAACGACCGGAATGCGCGCAACTCATCTTGATCCATTCTAAACTTCGTATCTTTCCGCAATAATGCTTGCGGCGAGCCATTCGTCAATCTGCTTCTTCACTGCTTCAATCTTGCCAACAGCAATGTGACTTGGTGTATGCCGGAGTGGCACCATATCGCCATCTGGTACTGCCGGTTTGTAGTTGTCGACCATTGCTGGCATCACGTCTTTCAACTCCGAAGGTATATCAGAATCATTATTTGCCTCAACAACGTTATAGATACTTATCTGACTTGTTTCTTTAGTTCCAAAAGAGGAGAAAACTTGTAGCCGGCAGCGGTCGACTTAAATTCAAACTTACTGACAAAATCCTGTCCAAGCAGCACGTCACATCCAATGGCGTCGTCGGCCACCAAAAGAAATTTTTGGGCAACATGCATGTTGTCGACCATCACGTCTGCTGTGAAATAGCCCACATGTCGCGAGCCTAGTCCTCACAGCGTTGCCATACTTCTGTGCAGCACTACATCCATGATTTTATTGACCACTGACATTCTCAGGATCGTGACGTCCGCGCCCGTATCAACCAGCGAGTCCACTTCTACGTTGCTGATCCTCAGCCTTTTAAACCGCTTGGCGTCATATACCACATAAACAGCTGCTCCGTTTGGACATTCGCTTGACATATGTCCACTCTTGTTGCAGCCAAAACACTTCAGAACCCCTTTATAGCCTTTTCGTAAGTGTTCCGTCGAGCCACACTTAAAACAATGCCGATTCTTCTCAATCCTGCCATACATACTTTGGTTGATGTTGGGTTTAAACTGCTTCTTATCCGCATTTGCGTTTTGAAATTTTTTTGTCACACTTTCGTAGGTACTAGCCGATCACCTACATAGTTTTTTGTGAAGATAAGGACATTATCCCAAACAATCAATTTGGATTTAAGAAAGGAAGCTCCACGGAGCATGCCCTAATTATACTACAGGACAAAGTTGTTTAAAACCTTAGAAATAAGATATGTACAGTGAGTCTAGACATTGACCTTGAAAAGGCTTTCGATTCGCTTTGGCATCATGGCCTTTTATTTAAGCTCATAATACTAAGTTGTCCGAATTGGCTTATAAGATTGATACATAATTTCCTATCAAACAGAAGTTCTTCAAAATATATTATAATATATAAAATATATATGTATATCCGAGTACACGAATTTTGTTCCTGTGAATTCAGGCGTACCTCAAGGATCGATACTTGGATCATCCTTGTTTAATATCTCCCTTCACCTGGTTTAACATATCTTCGAAAGAAAAATATAGAGATTTTACTGCGAAATGTGTAGAAAAGCAAACAAAAAATGGTTCCCTAACAAAACTATATATGAAGCAACTCAGGTTACACCCCCTTATGAACTATCAAATAGAACTTCTTCTCAAAAAAAATGGAACGAACACGTTTATACTCCAACCCACTGGTAAGATCTTTAATGAACTCTAATATCAATGACAGTTTGAATGACACAAATGCTATTTGTCATCTTTAAACTTTTTAAACGAAAATTCATCACCAGATATACATAAATAAAAACCAGCTAGCACCGTTCTATGAAAAAGCATCTTCTCTTAACTATAGCGGATAATACTAACTTAAAATAAATTTTAAATTACTAAAGTGATTCTTAACGTAAACCTTTGTTTTAAGGCAGAAAGTTTTGTATTTCCTTGCAATCGTTGTACGTATGTAGTTCCTACACACTATATACATTTGATATCTTATAAGATTTGTTATAGCTAGTGTACGTTTTAGTTTAAATTTTAGTCTTAAGACCTAGTCCTTGAGTTAAGAATTGAATGTACACAAAATAATACAAATAATATTGTAAGCAAATTTTGATCAATATATGTATATATATATATATTTGGATGTAAAAGAATTCGGGAACCAAAAATACAATAAACACTTCTGCAATAAACATTTCTACTTTATTATTGATATTTAAATACTAATATGTACTAATTTCGTTGGCACCACGGGTAGATCTACTCGTTTCGCTATCCTGTTATCGAGTGGCGTAAACTGCGGTGTTTTGTCGTTGCATGACTGCTTAAGCCGCTGATTGGTTGATTGCAGGCGGCTTCTCAGCTGTCACGTCGACTAGTTTGCGACGTTGCCAGAACGCTATTACTTATCCGGTCTTAGACCGCGGCCACATATATATTGCTTTACTTTTGTTCAAGTCAGACATTAAGTACCATTAAGTGGATAATAATGTGTAGAAACAATGAATTGATATAATTTATCTCAATAAAATTAATTTTAATTTGAAAGCTATAACTGAAAAATATTTCAGGACCGTCGACTAATTCTTTTAAATTCGTTAACAGCGCGTAGGAAAAAATCGCGTGTGACTCGACTGAAGGACGACAAATTACACGAATCACATCAAAATAACCTGTGCATCCATAGGTACCATCCAGGTACTGTAACCTACACTAGTTTCTATTTTTACTTTTAATACGTCTCGAATATTTGTTTTGAAATCTGCCCACCAGGACACACTTAATCGCTTAATCGTAATCTAGCAAACTCAAGTAGTCATTAATTAGGCGAGTTTAAGAGCTTTTCGTTATGTACATATGTATGTATGTAGGTATAATAATACCTGAAATGTAAAACGTTATCATAATCGGAAAGTAATACAGGTAGAAACAAAGAATAATAAAATCCCAGCAGAACGCTTACGGCTGCGTCTGTTCTCACGGTATGAACTTCCGATTATGATAGTGTTCGTGCAAAATAAGCTAATGAAATAATATTTTTGATGACAATAAAGTTTAGTTCGGTTTGAATATTGCAAGAGAAAAGTTGTTTTTAATTATTATATAATTGGCGCAGTCAATAGTATTGGATAGATTCCTCTACCCATAGAATATATCATTTAATAAATCTTCTGTGCGCGTACTAATACAGTATACGAGTATCTTCATTTAAATCTTCGTAATATAAGTATACAACGATAAGGCATTGAAATACATAAAGGAAAACTTTCCCTTATAACAATAACGAAAAAATAAACTAAAATCTGGGTAATCTGTGTAAAACGAAAATAGTGAATATGGTAATATGTAGTGAACATCATCATCAGTTTGCTGTAAGTCGGGCTTATCTTTTATGGCTAATTCCGAAACTCCTTTATCCTCGAATCCGGAAAATATCGATTCTTATAATAGCATAGATTAAATTTTTATTAACCTTAATAGGCTTTCTCTTAGGGGAGGTAAGATCACTGTTGCCGTTTTGACTGTTTTCCAGTCAGATCTGACTGGATTGATATGAATTTAGCTGGATGATTTTTTAAAATGGATTCAATTTTTTTTTTGACTGCTTTCGAAAGTTTTGAATTGGCATTTTTTTCCAGTCAGTACCTATTAAAAATCAAAGTTACTATA
The DNA here is from genome assembly GCA_905220385.1 of Xylota sylvarum. Classification (NCBI taxonomy): domain Eukaryota; kingdom Metazoa; phylum Arthropoda; class Insecta; order Diptera; family Syrphidae; genus Xylota; species Xylota sylvarum. Next base: position 856,774 of record CAJMZQ010000056.1, on the reverse strand, counting down.
GAAAACAAAAATAGAAGAAAAACTTTTACCGTGAATTTACTAATCTTGCTCTGAACTTGGAAACAATTTTCGCAATGGGATAGCCCTATGCTCACGAGCTGAGAGAATATTTCAAGCACAGAATCATTCTGGTGTCAAAGTTTTCAACTACAAAGATGCTGCAAATGAGAACCCGTACTCTGATCTAGCAAGATTAGCCATTTCAGTATTAGTACTCCCTTTATCTAATGCAGAAGTCGGAAGGTAACTTCACAATAATGAGTATGTATCTATACGTGAATGAAAATGGATTCTGTTATCATTTATCAATTATCGACACTCGCAATAAGGGCCTGTGTTATTTTTTCGCAGAAATTTTATTTATGATTTTTTTGCAATGTACTATTAGAATGAATTTTTAGACGCGATGCGTGTTACTCTTATTGTAATTTTTTTTTTACATACATATATGTACATACATACATACATATGTGCAAATATGAAATAAAATTAATTCTATATTACCTTTATATCGATTAAAATATTTTCTTGACTGTTTTTTTGACTGGTTTTTAGTTTTTTGACTGGATTTTTTCAGTCAAATCTGACTGGAAGGACAATTTTAAAACGGCAACTCTGGGTAAGATTTATGTGCAAAAATTCTTGAGGGTTCATTCCGAAACAATCCTAGAATTCGACGGCGATGTGAACGAACTTAACTTATTTCTTGAGAGCATTGAGATGCATCCCGATGACATCAAAAAAATCGCTTTCAATGTTGAAAATTGTCATTTTGAATTTTTGAGGATGCCGTTTGGCCTTTCAAATGCGCCCGCTACATTTCAGCGGGTAATGGATAAAATTTTTAAGGGTTTGCAAAACGAAACTTGCTTGGTCTATTTGGATTATATAATTGTTTACTCCACTTCCATTCAAGAACATTTAGTAATCCTTAAAAAAATTGTTTCAACGTCTCCCAGTAACCAATTTCAAAACACAGTTAGACAAATCAGAATTCCTGAAAAAGGAAACTGCTTATTTGGGTCATATTATAACACCTTCTGGTATTAAACCAAACCTAAATAAAATTAAATGCATTCCCAAATCAACAAAAGAAATTAAAAGATTTTTAGGACTTCTCGGTTATTATCGAAAATTTATCCCTGATTTTGCCAAAATTACCAAACCCTTGACTTTTTGCCTAAAAAGGGGGCTAAAATAGACCTTAATTCAAAATATATTCAATGTTTCGAAACTTGTAAGCAACTTTTAACTAATGAACCCATACTACAATACCTGGATCTTACAGTGCCATTTAATTTAACAACCGATGCAAACTAAATCGCAATCGATGCTGTTCTATCCTAAGGCCCTCCTAATCAAGGCAAATCTGTTGCCTATGTATCGAGAACCCTAAACGATGCTGAACAAAACTATAGTACAATCGAGAGAGAACTCCTCGCAATTATTTGGGCAACAAAATCTATTTTCGTCCGTATTTGTACGGGCAGAAATTTAATATTTACACCGATCACGGTTGTTTTCTAATTAAAGATCCTAGCGCCAGATTAATAAGGTGGAGACTAAAACTTGACGAATTTGATTATAATATTCTGTATAAAAAGGGCAAACTTAAGGTCTGCGTTGGAGCAGACGCATTATCCTTATCAGAAGCAAAAATTTGCGAAACTAGTAGCGAAAAAATTACTGATAGGAATTCTCAGATTAATACAGATGTTCAATCGATTAATCGACAATGTATGTAGATGAAAATCCCGATGTATACTAAATTGAATCTAAGATTGATTATAATGTCGAAAACTCCGACAATGAAACGATTCATACTAGTCATGAGAATCCAATTTTAGAAATTCCTTTTTCCGAAACGCCTATTAACTATTTTAAAAATCAAATTATCTTAAAAATTGTATTGCATTCCCCAAATCAATAAAATTGTGTCGCTTGTTTGGAAATAAGACAAGAATTATAGTAGAGATTTCCAAACATTATATGGAAATCGAGATATGCCTTATACAATATTGGATTATAACCATTCTATACATTCATCAACAAAGCATCGTCCAATAGATATTGTTAATGGACACCTAGATTTCAATAATCCTTTTGACATTGATTTGAATAAAATCCTATTCACTAACTACATATATCAAACAACATAAAGCTAATACGATTGAAATATATAAGAACATGTATCAAAATGTTGCTAAACAAAAGCAATCTACCCCATCGAAAGAACTAATGAAAATAGACACGTACCCTTGAGATACGACCCAAATAGTTTAGCTTTTCATAAAACACAAAAAAAAAAGAATCATTGACGGTCTTGGTACTAAGTATTACTGGAAATTTGGATTCAGAAGATGGCAGGCAGGTTATGATCAGGCATTAAACACTCACTAATAACCAAAACCAAATCACGCGTACTTTCAACCGGAAAATTTCCCTAACAAATAAAATTATCGAAGACTATAACAAAACTATAAATTTGATCAGGAAAAATGAGGAACAACCTCGTTCGACAACCTGATAACCGATTTTCTTTTCGCCAGGAATGCACTTACTATTGCATTTACTAAATAACGTAGAAGATGCAACAGCATTTGTTCGACTCAAAATTATTCACAATAGTATTCTTTCAAGTGAAGACCTAAATTTTATAATTCAAGAACTTTTTAAATACTACCCTGCAAACGAATTGTTTTTTGAGAACAATGTATCAGACGTACATACATAAATATTACGATCTTATGGATATAGAATCTTACCAATAGTCTTTATTAATGCCTATAATGTATCCTTTTACCACCTGTATCCAATTCCTACTAAAAATAACACAATTCTGGTCCCATAAAAACCCTATTTAGCTACATACATATATCTGAAACCCATTACCAATATGAAGAAGATGAGTGCCGGAAAATCCATCCATTACACTATTGTGAAGATTACAAACCTATTTATCGACGTGAAGGAGAAAGATTGCATCATCCAAATTCTTCAAGTTAAAGCACAACAAACTACTTCCTGTCATTCAGTTTCTGTCGCAATTCGACAAAACGTAATTCAACAAATCACCTCCAAGCACTACATCGCGATATTACCCCAGTGGATAAAATTAAAGATCAACTGCCATCACAGTGATTTTACTTCATTAATTGGATCATCCTTAATTAAAGTACCAGTCAAAACCAATTAACATGCCTATGCCAATTTCGAACAAACAACAGTTGGACATCCATTATATACCTATATATTGTTCAAGAGATTTCGAACCAGACCACTGTATTGGGCCCCTTTACGTCTCTCCTCCACAATTCATCTTAGCCCGAGAGTCTCTCTGGATTTCTCCACAGTTCTTTTCTGGCTTTGATTCCTCGTGTCGACGCTAGCACCTGTTTAACCGAAATCTGTGTTATCCTCTGGGTTTCTATCCAGTGACTCCCCAGAATCTCCCTTCTTTTGCTAGCCAGCGCCGGACATTAACACAATATATGCGCTGCCGTCCCGACTTCCTCCAGGCATAGTTTTCAGGTGTCGTCCTCCAGAAGACCCATCTTCTTTAGGTGATATCTGAAATTTCCATGACCTGTAGATAATGGTGCCATCCATTTTAGTGTTCTACGCCCTTAGCTTAGAACTTCTCTATGAGAGGTGCCAATCGGTATTTTAATAGCCATTTTCGCCTGCCTCCCATCTTCCATGGTTGACCACCTTTTCTGATGTTCCGCCGCGGCCAAGTTGCTAATTAGGTGCTCTACCATTCCTCTGCCAAATGCAGCAAAGAGTCCGTCTTTTCGTTGCCCTAAGTCCTTACGTGCCCTTTCATCCAGAGCAGCGTCATCTCATTTCGAGATGAGCACTTATTGTGATGTATTGATATCTATTTGCTCCATGCGTCTAATCACTGATTGATTGTCCAGTGCTATGGTAATGTATCTACTTCCAACCTGACCCTCTTTCAGGTGATCCAACGCATGCAACAGAGCAATCATCTCGGCTTGATAGACTGAGGTATATTCCCCGACACTAATATGACAGGTAGTTCCAGTTCTTCTGAAAAGATATCTGCCCCCGCTCTGCCATACACCATAGACTCATCCATAAAGATAATTATATCACCATTCTTCTTTTCCGGAAGTGTTCCATCCCCAATAAGAGTTGTGTGATACCTTTCTGTAACACGCATTCTCCTAATACAAGCCATGGGCATATTCAACTCCCTAATCTCGTTTTTCACGAGATCCAGGATGTTCCTATGACAGTTGACATCCTGATGCAGACGAAGTGCCATGGATGCCACCGTTTCCTTAATAAATAAGTCCAGCGGCAGAATAATTGGGATCACCTCCACTGCTTCCTTACAGTTTTCTGGGAGGCCTTTTGCCACCATACAGCTGATGCATATGTGATAATCGGTCTAACTATTAGATTTCGGTACGTTAGTCCACATACCCGTTTGTACTGATGAAGCACCCTTTTCGCCTTTCTAATTTTCTCTTCCACATGGAAGTTCCAAGTTAGTCCGGCATCTCTGTACACACCCAGATACTTAACCTTCCTGGTCACATGTATCTCCGATCCGAAAAGTGTCAAGGGCTGCAATTCCAGATCTCTCCTCTGCCTTATGAATATGATCAGATCTGTCTTTTCCGCATTAATGGAGAGCCCTTATTCTTGACACCACCGCTCCATTACTCGGAGAGCATTTCTCATGGTATCTGCTGTGATGTTTATGAATTTGCCTCTATTATTGCTATGTCATCAGCTATATCCCAGTCTCTTCAAGTCTTCTCATGAAAGTCCACAGTTATATTCCACAGACTCCTCTCTGCGGGCAACCACTGCTAACCGCTTCCTCTGAGTCTTGAAGCTCCCATTTGAACCTTTATCGCCCTATTTTTATACCCTATCCTAAGGGTATATTAAGTTTGACACATAGTTTGTAACATAGAGAAATAATCGAGATAGACCCTATAAAGTATATATATTCGTGATCAGCATCAATAGCGAAATCGATTGAGCGATGACCGTCCGTCCGTCCGTCCGTCCGTCCGTCCGTATGTCACCGCTTTTTGGGCCTTAAATTTTGAGCTAGGACGATGAAATTTCATATCTGGGCTTCTGAGAAAAAGATACAGTACAAGTGTAAAAATTTTTGAAATCCGCCCACTGCCACGCCCACTTTTTCATAACTTCACTAAATTATATGAAACCGAAAAATTTTGTTAAGACCAAATATTTAGGCATTCAGATTCCCTACAATCCACCCATACAAAAGTTTTGTCCGCGCCCACTTTTTGGGGGCGTTTTCATCACAAAACCGAGTTTTGGGCCTTAAATTTTTAACTAGGACGCTGAAATTTCATATCTGGGCTTCCAAGAAAAAGATACAGTACAAGTGTAAATTTTTTTTACATCCGCCCACTGCCACGCCTACTTTTTTATAACTTCACTAAATTATATGAAACCGAAAAATGTTGTTAAGACCAAATATTTGGGTATTTAGATTCCCTACAATTCACCCATAGAACAGTTTTGGCCACGCCCACTTTTGGGGGCGTTATCATCAAACAACCTATTTTGATAAAATTTTACATGTAACATCCTCAAACGTTCGACATTATAGCTATATTTGAGTACAAAATGCAATTTGGCCACGCCCACTTTATAGAGAGGAGGATAGGGTATCACACGATCCGTTCCAGACGGATTGTAGCTTTTCTGTATGTTTATACCCTATCCTAAGGGTATATTAAGTTTGACACATAGTTTGTAACATAGAGAAATAATTGAGATAGACCCTATAAATTATATATATTCGTGATCAGCATCAATAGCGAAAACGATTGAGCGACTTCCGTCCGTATGTCACCGCTTTTTGGGCCTTAAATTTTGAGCTAGGACGATGAAATTTCATATCTGGGCTTCTGAGAAAAAGATACAGTACAAGTGTAAAAATTTTTTAAATCCGCCCACTGCCACGCCCACTTTTTCATAACTTCACTAAATTATATGAAACCGAAAAATTTTGTCAAGACCAAATATTTAGGCATTCAGACTCCCTACAATCCACTCATACACAAGTTTTGGCCACGCCCACTTTTTGGGGGCGTTTTCATCATAAAACCGATTTTTGGGCCTTAAATTTTTAACTAGGACGCTGAAATTTCATATCTGGGCTTCTGACGAAAAGATACAGTAGAAGTGTAAATTTTTTTTTACATCCGCCCACTGCCACGCCCACTGTTAAGTCCAAATATTTGGGTATTTAGATTCCCTACAATTCACCCATAGAACAGTTTTGTCCACGCCCACTTTTTGGGGGCGTTTTCATCAAAAAACCGATTTTGATAAAATTTTACATGTAACATCCTCAAACATTCGAGGTTATAGCCATATTTGAGTACGAAATACAATTTGGCCACGCCCACTTTATAGTGAGGAGGATAGGGTACCAGACGATCCGTTCCAGACGGATTGTAGCTTTTCTGTATGTTTTAACATATTGTCCACCCATCTCACCACCAATGGGTTAACCCCTGACTTAAGACTTCCCAGAAAGTGTATTTCCATGAGGACCTCATTTGTACGATCCAGTATCTCTACAATCTTTCCCGTTCTATCACGAAGGAGTCCGACCTTGGAAACTGAATCCCTCGAGACAATTTTCTGAAGTCTATCGACCTCAGATGTGCTCCTCATATTCGAGCAAAAAAGTCGCAGAGTTGCTTTTAGCTCTTTCTTCTTTGCCTTATACTCATCCCATGATTCAGGATCATCCCTTCTTATGGCATGATTAAAGGCTTTTCTCACCTCCTTCTATAGAATTTCAAGTTCCTTACACCACCAGGCGTAGTGTCCTTTTCATCTACCAAAGTAGGTGTACACACCTCTTGGTATGCATTCTCAACCGCTGATTGTAAATGCTTCAGCTGTGACCCTTCATCCCAAGTGGGAATTCCCGATCTTATTCCCGATCCACCAGCCGCTTTCCTTAAATCTTTAGCAGTTTCATACCATACTGGTACCCGTCCCTTTTTTCCCTTTGAAACGACCCCGTTGTATCGAAATTTTTACTGAATTCAGCCCCTGACGACTTGCTGAATCCCACTTTCCACGTGTCACTGATATAATGAATAAGAATTATTCATTCAAACTACTTTTATCGTGCAATAGAATCATATCAGAGCCATTTTGTGGGAAATCCTGCATCCCAATAAATATTTGTTTCACCCTGTCCAGATTTCTATGTCCGCAACTGTAAGTGAACGTTCTTGGAACTTGCATGGGATCCTTTTTGTTCATTCTGTTTCTTACTTAAGTTCTGTGGAAATGTTTCCTTTTTTATTTTTATCCAATGGCTGGGTTTATTTACAAAGCAACTTGAACTCTTTGAACACAATGCTTTATTAATATAAGCTCCTTCAGGTCTTTGAATCGTCAGACGGTGGCGACAGATTTCGGTATTCTCACTGTCGTCGATGTACGATAGTATAGATATTTATTGCAATTTACAGAGGCTGCTACCATTGAATAATCATAATATAGAATAGACACCGAATACGTTCGCCGCTACCCTGTCCTAACGTCGCTGCAATCGCTTTCCATGTTTAGATCCATAATTGAAAATGGGTTTTTGCATCGAGTGTAAATATTCCAAAATAATTCCATAAAGCCCCAAATGTTTTTTTTTTTTAATTCCTATGAGACAGAACGTGCAACAACAAACGAACAGAAAGTAAAAGTATAATTCCAACCCCCTATTTTTTTGATGGATATGCTATCATTGCTTTCTTTGCCCTTTTCTTTATGTTGAGGCTCCAGTTTAGTTTTCTATCTAGGATGACTCCCATGTATTTGACTTTTTGGGGGCGTTTTCATCATAAAACCGATTTTTGGGCCTTAAATTTTTAACTAGGACGCTGAAATTTCATATCTGGGCTTCTGACGAAAAGATACAGTAGAAGTGTAAATTTTTTTTTACATCCGCCCACTGCCACGCCCACTGTTAAGTCCAAATATTTGGGTATTTAGATTCCCTACAATTCACCCATAGAACAGTTTTGTCCACGCCCACTTTTTGGGGGCGTTTTCATCAAAAAACCGATTTTGATAAAATTTTACATGTAACATCCTCAAACATTCGAGGTTATAGCCATATTTGAGTACGAAATACAATTTGGCCACGCCCACTTTATAGTGAGGAGGATAGGGTACCAGACGATCCGTTCCAGACGGATTGTAGCTTTTCTGTATGTTTTAACATATTGTCCACCCATCTCACCACCAATGGGTTAACCCCTGACTTAAGACTTCCCAGAAAGTGTATTTCCATGAGGACCTCATTTGTACGATCCAGTATCTCTACAATCTTTCCCGTTCTATCACGAAGGAGTCCGACCTTGGAAACTGAATCCCTCGAGACAATTTTCTGAAGTCTATCGACCTCAGATGTGCTCCTCATATTCGAGCAAAAAAGTCGCAGAGTTGCTTTTAGCTCTTTCTTCTTTGCCTTATACTCATCCCATGATTCAGGATCATCCCTTCTTATGGCATGATTAAAGGCTTTTCTCACCTCCTTCTATAGAATTTCAAGTTCCTTACACCACCAGGCGTAGTGTCCTTTTCATCTACCAAAGTAGGTGTACACACCTCTTGGTATGCATTCTCAACCGCTGATTGTAAATGCTTCAGCTGTGACCCTTCATCCCAAGTGGGAATTCCCGATCTTATTCCCGATCCACCAGCCGCTTTCCTTAAATCTTTAGCAGTTTCATACCATACTGGTACCCGTCCCTTTTTTCCCTTTGAAACGACCCCGTTGTATCGAAATTTTTACTGAATTCAGCCCCTGACGACTTGCTGAATCCCACTTTCCACGTGTCACTGATATAATGAATAAGAATTATTCATTCAAACTACTTTTATCGTGCAATAGAATCATATCAGAGCCATTTTGTGGGAAATCCTGCATCCCAATAAATATTTGTTTCACCCTGTCCAGATTTCTATGTCCGCAACTGTAAGTGAACGTTCTTGGAACTTGCATGGGATCCTTTTTGTTCATTCTGTTTCTTACTTAAGTTCTGTGGAAATGTTTCCTTTTTTATTTTTATCCAATGGCTGGGTTTATTTACAAAGCAACTTGAACTCTTTGAACACAATGCTTTATTAATATAAGCTCCTTCAGGTCTTTGAATCGTCAGACGGTGGCGACAGATTTCGGTATTCTCACTGTCGTCGATGTACGATAGTATAGATATTTATTGCAATTTACAGAGGCTGCTACCATTGAATAATCATAATATAGAATAGACACCGAATACGTTCGCCGCTACCCTGTCCTAACGTCGCTGCAATCGCTTTCCATGTTTAGATCCATAATTGAAAATGGGTTTTTGCATCGAGTGTAAATATTCCAAAATAATTCCATAAAGCCCCAAATGTTTTTTTTTTTTAATTCCTATGAGACAGAACGTGCAACAACAAACGAACAGAAAGTAAAAGTATAATTCCAACCCCCTATTTTTTTGATGGATATGCTATCATTGCTTTCTTTGCCCTTTTCTTTATGTTGAGGCTCCAGTTTAGTTTTCTATCTAGGATGACTCCCATGTATTTGACATATTCAGAAACTTTAAGCTGAGTCCTCTCAATTGATGGCATTTTGAATTCCGGTATTGTCCTTTTGTTTGTAAAAAGAATCAATTCTGTCTTCTGTGGATTAACTATAAGTCCGCAGTTCTTGATTCAGGTATTGATCATGGATAAAGCATTTTCTATTTAATCACTAAGAGTGGACAGAAATTTTCCTGTCGCTAGCAGTACTAAGTCGTCTGCATATGCTACTCCTTTAACTCCACTAAATTTTAGCTTAACTATGACTTCGTTTATCACGAGGACCCAGATAAGGGGTGATAATATACCACCTTAAGGAGAGGCCTCTAGATGCTGACACCGTGATTTGCGCATTTTATTTATTTTTTGTTTGGAGGTCACTGGAAGGAAAAATCATCATACAGTGTGCGCGAGGGAGCCTTCTCAGCGAACCTCCCGAAGACTGGGTAACGCCTGTCTACAAGGGATTGCACCTAGTTGGACTAATCAGCAATTTATTTTTGAATCGTATTAATAATTGAAAATTTAAATGGAAAAGCCGCCGTTTTCTGAACTATTTGGTTTGAAATTTAATTTCACAAGTTATTATTTAATTTTGTTTTGTTTTATAACCTTAGCGACCTACTATAAATCAAAAGGTTTTACCCTTCTTAATCACCTGATTATATTCTCAGTATTTAGTAGTTGTGTTACTTCTAAATTAACGTGGTCGAGAAGCGTAACTCTATGTCTTTGAACAACTTTCATTTGGTTTTCAACGTTAGCAAACAAAAAACAAAAAACAAACAAAATGAGCAATCAATGAAGATTTTCAAAAATTAAAAAAAATATTCCGCTACGTCCTATCAATAAAAGGACCATATAAAGGAAAAATCAAGGGAAAAAAAATGAGAAAAAAAATATCCCGCATATTAGCAGAGCCAAACAATTTGGTGTAAACATGAAATAATTATAATAGTACTCGTAACTGCCGCTCATCCTAACGTCGCTGCATCGTTATCGGTGTCACCTTCTTATTATAGATACTTACCCAAATATCACGAACAAAAATTTGGAACAGGAATTTGAAGTACGCAATCCAGTCTGCATTTGTCGCGCTCTTCTCTGGATTTCTGCTCTTCTTAGCTATAATGAAATGCGGGGTTAATGGTGTGGTTACCTTATTACTATAATGCCATCGCACTACAATTATCCAGGATTTTATTGTTGAATTAAACTTGTATCCTTGTTTGAAGTGTCTCATCTCTGTTGGCACCTTCTTAACAATTCAAACAATTGGCGTTTACGTTTAGTGGTTGTAAATTCCTGCAATCAGTGTGCGATATTTTTTGCTTCTCTATCTTCAACTGGAATTCGCTGTAACGATTGAGTGGGTATTGATAATACCTTTCCAATTGCAACGATAATAGATCAATCTTTACATTATTTATATTGTTAGTTGGAGAAACCACACTTCCTGGAAATATTTTACTGAATATTATGCATTCAATCATCCTTCTCATCCTGTGAACGACTAGCGTTCTTATACCTAACCACCTGAAAACCTTTTTTGTTCACAGAAGAGCACGGTCATGGCTATAATTGAGCTATAATTCCCTTACCCGGAATTCATAACGCACTCTGCGTACATTTTAAACTACCTACCTACCTACATACAAAGATTTTAATTGAAGAGCTTTGGGTCAAGAATGCCTTATTGTGCAGGAATTTCATATTCATGTTTCGTGTTTCATTGGAAATATTGATTTTATTGGCGCTTTGTTGTTCCCCCCGTTTGGTGAAAGTATGAATATGTGTATCTTAGTTTTCAAGAGCAATATTCGAGTATCTATGTATACATGTACATACATATTGGGATTCCTGGTTGTTTGGAATTCTTATCAAATTTAAAGTGGAAAGATGAGATTTGTAGTAAGCAAATAACACTGGTCAACAACGTGTTACATATATTCTACGTATAAATAGATGATGTTTCCACATCTATACACATTTAATATTGACAGCAGGTAATATGTATACCTACTGACGTTTAAGCATCATGCGTTTTTTAAATGGCGGCAGTTCACAAAAGGTTTGTTCCTGTTGTGCACTAATAATCGTAAAATCACAAATTCCTAAGAGTGGGGGATAATTCGCTCAGAGAATGATGAAAATTTGAAGAATGTTGGGGAACGCATCGAGCAACGTACTGCATAACTGAAATGTTATGCATGAAGACGAACAAAACACGAGAATGACGATAAAGTATTCAGAAATCTTTAGAAATCTTCAGAAATATATATGTAGCTCCAAACCAAATAACAATGAAAACATTAATTTGATTAGTAGGAGAAAAACGAAATGTCTGAGGTAAAGTGTCAGTTGATTTTGACAGATTACAGACCACTTACATATAAAAACTTGTATTTGGGTAAGAATTAGTGATTTTTGATTAAGTTAGAGAACGGAATTGGACTAGAAACCGTAAAAATGTGTACGAATTTGTTCGTGTTTTCAGGTGACTGAAAGTGTACACTTCATTTTGTATAAGCTTAACCTTAGAATGGCTGCTTACAAAGTTCTGACTGAACAAAATGATTCAAGAATTGAAGCCGGAGGATAATGAATAACGATGTATATTCGCTAATTGGGTGTTAGCAATGTAAGCATGATTTTTTCAAAGGCGACGTGGTCCATTTCCATTTGCAAGGCTTTGTTAATAAGTAGAACTGTCGCATCTGGAGCACCGAGAACTCGAGAGTGACTATCTAGCAACCTTTTCATCCACAGCGAGTGGCCGTTTGGTACGGTTTTTGGGCTCTCAGTGTCATCGGGTCTTTATTTCTTTGAAAATCACTACTAATTAAGTATTCACCCTTATTTCGCGTGGCGTTTTACTAGAACGCGGAACGCCGTGTTTCGTTTTTACTTACACTTATACCTATAGGGCAAGTATTGGTTTCGTGAAAAATTTCGAACTCGAGATTTTAATCAAACTTGACATTACTATGATGGAGAAGTCCAAAAAAGTGGGTCCGCCAATTCCGCCTGTCTGTCCGTCTGTCTGCCTGTCTGTCTGTCTGTATATTCGACTGAAGCCTAAACGGGTGGACGGATTTGCTTCAAACTTCGTATCTGGGGTCTGTCGGATGATCCCTAGAGGCGAAATTGGAATTTTCGTTTTAACCTCAAAATTAAGGGTACTTTACTTAAAGCCGATTTCACTAAAAATGGATTTTCTCGAAAACGGCTCCAACGATTTTGATAAAATTTTATACGTGAGTTAGTTTGGGCATATGCTACTAGATGGCATACCACGTTTTGTGTGAAAAATGCGTATAACGGTAATTTTACGAATTGGGTGTATTTCGGCCATTTCTTCAGCAATTGGGCTTAAAATTAATATTTGAGGTGGGTATGACAAATGCAAAGACATAACGTACCAAGTTTTGAAACTGCTACGCCTACTTTCCACAAAATTTTACTTATTCAAAGTTTTTACTAGAAATCAAAAAAAATTGTTAAAACATAGTTCATAGGCTTTGAAAATCTCTATAATTCACCTTAACATCATATATGGCCACGCCCACTTTAGAATGGCGTTTTTACAAAAAACTTGAATTTCAGTGCTTATACGATTATAAACTTATAACTTTAAGGTATGTACGACCCAGTCGTGCACTTTATTTAAGACTTGTTTCAGAAATTGAACGCCACAAAACGGCTTCGTCGGTAAGTAGGTTTACACTCCACATACGATCGACTCTCAAAAAAAGCTCCTTAAAGGACGACAATCGGCTTTTTAATAAAATACCACATGGAACAAGGGTGATTATTTAAAGAAGGTGTTTATTACTCCGGGTCCTATTGGTCCATTTTTTTTCCATATTAACTCCTTAGAGAGGTATGCTCCTTGATTAGAGTTCCCGTCGCTTTATGATTTCTTTCACAATTGTCTTTGAGATTCTGATACTTTTGCTTAGCCTTGGAGAAAGAAAATCGTCCTAAAGCTCTCTTTTTAATCTAGTTCATCCTAGAAATCTAAGAATGAGAGTTGTGAGAGCGAATATAATACCTCATCTGATAATTGGTACTTGCCGTAATATTTAGTCTTTTGTGGGTCAGTGTCCCACAGAAACCCAGCACATTTTCTGACCTTAAGGCTCTCCAGTTAGCCGCGTTTGAGCTTCGGGTTTGACTTGATGACTCTACGGGTCGGAGAACTGGTGTCCATTCGCTCTACATGTCCTAGCCATGTAAAATGATTGAAGCGCAATTTTTTAACTAGATCGATGTCATTGTACAGTTTGTATCTCCTCCTCCAAAGCCCGTCGGCGCAAATGGGACCGAAAATTATACGAAAAATCTTTCTCTCAAAGCGACCGAGGGTATCTTCATCCACTTTAGATGGAGTCCAAGCTTCAGCGCTATAAAGCAGAACTGAGATGATCAAGGTCTTATACAGAATCTCTTTAGTTGTTCGGGATGGGACCTTACTACTCAATTGCTTTCTCAGCCCAAAGAAGCAGCGATTGACAAGAGTTACTGTTGATTTTATTTCTCCTGAGGTGTTGTTTTCAGAATTGATAGCAGAGCCAAGGTAGACAAAGTCCCTTACTACCTCAAGGTTATAGCTGTCGATTGTTACGTTGTGTCCAATTCGTCAATGTTGAGTGTCCCTTCTTGTTGACAGCATATACTTGGTTTTGCCCTCATTTACCGCTAAGCCCATTTTGGCAGCTTCCGTTGCAATACCAGTGAACGCACCAGTGTCAGCCCGCTGTGTTCTACCAATTATGTCAATATCGTCGGCGTGAGCTAGTAGTTGCACAGACTTTTGAAATACTGTGCCTCCGGTGTTGGCTTGTGAGTTTCGCATAATCCTTTCAAGTATGATGTTGAAAAATTCACATGACAGCGCGTCACATTCTCTAAATCCTTTATTGACATCAAAGGTCTCGGTGAAATCGTTACCGACCTTGATGGAGCAGCGAGAATATTCCATCGTCATTCTGAACAATCTGACGAGTTTGGCATGGATGCCAAAACTAGACATGACTCCGTATAGCTCCGGTCTATAGATGCTGTCATGTGCGGCCCTAAAATCGTTGAAGAGATGGTGAGTATCGATTTGGACGGCTTGAGTTTTTTCCAGGATCTGCCGAAGTGTGAAGTTTTGATTGATTGTGGACTTTCTTGGTCTGAAACCACACTGATAGGGGCCAATCAGATTGTTGACGAAGGGTTTCATACGTTCACACTTGTGAACCGGACAGACGGTGCTGAGATTCTATTCATCAGGCATACACTCATCAGACCAAATTTTAGAAATGAGTTGGTGTATGTTCTCTATCACGTCGTTTCGGCTGGTAAGACGTCAGGTACAGCAGCCTTGTTGGACTTAAGTTTGGATATTGCTATCCTCACTTCCTTTTGGTCAGGTGGACGAAAGTTTGGCTATCATCGTCTAGATTGAATGGCTCATTCTGCCTGACAAAGGGATGTTTGTCTTCGTCGCCGTTAAATGGTCTACAGATGAAGTTTTCCCATATTTTCAGCACCGACTGTGAGTCTACTAAGAGGTTTCCTTCTTCATTTCTACAGACTTCTGTACGGGTTTTGTGGTTTTGACACGATCGTTTTACCTTTTGATAGAACTTCCGTACATTATTTCTGGAGTATAGTCTCTCAATATCTTCGATCGCGCGCTTCTCGTGTCCTTTTTTCTTCTTTCGGAGAAGCCGATGTTCTTCCCGTCTCTTCTGCTCGTAGAACTCAGGAGTAGGACTCGTCCTTCTTTGCAGCGACGCGGCGTGCCGCTTTGTATGCCTCTTGTTTATTTCCATGTACTCACTCTTAGTTAAACCAAGGATTTCTTGGTGGTGGTCGGGTGAAACCCAGCACTTCTGATGACATGTTGGCAGCGTTGCCACTGTTCTCCGGCACTTGAGGCTGGCGGAAGAGATTTCGGGATACACGTTTAGCGAATATTCTGGCGATCTCTTGCGATTGCAGCCTTTGGACGTTAGATCTTCTCACAGTAATTCTTTTTAGCTGTGGCGTTTGGAATATCCGCATTCGTACCTTGGCTGCAACAAGGTAGTGATCCGAGTCAATGATGGCTGCTCGGAAGGTTCGGACATCCGGAATACTGGAGGTATGCCTTGCGTCGATCGCAATTTGAAGGTCAATTTGATTGACCGTTTGATGATCAGGAGATCGCTAAGTCCCCTTGTGGATATTGAGATTGAGGAAACCGTGTGCTTGCTCAATAAGCTTAAGTCCGTCTGCGCACGTGGTGTCGTGGGGGGTGTGCTTACCAATCGTCCTACCAAAGATGTCCTCCTTTCCTATCTTGGCGTTAAAATCGCCCAGAACGATTTCAACGTCATATTTAGGATATTAGTCATAAGTTTTGTCAAGGAGCTCGTTGAAACATTCTTTGGTGGCGTCGTCCTTGTCTTCTGTGGGGGCATGAGCGCATATTAGGCTTATGTTAGCGAATTAAGGCTTGATGCGGATTGTCATAAGTCGTTCGCTCACGTGTCGAAAGCTTAAGACTTCTTACCTAAGTCTGCCGCTTATAAGAAATCCACATCCGAATAAGCGCTGTTTCTACTCTCTATAACAATAATGGTAATAGATGTCACAGTTTTTCATATTTTTTTTTCATTCCTGGATGGCGGTGATATCTACCACATTGCAGGCTAGGGCCTCTGCTAATTCTTCAGCTACACATGGTCTGTTAAGGGTCCAAACATTCCACGTGTAGATCCGAAGGTCGTTGTCCTTATTTCGATTGCTGGGGTCGTGAACAGTGAGTCCATCCATATCCGAGACTTGTTTGTGTTTCGGAATTAATTTTGTTTTTCCGTGGTCGGCAAGTTACCCATACGCACGACCCCCAACCTGGAGTACCAGTTCCCTTGTATACCCCTAGGACAAGGGGCCGGATTTTCCGGATTCAGCAACCCACTTCGGGATATGAGTGCTGCCGTTGGCTCATTAAGGGTTCATCCGCCCCCAACTCTTTTCCAACACCCTGGCTCAGTGTTGGAGATCCCTCTTGACCTGGGATTCGAAAAAGTCGAAGTAGCTCATGTAGGGATTACACTAGGTAGTTCGGCCTGACCACCGTTGATACCATCTGGAGAATTCGTCCGCTGCCGTCCATTAGTGAGAAAACACTCTTCTCCCCTCTCTCGTTTGCTACCACCAACGACTTTCCAAAGGGTTTGGTTACCCAATTTCCAGCCGACGTACTAGGCACCCAGTAGCCACCAACGTGGAGGTGTAGAGTAGGAGT
Organism: Xylota sylvarum; assembly: GCA_905220385.1. Taxonomy (NCBI): domain Eukaryota; kingdom Metazoa; phylum Arthropoda; class Insecta; order Diptera; family Syrphidae; genus Xylota; species Xylota sylvarum. The sequence goes on along the minus strand of CAJMZQ010000056.1, from coordinate 839,871 downwards.
TGATAGTGGGAACGCTTGTGTTCCCATATATTCCGCATCACTTGGTTACATATGTACATATAAATGAATTATAAAGACAATGGCTAAGCTGTTGTAACGATACTATTATCGTGCCACTTAGCTGCAATAATTTCTGTAGACGTTTGATGACACAACTCACCCCTTTGCCTTTTTATACCCTATCCTAAGGGTATAGTCAGATTGATACATACATACATAGTTTGTAACATAGAGAAATAATCGAGATAGACCCTATAAAGTATATTCGTGATCAATATCAATAGCGAAGACGATTTAGCCACGTCCGTTCGTCTGTCCGTCTGTCCGTATGTCACCACTTTTTGGGCCTTAAATTTTGAGCGTCCAACATAGAACCTACTTCAAGATCTTTTTCCACGAACCACCTGTCATTAGTGACAGCTGACAGGTCCCTAACAATAATAGACCTGTTCGTTCCATACAACACTAAATATCTTGTTTTACGTATGGGTATGACCCAGTCTAGAACTAGATCTCTTAAATCGAGTTAATTACTTGAAAGAATATGACTGGGACTTGAACCAAGAACCTCCTCTTTATCCGTGGCCATCCAAATATGGATAATCTAAACCCTTCATGTTCTGCTACAGAAGAGAATTACCTTTTTGTCTAACAAAATTTTTTAAATCATGCGAATGTCTTCTGATTGTAATCGATTTGAGATGGATTTCGATTTTTCATGCTTTCTTGAAATTGCGCAGCAATACATGTAATACGTATGTATGTGTCCAGACGCTAAGGGAAAATAATAAGGACTTTGAACAAAAAAAAATAAATTAATATTGAAATCAAAATGCGAACATGTCAGCACCCATTTAACCTTGGATGGATTGTTTTAGGTATGACTATGTGTATCCTTATTAATAAGTGCTTTCTCAAGCAGAACAATAAAATCGAATATCAAAACAAATGAACTTCACCTTTCGGACAATAAAAGTCCAGCTCATTGATTACGGTTGCAGCTTTTGTCATTTTGTTATTGCCGTTCCTACTGGCAACTGTTGGCCAATATCAGTGAGTAGGGGGTCACACGTATTGACAATTATTCTCAGTACATACCATAGGACTTGCGGGGGCGCTGTCCATTGCAAATGATTATCCCTCCATTATTATTGTACGAGTATCCCTGGCATTCATCTCCCTTAATTAACCTTGTTCAATGTGTCAAAAAATAAACACTGTAAATCTTTTTTTTCTTTTTTTTTCAGATACTCAATTCAGGACGATGAGTGCGGTGCCATAGCGACTACATATGTATAATGGTCAACGGGATGGTAAGGTTGAAATAACCGAAATCTACCATGCTTTCCGTGTGTAATTGCCGGAGAAGAGTAGAACCGGGAGAATGCTCAGTAATAAAACGACAATTATTATTTAATATTTAATATTTATTTTACTTCTCTAGGGTTCGCTGTCTAAAGCTTGGCTGCGACCTTTCGAGATTACTGTGTTGATATCATTCTGCTCATCCTCTTTATCCATGGCCCCTTTTATACAAATTTGGTTAGCATTTTCCATCCCCTCTACTTTTCGTTTCGCGTCCTTTGTAACGCATTTCCTCTAGTTTTGTCTTGTTGACATAATTTGCCTTCACATTGTCTTTACATACAATAGTTACCACCCATGCAGTTTTGGTATTGACCTCCATGTAGTTCAATGGCGCTTGCCATTGACTTGCTTTAACCCAAGCCTTTGATATGTGTATCTGCCGGCGCAGCTCGGATTTCACACTTGCTGTTGCCACAAACAATATTCGGGCACTCACCCGCAGCGCAGATGCACTGAGTATTGCATTTGGGTGTTTGTTAGGATCAAATTACTCTGTTTGACGACGGACTGACGGTTGGTCACCCGTCCGCAGTGCAGTTGCACATCGGTATTTATGATATTTGTATGCAAGGTATACATTGTTCTGCGATGTGACAAATGTGGGCAATTAGGCGATCATATATGCACGGCTATTATTGTTAAACGATCGTGCAAGGGATGGATGAATGTATTACACAATTAGGGGCGGAAGTAGTGAATCACTACATCCCGACCTCCTTGAAAGAAGAAAATTAACTCGTTGATTTTCTGAACGGGGTAGGATAGAGAGGTAGTCATTAATAACAATTTTGTAACTTAGTATAGCTTAGTAATAATGTTCATATGTTTACGGTTTGTAAAAGTTTTAAATATAGCAATATGTTTTGTATCTATATTACCTTGAAGAAATATAATTTTTCATAGGTTTTGTAATATGTTGATTAAATGTAACAATATGTTGTAATATAATCGTTTTGTGTAATAGTAGTGTGTTGAATTCATGGTCATTATGTTGAATAATTTTATGTTTATAATATGTTTTGTGTGTATAAAAAGTTTTTAAATGCAGCAGTATGTTTCGTGTTTTTGTTTTTTTTTTTTTTTTGGTTTAATATATGTAGTTGGTTTAATAATATGTTGAATGTATAGGAACAGTGTGTAAAAATCTACTCATTACTTAATGATAATATTGTATTAGTTTAAAACTTTTTTTTTTTTGTTTTATCATAGACTGAGGAATATATTTGTAACTTAATGATAGTATTTATGTATGTATTGTGTATTATGCATTAGGAGTAACATTTGATTTTGTTTGATTAGGAGTAACAGTATTTTTAAGTTTTTGTAATGAAATGTACATATGTTTTTGTGTTTTTTTTTTTTTTTTTTTGCTATGATTATTTAGTTTGTATAATAATATGTTTGTGCTAAGTTAATAGATATTTTGTTTATTTCTTCTTTATAATAGTGTTTTGATAGTGTTTTTTTTTTTTAAAAAAAACTATAGTTTTTCGAAAGCAAAACTGCTCTAGTTCCCTTTTCTTTTTTTCTTTTTTTTCTCTTTTTAAGTGTTGTTTAATGTTATTCTTGGAGTAGGTTTTGGATGTGGACTAGGACTAGATAATTTTCGGGAATTTGGTTTGGAGGAAGTGCTGTCTTTTATGATATTCATTTCAACATCTGTCCCGGCGGGTACTTTTTTTTGGAATTTATATAGGTAGTATAGGATTATAATGAGTACACTGATCGTTGTGTAAATTAGAATATAGTGGTGTGTGTTGTGTTTATCTATATAGATTATTTCTTTGCGCTCTTCGTTCTGAAGTGAGTGTATTTGTGTTTGCAAATGAGATAAGCTGTTGTCTTCATCATACTTAAGTAATTTGACTGGCGTAGTTTCAAATTGAGCTCTGTTTCTTATGGGGTATAGATGGGATATACATATTTAAATTTGGGATATAAGCATTTTTTAATATAGTTTCACCGGAGTTTTGACCGAAATGGTTAATTCTTTGCTGCGTAAGTAACAGGTATGAGTGATTAACTGATTGCCACAGACTTCATCCATCAAGTAAACTTCCATGGTAGATACTAACCATTTTCCTGGTTGGGAGAGATGAATAAAGATAGTTGAAATTGGGGATTGTTTTACTTGACAGGCTGATGGTTGGGTACAGTGTGACCATTAGCTTCTCTCAAATATATTCCACTCACTCCGATGGAATATATCTTATTAGGCCCCTTCTGCATGGGAACCAAAAAGATGATTTTTAGGGAAACGCGTCATAAATGATTGGTTTTTGGGGTAAAAAGTGTGATTTTGAAATTTTGATGTATTATGTCTGTCAGTGATGGGAATTTAGTTGGTTAGTGTAGAAAGTGTGGGTGAGGGGGTCTATGATAGTTGATGTGTAATTAGGAAGTGGGAGTGAATATGGGTTTTGTATCTGGGAGTGTGGGTGTGTGTGTGTGTGCGGATGATGTTGAATGGATGAGATCTTATCTGTGGGATGAGTAATTCGTGATCGTTGTTATCTGGGGTGAGTGCGAGAGATTGTAATATGATAGTGTTGATTAGTGTGTGTGTGACGTGGCATGGATATTTGTTTATGTTATTTTAATGGTTTTTTAATTGTTTTTGGATATAGCTGGAGCGTTGGATTGTGTGATCATGTTGTTGGAGTTTTTGTTTGGTTGAGAGAATGATGCGAATTTTGGAGGATGATTGAGAGGGGAATGGAGAGGGTTTTTCGTTATCGGGGAGGGGTTGGCTGTGTGTGGTGACGATAGATGGTTTGTATTTTGCTAATTGGGTGTGCTGGCGTGTTGTGTCATGAATTTTTTGTCAGCGTCATAATCATCTGTATTATTTGTTGTTGTTGTTGTTTTGTTGGATATTGCTGGAGCATTGGAGTGTGTGGGATATTGTGTAATTGTGACGCACAGTATGTGGATGAGTAATTTCGACGGATGCGTGAGGGAATATGGGATAAGGGGGGATGTTTTTGGATGTTATCGTGAGTAATGCATTATCTACCGATCGTTGAAATCAAGCAGCATCGGCTGGTGTTACTACTTAGATGGGGGGCCGTGTGTGTTGTTAGCATTATTAAATTAAGAAAGACGAAAAGGGGGACCCAATACTCTGGTCTGGTTTGGTTTGCAATCTCTATCTAATAATAATATATATTGTGCAATAGTTTAAATTTGTATGTGCAAAAACTCCTGAACTCCCTATAAAGAAAACATACAGAAAAGCTACAATCCGTCTGGAACGGATCGTATGATACCCTATCCTCCTCTCTATAAAGTGGGCGTGGCCAAATTGCATTTTGTACTCAAATATAGCTATAATGTCGAACGTTTGAGGATGTTACATGTAAAATTTCATGAAAATGAAAACGCCCCAAAAAGTGGGCGTGACCAAAACTGTTCTTTGGGTGAATTGTAGGGAATCTGTATACCTAAATATTTGGTCTTAACAAAATTTTTCGGTTTCATATAATTTAGTGAAGTTATAAAAAAGTAGGCGTGGCAGTGGGCGGATGTAAAAAAAATTGACACTTCTATTGTATCTTTTCGTCATAAGCCCAGATATGAAATTTCAGCGTCCTAGTTAATAATTTAAGGCCCAAAACTCGGTTTTGTGATGAAAACGCCCCCAAAAAGTGGGCGTGGCCAAAACTTTTGTATGGGTGGATTGTAGGGAGTCTGACTGCCTAAATATTTGGTCTTAACAAAATTTTTCGGTTTCATATAATTTAGTGAAGGTATGAAAAAGTGGGCGTGGCAGTGGGCGGATTTCAAAAATGTTTACACTGTATCTTTTTCTCAGAAGCCCAGATATAAAATTTCATCGTCCTAGCTCAAAATTTAAGGCCCAAAAAGCGGTGACATACGGACGGACGCACGGACGGACGGACGGACGGACGGACGGTCATCGCTGAATCGATTTCGCTATTGATGCTGATCACGAATATATATACTTTATAGGGTCTATCTCGATTATTTCTCTATGTTACAAACTATGTGTCAAACTTAATATACCCTTAGGATAGGGTATAAAAACAATAAAACTTTTTAATAGTTGTGTTTTATTTATTATTCAACATTGATCAAATCAATGTATCCATTCTTTTCATTTATAATTTTACACTTAGTAAGTTCACTAACATATGGTCTAAATATTCTATTTTTATAATTTGTCCAGTTCAATAGACCTTCTGTATTGGTTTAACCATAAATAACTTCCCTTATCAGAGCAATTGTTTTCTAGTTATCCATGAATTATGTTCATTAGAGAAACCAAGCCATTTTACATATACTTGGTCACCTTTAGATTTCAGCACTTTTTCGACAAGGAATACATCGGGATGATTGGTTTTCTGCAATTCCTTTTCATAGAAACCACCTTGAATGGGTTGGCCTTGAAAATCATTCAATTGGTACGTGATAGGATAAGTCATGTTAACCTTTCTTGTCGTGAAAATTTCCGTTGACCAATTGGGCGTGTAACCTTTCTCAAATGCATGTTTAAATTTACTTATTCGAACTTGATCGTCAACTTTAAATTTGCCATTTTGCGCGTGTTTGTAAGCCGATAATAATAGATCTTTAGAATTCTTCTTATTCACCTCAACTGGTCTCATTTTTATTGTTCTATGTATAGAGTTATTATATTCATGGAGTATGTTTTTTAGAATGGGTAGCCATTTATAGTTGCCGTTAAAACTGAATTCTCGCCACATTTTCTCTTTAAGTGTCCTATTGAAGCGTTCAACAATTGATGCTTTCAATACACTATACGTCGAATAATGATTAATCTTATTGAAAAATTCGTTACCATCGTCAGTTTGTAGATTTTTTGGTATGCGACGAGAGTCATTGAAAATTGATTTCATTGCTTCTGTAGCGGATGATGACGTTTTATTTTTCAAGGGGACCACCCAGGCATATTTTGAAAAAGTATCAATCACGGTCATTAAATATTTGTATCCTTTATTCTCTTCACTGTAAGGTATCATTTCTACCAAATCTGCTTGCCATAAATCGTCGAATCCCTTAATTATAACTCTACGTCTAATGAAATGTCTTCGTGCAGGCTTATGAAGCTCCTCAACAACATTTCGTTTACTCATCATGGCAAAGAGTGAACAAAAATAAACAAATTATTTTTCTTTTATTACCATTTTTTTTATTGGAAACTTTTTTACAGATTCTCTAAAAACATTTTTTACTTCTGCTCCTTTAGTTTCTGGTATGGTATTGTCTCCTTCTCTTTAACCTCGGTTGTAGACTTCGATTTAATACTGAAACTTTTGAGTCCGTACTGCAACTTTTTCTAAAGGGTTTCCTTCATGGAAATATTATTTTTAGCTCCGCTTTTATCTATCGTATACCAACAATCTATTGAAAATAACTGATACCTGATTTCAATCAAAATGCTTTAAATAGTAAAAACCTTATTAACTCATCAAATGGATAAAAAAAAAAAAAAAACATACAGAAAAGCTACAATCCGTCTGGAACGGATCGTATGATACCCTATCCTCCTCTCTATAAAGTGGGCGTGGCCAAATTGCATTTTGTACTCAAATATAGCTATAATGTCGAACGTTTGAGGATGTTGCATGTAAAATTTTATCAAAATCGGTTTTTTGATTAAAACGCCCCCAAAAAGTGGGCGTGACCAAAATTGTTCTATGGGTGAATTGTAGGGAATCTGTATACCTAAATATTTGGTCTTAACAAAATTTTTCGGTTTCATATAATTTAGTGAAGTTATAAAAAAGTAGGCGTGGCAGTGGGCGGATGTAAAAAAAATTTACACTTGTACTGTATCTTTTTCTTGGAAGCCCAGATATGAAATTTCAGCGTCCTAGTTAAAAATTTAAGGCCCAAAAATCGGTTTTGTGATGAAAACGCCCCCAAAAAGTGGGCGTGGCCAAAACTTTTGTATGGGTGGATTGTAGGGAATCTGAATGCCTAAATATTTGGTCTTAACAAAATTTTTCGGTTTCATATAATTTAGTGAAGTTATGAAAAAGTGGGCGTGGCAGTGGGCGGATTTAAAAAATTTTTACACTTGTACTGTATCTTTTTCTCAGAAGCCCAGATATGAAATTTCATCGTCCTAGCTCAAAATTTAAGGCCCAAAAAGCGGTGACATACGGACGGACGGACGGACGGACGGACGGTCATCGCTCAATCGATTTCGCTATTGATGCTGATCACGAATATATATACTTTATAGGGTCTATCTCGATTATTTCTCTATGTTACAAACTATGTGTCAAACTTAATATACCCTTAGGATCGGGTATAAAAACGAATGTGCATATGAGAAACTATGATAGTGCTTCCCAAATTAAAGGCAACAAAGGCCAAAAGTATAAACACATCATTCACCCTTTAATTCAGGATCAATCACAGAACATTAAAAGTAAAATTGGTAAATCATATAGCAATTTATCTGCAATGACATACTCTAACAATGCCATTGATTATGTGTATTGGGATAATCCCAATGAACTTTTTCATAACTTCACTAAATTATATGAAACCGAAAAATTTTGTTAAGACCAAATATTTAGGCATTCAGATTCCCTTCAATCCACCTATACAAAATTTTTGGCCACACCCACTTTTTGGGGGCGTTTTCATCACAAAACCGAGTTTTGAGTCTAAAATGTTTAACTAGGACGCTGAAATTTCATATCTGGGCTTCTGACGAAAAGATACAGCAGAAGTGTACATTTTTTTTAAATCCGCCCACTGCCACGCCTACTTTTTTATAACTTCACTAAATTATATGAAACTGAAAAATTTTGTTTAGTCCAAATATTTAGGTATTCAGATTCCCTACAATTCACCCGTAGAAGAGTTTTGGCCACGCCCACTTTTTGGGGGCGTTTTCATCAAAAAACCGATTTGGATAAAATTTTACATGTAACATCCTCAAACGTTCGAGGTTATAGCCATATTTGAGTACAAAATGCAATTTGGCCACGCCCACTTTATAGAGAGGAGGATAGGGTATCAGACGATCCGTTCCAGACGGATTGTAGCTTTTCTATATGTTTTGTAATATTTTTCGATATTGTTGTAAATCCTCATCAGTATACCGTGATTTTCCAGGGTTTTTACGTAAAATCAACTCATAGAGTCCATCTGTTCCATTGAAGATTTCATCGTCAATAACGAAATCACTGTGTTCATTGATTGAAAATGTTGATATATATACCTAGTTTCGTTGAATTTGATTGCGAATCGAAATGTGGACATTTGATGGTGATGATCGATTGAATGGAGTACTTTGACTGAGACTATCGTTATAGAAATTTGTGGGTGTTCTAAATGAAGGATCTTTATCTATTGTTGCTGAAGTCGATAACAATTGTTCCAAAGATGAGTACTCGAAACTATTCTTAAATTGTTCTTTTTCTTCTGGTGGTCTTTGAAATTTTAATCGTCTTTTTACTGTTTCATTTATATCTTTCATTTTATTAGTATTTTGAGTATCCTCACTCTTGACCTTTTTCGAGACTTCTCTTAAAGGTTCAATTATTGGTTTAAAAGTATTTTCAAAGTCTGTTTCCTTCATAGTTTTTCCAGTTCTGAGAAACATATATTTATAATAGTTTATATAATCACAATGTCTTTAAATGATTTATTATATCTTCCTTCACCTACACTGCAATCTTTGTTAATAACCAAGAACCCGTACGCATCTTTCCAACAATTTGAGCACAATTCTCTGAATTGAGTGAATGTCATATCGGAATTTGTATGATCATTGTATATATGCTTAAGGTTGAGTTCATCTTGCTTAAAAATAACTATATAGTTTGCATTGTCTCGAATCAGATGCTTTGGTATGTGTGTATACGACTAACACAAATAGAAACTATCAACATCACTATGACGACCCATACAAAAATAGTCTCGAATGTTATTTTGTTTATCGCAAGCCACATCATCAAATAGAAATATTGAATTGCGTTTTGCTTTGGAAGGCGGTATAATTTCACAATTATTTGTAAATTCATTATATTCCATGCCTTTGATAGACTTTATTAGTTTGCTTAAGTATGCATATTTTGCCTGGTGCAGAGATTTTGAATATATATATATATGTTTTCGAATTTCAATCCGTTAGGGTCCAGGAGAATGCTTAACATGACATTTGTTTTACCGCAGTTTGAAGGACCCACAATTACTCTACGAATACTATTGGGGAAAAATGCACCATGTTTCTTTTTACCCTGAGTTTTATTATCAAAGTTCTTAACTTTAATAACATCTAGTTGTTTCATGAACCTCATTTCGGTGAATGGCATCATCCTTTATAAAACATTGTGTTTTATAGATAGGAAATTCATACTTGATCAAACGATTCAACAGTGAAGAAGTAATATAAGATGATTGATCATAGTGTGAAGCCCGTCAGTAAGAAACATACATTCCAAGGGTATGGATTACTGAATTCCTTAATCAATAAATTACCAATTGAATTGCATCTTCGCACATATAATTTCTGTGGACCTGGAACTAAATTAAAAGAACGTATAGCTAGAGGTGATCGAGGAATTAATCAATTGGATGAAGCTTGTCGTCAGCACGATATTTCATATGATATTACTAAAAATTTAGACGATCGACATATTGCTGATAAGATTCTAACTGAAAAGGCGTGGCAGAAAGTAAAAGCAAAAGATTCATCAATACCAGAAAAATTTAATAGTCTACTGGTTACGAATATGATGAAAGCTAAGACCAAGCTCGGTATGGGTTGTCAACCTAAAAATATCAAAGGGAAGAAAAGAAGTTCACGTTCCAAATGCAAAAGGAATAATCTATTTAAAAAGGCACTTCAAGAGGCTGGTAATGCCATTAAGAATTCAATAAATGAAGATCCAAATACACTTGCAAAAAATGCTTTACAAGCAGCTAAAAGAGTTATTAATAACAAACGAAAGAGCATTTCTATTCCACGAGTTATACCATTGCCAAAAGTTGGCGGTTTTTTACCACTGCTACCTATCTTAGCTGCATTATCAACAGTTGGGTCGGTAGCTGGCGGAACTGCTGGAGTAGTTAAAGCAATAAACCACTCAAGGACTGCCAAGAAACAGTTGGAGGAGAATAAGCGTCATAATCAAGCAATGGAAGCAATACAAATAAACCAAGGCAAAGGACTTTATCTGCAGCCATACAAAAAGGGGTTTGGTCTTTTTCTAAAACCACGAGATTCAAAAAACTTTTAGATTCGCTACCTAATCGCCCTCTCACCAATGTTGATGTTATGAAATTCGGGAAAATCAATATACCCAACTTTGGTGACGTTTACATGAGAGATAAATTGCCAATGAGACCATTTGAGAACGAATGTGGTATTATTAATTTAGATAATGAGAGTGGACCAGGATCATATTGGGTAGCATATATTAAATTTAAAAAGATTGTAAAATATTTTGATAGTTTTGGTAATTTGAGGCCACCTCTGGAAGTTGTAAAGTATTTAGTTAAAAATATTCATTATAATTATACCAACTGTAAAAATTTTAATACATTTATATGCGGTCATCTATGTTTGAAGTTTCTAATTGAACAAAATATAAATAAATAAAGCAAAGAAATCAAAATGTGTTTCATTTCCATATCAACAGCAATGTCGTTAACATTCACGTTAAGCGGAAGCAAATCTACCCTCACTGCCGAGTACTTTCCGCCAATTCTCCTAAATTCTTACTATGTGTGCGGATTGGTGGAATTTCCAACCTACAACTCTATACCTAATGTAGATGTTTTTAATAATTTATTTCATTTTGATGATACCGTGCTAACACTTCCTGTGGGATCCTATGAGATTGAAGATATAAATAACCGCGTTCAAGAGTTTGTCAAAATACATAATAGTAATAGTAAAGATGACACTAATAAAATATCAATCAAAATAAAAGCACATAATAATACTTTGAAATGTGAAATCGACAGCAGTATAGAGATTGATTTCTCACAGCCCAACTCTATTGGAGCGCTTTTGGGATTCAGCAAGAAAAAGCTAGCTGCAAATAAATTACATGAATCAGATCTCTACGTCAGCATAAATAGAGTAAATATTGTGCGAATTGAATGTAATTTAACTGATGCAACATATATCAATAATCGACCTGCTCATATACTACATGAATTTGCAGTTAAGGTCAGTCCTGGATATAAAATAGTAGAAGTTCCCAGAAATGTCATCTATTTGCCCGTGAACACGAAGAGGATAAGTTCTATAACATTGAATCTCCTAGATCAATACGGAAATCTTATATACTTTAGAGGCGAAACCATAACAGTGCGATTGCACCTTAAATCACAATAATGATAATATATGACAGCTCATCTCACATCTCTAATTATAAAAGAGCAGGTATTCCCATTAAACCTGTTACTATGCAATCAACGTCTGATAAGAGAACATCAAAACTCACTGTACGAAATCAACAGTTTCTATTATCACAAGGGTACAAATTGAAAAATTAATAAAATCTTTCAAAGTCATGCTGAACATTTTCGAAGAACCAAAGTTTGAGGAGAGTTTCTCAAAATTGGAATAAATAGTTTCGAGAAAAATGACATTATACAAATTTGTATTCAACATCAAAATCTTAATATTCTACCTTCAGAAAGTTACATTTATATTGAAGGTAGTGTATCGAAAACTGATGGAACGGCAGTCGCGAATACAAAACTTATAAATAATGGAGTGGCTTTTTTGTTCGATGAAATTCACTATGAATTAAATGGTGTCGAAATCGACAGCAATCGTAGTGTTGGTATCACTTCAACTATTAAAAATTATATTTCCTTAAATAAAAATTAAAGTGATATGCTGCTTAATGCATCTTGGTCTCCTGAATCTTCAATCAACGTCAATGGGCTCTTCTTTAATTTTTGCATACCTTTAAATAAATTACTAGGATATGCTGAAGATTACAAAAGAATAATTCCAAACGGCCGGCATGATTTAATTCTAACACGTTCACGAACCAATGAAAATTCCTTAATTGCTGAGGAGAATGAGGAGGCGAAGATAAATTTGTTCAAAGTACAGTGGAAAATTCCCCATATTACATTGAATGATACTTACAAATTAAAGCTGTACAAACCTATTAATAATGGTGAAACTATGAAGATTGTTTTTCGGAACTGGGATCTATACGAATATCCAGCACTACCTAGTACCGATCATCATATTTGGAATGTGAAGACAACATCTCAATTGGAGAAACCACGCTACATTATCTTTGCTCTGCAAACCAACAAACGTAATCTACTAAATGGAAATCCAACTCATTTTGATCACTGTGATGTTACCAATGTGAAAGCCTATTTAAATTTTGATTCCTATCCATGTGAAGATTTAAATCTGGCATTTGATAAAAACAACTATAGTTTACTGTACAAGATGTATTGTGATTTTCAAAAAACCTACTATAATCGACCTGTTGCAGAACCATTATTATCAAGAGATACATTCAAGTCTCAAGCGACTATTTTCGTAATAGATAGTAGACATCAGAGTGAATTAATAAAAAATGGACCACTCGACATTCGCATTGAAATCAAAACATCAAAAATAATTCCTGCTAACACGTCAGCATACTGTTTGATGTTACATGATCGTATTATAAATTATAATCCATTGAGTCAGATAGTTTCTCAAGAAGTATAATTGTTAGTTGAGGACCAACTTTAATTGAGGAAACACACACACTCATACCACGCAAAATGTATTTTATTTTCGATGCTCAAGGCTTTAAAGGTCAAAATAACAACTTTATCGCTAAGGAAATAGCATTGCTACACAATGGTCAACATCATCATTTCATCTTAAAACCTCCATTCAATTATGATCAACTATCACCGGCACTAAGGAGACAAGCTCATTGGCTTAATCAGAATTACCACGGTTTAACTTGGGACGGTGGATTTATGGAATTCCATAAAGTTAGAAAATATCTTCGAGAACAGATCAAAAATACTATTGTTTATGTTAAAGGAACCGAAAAAGCACAATGGTTCAAGGAGTCAGAAATATGACAACACCATTTTGCCAGTACCGAAACAATCTATTTCCTGTACGAAAATAAAAAAAAGTACTGTTAATATTCATAAAGGATTTTGGTTATTTAGAAACCAGTATCATACCTATTTTATTAATCGTCTATTATATCCATATGGTAGGGCTTATATGTTTTTATCTCCGGAATAGTGATAACTTCATGTTCTCGTGTTCGTCGAATGTTTTTTGATAAAATTTGAATATCCTCCGAATTTTCTGCATTAAGTACTGCTTCCTTAATTGATTCAAAATTTACCTTTTTCGATGCTGAGTAATGCAGGTTTTATAAGCTGCAATGCATACATTTACAGTTGACAGGGTTTCTGCTTCTTCTTCTTTATACAACCAATTTACTACAATAACTTCCTCATTTATAGGGAGAATACGACAAACTTCAATAAGTGAACATTTGATATAGTTCTGAGGGTGTATTAACTATACTTGTTTTCTGTTGGTTTTCTCTTTGTTGAATTTACCCCAAAAAGAATTAAGTATAAGTTTAGCAAAAGATCTTTTCCCAGGATTGTTGCAAATTTCTGCCGAATCTAGTTTAACATCTTCATTATGTAGAAAATTTGTTACATACTTGTTTCTTTCTTCCTCTGTAGCACATTTATTCGGCCATCCTGATGCTTCTTGTTTCATTTTAATAAATTTATTCATCATTTCAGTGAAAAGACCACCTGTTTTTGCAGTTTTATCATATTGCACCATCGAATATTCCCATATTTCATAAATATCTAGTAACTTATATCCTTTCTCTATAGCTTTCAAAACCTCGTCAATTACCCAGGTCCCTTGCAAAGCTCTTTCATCATCATCATGGGTGCAACACTCTGCTTGAGATATTTGTTCACTGCATGTCCTACATAGTGTAAACATAGGTATCTTATTTGGTTTTATGGGCAATACTGGATGTAACAGCTGTTCTGGTGGAAGTATTCTACATTTTATAATTCAATTTGTATTGTTTAAATCCATTCGAGAACAATCTGTGGTGTGAACTTTAGGATGATCCACTGGAAATTTTCCGTATTTACAAACCCGTGCATATAGGGAACACACATCTATATACTTGATTTTTTCACCTTCCTTACATTTGTAATAATTATAAGTGTTTCCTGTACGTCCCCCATAAAATGCATCGCGAGGATCTAACGGAGAACAATGGACTAAGGGATGTGCTTTTAAATAGTTTATATCATCAATACTCAACAGTTTTTCGAATTCACAAGCCCACATTTCAATTACTTCATATCCAAATTGTCTTAGTCGATTCGATTTGGCAATGGTTTTTTCATAACGTAGATTTAATGTGTCATACGGGTCATCGTTTATGGGGGCATGACGATTATTTCTTAAACATGTATGTCCGTGATAATAACATCCGTGAAACTCAAAAATTTGTTTGGTTTCGTTGCAAAAACCATCAACTTTCACACCGGCTACTACTGCTTCTCGATGTTTAGCTGCGTTCTGAATACAACAATTTTGCTTCCATTCCACCCAAACGAACCATTCAATTGCCTGTTGTGACTGATTATCAGCGTATCTGTACCCTCTTTTAGGAATTAATCCTATAGTGTTTTGCTTAAGAAAATTACGACGATATACAAGATTACAAGCCGAAGCTATATGTAGTTACAGCTTCCAAAAACGGTTCCACATTGCACTGATCCAAGAAAATATTTCTGAACTTTATACATGCTTCAGACAATATCTGCACATCACTGACACAGTATTCGAGAAGTTCACGATGCATATTAAATTCGATGTGTTTATTTTCTTCGTACCATTTGAAGAACACGTCACGATCATTTATCTTCATGGCATCCGAATTGTAATATTCTGCGGGCGGTAATGGGCCAATATAATTCTTATTTTCTATGGTATTGAAGAAATGTGGAAAATATCCCTTTTTTAATGTATGTGTTAAATCAAAAGCTTTTGGAAGAATTGCCAAGGCCATGGGGAAATAATTCAATGAATCTATAAACTTCACATTATCCAATTTCATGACCGTCCGTCCATCCGTCCGTCCGTCCGTATGTCACCGCTTTTTGGGCCTTAAATTTTGAGCTAGGACGATGAAATTTCATATCTGGGCTTCTGAGAAAAAGATACAGTACAAGTGTAAAATTTTTTTAAATCCGCCCACTGCCACGCCCACTTTTTCATAACTTCACTAAATTATATGAAACCGAAAAATTTTGTTAAGACCAAATATTTAGGCATTCAGATTCCCTACAATCCACCCATACAAAAGTTTTGGCCACGCCCACTTTTTGGGGGCGTTTTCATCACAAAACCGATTTTTGGGCCTTAAATTTTTAACTAGGACGCTGAAATTTCATATGTGGGCTTCCAAGAAAAAGACACAGTACAAGTGTAAAATTTTTTTACATCCGCCCACTGCCACGCCTACTTTTTTATAACTTCACTAAATTATATGAAACCGAAAAATTTTGTTAATTTTTATTATTTTAATAATTTAGATTCCCTACAATTCACCCATAGAACAGTTTTGGCCACGCCCACTTTTTGGGGGCGTTATCATCAAAAAACCTATTTTGATAAAATTTTACATGTAACATCCTCAAACGTTCGACATTATAGCTATATTTGAGTACAAAATGCAATTTGGCCACGCCCATTTTGTAGAGAGGAGGATAGGGTATCATACGATCCGTTCCAGACGGATTGTAGCTTTTCTGTATGTTTTTTGATAAAATTTGAATATCCTCCGAATTTTCTGCATTAAGTACTGCTTCCTTAATTGACTCAAAATTTACCTTTTTCGATGCTGAGTAATGCAGGTTTTATAAGCTGCAATGCTTACATTTACAGTTGACAGGGTTTCTGCTTCTTCTTCTTTATACAACCAATTTACTACAATAACTTCCTCATTTATAGGGAGAATACGACAAACTTCAATAAGTGAACATTTGATATAGTTCTGAGGGTGTATTAACTATACTTGTTTTCTGTTGGTTTTCTCTTTGTTGAATTTACCCCAAAAAGAATTAAGTATAAGTTTAGCAAAAGATCTTTTCCCAGGATTGTTGCAAATTTCTGCCGAATCTAGTTTAACATCTTCATTATGTAGAAAATTTGTTACATACTTGTTTCTTTCTTCCTCTGTAGCACATTTATTCGGCCATCCTGATGCTTCTTGTTTCATTTTAATAAATTTATTCATCATTTCAGTGAAAAGACCACCTGTTTTTGCAGTTTTATCATATTGCACCATCGAATATTCCCATATTTCATAAATATCTAGTAACTTATATCCTTTCTCTATAGCTTTCAAAACCTCGTCAATTACCCAGGTCCCTTGCAAAGCTCTTTCATCATCATCATGGGTGCAACACTCTGCTTGAGATATTTGTTCACTGCATGTCCTACATAGTGTAAACATAGGTATCTTATTTGGTTTTATGGGCAATACTGGATGTAACAGCTGTTCTGGTGGAAGTATTCTACATTTTATAATTCAATTTGTATTGTTTAAATCCATTCGAGAACAATCTGTGGTGTGAACTTTAGGATGATCCACTGGAAATTTTCCGTGCATATAGGGAACACACATCTATATACTTGATTTTTTCACCTTCCTTACATTTGTAATAATTATAAGTGTTTCCTGTACGTGACCCATAAAATGCATCGCGAGGATCTAACGGAGAACAATGGACTAAGGGATGTGCTTTTAAATAGTTTATATCATCAATACTCAACAGTTTTTCGAATTCACAAGCCCACATTTCAATTACTTCATATCCAAATTGTCTTAGTCGATTCGATTTGGCAATGGTTTTTTCATAACGTAGATTTAATGTGTCATACGGGTCATCGTTTATGGGGGCATGACGATTATTTCTTAAACATGTATGTCCGTGATAATAACATCCGTGAAACTCAAAAATTTGTTTGGTTTCGTTGCAAAAACCATCAACTTTCACACCGGCTACTACTGCTTCTCGATGTTTAGCTGCGTTCTGAATACAACAATTTTGCTTCCATTCCACCCAAACGAACCATTCAATTGCCTGTTGTGACTGATTATCAGCGTATCTGTACCCTCTTTTAGGAATTAATCCTATAGTGTTTTGCTTAAGAAAATTACGACGATATACAAGATTACAAGCCGAAGCTATATGTAGTTACAGCTTCCAAAAACGGTTCCACATTGCACTGATCCAAGAAAATATTTCTGAACTTTATACATGCTTCAGACAATATCTGCACATCACTGACACAGTATTCGAGAAGGTCACGATGCATATTAAATTCGATGTGTTTATTTTCTTCGTACCATTTGAAGAACACGTCACGATCATTTATCTTCATGGCATCCGAATTGTAATATTCTGCGGGCGGTAATGGGCCAATATAATTCTCATTTTCTATGGTATTGAAGAAATGTGGAAAATATCCCTTTTTTAATGTATGTGTTAAATCAAAAGCTTTTGGAAGAATTGCCAAGGCCATGGGGAAATAATTCAATGAATCTATAAACTTCACATTATCCAATTTCATGACCGTCCGTCCGTCCGTCCGTATGTCACCGCTTTTTGGGCCTTAAATTTTGAGCTAGGACGATGAAATTTCATATCTGGGCTTCTGAGAAAAAGATACAGTACAAGTGTAAAATTTTTTTAAATCCGCCCACTGCCACGCCCACTTTTTCATAACTTCACTAAATTATATGAAACCGAAAAATTTTGTTAAGACCAAATATTTAGGCATTCAGATTCCCTACAATCCACCCATACAAAAGTTTTGGCCACGCCCACTTTTTGGGGGAGTTTTCATCACAAAACCGATTTTTGGGCCTTAAATTTTTAACTAGGACGCTGAAATTTCATATGTGGGCTTCCAAGAAAAAGACACAGTACAAGTGTAAAATTTTTTTACATCCGCCCACTGCCACGCCTACTTTTTTATAACTTCACTAAATTATATGAAACCGAAAAATTTTGTTAATTTTTATTATTTTAATAATTTAGATTCCCTACAATTCACCCATAGAACAGTTTTGGCCACGCCCACTTTTTGGGGGCGTTATCATCAAAAAACCTATTTTGATAAAATTTTACATGTAACATCCTCAAACGTTCGACATTATAGCTATATTTGAGTACAAAATGCAATTTGGCCACGCCCATTTTGTAGAGAGGAGGATAGGGTATCATACGATCCGTTCCAGACGGATTGTAGCTTTTCTGTATGTTTTTTGATAAAATTTGAATATCCTCCGAATTTTCTGCATTAAGTACTGCTTCCTTAATTGATTCAAAATTTACCTTTTTCGATGCTGAGTAATGCAGGTTTTATAAGCTGCAATGCTTACATTTACAGTTGACAGGGTTTCTGCTTCTTCTTCTTTATACAACCAATTTACTACAATAACTTCCTCATTTATAGGGAGAATACGACAAACTTCAATAAGTGAACATTTGATATAGTTCTGAGGGTGTATTAACTATACTTGTTTTCTGTTGGTTTTCTCTTTGTTGAATTTACCCCAAAAAGAATTAAGTATAAGTTTAGCAAAAGATCTTTTCCCAGGATTGTTGCAAATTTCTGCCGAATCTAGTTTAACATCTTCATTATGTAGAAAATTTGTTACATACTTGTTTCTTTCTTCCTCTGTAGCACATTTATTCGGCCATCCTGATGCTTCTTGTTTCATTTTAATAAATTTATTCATCATTTCAGTGAAAAGACCACCTGTTTTTGCAGTTTTATCATATTGCACCATCGAATATTCCCATATTTCATAAATATCTAGTAACTTATATCCTTTCTCTATAGCTTTCAAAACCTCGTCAATTACCCAGGTCCCTTGCAAAGCTCTTTCATCATCATCATGGGTGCAACACTCTGCTTGAGATATTTGTTCACTGCATGTCCTACATAGTGTAAACATAGGTATCTTATTTGGTTTTATGGGCAATACTGGATGTAACAGCTGTTCTGGTGGAAGTATTCTACATTTTATAATTCAATTTGTATTGTTTAAATCCATTCGAGAACAATCTGTGGTGTGAACTTTAGGATGATCCACTGGAAATTTTCCGTATTTACAAACCCGTGCATATAGGGAACACACATCTATATACTTGATTTTTTCACCTTCCTTACATTTGTAATAATTATAAGTGTTTCCTGTACGTCCCCCATAAAATGCATCGCGAGGATCTAACGGAGAACAATGGACTAAGGGATGTGCTTTTAAATAGTTTATATCATCAATACTCAACAGTTTTTCGAATTCACAAGCCCACATTTCAATTACTTCATATCCAAATTGTCTTAGTCGATTCGATTTGGCAATGGTTTTTTCATAACGTAGATTTAATGTGTCATACGGGTCATCGTTTATGGGGGCATGACGATTATTTCTTAAACATGTATGTCCGTGATAATAACATCCGTGAAACTCAAAAATTTGTTTGGTTTCGTTGCAAAAACCATCAACTTTCACACCGGCTACTACTGCTTCTCGATGTTTAGCTGCGTTCTGAATACAACAATTTTGCTTCCATTCCACCCAAACGAACCATTCAATTGCCTGTTGTGGCTGATTATCAGCGTATCTGTACCCTCTTTTAGGAATTAATCCTATAGTGTTTTGCTTAAGAAAATTACGACGATATACAAGACTACAAGCCGAAGCTATATGTAGTTACAGCTTCCAAAAACGGTTCCACATTGCACTGATCCAAGAAAATATTTCTGAACTTTATACATGCTTCAGACAATATCTGCACATCACTGACACAGTATTCGAGAAGGTCACGATGCATATTAAATTCGATGTGTTTATTTTCTTCGTACCATTTGAAGAACACGTCACGATCATTTATCTTCATGGCATCCGAATTGTAATATTCTGCGGGCGGTAATGGGCCAATATAATTCTCATTTTCTATGGTATTGAAGAAATGTGGAAAATATCCCTTTTTTAATGTATGTGTTAAATCAAAAGCTTTTGGAAGAATTGCCAAGGCCATGGGGAAATAATTCAATGAATCTATAAACTTCACATTATCCAATTTCATGAGTATTATTTTAGTTCCTCGCATAATCAATTCTGGCTAGAATTTCGTATTTTGTAAGATATAGTTCAAAATAAAGTGGTGATCATACGCTTGACCATTATGAGCCAATACAACGACTTTTTATACCCTATCCTAAGGGTATATTAAGTTTGACACATGTTACATGTTTGTAACATAGAGAAATAATCGAGATAGACCCTATAAAGTATATATATTCGTGATCAGCATCAATAGCGAAATCGATTGAGCGATGACCGTCCGTCCGTCCGTCCGTCCGTCCGTATGTCACCGCTTTTTGGGCCTTAAATTTTGAGCTAGGACGATGAAATTTCATATCTGGGCTTCTGAGAAAAAGATACAGTACAAGTGTAAAATTTTTTTAAATCCGCCCACTGCCACGCCCACTTTTTCATAACTTCACTAAATTATATGAAACCGAAAAATTTTGTTAAGACCAAATATTTAGGCATTCAGATTCCCTACAATCCACCCATACAAAAGTTTTGGCCACGCCCACTTTTTGGGGGCGTTTTCATCACAAAACCGATTTTTGAGCCTTAAATTTTTAACTAGGACGCTGAAATTTCATATGTGGGCTTCCAAGAAAAAGACACAGTACAAGTGTAAATTTTTTTTACATCCGCCCACTGCCACGCCTACTTTTTTATAACTTCACTAAATTATATGAAACCGAAAAATTTTGTTAAGACCAAATATTTAGGTATACAGATTCCCTACAATTCACCCATAGAACAATTTTGGTCACGCCCACTTTTTGGGGGCGTTTTAATCAAAAAACCGATTTTGATAAAATTTTACATGCAACATCCTCAAACGTTCGACATTATAGCTATATTTGAGTACAAAATGCAATTTGGCCACGCCCACTTTATAGAGAGGAGGATAGGGTATCATACGATCCGTTCCAGACGGATTGTAGCTTTTCTGTATGTTTTAAATTTTTTTCGTGCATTAAGAATGTGTTCTAAGAACTCCAACATGGTTTAAACACTTTCCTTCAATGTCAAAGTCACCAGTAGATAATATCTTAAATCCCTCTCCAGGGGTCCCTTGAGGACCAATTGTTGAACTGTGAACCTGATTGAAGCTCCTTCCGAACTTGTCAACACTCATTTTGTTTACAACGATTTGTCTGCTAGAATTGATGTTAATATATGATATTTGATTCGCGTAGCTCTTCCACAATTGAGTTTATCTCATTTTGGAGATTGTTATTACCAGCTTTTTGAGATGCAATTAAAAGCCTTAATCTATCAACCAGTTCATTGGGATTATCCCAATACACATAATCAATGGCATTGTTAGAGTATGTCATTGCAGATAAATTGCTATATGATTTACCAATTTTACTTTTAATGTTCTGTGATTGATCCTGAATTAAAGGGTGAATGATGTGTTTATACTTTTGGCCTTTGTTGCCTTTAATTTGGGAAGTACTATCATAGTTTCTCATATGCACATTCGTTTTTATACCCGATCCTAAGGGTATATTAAGTTTGACACATAGTTTGTAACATAGAGAAATAATCGAGATAGACCCTATAAAGTATATATATTCGTGATCAGCATCAATAGCGAAATCGATTGAGCGATGACCGTCCGTCCGTCCGTCCGTCCGTCCGTCCGTATGTCACCGCTTTTTGGGCCTTAAATTTTGAGCTAGGACGATGAAATTTCATATCTGGGCTTCTGAGGATAAGATACAGTACAAGTGTAAAAATTGTTGAAATCCGCTCACTGCCACGCCCACTTTTTCATAACTTCACTAAATTATATGAAACCGAAAAATTTTGTTAAGACCAAATATTTAGGCATTCAGATTCCCTTCAATCCACCTATACAAAATTTTTGGCCACACCCACTTTTTGGGGGCGTTTTCATCACAAAACCGAGTTTTGAGTCTAAAATGTTTAACTAGGACGCTGAAATTTCATATCTGGGCTTCTGACGAAAAGATACAGCAGAAGTGTACATTTTTTTTAAATCCGCCCACTGCCACGCCTACTTTTTTATAACTTCACTAAATTATATGAAACTGAAAAATTTTGTTAAGTCCAAATATTTAGGTATTCAGATTCCCTACAATTCACCCGTAGAAGAGTTTTGGCCACGCCCACTTTTTGGGGGCGTTTTCATCAAAAAACCGATTTTGATAAAATTTTACATGTAACATCCTCAAACGTTCGAGGTTATAGCCATATTTGAGTACAAAATGCAATTTGGCCACGCCCACTTTATAGAGAGGAGGATAGGGTATCAGACGATCCGTTCCAGACGGATTGTAGCTTTTCTATATGTTTTGTAATATTTTTCGATATTGTTGTAAATCCTCATCAGTATACCGTGATTTTCCAGGGTTTTTACGTAAAATCAACTCATAGAGTCCATCTGTTCCATTGAAGATTTCATCGTCAATAACGAAATCACTGTGTTCATTGATTGAAAATGTTGATATATATACCTAGTTTCGTTGAATTTGATTGCGAATCGAAATGTGGACATTTGATGGTGATGATCGATTGAATGGAGTACTTTGACTGAGACTATCGTTATAGAAATTTGTGGGTGTTCTAAATGAAGGATCTTTATCTATTGTTGCTGAAGTCGATAACAATTGTTCCAAAGATGAGTACTCGAAACTATTCTTAAATTGTTCTTTTTCTTCTGGTGGTCTTTGAAATTTTAATCGTCTTTTTACTGTTTCATTTATATCTTTCATTTTATTAGTATTTTGAGTATCCTCACTCTTGACCTTTTTCGAGACTTCTCTTAAAGGTTCAATTATTGGTTTAAAAGTATTTTCAAAGTCTGTTTCCTTCATAGTTTTTCCAGTTCTGAGAAACATATATTTATAATAGGTTTATATAATCACAATGTCTTTAAATGATTTATTATATCTTCCTTCACCTACACTGCAATCTTTGTTAATAACCAAGAACCCGTACGCATCTTTCCAACAATTTGAGCACAATTCTCTGAATTGAGTGAATGTCATATCGGAATTTGTATGATCATTGTATATATGCTTAAGGTTGAGTTCATCTTGCTTAAAAATAACTATATAGTTTGCATTGTCTCGAATCAGATGCTTTGGTATGTGTGTATACGACTAACACAAATAGAAACTATCAACATCACTATGACGACCCATACAAAAATAGTCTCGAATGTTATTTTGTTTATCGCAAGCCACATCATCAAATAGAAATATTGAATTGCGTTTTGCTTTGGAAGGCGGTATAATTTCACAATTATTTGTAAATTCATTATATTCCATGCCTTTGATAGACTTTATTAGTTTTCTTAAGTATGCATATTTTGCCTGGTGCAGAGATTTTGAATATATATATATATGTTTTCGAATTTCAATCCGTTAGGGTCCAGGAGAATGCTTAACATGACATTTGTTTTACCGCAGTTTGAAGGACCCACAATTACTCCACGAATACTATTGGGGAAAAATGCACCATGTTTCTTTGTATCCTGAGTTTTATTATCAAAGTTCTTAACTTTAATAACATCTAGTTGTTTTATGAACCTCATTTCGGTGAATGGCATCATCCTTTATAAAACATTGTGTTTTATAGATAGGAAATTCATACTTGATCAAACGATTCAACAGTGAAGAAGTAATATAAGATGATTGATCATAGTGTGAAGCCCGTCAGTAAGAAACATACATTCCAAGGGTATGGATTACTGAATTCCTTAATCAATAAATTACCAATTGAATTGCATCTTCGCACATATAATTTCTGTGGACCTGGAACTAAATTAAAAGAACGTATAGCTAGAGGTGATCGAGGAATTAATCAATTGGATGAAGCTTGTCGTCAGCACGATATTTCATATGATATTACTAAAAATTTAGACGATCGACATATTGCTGATAAGATTCTAACTGAAAAGGCGTGGCAGAAAGTAAAAGCAAAAGATTCATCAATACCAGAAAAATTTAATAGTCTACTGGTTACGAATATGATGAAAGCTAAGACCAAGCTCGGTATGGGTTGTCAACCTAAAAATATCAAAGGGAAGAAAAGAAGTTCACGTTCCAAATGCAAAAGGAATAATCTATTTAAAAAGGCACTTCAAGAGGCTGGTAATGCCATTAAGAATTCAATAAATGAAGATCCAAATACACTTGCAAAAAGTGCTTTACAAGCAGCTAAAAGAGTTATTAATAACAAACGAAAGAGCATTTCTATTCCACGAGTTATACCATTGCCAAAAGTTGGCGGTTTTTTACCACTGCTACCTATCTTAGCTGCATTATCAACAGTTGGGTCGGTAGCTGGCGGAACTGCTGGAGTAGTTAAAGCAATAAACCACTCAAGGACTGCCAAGAAACAGTTGGAGGAGAATAAGCGTCATAATCAAGCAATGGAAGCAATACAAATAAACCAAGGCAAAGGACTTTATCTGCAGCCATACAAAAAGGGGTTTGGTCTTTTTCTAAAACCACGAGATTCAAAAAACTTTTAGATTCGCTACCTAATCGCCCTCTCACCAATGTTGATGTTATGAAATTCGGGAAAATCAATATACCCAACTTTGGTGACGTTTACATGAGAGATAAATTGCCAATGAGACCATTTGAGAACGAATGTGGTATTATTAATTTAGATAATGAGAGTGGACCAGGATCATATTGGGTAGCATATATTAAATTTAAAAAGATTGTAAAATATTTTGATAGTTTTGGTAATTTGAGGCCACCTCTAGAAGTTGTAAAGTATTTAGTTAAAAATATTCATTATAATTATACCAACTGTAAAAATTTTAATACATTTATATGCGGTCATCTATGTTTGAAGTTTCTAATTGAACAAAATATAAATAAATAAAGCAAAGAAATCAAAATGTGTTTCATTTCCATATCAACAGCAATGTCGTTAACATTCACGTTAAGCGGAAGCAAATCTACCCTCACTGCCGAGTACTTTCCGCCAATTCTCCTAAATTCTTACTATGTGTGCGGATTGGTGGAATTTCCAACCTACAACTCTATACCTAATGTAGATGTTTTTAATAATTTATTTCATTTTGATGATACCGTGCTAACACTTCCTGTGGGATCCTATGAGATTGAAGATATAAATAACCGCGTTCAAGAGTTTGTCAAAATACATAATAGTAATAGTAAAGATGACACTAATAAAATATCAATCAAAATAAAAGCAAATAATAATACTTTGAAATGTGAAATCGACAGCACTATAGAGATTGATTTCTCACAGCCCAACTCTATTGGAGCGCTTTTGGGATTCAGCAAGAAAAAGCTAGCTGCAAATAAATTACATGAATCAGATCTCTACGTCAACATAAATAGAGCAAATATTGTGCGAATTGAATGTAATTTAACTGATGCAACATATATCAATAATCGACCTGCTCATATACTACATGAATTTGCAGTTAAGGTCAGTCCTGGATATAAAATAGTAGAAGTTCCCAGAAATGTCATCTATTTGCCCGTGAACACGAAGAGGATAAGTTCTATAACATTGAATCTCCTAGATCAATACGGAAATCTTATATACTTTAGAGGCGAAACCATAACAGTGCGATTGCACCTTAAATCACAATAATGATAATATATGACAGCTCATCTCACATCTCTAATTATAAAAGAGCAGGTATTCCCATTAAACCTGTTACTATGCAATCAACGTCTGATAAGAGAACATCAAAACTCACTGTACGAAATCAACAGTTTCTATTATCACAAGGGTACAAATTGAAAAATTAATAAAATCTTTCAAAGTCATGCTGAACATTTTCGAAGAACCAAAGTTTGAGGAGAGTTTCTCAAAATTGGAATAAATAGTTTCGAGAAAAATGACATTATACAAATTTGTATTCAACATCAAAATCTTAATATTCTACCTTCAGAAAGTTACATTTATATTGAAGGTAGTGTATCGAAAACTGATGGAACGGCAGTCGCGAATACAAAACTTATAAATAATGGAGTGGCTTTTTTGTTCGATGAAATTCACTATGAATTAAATGGTGTCGAAATCGACAGCAATCGTAGTGTTGGTATCACTTCAACTATTAAAAATTATATTTCCTTAAATAAAAATTAAAGTGATATGCTGCTTAATGCATCTTGGTCTCCTGAATCTTCAATCAACGTCAATGGGCTCTTCTTTAATTTTTGCATACCTTTAAATAAATTACTAGGATATGCTGAAGACTACAAAAGAGTAATTCCAAACGGCCGGCATGATTTAATTCTAACACGTTCACGAACCAATGAAAATTCCTTAATTGCTGAGGAGAATGAGGAGGCGAAGATAAATTTGTTCAAAGTACAGTGGAAAATTCCCCATATTACATTGAATGATACTTACAAATTAAAGCTGTACAAACCTATTAATAATGGTGAAACTATGAAGATTGTTTTTCGGAACTGGGATCTATACGAATATCCAGCACTACCTAGTACCGATCATCATATTTGGAATGTGAAGACAACATCTCAATTGGAGAAACCACGCTACATTATCTTTGCTCTGCAAACCAACAAACGTAATCTACTAAATGGAAATCCAACTCATTTTGATCACTGTGATGTTACCAATGTGAAAGCCTATTTAAATTCTGATTCCTATCCATGTGAAGATTTAAATCTGGCATTTGATAAAAACAACTATAGTTTACTGTACAAGATGTATTGTGATTTTCAAAAAACCTACTATAATCGACCTGTTGCAGAACCATTATTATCAAGAGATACATTCAAGTCTCAAGCGACTATTTTCGTAATAGATAGTAGACATCAGAGTGAATTAATAAAAAATGGACCACTCGACATTCGCATTGAAATCAAAACATCAAAAATAATTCCTGCTAACACGTCAGCATACTGTTTGATGTTACATGATCGTATTATAAATCATAATCCATTGAGTCAGATAGTTTCTCAAGAAGTATAATTGTTAGTTGAGGACCAACTTTAATTGAGGAAACACACACACTCATACCACGCAAAATGTATTTTATTTTCGATGCTCAAGGCTTTAAAGGTCAAAATAACAACTTTATCGCTA
Organism: Xylota sylvarum; assembly: GCA_905220385.1. Classification (NCBI taxonomy): domain Eukaryota; kingdom Metazoa; phylum Arthropoda; class Insecta; order Diptera; family Syrphidae; genus Xylota; species Xylota sylvarum. The sequence goes on along the minus strand of CAJMZQ010000056.1, from coordinate 812,263 downwards.
AGGAAATAGCATTGCTACACAATGGTCAACATCATCATTTCATCTTAAAACCTCCATTCAATTATGATCAACTATCACCGGCACTAAGGAGACAAGCTCATTGGCTTAATCAGAATTACCACGGTTTAACTTGGGACGGTGGATTTATAGAATTCCATAAAGTTAGAAAATATCTTCGAGAACAGATCAAAAATACTATTGTTTATGTTAAAGGAACCGAAAAAGCACAATGGTTCAAGGAGTCAGAAATATGACAACACCATTTTGCCAGTACCGAAACAATCTATTTCCTGTACGAAAATAAAAAAAAGTACTGTTAATATTCATAAAGGATTTTGGTTATTTAGAAACCAGTATCATACCTATTTTATTAATCGTCTATTATATCCATATGGTAGGGCTTATATGTTTTTATCTCCGGAATAGTGATAACTTCATGTTCTCGTGTTCGTCGAATGTTTTTTGATAAAATTTGAATATCCTCCGAATTTTCTGCATTAAGTACTGCTTCCTTAATTGATTCAAAATTTACCTTTTTCGATGCTGAGTAATGCAGGTTTTATAAGCTGCAATGCATACATTTACAGTTGACAGGGTTTCTGCTTCTTCTTCTTTATACAACCAATTTACTACAATAACTTCCTCATTTATAGGGAGAATACGACAAACTTCAATAAGTGAACATTTGATATAGTTCTGAGGGTGTATTAACTATACTTGTTTTCTGTTGGTTTTCTCTTTGTTGAATTTACCCCAAAAAGAATTAAGTATAAGTTTAGCAAAAGATCTTTTCCCAGGATTGTTGCAAATTTCTGCCGAATCTAGTTTAACATCTTCATTATGTAGAAAATTTGTTACATACTTGTTTCTTTCTTCCTCTGTAGCACATTTATTCGGCCATCCTGATGCTTCTTGTTTCATTTTAATAAATTTATTCATCATTTCAGTGAAAAGACCACCTGTTTTTGCAGTTTTATCATATTGCACCATCGAATATTCCCATATTTCATAAATATCTAGTAACTTATATCCTTTCTCTATAGCTTTCAAAACCTCGTCAATTACCCAGGTCCCTTGCAAAGCTCTTTCATCATCATCATGGGTGCAACACTCTGCTTGAGATATTTGTTCACTGCATGTCCTACATAGTGTAAACATAGGTATCTTATTTGGTTTTATGGGCAATACTGGATGTAACAGCTGTTCTGGTGGAAGTATTCTACATTTTATAATTCAATTTGTATTGTTTAAATCCATTCGAGATTGAATTCGTGTGAACTTTAGGATGACCCACTGGAAATTTTCCGTATTTACAAACCCGTGCATATAGGGAACACACATCTATATACTTGATTTTTTCACCTTCCTTACATTTGTAATAATTATAAGTGTTTCCTGTACGTCCCCCATAAAATGCATCGCGAGGATCTAACGGAGAACAATGGACTAAGGGATGTGCTTTTAAATAGTTTATATCATCAATACTCAACAGTTTTTCGAATTCACAAGCCCACATTTCAATTACTTCATATCCAAATTGTCTTAGTCGATTCGATTTGGCAATGGTTTTTTCATAACGTAGATTTAATGTGTCATACGGGTCATCGTTTATGGGGGCATGACGATTATTTCTTAAACATGTATGTCTGTGATAATAACATCCGTGAAACTCAAAAATTTGTTTGGTTTCGTTGTAAAAACCATCAACTTTCACACCGGCTACTACTGCTTCTCGATGTTTAGCTGCGTTCTGAATACAACAATTTTGCTTCCATTCCACCCAAACGAACCATTCAATTGCCTGTTGTGACTGATTATCAGCGTATCTGTACCCTCTTTTAGGAATTAATCCTATAGTGTTTTGCTTAAGAAAATTACGACGATATACAAGATTACAAGCCGAAGCTATATGTAGTTACAGCTTCCAAAAACGGTTCCACATTGCACTGATCCAAGAAAATATTTCTGAACTTTATACATGCTTCAGACAATATCTGCACATCACTGACACAGTATTCGAGAAGGTCACGATGCATATTAAATTCGATGTGTTTATTTTCTTCGTACCATTTGAAGAACACGTCACGATCATTTATCTTCATGGCATCCGAATTGTAATATTCTGCGGGCGGTAATGGGCCAATATAATTCTCATTTTCTATGGTATTGAAGAAATGTGGAAAATATCCCTTTTTTAATGTATGTGTTAAATCAAAAGCTTTTGGAAGAATTGCCAAGGCCATGGGGAAATAATTCAATGAATCTATAAACTTCACATTATCCAATTTCATGAGTATTATTTTAGTTCCTCGCATAATCAATTCTGGCTAGAATTTCGTATTTTGTAAGATATAGTTCAAAATAAAGTGGTGATCATACGCTTGACCATTATGAGCCAATACAACGACTTTTTTAAATTTTTTTCGTGCATTAAGAATGTGTTCTAAGAACTCCGATATAACATTGCGTCCCTTTTTCACATTAATTCTGAACTTACATGTCTGGCAAAAGCATAGATTATCTTCATTCAGACAGAGGTCACATCTTTGTTGGAAAACGCATAAATTCGTCTCGTGAAGTTTTATTGAATCAGTAAAATCGTTAAGAATCTTCTCGCCAATAACTCTTTCTTGACGACTCTCCAAATCGTAAAACACATACAGAACATTTTTCAGTATTGGACTTCTCCTGTCAACCTGAATGTAACACAAATGTTCTTGAGAGACATGTTGACTGCATTTCTTGCAATAGTATTTACCGCAGAAATGTTTTCTATCAGTCTTATATGTTTTTAGACAATCAACACATATTTTAATTAATTCACAAACCGCTTTTTTTCCGGTTGATCCTGACGCCTTATGATTATAAAAACATGTTTGTCCTCTAAAACATCTATTGCACACTTCACATATAATTTCACCTAGATTTGTAGGACAAATAGGTGATTTCTGACATTGTGGACATGATTTAAGACATCTATGATCGGTTTTAGTATTGTATGGTACGTTACAATTTTCACAATAATAAGTGCAGCAAAATGCAGCCGTTAACGATTTGATAACATTGAAGTGGCCTTTATAATACAATAAATTTATCTTCTTATTGCTGGTAATGTAAGTGTCTTCAAATATAATACTCCGTTTCCGGCCTTTTTGTCCGTATTCGAAGACTTTGATTTTATAATCCCTCAGATGGTTCTGAAAGATACGAAGTTCTGGAATACCGCAACCCGCGGACGGTATCGGTACCGATATTTTGACGAATTTGTTTGTACTCCGAATCTTGATTTGCAATAGCAATTGCTACAACTAGTGCACGTGGTAAACATAAGTTGTCTTTGTTTCGTATTACAACTATTCCATGCCTCTTTGCACATTCTTCATCGAAAGTTGTATATTGTTTTCTTCGATTGTTTCCTTTCCCTTTAGGAAGCTTTACCGATGTCACATTTATGCGAAAGGTAACTGTACTTAAACCTGCCGAATTGCTTTGGAAAATTTTGCTTGTCATTGTCCATACTTCGCTCCAGTTTAAATCAGACGCCTTTCTATAATTCAACCAACCAGGACCATGATGTTCAAAATTCTTACCCGTAAATGTTATTCCTACCATATCTGAAGAATCAAGATCAGCGGTAACTTTTCTGAACATACCCTCTACAGCATCTTGAATCCACTTTGTTGGTTCAGCATTTTCTGCTACATCCTTGATACGGAATTCAACTTTACAACCATTTAAATTGAATCTTCTGACAAATATTAAATGATCAGCAACTACCTCGAAACGCTTAATAATCATTGAAAGAAGAAAAATACACAATAAATCAATTTTTTTTGTTTCAAACAGTTTTTATTTTTGTCTTAGGTAATTTTTTAACAATTTTTTTTACAAGAAAGGTTGTGAATTAGGAATATTCACCTCTTCTATGTTAGATGCATCCTCTGACAGGGGGTAGAACTCCAGCTCAAATGAGTTTCCTACGAATAGATCATCATTGATCAGAGCATGATCAAACACGATCAATGATTTCTGTCATGTATTTGAAATATATATTGAAATTTTAATTACCCTCAAAATTATGATCGTTAATGACGCTTGAACGGGAAGCGAAAAGATCTCTGTTTATAAAAGTGTCGATTATCGCTAAAGCAGAGGATATGAGTTCTCCTTTGTTTTTCTCCATATCAGACAATGTATACAGATAGATTTTTTGAATGACCAATGATGGTCACCAGAGTAATGAAATTTTAATTATAAATAAAATTTATGAGTTCACATATCTGCTAGAGAAGCATTTTTGATTATTGGCACCACTTTGTTTCTCTTTATATGAGACAAAGTATACGAATAGATCATCATTGATCAGAACGCGATCAAACATGTTTGTTTTTCTCCATATGAGACATTGTATATAGATAGATTCTTTGATGGAGTCCACATACATATCTGATAGAGAAGTATTTATGGCTATTGGGACCACTGTCCGGACGAAATTGATCTCTGTGTTTATGCAAGACTCGATTATTGATAAGTCAATGGATATGATTTCTCCGTTGTTCCTCTTTGTCTTGAGACAAAGTATAGATACGGATAGATCTTTTGATTAATCAATGCGTGTCACCAGTGTTTGAAATTTTAATTACACTCAAAAATATGATCGTTGAATCCACTTGACGGTCTCTGTTTATAAAAAGTGTCGATTATTGCTAAGACAGAGGACATAAATTCTCCTTTTGTTTTTCTCCATATGAAACTATGTATGCGTATAGATTTTTTGATGGAGTCCATATATCTGCTAAAGAAGCATTTTTGATTATGGGGACCACTGACCCCATTCTCCATATGGGATAGGGCATGTGTATGGATTTTTTACGTATAAATAAGACTTACTGAATCTATGCTATTCATAGTAGCACTACAATGATTCAGATCATAAGTCAATTCATAGAGGAATTCAAAAAATCTTGCTGGGATTATCCAGAATTCGTTGCTGAGGCAACGAAGCTGCTGAACAGATACAAAACACAGCAAAGGACGCATTTATGAATCAGTGGACAGTTTGATGTCCCTACTGTTCCAGAAGAAGTAGATATAATAGGAAATCTATTATAAAAATAAAAAAAAAAAATTAAAAATAAACATTGTTTTTTTTTTATTTATATTGTACGTTTCAGGAGGTTTAATTCGTTGCTCTGTTTCTGGTGGTTTTATCGTAAAACCAATTTTGTATTTTATCTTTCAGAAGGTTTGCTTTGCTTTGTTCCTGCTGGTTTTATCTTAAAACCAAATTCATTTTCACAACTACACACGATCCCCCATCTAAGTAGTAACACCACCCCGATGCTGCTTGATTTCAACGATCGGTAAATCATGCATTACTCACGATTACATCCAAAAACATCCCCCCTTATCCCATATTCCCTCACCCATCCGTCGAAATTACTCATCCACATACTGTGCTTCACAATTACACAATATCCCACACACACTCCAATGCTCCAGCAAAATCCAACAAAACAACAACAACAACAAATAATACAGATGATTATGACGCTGACAAAAAATTCATGACACAACACGCCAGCACACCGAATTAGTAAAATACAAACCATCTATCGTCATCACACACACAGCCAACCCCTCCCCGATAACGAAAAACCCTCTCCATTCCCCTCTCAATCATCCTCCAAGATTCGCATCATTTTCTCAACCAAACAAAAACTCCAACAACATGATCACACATTCCAACGCTCCAGCTATATCCAAAATTAATTAAAAAGCCATTAAAATAACATAAACAAATATCCATGCCACGTCACACACACACAAATCAACACTATCATATTACAATCTCTCGCACTCACCCCAGATAACAACGATCACGAATTACTCATCCCACAGATAAGATCTCATCCATTCAACATCATCCGCACACACACACACACACACATACACTCCCAGATACAAAACCCATATTCACTCCCACTTCCTAATTACACATCAACTATCAACCACCCACTCACCCACACTTTCTACACTAACCAATTAAATTCCCATCACTGACAGACATAATACATCAAAATTTCAAAATTACACTATTTACCCCAAAAACCAATCATTTATGACGCGTTTCCCTAAAAATTATCTTTTTGGTTCCCATGCAGAAGGGGCCTAATACCTACTTATAATTGCGAAAATCAGTGCATTTTTTGTATGTACACACATATGTATTTAAGAAAAAAATATATTAAAACTCTTGAAGATCGAAATCAGCTGCGTAAGAAAAATAAAAATCTGTCAATGGGTTACTTTGCTCGGTATTTCTGTTCAGAATTCAGAGTTCAGACACATATAAACGTAAAATAAGGTGTTACCAGAGCTCAAAACTTTGTGAATTTTTGGATTTGGATGTAATAAAATAAACATGAAGGGACGTACACATATAATTCTAATTTACAGAGAATATAAGTATTATCTAAATATTTTTTCGGCGAAAAAATATTCCACTTTTATATGCGAATATTTTTCAAAGCAAATATATTCTCTGCAGCTCTAAAATATTCCACAAGTGGAATATTATATTCCACTATGGTCACACTGGTTGGGTATATCTTCTGAGTAATTGTATTTCACAACGATCTTGATTTGATCGGAAGTCGTACAACGGGTGTGTAGTTTGGCATAGAAGCGAAGACTCGCTTTGCCGTAGACATTTACTAACTTTTTTTGACGTCAAGTCATAAAAATTCTTTTTTGTTTTTGCGTTATGTCATTCATTAGGGACTTTAACTCGTTTACCGTACTTTTGCAGAGATTATTTATTTGGTTACTAATGTTAACTATCTCACAGAGGCTAGAGATTTCAGTTGTGTATAGTTCCAGATGATTCGTTGTTTTGTCATTAGTCCTTCAAGGTCGTAGTATGTTATTATCCTCCATTGATTGGCGAATAGACTTACTGTTTCTAATTCTTCGAAGTATATACCTGATGTTTGGTCGATGGGCAGATAGTTTAATTCGCCATAGACGAAGTTGATTATACAGAGGTAAAATAATTGTCCGGAGTTCATTGTCTGCAATGAGTTGAGCAGGTTGAAGTGAAAGTGTTTTAGTCGTTTTTTTTTTTAGATATTGTTGTTTTTTTTTTTTTTTTTTACATATATATATATATATATATTTTTTTTTTTGCGGAATACCATGTTTGTCAGCCTCCACTTTGAATCGGGTACGTAGTCTATAATTTCCATCCTGAGGGGAATCGTGTTTAATAAAACATATTGGATATTCTAACTATGGTTCTCTGTATGGTTCTGTTCATGTATTTTGTATGATGTGTCATTATATTATTGGTGTAGGAGTTGTATGTTATTGTTGTGTATTGCTTTGGTTTTATTTTTAATTTTTACCAGCGTGTTTTCCTTAGACAGGATTTTGATTACCTCGTATGATCCATCCCATAGGGTAGAGAATTTGTTTTGCCTGGTTTGGTTTTTTATCAGAACTTGGTCTCCTACGTTAAATGTTTTGTCGGTCGTATTTTTGTCATAATAATCTTTAGATTTTGCTTTTTTAATTAGTAAGGATTCTCGAGCAATTTGATATCCATGTTGGAGTCGAGCTTTTAATTCCCCTGAATAGTTTTCGTAATTGTAATTTGTATAGGGGTGTTGCTGTAGCAGATTGGGTATCTTTGCGGGGTAGCCATAGAGTAACTCATAAGGTGTGTAGCCGGTACTAGAGTGTGTAGTCGTATTAAATACAAAAATCGCATAGGGTATCCATGTGTCCCAGGAGAGAGGATCTTTATTGACGTAATGTCTTAGATACTCTGCCAGCGTACGATGACTGCGTTCTAGTGCTCCGTTAGTCTGTGGATGGTAAGGAGTGGTTTGAAGCTTTTTGATCTTCAGGAGTTTACAGATTTCTTTGAATAGTTGACTCAAAAAGTTCGTACCTTGATCGGTAAGAAGTGAGTCTGGGAAACCAAATCGACATAATATTTGTTCTACAAATGCTCTTGCCACAGTAGAGGCTTCAGCATTTTGGATGGGTATAGACTCTGTAAATTTAGTTAGGTCATCCTGAAAAGTGAGGAGGTATTTATTATTCTCGTAACTCACTGGTAGTGGTCCTACTATATCGAGAGCTACGCGTTCAAAAGGGGTTGAGCTTGTCGTCGTTATTTTCATGGTGTCATTTGTTTTGCTGACACGATTTGCATTGATGTATATATGATTTCACATCTTGGTTAATGCTCGGCCAGTAGAATTTTTTCTTTATTCTTTTCAAGGTTCTAGTTGATGTTCTCCGAATAATCTCTTTGTCGTTAGAACTTCTTATTGGAATTGGTAAGGTGAGTACGTGAAGTACTTTCTTATCATTGTACTCGAAAGTATTAATTTCGCCAAGTTTGGGTTTAGTGAAATTGGAGAAGAGTTTGGTGAGATATTTTTCTTCCATGGATTCGACTATCGGTAGTACTGCAAGTTTGAAATTTATTACTTTGTTTGAATGAATAGATCCCTTTTCGTCGAGCAACCTACAAGTGGCTGACGTTATGCATTTGTCGGGGTCTGTAGTTAATGGTTCCACTATGTTTATACCCTATCCTAAGGGTATATTAAGTTTGACACATAGTTTGTAACATAGAGAAATAATCGAGATAGACCCTATAAAGTATATATATTCGTGATCAGCATCAATAGCGAAATCGATTGAGCGATGACCGTCCGTCCGTCCGTCCGTCCGTATGTCACCGCTTTTTGGGCCTTAAATTTTGAGCTGGGACGATGAAATTTCATATCTGGGCTTCTGAGGAAAAGATACAGTACAAGTGTAAAAATTTTTGAAATCCGCATACTGCCACGCCCACTTTTTCATAACTTCACTAAATTATATGAAACCGAAAAATTTTGTTAAGACCAAATATTTGGGTATTTACCCAAATATAATAAAAAACATACAGAAAAGCTACAATCCGTCTGGAACGGATCGTATGATACCCTATCCTCCTCTCTACAAAATGGGCGTGGCCAAATTGCATTTTGTACTCAAATATAGCTATAATGTCGAACGTTTGAGGATGTTACATGTAAAATTTTATCAAAATAGGTTTTTTGATGATAACGCCCCCAAAAAGTGGGCGTGGCCAAAACTGTTCTATGGGTGAATTGTAGGGAATCTAAATACCCAAATATTTTGTCTTAACAAAATTTTTCGGTGTCATATAATTTAGTGAAGTTATAAAAAAGTAGGCGTGTCAGTGGGCGGATGTAAAAAAATTTTACACTTGTACTGTGTCTTTTTCTTGGAAGCCCACATATGAAATTTCAGCGTCCTAGTTAAAAATTTAAGGCCCAAAAATCGGTTTTGTGATTAAAACGCCCCCAAAAAGTGGGCGTGGCCAAAACTTTTGTATGGGTGGATTGTAGGGAATCTGAATGCCTAAATATTTGGTCTTAACAAAATTTTTCGGTTTCATATAATTTAGTGAAGTTATGAAAAAGTGGGCGTGGCAGTGGGCGGATTTCAAAAATTTTTACACTTGTACTGTATCTTTTTCTCAGAAGCCCAGATATGAAATTTCAGCATCCTAGCTCAAAATTTAAGGCCCAAAAAGCGGTGACATACGGACGGACGGACGGACGGACGGACGGACGGACGGTCATCGCTCAATCGATTTCGCTATTGATGCTGATCACGAATATATATACTTTATAGGGTCTATCTCGATTATTTCTCTATGTTACAAACTATGTGTCAAACTTAATATACCCTTAGGATAGGGTATAATAACACGAAAAGCACTGAAGTCGATTGAATTTCAAAGTCTTTGAAAGCTATAACACAGTTCAAGTTGAATCATGGTGGCGAATAGACGTGTATTAATTGTGACCAACTAAATCTTTGTGACGTTTCTACTTGACGGCTTTTGCCGCTCATATAAATTTTTTTCCGAGACAGTGACTCTATAAAATTAAGATTTGGTGAAAAAGTTGAAAATAATATTTCGACATAAATGCTGTAAGTACACGTGTTTTCCTTGATATTCCAAGTCAAAGTAATTATATATTATCCGTTGACAATACACGCTCGTTTAGCAGTACAGGAGCAAGTAGCTCTCTCTTAAATGTTAACACCACGAATGCGGATTTAGCGAAATCTCAACCCATTAAGACTTCCGCTACAGATAACACTCAAAGCATGGACGTAAACAATAACGAAGACATGGACACTTTTGAGTGGACAACTGTCATGAGGAAATTAAAACGAGCTGCTGGCAAATACCATCCATAGCAAACCATATCACCATCTGGTATTATTTTCAACTTAACCAGGCATTCGGGAGCAAGCCCAGCCGGTTTGTAGTTGTCGACCATTGTTTGCATCACGTTTTTGAACTACATCACTACAGCACTACATCCTTGATTTTATTGACCACCGACATTCTCAGAATCATGACGTCCGCGCCCGTATCAACCAGTGTATCCACTTCTACGAAGTTGATCTTCAGCCTTTTGAGCCGTTTGGCGTCATATACCACATTGACAGCTGTTCTGTTTGCACATTCCCTTCACATATGTCCACTCTTGTTGCAGCCAAAACACTCCGGAATCCCTTTGCAGTCTTTTCGTAAGTGTTCCGTCAAGCCACAGTTAAAACAATGCCGCTTCTACTCAATCCTGCCATACATACTTTGGTTGATGTTGATTTTAAACTGCTACTTATCTGCTTTTGCGTTTTGATAATTTATTTGCTACACACCTTCGTAGGTACTAGCCGATCAAATACATATATTTTTGTGAAAATAATGACATCCCAAACAATCAATTTGGATTTAAGAAAGGAAGCTCCACGAAGCATGCCCTACTTATGTATACTGCAGGACAAAGTGGTTTAAAACCTTAGAAATAATATATGTACAGTGAGTCTAGACATTGACCTTGAAAGACATTGACCTTTCGATTCTCTTTGGCATCATGGCCTTTTATTTAAGCTAATAAGACTAAGCTGTCTGAATTGGCTCATAAGATTGATACATAATTTCCTATCAAACAGAATTTCTTCAATATATAATATAATATATAGAATATGTATATTCAAGCACACGATTTTTGTTCCTGTGAATTCAGGCGTACCTCAAGGATCGATACTTGGACCATCCTTGTTTAATATCTCCCTTCACCATATCACCCACTGTAGCCGGAGAAATGGAAGTCTTCGAAAGAAAAAAATATTGAAATTTTACTGCGCAATGTGTAGAAAAGCAAACAAAAAATGGTTCCCTAACAAAACTATATATGAAGCAACTCAGGCTACACCCCCTTATGAACTATCAAATAGAACTTCTTCTCAGAAAAAATGGAACGAACGTGTTTATACTCCAACCCACTGGTAAATTCTTTAATGAACTCTAATATCAATGACAGTTTGAATGACACAAATGCTATTTGTCACCTTTAAACTTTTTAAACGAAAATTCATCACCAGATATAAATAAACACCAGCTATCACCGTTCTATGAAAAAACATCTTCTCTTAACTATAGAGGGTGATACTAACTTAAAATAAATTAAAATTACTAAAGGGATTCTTAACGTAAACCTTTGTTTTAACGCACAAAGTTTTGGATTTCCTTGGGAAGGATTTTTAAAGCTTCTGCAATCGTTGTACGTACTATGTAGCTCCTACACACTATATACATTTGATATCTAATAAGATAAAAAATAACCTTTTGTTATAGCTAGTGTACGTTTTAGTTTAAATTTTAGTCTTAAGAGCTAGTCTTTGAGTTAAGAATGCTGAAAAAATCAAAGAATTGAATGTACACAAAATTATACAAATAATACAAATAAAATTGTAAGTAAACTTTGATTAATATATACATATGTATGTATATATATCTGGATGTAAAAGAATTCGGGAACCAAACATACAGAAAAGCTACAATCCGTCTGGAACGGATCGTATGATACCCTATCCTCCTCTCTATAAAATGGTCGTGGCCAAATTGCATTTTGTACTCAAATATGGCTATAACCTCGAACGTTTGAGGATGTTACTTGTAAAATTTTATCAAAATCGGTGTTTTGATGAAAAGCCCCCAAAAAGTGGGCGTGGCCAAAACTCTTCTATGGGTGAATTGTAGGGAATCTAAATACCCAAAGACTTTATAGCTTTCAAAGACTTTGAAATTCAATCGACTTCAGTGCTTTTCGTGTTATTTTTACTTGCATCTTACGTAAACCTTAAGACTATGATGAAAGAGTCCACAAAAGTGAGTGCTCCGCAAAAACTGATTTTACCTAATTACCGCGAATTCCTTTCACCATTTGAAAATTTTTGTTCCATCCATGATTTAAATTTACTGATTTTCCACATAAATGCAAGGCAAACTCCAGAGTGGGTAGCATCTGCAAAAGAATTCGTAATTCATTATCGCATACAACCGGAGCATGTGGCGCCCAGGGTTGCCGCTGAATATTTTCAGATAGTCGCCAAAAAAGTCACCCAGAGCATAAAAAGTGTTCCCAGTGAATTATTTGCAGAAGTAAATATCGATATCATGAAAATATCGTTTTAAATCCTATTAACCGACGCAATGCAGATTAACGCATTAAATTTTTGGCAATCATTTGAGAAATCGGCCGTTGATGTGATTTGTGTCTCTGAAACTTGGCTTAGAGATGGCTTTAACAACGATATGTGTCATCTCAGCGAGTATAAAATTTTTCGTCATGATAGAACTGGGCGTAGCAGTAGAGGGATTGCAATTTATGTAAGAGAGGATATAAAGTGTAGACTACGATATCTTTCTCCGGATGGTTGTGAAATTGAGTATGCGTTTGTCGAATTAGTCAATGATGAGACTAAACTTCTAGTTAGTGCTGCTTACAGACTAAATAAGAACGTCAGCCTGCGTCCTTTTATCGCTGCATTAGAAGAAATTTGTCTTATCAGTCCCAAAGTCATCCTTTATGGAGACTTCAATAGCAACCTGCTCCATGATAACCATCTCACAGATGAAATGGGTTCGCTGAACTTGTTTGCAGTCAATACAACTGTTCCTACTCATTTCTTTGAACAATGTTCTTCACCACTAGATTTTTTTTAGTTAGTCACAGAAATAAAGTTCTTTTGTATGCTCCACTCTCGACACCAGGTTTCTCAAGACATGACCTAATCTACGTTATCTTTGATTTCGATATTGCAACCTCTGCAAACTCAAACTCATTTAGTTATAGGGATTTAAAGAACATAGACTATTATCTTCTAGAGGAACATACTAGAAGCATTAACTGGAGCATTATTTACTACTTTCTTTTTCCTAATGACCAAGTTCAGTTTCTTAATGCTAATATTGCACATCTTTATAATAGACATGTCCCCATTAGAACTAAAACCGTTTCAACCAACACTACACCTCGGTTCACTAATCAAATCTGTCTGCTTATACAACAAAGTTGTGTTCGATATACATACAGCCAATTCGCATGTTTATTCTAGTCGATTCAATGCTTCTATGGACGGCAGACTTTTGTAGAGGAATCTGCATAGTGCTAGGATTGGTAAATCGAGGAGTCATAATGTTGATAATATAAATCCTAATGCACTAAACCATCAACTGATATCCTCCCAGACTGCGGGAAATAACGATCGTATCCCCCAACTGACAGAAAACAGCTCTGCTTCTGCTGATTATCCAAGTTTCTACTTTTCAGCACTGAACAGCTCTGATGTACTGGAAAGCTTACTTAGTGTCAAATCAATGCTGTTGGTCTAGATAAGATGCATCCATCTTTTTAATAAATTGCATTGCCCGTTATACTGCCTTATATAACTCATATTTTTAACTCAATCATATCCAAAGGGATTTTTTCGGCTAAAGTTATACCCATTCACAAGACACCTAGAGGTAATGAATTCGGACCAATTTCCATTTTGCCATTTATGTCGAAAGTGTTTGAGAAAGTTATGCAAAAGCAGATTAGCCAGTACCTTACTACTAACAACATTTTGTCCTCCAAACAATCAGGTTTTCGACATAAACATAGTTGTACAACTGCTGTTATAGGTGTTTCCGAAGATATACGGTGTGCCCTGGATGGAGGGAATGTGTCATTTTTAGTACTACTAGACTTCTCCAAAGCCTTCGATACGGTTGACGATACTGTTTTGTGCCAAAAGCTGTCACAACTCTACAACTTTTCGGCCTGTGCTGTTAAGTTAATATCCTCCTACCTGACATACAGACAGCAAGCTGTAAAAAAAACATCTTATCGGACTTCCTTTCTAACATCAGTGGGGTGCCGCAGGGATCTATATTAGAATCCTTATTTTTCTCCCTGTACATTAACGAGCTCTCTACTTATGTTACAAACAGTTCAATAAACATGTACGCTGATGATGTTGTCCTTTGGGTTTAATAAAGCACGCTGTGTGTTGCATGAATAATGATTTTGCAGACATAGCGCAATGGTCAAATAACAATTGCCTCCTTTTATATCCAAAAAAGTCAAAGTGCATTGTAATCTTTAAAACGCCTTTACTTACTTACTTAGGTCCTTTAATCCCTCGGAGGGCATTGGTCGTCAACCACGCCTGCGCGCCATCTTGTTCGTACTTCTGCAACGCGTTTGAGCTGCCTCCAACTCATTCCTAGAGAGCTCGATTAACTGTTCTCCGCCATGTTTGCCTAGGGCGTCCGGCTATTCTGCCTGCTTGGGTGAGCGGATTCCACTGCATGGCGTATTTCACAATGGAGTTGTCTTCGCACAGTAGGGTAAGTCCAATCCACTGCCACTTTCTCCTTCGTATAGTAATGTTTGTAGGTTCTTGGCCCGTTCTCATATAAAGCTGTTCGTTGGAGATCCGGTTCGGCAAAAAAAAAAACGTCTTTAGAACTTTCATACTTCCCGTCCATTACTATAAACAATGCCTCTATTGAGTATGTTGAATCAATCAAAGACCTTGGTGTGACCTTCAATCGTAATTTAACTTGGGACAATCACGTCAATCTGGCTGTATGGAAGACTTATGGTGTACTCCATATGCTGTGGGCTTCCCACACCTTCACCCCAATTAAAACGAGAACCTTACTTGCTAAAACCCTGGCTACACCTATACATACTTACGGTTGTGAATTATTTTGCAACTGCAAAATTGTTACATCTCTAAAAGAAAACTCAATACTTGAAATGTGAAGGAGATTTTGATGTCTTAACAGAACAGAAGAGTTACCCTCTTTTTAATCCAAACCGACGAGACTCAACATCGTCTAATGTTTTACATAACAAAAACTTTATTATTACCGAAAAATGTTTCAAGGATTTGAAACAGATACATTCGCACATATAAATGGATTTCAATAATTTTAATTGAATTCATTGACTGCAACTTATTTCAAGTGAATTCACTACTAACTTCAGCTTACATCTAGTAAATTCAATTGACTTCCAAAATGATTTGTTAAATATTGAATGCATTAATCACTGACTTCAAAAGAATGACCAATTACGTTTTTTTCAAATCAAAATCTTTCTTTAAAAGGACTTCAAATCATTTCTAGATGAATTCAATAGACTTAACTTCCAAAAAGATTTAATTCTTTTACAACTCTGGCCCAGTAGCCAAGCAAGTAGTTTGGCAGCATAATTTTTAAATTAATCCTAAGAAAAGTGTCCAAAAAATCACCTAGATCTTGAAAAAGGGTCAATTTTTGGTATTTTTACACCCTATCCTAAGGGTATATTAAGTTTGACACATAGTTTGTAACATAGAGAAATAATCGAGATAGACCCTATAAAGTATATATATTCGTGATCAGCATCAATAGCGAAATCGATTGAGCGATGACCGTCCGTCCGTCCGTCCGTCCGTCCGTATGTCACCGCTTTTTGGGCCTTAAATTTTGAGCTAGGATGCTGAAATTTCATATCTGGGCTTCTGAGAAAAAGATACAGTACAAGTGTAAAAATTTTTGAAATCCGCCCACTGCCACGCCCACTTTTTCATAACTTCACTAAATTATATGAAACCGAAAAATTTTGTTAAGACCAAATATTTAGGCATTCAGATTCCCTACAATCCACCCATACAAAAGTTTTGGCCACGCCCACCTTTTGGGGGCGTTTTCATCACAAAACCGATTTTTGGGCCTTAAATTTTTAACTTTACTTACTTACTTAACGGGCTCCCGACCCGTGAAGAGTCTCTGCCTGAGACACAGCAGCCTTCCACTCTCTTCGATCCCGGGCACGCTGCTTCCAGTTATCTAGACCAAGCGCTCTGGCATCCGCGATAGCTTGATCCTTAAAACGGAGGTTCGGTCTTCCTTGTCTTCTCGAACCTGGGGGCTGTGATTCGAAGATCCTCTTTGCTGGAGCATTATTGTCCATTCGCTCGATGTGGCCGAGCCAGTGTAGTCGACGTGTTTTGGCTTTTTGGACTACATCCACATCCTGGTACAGCTCATAGAGTTCGCGGTTATATCTTCTCCTCCATTCGCCCTCCTCGCATACGGGACCGAATATCCGACGAAGAATTTTTCTTTCGAAAGTGTTCAGTATTTGCTCTGCTTTCCTGCTTATCGTCCAGCACTCGGCTCCATACAGCAGAACTGGCAGGATCAAAGTTTTGTAGAGCATACATTTCGTCTTTCGAGTTAGGAGTTTTGACCCCATTTGTTTCGCCAAACCGAAGTAGCAGCGGTTTCCTAGGGTAAGTCTTCGTCGAATCTCCACTAAGTTGTCATTCGTGGAGTTGATATTTACTCCGAGGTAGGTAAACTCCTTAACCACTTCGAAGTTACTGTTGCCAACAGTGACGTTTTGTCCTAGGCGGTGGACAGATGCTTCTTTGTTTGTTGACAACATGTATTTGGTTTTGTCCTCATTCACTTCAAGGCCAACACGTTTCGCCTCTTCTTCAATTGCCGTAAAAGCCTCTAACACGGCGCGCTGGGAGCGACCGATGATGTCGATGTCGTCTGCGTATCCCAGCAACTGGACAGATTTGTTGAAGATAGTGCCTTCCGTGTTTACACCTGCCCTGCGCACTATCTGTTCCAGCACAAGATTGAAGAAGTCACATGATAGCGCATCCCCTTGCCGAAATCCGGTGCATGTTTGGAATAGTTCAGAGGAACTGTTGCCGAATTGCACGTTGCACCGCGTGTTATCCAGCGTCACGCGGCACAGCTGGATCAGTTTAGTCGGGATCCCGAATTCGGCCATCGCCTTGTAGAGCTCAAGACGATGAATGCTATCATATGCGGCTTTAAAGTCGATGAAGAGATGGTGAGTCTCGACTTGAAATTCGTTGGTCTTTTCCAGGATTTGCCTTAGTGTGAAAATTTGGTCGATCGTCGATCTGCCGGGCCGGAAGCCACACTGGTACGTGCCGATTAGTGTGCTGCAGAAAGGCTTCAGACGTTCACACAGTACGTTGGATAGGATCTTATATGCGACATTAAGCAGGGATATGCCTCGGTAGTTCTTACAAGACATAGGATCGCCTTTCTTGAAGATGGGGCATATAGAGCTGATAGTCCAGTCATCGGGCATGACTTCATCCACCCACACTTGGTTGATGACTTGGTGCATGCACCCCACCAAAGCATCACCACCATGTTTGAAAAGCTCTGCTGGTAGACCATCAGAGCCGGCGGCCTTGTTGTTCTTCAGCTTTTTGATAGCTGAGCCGACATCTTCAAAACTAGGAGGGGGAATGGATTCTTCATTGACTGGATGCGGGTTCTCTTCTTGCCCTATCACTCTCTCTACCTGCCCATTAAGTAGCTGCTGGAAATGCTGCTTAAATACATCTACTATTCCCTGTGCTTCGGTGACTAGGTTTCCTTCACTGTTTCGAAGAGCCTGCGTTCCGGGCTTGAAGCCAGCTGCCAGTTGCTTGGCTTTCCTGAAAAACATCCGGATGTTGTTCCTATCGCGGGACTCTTCGATATCCTTGAGCTGGGAGGCTGCGTGGGCCCTTTTCTTCTTACGCAGTATCTTCTTCTCCTCCCTTCTTCTGGTTCGATACTCTTCTCTCGCTGCCCTTGTTTTGCGGTGCAGCGCTTGCAAGTGTGCATTTTCTGTCACCTTTTTCCGGCGTACGCATTCATCATCAAATTTTTAACTAGGACGCTGAAATTTCATATGTGGGCTTCCAAGAAAAAGACACAGTACAAGTGTAAAATTTTTTTACATCCGCCCACTGCCACGCCTACTTTTTTATAACTTCACTAAATTATATGAAACCGAAAAAATTTGTTAAGACAAAATATTTGGGTATTTAGATTCCCTACAATTCACCCATAGAACGGTTTTGGCCACGCCCACTTTTTGGGGGCGTTATCATCAAAAAACCTATTTTGATAAAATTTTACATGTAACATCCTCAAACGTTCGACATTATAGCTATATTTGAGTACAAAATGCAATTTGGCCACGCCCATTTTGTAGAGAGGAGGATATGGTATCATACGATCCGTTCCAGACGGATTGTAGCTTTTCTGTATGTTTTTTAAAATGGTATGGTATCCCGAACGCTAAAAAGTCTTTAGTCACCCAACGGCAACCCTGATGTGGGCTAATGAATGTTGAAAGTTTTTAGCACGTAAAACTCAACTCACTGGTGAAATACTTTGAGACTATAAAACTCCTTTCTAATTTAGTATAAATGTTTGGATGTTGGCGGATAGATGATTCTGATGCTGGCTCTTTGAAAGAAGTTTTTCACACTTTTATGTCGCTTCAACTGATTGCAGGGAAAATAAATTCCGATGGAAATACAGTATTAGGTGGATTCAGTTTCCGGGAACAAAAAATATTCGGGAGAAATATAAAGTCGGAGCCTTAAGTCCACAGTTATTTATCGCAACTCTTGACTATTAGACGGCAGATGTGCAGTATGAAGCAATATAGACAAGACTCTACGTAGATGATATAATTGTAGTAGCCACATCGTTGGAATCATTTGAAACCAAAAACATACAGAAAAGCTACAATCCGTCTGGAACGGATCGTATGATACCCTATCCTCCTCTCTATAAAATGGGCTTGGCCAAATTGCATTTTGTACTGAAATATAGCTATAATGTCGAACGTTTGAGGATGTTACATGTAAAATTTTATCGAAATAGGTTTTTTGATGCTAACGCCCCCAAAAAGTGGGCGTGGCCAAAACTATTCTATGGGTGAATTGTAGGGAATCTAAATACCCAAATATTTGGTCTTAACAAAATTTTTCGGTTTCATATAATTTAGTGAAGTTATAAAAAAGTAGGCGTGGCAGTGGGCGGATGTAAAAAAATTTTACACTAGTATTGTATCTTTTTCTCGGAAGCCCAGATATGAAATTTCAGCGTCCTAGTTAAAAATTTAAGGCCCAAAAATCGGTTTTGTGATGAAAACGCCCCCAAAAAGTGGGCGTGGCCAAAACTTTTGTATGGGTGGATTGTAGGGAATCTGAATGCCTAAATGTTTGGTCTTAACAAAATTTTTCGGTTTCATATAATTTAGTGAAGTTATGAAAAAGTGGGCGTGGCAGTGGGCGGATTTAAAAAATTTTTACACTTGTACTGTAACTTTTTCTCAGAAGCCCAGATATGAAATTTCATCGTCCTAGCTCAAAATTTAAGGCCCAAAAAGCGGTGACATACGGACGGACGGACGGACGGACGGACGGACGGTCATCGCTCAATCGATTTCGCTATTGATGCTGATCACGAATATATATACTTTATATGGTCTATCTCGATTATTTCTCTATGTTACAAACTATGTGTCAAACTTAATATACCCTTAGGATAGGGTATAAATATAAGGGACTACGTATAAGTTGAAGTAAAATAGAGTATATGCTTCTCCCCTTTTCGAATCCGTTCGCGATAGGTCCTATAAACACCATAATGATCGAGGGAGGCCCGATACCAACAATTAGCACTGCTGTCAACCATGGAAGAATTGCTGCTTACCACGGAATGGATTAAAGAAAGAGTTATTTATTCTCAACGACCAGTGAGGAAGGTCGTGAAAATAAAGAAAAATAAAGAGAAGAAACATATAACAGAGACAATCGTTGTATTTTGTTTTCGTATATTTAAGCGGTTCATGATAAATTTTATAATTTTTTTCTTTTGCTAGTTTCCTTGCGAAACATAATGGTCCTTCGAGCCGGATCTGAATCCAACTATTAGATATTTTACAAAGTCAGTGCGTGGTAAATTGAAAGTGTAAAGAATTGAAAGTGCGCATCGGAGTATTGAACGCACGATTGGTTCGAGTTTTGTTGAAGTATCCTGAGGTATCCAAATTTCGAGGCTATCCCTCAATCGAATACAACTGATGCAATGACAACATTAATCAGTGACCGAACGAATGACGAAACGTGTCACAAGGACGATGGAGAGATAGCTTAATGGGCTGAGTATTAACGATAATACTGACGGCTTCATCGTCCTCACTGATACGGATTCCGAATCGGTGGCGACTTCTGAAGCTCTGGCCGTGATCACGTCCAGGTCGTACCACCAGGTACTTTTTCAGAGGTCGACATTAGAAAAAGGAAGGCCCCTTTTTGTTGTTAAGGAAGGCGTAACAACCAACTCAAATCGAAAGGGCCCTAAACCTGAAGGAATCCGGCCTTCAAAAGACTCAGGTCACGGGAGGATGCTTCTAAGAAGGCAAAAAATTCATCCCAGTTTTTAGGCCCTTCAATTACGTTGAGAAAGATTATCTGATCTTTGGTATCGTAGACCAGGGCGACGATAAAGGATGGATCAGTACGGCGAACTAGAGGCTTTCGAAGGCACAAGTGTCTTCGGGCATCCTCTGCCACTGTTTGACTAACGAATGGCGGTTGACATGAGATTGGTGGCAAATTATGAATTTGCAGCGACGAGAATTAAACAGGCGCCGTGTCGCCTGACGACAAACTCAAGGCTGTACATAAATCGAAATTTCAACTCGGTCGAGAGCCAGAGTTTGGATACCTCTTGACATCCAAAATTTTAACCTCCTGACATACAATTGGAAGGCTCAGAATCTACGTTCATAGAACTTGAACCCTACTGTGGTGTCAACTGCCGCTCTAATTGTCCCATGGGCCTCCGAAGTAAGTCTCTGAAGAAGTTCACTGTGTAAGCTCGGTTTTAAGAAACGTTTTGTCACATAGAGTACTATCAATGCATGATTTTTGCCAGCGCAATAGTTGTTAAGGCTGTCTTTTCAGCTTGTGTAGCCTTGTATCTACAATATTTGCCAAGATACTTAAAGTCCGTCCTAAGTCATGGCGGTCCTAAGCCTTGCCAGTCACGAACTCTGTTGATGGCTTCATTCACACAACGATAGGTACGAATAAGCTCTTGGTAAGCTCTTTCCGTCCTAAGTCATGGCAGCCCTAAGCAATGCCAGACACGAACTCTGTTACCAAGTTAACAATCTGGCCTGCTAACAATCTAACCTGTTTCTGTAACAAAGTCGGTCGAAGCCCGTGAGAAAAAGCGAAGTACCTATCGTTGTACTTAGTACTTGGTAAGCTTTTTCCCAAGGGCTTCGACCGACTTTGTTACAGAAGCAGGTTTCGGAGATAAACTAAGATTGTAGAGATGTAGGTAAGTAGAGGCGCTAGCTTCTACATGCATTCATTGTGAACCCCTGTCTTGGATAACCTGAAATGAAGACAAAAGTTAATCTGTAGTTTTGGGCTAGCTAAGCGACGTCGCTGAACCAACACGATATTGTTATAAATTTCAGTATGGTTAATGGCTGGCTTTCTTGACAGATCGCCTAGATCTTCGAAGGTATATAAAGTATTCACCGAAGGCCGTGTTCCTAGTTCTTCTGCGTCCGTGTCGTCACATCCTCGAGAGAGGTCGCATTCTTAAATTTGCTTGGTCTTGGCATTGTGATGTTAAGTCAAGATGACTTAATGACTTCAATGACTTCAATAATTTCGTGAGTCTAAAATGAATTCAATGATTTCAAAAAGATTTTAATGACTTCACAGAAATCACAGAAGATTGCATCCAACCGAATGCAATCTTTGACTTCACTAAAATGAATTCCCAAAATACAGCTCCTGGAAGGGATTTAACAGAAGTCAGGCTAAACTACTTAGACCGTTGGCAACTTTTGAAAAAAATTCAACAAGACTTTTGGAAGAAGTTCGAATATCTCGTCCAACGTACAGCTTAAGGTAGGCCATATGGTCATTCTGCCTGATTTACAAATGCCTCCAACTCTTTGGGGGCTCGGCGGAATCGAAGCAACACATCCTGGAGCTGATGGAAGAATACGTGTCGTCACAGTAAAAACAGCAAAGGATGAAGTAGTGATGATGATAATACCTATCTAAACGAAAATCGTACAAAGTTCCATCCAAGATAGACAACAGAGTAAAAGATACAACGTTGTGTTATGTAATTTAATGTATTTCTATAATAATAACCTCTCACAGTTCACCATTTGTTCTGCTACAATTTATTTCAATTATATTCAGTTCGTCTTATTTCTAAAAATCGCGTTGTCTTAAGCAGCCGTTAAGGGGTAGCTTACTAAATTCAAATGTGCCTATAGCTTAGGACACATATAACTACAATTATGAGCCCATTTAAGGGATGATTTATCTGCTGTCCAGATTTTTGTTCAGAATTGCTGCGTGATTCACATGACTCATCCAAGGCTTTTGCTGGACCCATACAGCCGGCATAACTCATTACATATGCCAGATAGTTTTGTTTGAAGACTCCGCGTAGCAGGGCAGCACCTGGGCTATTGGCAAAAACAATTACATCTTCACCGCCATGAGTCTCATCTTTTAATTCAAAAGCAGCCAAATGGCGATAGGTGGGTTGCAAGCGCTCACCAGCGAGTTCCTGAACCGAGATCCATGTTGCTTTGCTAATTGTTAAGCCATCAGGATCTGCACTCTTGCGATGATATCTATAGCCGGGTCCATTGGAGTATGTTAAAGTTTCGTAAGGACTAATCTTAGCTGTTTCATTTGCAAAGCCTAGGATATCATTCCCCCGTACAGGATACCCATTCAAAGTCATTGCATGGGAATGATCTGCAGTCACTAAAATTAACGTCTCATCACCCTTAGTCATACGGAGAGCAGCATCTACGGCTTTATCAAATTCGAAAACCTCATGCATTGCCGCTCTTGCATAGTTCTGGTGATGTGCTTGATCGATTCCACCACCTTCGACCATTATAACAAATCCAGAGGAATTTTGACGTTCAAGAACATTTATGGCCTGTATAATCATATCTTCGAGCCGTGGTTCACCCTTTTCAGGCGCTATGGCGTAGGTTAAGTAATTGTTCCTAAAGAGTCCTAATACATGATCGACATTATCCGTGTCGATATCCATTAGTTGTTCGAGTGTTTGAACGAACTGGCGTTTTCCCACAGATTCCAATCGGAGCCATTCATCAGTTAAATTTCTGCCGTCATCACAGGCGCAAACTTTCTCCTGGCTCCTGGCTCCTGGCTCGTCAGAGTTTTCGTTTCCCATTGGTTTTAGTCCACCGCCCATTATTACATTCAATTTCTTGCCAGGATCTTTTTCAACTAATTGTCGAGCAATGTCAACATGTAGATTGCCTACATCTGATGGTACTTCCGTATCACATTCCCAATCACGATGGTAGATGCCGGAATATGTTGCTGCCGGTGTAGCATGCGTGATTCGAGTTGTGGTCACAATACCAGTTCGTTTACCCTTGCGCCCAGTCCATGATAGAAGAGGTGCGACCTTTTCTCCGATCTTTCCTAGACCGAGTAGCATCCAGACCAATGACACCGTAAAGAGTTTTAACTCCGCAAAACATGGCTGTAGCAGTACCAGCTGAGTCGGGAACTTGCTTGTCGACATTGTAGGTCTGAAAGTAGGAAAATGAATCTTTAATAGAGTTTTTTTTAAGGTTGTAAGATCAATACCTTTGCAAGTGCAGTATGAGGAAAATCATCAAATACAAGAGATGCTTCTTCCCCGTAATGAGACCCGTTTTGCTGTCCCTTAAAAATACGTCGAGCCGTTATTGTTGTCAGTCCCATGCCATCACCAACAAATATAATAGTGTTCTTAGCTTGAGATCATCGAGATTTGTGACTTTTGTATTTGTAAGAGTCTGCTTAAGTTTCGTTATACCAATATTTTGCCAGTAAGCGGCATCTAAAGAAAAAAAACGAAAGTTTGTTTCATTATTTATAAGTAAAAGGTGTTTTTTTAAGGAGGCGGAGAACTTAAACTTGAAATAAATGACAGAAATATGCGGTTGATATTCATGAAATTGACTTTATTTGACAGATAATTTTATTACATTAATGCTTGAATATAATTCCGGGCAAATGGCCGCCGAGGCTGGCGTGTACATGGCGTAATCTTCACACTAAGAGTTCTCATATTTTCTAAGCGTTGTTCAAGCGTATTTCGCGCTATTTTCAGTTTACATTTGACAACGGCTGGTAAAAATCCTCATCTTAACCCTCCACGTGAGTGCCAGGCGGGAATAACGCTTTGTACGATGTGAAGAATCCTATACAAGGATAAGCGCCTCAATATCTTAATTTTTTACTCATGCCACTTGCTCTTCGAAACGAAGTATCTGATTTCAGTGGTGAAGCGTGCACTTTAATGCACGAAACCGTGTCCAAGAATGCAAGGCTGAGGGTTAAACCAGTCTCTAACGAGCTGTTTCAGACGCACGAGCGGGGTCTGTCTTATTTTTGCTTTATCCCGATATTACGGCGCTGTCGGGCCGTAATTCAGTATTACTTCTGGGACCAGAATACGAAATACTTAAAAATGAACAATAAAAAACAAAAAAATTTAATTTCCAGGCACTTCATCGGAAGATGAAACACTCGCCTCCAGCTAGGAAAAAACAGCGGAGAGCGAGACGCTCTCCATATAACATCCACTAAACCTGCTGCCCCGGATAGTTGACCTAGTGCCCATAAGCGCACAGCACCCAATACCCACAAATTAGCCAGCAACCGCAGAAAAAGCATGTACCAGCGTGCCATCCTCATTCTGGATAAGATCACTAAGAATGTGGCGGCCGGCAAGGCATCTAAGCGGGAAGCGGATTGTAAAAGAAAACATCATCTCCAGCGATACTTCACAGCCAGTGAAAAGCGAAGCGGGACTCCCAGAAGGAAATCAAGTCCGATTCTCAAAGGCGCAAAGTTGGTAAGCTGTCAATACCCAACCAATGACCCTTCGACCTCCTTGGCGAAGCAAGCGACACGAACTGTCTGTGAAGTTGTAAGAGATGACCTTCAAGTCGCACTGGTAGACGAACTCTCTACCGACGATAAGGCACTTAACTGAAGTTTGAGGAGCCATTGAGGTTAAACTATCCGAGATGGTCATGAACCATCTTGCGAACGACATTGTGATATTAGTGTCGGGACTGTTTCCCGTCATGATAAGTGAGACCATGAAACGAGCTCTGAGTAAAGAGAAAGTCAGAGAAAGCTTGGGCCAAAAACTGCGGCTTGGAGTCAACCCGAATAAAAGAGAACTGATGCTTCTCTGCACGAAAACCAAAATACCTGAATTCATGCTTACTTGACCAGACAGACGTCTATTCTCCCTATCGTACAGTGCTAAGTACCTAGGAGTAATCCTAGATCCTAAACGTAGCTGGAAATTACATATCGTCTAGCGAATTATGGAACCATGCATAGGTTTCTATGCCTGCAACAGAACCTTCATCATAAGGTGGGGTCTGCAATTAAAATTGACGTTATGGATGTATGCAAATCCTCACCTATGGGTCGATAGTATGGCGACCGGCCCTATAATATAACCAAACTGACTAAGGTATAAAGAGCAGCTTGCATAGACACCACAGGCGGTCAACTCTGTGAGACGCTCCAACAGTCTTGCTTTACCTCTTAGTCCTCGATCTACGCATTACAAACATTTCAGCGGACAGCCCAATTAGACTCAGAGTTTGCAAGTGCTTGATTGCGAAGCAATATGGGCACAGTGGAATATTATTCTTGATTCTTTACCAGAAGAGTTCGTATCAACGCGAACAGACTATATCATCCCTACAATGAACTTCACAAAGCGTTCCGACGTACAATTCCGAAGAAGAAAAAAATTGCAAGATGGACAGGTGATTAGGGATTTCGATCTAGCAATCTACATTGACGGTTCAAAAATGGACTGTCGGGTTAGTGCGAGTTTCGGGAATCTCTAAACGTCTCAAAATCTTACAGACTTTCGGACGATGACAGCGTGTTCTAAGGGGAATTACTCGCTATCCGTGAAAGCTGTCGCCAAATCTATTAATCACTCTTCTCATTCAAGCTGCGAAGAAAGCCATTGCCTCGGTAGTCACATGATCCAAACTAGCACTAGAAACTAGAATGCCGAAAGGAGCTGAACTCGATAGATGGTAAATTTATGGTAACCCTGGTCTGGGTTCCAAATCACAGCAGCATCGCTGGCAACGATCACGGTGATGAACTAGCCAGGCGAGACTAAGCCCTCCACTACTCACTTGCGGAGCTAGTTCACACCCCGCTCGGAGCAATTAGGGCAAATACATCCTCAATCTAACTTAGAAAGGCCAACCTTAAATGGTCTAGGGTGACGAGCTGCGTCATATCCAGAAAGATGCGGCGAGACTAAGCCCTCCACTACTCACTTGCGGAGCGAGTTCACACCCCGCTCGGAGCAATTAGAGCAAATACATCCTCAATCTAACTTAGAAAGGCCAACCTTAAATGGTCTAGGGTGACGAGCTGCGTCATATCCAGAAAGATGCGGCCTAGCTATAACAAGATTAAAACCACCGCTTTATCAAATAGAACGAGCAAAGATATTGCTAAAAGAAATGCAATACCCATGGGACACTGGCCGATAGGAGATCACGGAGTCAAACTAGGCATCCCACATAATGCACACCGTCGTCTGGTGGACGGCACTGGGCAAAAAAAAACAACATCGCAATACTAGAGAAAGTTCAAAGGCTATCCTGCGTCTGTATAACGGGTGCCCTTAGAACTACTCCTACAGCTGCATTAGAAACTTTTCTTCATCTTCTTTCTGTTGATATCTTTGGGAGGCTGATATCGGCTAAAGCAGCACTGCGGATTAGGGAATCCTTGCAACTGGCTCGTAGAAATATGGGCCACGCAAACACCCTCAATGGCCATAATACTATTCCTAGTAATTGCGACTACATAGTCCTCTACCTGGACTTTAGCGTCAACTATAGAACCAGGATTCCTAGCAGAAGTGCTTGGGAATCGGGAAAAATTTTAAACGAATCTACGACAGCGTCTGGCACAGTCCGTAAAGCGGCGACCTGGCTTCCGATTAACTCAATAGAGTGCAGCGTCATTGTTTTCTATATAGGTAGTCAAGCTGCGATGAAAACCTTGGAATCGTCAATAATTCGATCCAAGTTGGTAAAGAAATGCCGCGGATCTCTGTCAGCTGCGCCGTATTCCTGTACTGGGTTCAAGGCCATAGAGATATTCCAGGCAATTGCAGAGGTACCTTCAGCACCTATAAATTCGACAAAATTCCAATTAGATACCGCAGCCATAAGTATGGCAAACAGTAGGTGGAACAATATCAGCACATGTCTCACTCTTAAGCAAATCTGGCCAAAGCTGGATTCTAGGAAAACCAGTAGACTTCTTTCCAGTAATCGGATCAATCTTAGAAAGATCGCTGGCGTCCTCACACGACACTGTCTGGTAGGCAGGCATGCTAGAAGACTTGGTGCCGCCTTCAACGATTTCTGTAGGAACTGTAGAGACGAGGAAGAGGAGGAAACCGTGATACATCTTCTGTGCACCTGTCCTGCTCTGTCGGTTTTGAGGAAGGAAAACATTAGGTGAATACTTTTTCGAAGATCTAAACGATCTAGCCAGACTAGGCAAGATTAGGAGCTTTGTTACCAGGTCAAACGGGTTTAATCATTTAACAACGAACCACACATCTTCGGCGTGGGTTTCTACCGAAAATGGTTGCCCTGCCGTCTGTCACATCCGGGAAGTCTCAATGAAGGTCTCCGGTGCTGGTAATACGGTTTTTCCATAGTGGTATCACAATGGTCCTCCCTTTTGATTTAAGTGCGTCCCTGCTAAGCGGGGACAACCACCCAACCCAACCCAACCAACCCAACGGACTCTGTCTACCTCAGCTCTACTATCAATAACACGAATAACAACTTTTGCCAATCGGTATTTGTTTGGGCTGAGAAGGCAATTGAGTAGTAAGGCCCAACCTCGAACAACTAAGGAGACTCTGTATAAGATTTTGACCATCCCAGTTCCTCCTTATGGCGCTGAAACATGAACTTTATCGAAAGCGGACGCATATATCGCCCATCGTTTCGAGACTAAAATTCTTCGTAAAATATTCGGTCCCGTTGTTGTCGGGCTTTGGATAAGGAGATTCAAGGACGAACTATACGAGCAGCACAGCGACATCGACTTAGTCAAAAATTTGAGCATCAGTCGTTTGAGATGGCTAGGACATGTAGAGCGGATGGACACAAATACTCCGGCCCTTAGAGTTTTCGAATCAAACCCGGAACGACAACACAATAGAGGAAGCCTTATTTGATGCGCACAAGTAGAAGGAGACTTCAACCGACTTGGAGTGCGCAACTGGAGGCAGTTAGCTAAGGACCGGGATAATTGCAGATGCTTGTTGGTTAAGGCCCAAGTTCACCTCGAACTGTAGCGCCACCTAAGTAAGTAAGTAAGTATTCAATTCCTGCATCCGGTTTATTTATTCCTCAAGAAGGTTAAAGCATATATCTTATTTGTTCAACTGTATCTGTGGAGTCTTAACAATGTCTTTGGTTGTTTGCAAATCTATGTATAGCTTGATGCAATATCGAAGTCCGACCTATCTCTTCAAGAGAATACATTACCATAATTTTTTCATCATCAAGGACTTTAAATTTAAACACCTACAGGACCTCAACACTGCAAACACCTACACAGATTTTTCTTCCCTTTGTGTGTCAGGATTTAGAATAAATTTTCTTACTTACTTACTTACTTAAGTGGCGCTACAATTTGGGGTGAACCTGGGCCTCAACTAACAAGCCTCTCCAGTTAGCCCGGTCCTTAACTAATTGCCTCCAGTTGCGCACTCCAAGCTTGTTCAGGTCCCCTTCAACTTGTGCGCGCCACCTAAGGCGAGGTCTTCCTCTGCTGCGTTGTCCCTCCGGGTGTGATTCGAAGACTCTTCGGGCCGGAGCACTGATGTCCATTCGCTCTACATGTCCTAGCCACCTCAAACGACTAATGCGCAGTTTTTTGACTAGGTCAATGTCGCTGTACAGCTCGTATAGTTCGTCGTTGAATCTTCTCCTCCAAAGCCCATCAACGCAAACGGGACCGAATATTTTGCGAAGAATTTTTCTCTCGAAACGACCGAGGATATCTTCATCCGCTTTTGATAAAGTCCAAGCTTCAGCGCCATAAAGCAGGACTGGGATGATCAATGTTTTATATAGAGTCTCCTTAGTTGTTCGGGATAGGGCCTTACTACTCCATTGCCTTCTCAGCCCAAAGAAACAGCGATTGGCAAGAGTTATTCTTCGTTTTATTTCTGCCGAGGTGTTGTTGTCAGAATTGATAGCAGAGCCGAGGTAGACAAAGTCCCTTACTACCTCAAAGTTATAGCTGTCGATTGTGACGTTCTGTCCAATTCGTCGATGTTGCGTATCCCTTCTGGTTGACAGCATATACTTGGTTTTGCCCTCGTTTACCGCTAAACCCATTTTGGCAGCTTCTGTTTCAATACCAGTGACAGCCCGCTGTGTTCTTCCAATAATGTCGATGTCGTCGGCGTACGCTAGTAGTTGCACAGACTTTTGAAAGATTGTGCCTCCGGTGTTGGCTTGTGAGTTTCGCACAATTCTTTCAAGAACGATGTTAAAAAAAATACATGACAGCGCGTCACCTTGTCTAAATCCTTTTTTGACATCAAAGGTCTCGGTGAAATCGTTACCGACCTTGATGGAGCAGCGAGAATTCTCCAACGTCATCCTGCACAGGCGAACGAGTTTGGCAGGGATGCCAAAACTAGACATGGCTCTGTATAACTCGTCTCTATAGATGCTGTCATATGCGGCCTTAAAATCGATGAAAAGATGGTGGGTATCGATTTGGACGTCTTTGAGTTTTTTCCACGATCTGCCGAAGTGTGAAGATTTGATCTATTGTGGACTTTCCTGGTCTGAAACCACACTGATAGGGCCCAATCAGGTTGTTGACGAAGGGTTTCAGACGTTCACACAATATGGCAGATAGGATCTTGTACGCGATGTTGAGGAGACTGATACCTCTGTAATTGGCGCAATTGAGGGGATCTCCTTTCTTGTGGATCGGGCAAACGGTGCTGAGATTCCATTCATCAGGCATACACTCATTTGACCAAATTTTAGAAATGAGTTGGTGTATGCTCTCTACCAGGTCATTTCCAGCTGCCTTGAACAGCTCGGCTGGTAAGCCGTCAGGTATAGTAGCCTTTTTGGATTTAAGTTTGGATATTGCTATCCTCACTTCGTTTTGGTCAGGTGGACGGAAGTTTTGGCTTTCATCGTCTATGTTGAATGGTTCATTCTACCTGACAGCGGAATGTTGGTCTTCGTCGCCGTCATACAGTCTGCAGAAGAAATTTTTCCATATTCTCAGCACCGACTATGACTCTACTACGAGGTTTCCTTCTTCATTTCTACAGGCTTCTGTACGGGTCTTGTTGGCCTGACACGTTCTTTTTAAATGTTGGTAAAACTTCCGTACATTATTCCTGGAGTATAATCTCTCAATATCTTCGATCGCGCGCTTCTCGTGCTCTTTTTTCTTCTTTCGGAGAAGCCGATGTTCTTCCGGTCTCTTTTGCTCGTAGAGCTCACGAGCCGCTCTCGTCCTTCTTTGCAGCGCCGCTTTATATGCCTCTTGTTTAGCTGCATTTGCTTGCCGGCATTCTTCGTCAAACCAGGGGTTTCTTTGTGGTGGTCGAGCGAAACCCAGTACATCAGTTGCGGCACTTCTGATGGCATGTTGGCAGTGTTGCCATTGGTCCTCGGCATTTGATGCTGGCTGCATAGGAGTTGTAGCGAGATACGCGTTCGGCAAAGGTTCTGGCGATCTCTTGCGATTGCAGCTTTTCAACGTTATATCTTCTCACAGTATTTCTTCTTTGTTGTGACGTTAGGGATATCCGCATACGTACCGTGGCTGCAACCAGGTAATGATCCGAGTCGATGTTGGCTGCTCGGAAGGTTCGGACATCGAGAATACTGGAGGCATGCCTTACGTCGATCGCAATGTGATCAATTTGGTTGACCGTTTGATGAACAGGAGACCGCCATGTCCCCTTGTGGATATTGAGATGAGGAAACCGTGTGCTTGCTATGGTGACGTTTCGCCCCGCAGCGAAGTCAATAAGATTAAGTCCGTTTCCGGATGTGGTGTCGTGGAGGCTGTGCTTACCGATCGTCCTACCAAAGATGTCCTCCTTTCCTATCTTGGCGTTAAAATCGATTAGGACGATTTTAACGTCATATTTAGGGCATTGCTCGTATGTTTTGTCAAGGAGCTCGTAGAAACATTCTTTGGTGGCGTCGTCCTTGTCTTCGGTGGGAGCGTGAGCGCATATAAGGCTTATGTTGGCGAATTTGGCCTTGATGCGGATTGTCATAAGTCGTTCGCTCACGTGTCGAAAGCTTAAGACTTCTTGCCTAATTTTGCCGCTTATGACAAATCCACATCCGAATAAGCGCTGTTTCTGCTCTCTATAGCAATCACCGTAATAGATGTCACAGTTTTTCATCCTTTTTTTGCCCGGCCCATCCCATCGCACTTCCTGGATGGCGGTGATGTCTGCCTTATAGCAGATTAGGGCCTCTGCTAATTCTTCGGCTGCACGCGGTCTGTTAAGGGTCCGAACATTCCACGTGCAGATCCGAAGGTCGTTGTCCTTATTTCGATTGCTAGGGTCGTCAACAGTAAGTCCATCCATATCCGAGGCTTGTTTGTTTTTCGGAACTAATAAATTTTTTCCGTGGTCGGGATGTTACCCCTACGCACAACCCCCAACCTGGAGGACCAGTTCCCTTTTATACCCCTAGGACGAGGGGCCGGATTTTCCGGAGTCAGTAACCCACTTCGGGGATATGAGTGCTGCCGTTGGCCCATTAATGGCTCTTCCGCCACCAACGCTTTTCCAACACCCTGACTCAGTGTTGGAGATCCCTATAGACCTGGGATCCGAATAAGTCAGAGCAGCTCATATAGGGATTGCACTAGAAAGTTCGGCCTAACTGGAACTGTGGGCGCCACCGTTGATTCCACCTGGAGAATTCGTCCGCTCCAGATTAAGAGGAAATGTCTTAGTGTGCAAACACTCCTCCCCCCTCTCTCGTTTGCTACCACCAACGACCTTCCAAAGGGGTTGGTTACCCAATCTCCAGCCGAGGTACTAGGCACCCAGCAGCCACCAACGCGGAGGTGTAGAGGAGGAGTTGATAGTGAGAGGCTAAGGTGAGAACGCTTGTGTTCCCATATATTCCGCATCACCATCCTTTGGCCAATAAATTTTCTACCTATTCAAATATACAAAACTCTTTCAAAGACCACTTGCAGAGTCCAGATGTTGTGTTCTTTGTAGCTCAACCATTTGTCTGATACAAACGAATATAATATTTTAGAATGTGAGTACAAAGAATATAATATTGTAAGTTTTAATGGCCATAAATGAGACCTCACCGGCTTCATGGCTTTTATTACATAAAAATGAAATGAATTGCAAACAACTTTGCCTTCATGTTGTCCGATAAAAAACGAATGTGTTATCCTTCCATAGAAAGCAACTCTCCATATATTCAAGGAAAGGGCAAATGATTCTGAGAAGGTACCACAAACAAGTTTTAATAAACTACAATGCATCAAAGGAAGTACTTTTAATACTCTGGTCAAATCGATTGCAAACTACGGCACTTAAAACGAAACAAACTAATGGCCGGTCCTTTTGCAAAGGCTTATGCACACAACTTATGCAGGAGCAATAGTGTAAGCAATTCAAAGGACTTATTTTATATTTTATTTCATACTCTTTACGCATTTTCTGTGTTTTGAAAATGTTTTGTATTATTTTCTATGTGAAACTACTTATGGTTGGTAGTCATAGATACATGTGTGTGGTACTTAAGTTGATACTTTCCGAGACCAGTCCTCTGTTTCGGATGCGCTATAATGAAACGGGCGCCTACAGCTGTAGACAATATATGTAGTGTCCGTCAGGACGAGAAGGAAAATCATCCTCTCGTCATGGGTAGTGTGATGCTAATGCTCATCATGTTGCATGGGCTAGCAGTTATACTAATGTCCTAATGAAAACTAACTTTGTTATTTCTAATAAGTAATCAGATTCCACATTTATTACTAACAATAGGCAGGAAGTCATTGCCGTGACCTCTGTCATGAAATTCCCTGGAATGCTATCCAGAGATGTGTCGTTTTCTGACCACCGCTTTATACATTTCGGTATTGACTTTAGTACTCCTTCGAAAATCTGTTTTTGGGAACACAAGGGGAACGGACTGCGATATCTATGGGACCCACTTGACTAGGATCTCTATAAGAGCAGTCTTAGGAAATTTAAGTTAGAGGTTAGGGGCGTCTTTACATCCCTTTTCTGAAAGACCAGTGATTAATCTCGGATTAGGAAGATGTTCTTCAAGTCTCCAATTATTCCCAGTTACATTAAAAAATATCCGAAGCCCGTCAACGCAAACGAGGACCCCATTTACCGCCTAATTCCATTGTCAGACGTGATGTAGTTGATGCTGTGCTTGCCAATCGTCCAACCGAAGATGTCCTCTATTCCTATCTTGGCGTTAAAATCGCCTAGAATGATTTTGACGTCATATCTAGGACATTGGTCGTAAGTTTTGTTGAGGAAGCTCCTCAGTAGAAACATTCTTTGGTACCGTCGTGTTGGCATGGACGCATTTAGGGCTTATTAACCTTAATGTGGAAGCTTAAGATTTCTTGCCTAAGTATGCCGTATATGAAAAATTCGCATCCGAATAAGCGCTGGCATTTTGATAGCTGAGCCGACCTCTTCAAAACTAGGAGGGGGATGGATTCTTCATTGCGGGTTTTCTCGTTGCCCTATCACTCTCTCTACCTGATGCCCATTAAGTATCTGCTGCTCACCTGTGCCTGTGCTTCGGTGACTAGGTTTGCTTCACTGTTTCGAAGAGCCTGCGTTCCGGGCTTGAAGCCAACTGCCAGTTGCTTGGCTTTCCTAAAAATCATCCGGATGCTCTTTACCCCTCTGAACGTTTGAACATTCAGAATGTGTCGATTTGGTTGGCTGTTCAACCATCTGGAGAGAGCCAGGTTGCTGTGTGGATTCATAGTCTTGGAAATCTAGTGCTACTTATCACCGTATTACGAGCTGCTGCAAAATCGATTAGCCGGAAACTGTTGTCTGTTGTCGTGAGTCGGGGTGGCTGTGCTTTCCGACTACGCCGCCGAAGATGTTTTCCTTTGCCGATTTTGCCATTGAAGTCCCCAGGTGTTGAAGTTGACATCATACTCCGGATACGCTCCGTAGGCTCGCTCCGTCCAGGAGGTCATAAAACTTCTCCTTGATAGAGTCTTCTGTTTCGTTGGTAGGGACGTGTGCATATATTATGCTGATGTTTTGAAATGTTGCCTTGATGCGGATCCCAACCAGGCGATCGTCAGTCAATTAACATTGAGCGCAGCCGATTTCCTACGGCGAATCCGCATCGTAACATGTGCAGTCTTTTGTGCCAGCTGTAAGAAATGTCGCAATTTTTCCGTTTTCGTATACCTGATCCTATCCATCGTATCTCCTGGATCGCGGTAATATCTGTCTTGCACCGAGTGAAGACATGTTCAAGTTTTTGAATAGCAATAGCGTACAGTGTACGTACGTTCCAGGTGCATACTCTTAAGTCGTAGTCCGTGGCCGTTCCGGGTTATCCGAAACTGGTGTCTCTCTCATAACTAACTTTTCTTTACATGGTAAGGAAGTTACCCTGATGGCGCAACCCCCAACTGGCCCTCCACAGTTCAATTTTTTTGAAACATACGCCACCATCTCTTTTCCAAAAACCTGACTTGTTCTTGGAAATGTTTATCGGCCTGAGCTCCTAATATGTCAAAGTAGCCCAGATAAAGTATGCTTATGCTTTTCTTTGAAGCTGTGACCCCACCGCTAAATTCATCGAGAGAGTAAGTTCGTCCACTGTCGTATTTATAGTGCTGCTATTTTCTATTGTTCAACACTGGCGCTTATAAGTTCAGCAAGTCGAGTCCGGAAGGACACCAACCAGTACCCGATGGTTACCACTAGGAGGTAAAATGAGCTTAATTAATGGGCAGTAACAGTTACAACACTGGACGTTGCCAGGTTGACGCCAGTCAGTGTCTGTCCTATCCCTACAGCATCCAGCCATCGGTCGGAAAGATACCCCTACGTACAATTCCCAACCTGGAGACCAGGAGCAAAAGGAAATGCTTTAGTGAGAAAGCACTCCTACCCCCTCTCGACTGCTGCCACCAGTGACCTTCC
Source organism: Xylota sylvarum (assembly GCA_905220385.1). Taxonomy (NCBI): domain Eukaryota; kingdom Metazoa; phylum Arthropoda; class Insecta; order Diptera; family Syrphidae; genus Xylota; species Xylota sylvarum. The sequence continues at coordinate 776,649 of CAJMZQ010000056.1, read as the reverse complement.
GAAGGGGTTGCTTATCAAATCTCCAGTCGAGGTACCAAGCAGCCACCAACGTTATGGTGTAGAGTAGAAGTTGATAGTAAGAGGTTATCGTGAGAACGCTTAGGCTCCCACATATTCGATTCACTATTCTTTGGCCACGGCGTTTGGAGGAGGAGATTCAATGACGAACTATACGAGCAGCATGGCCACATCGACCCAGTCAAAAAACTGCACCTTAGTCGCTTGAGATGGCTAGGACATGTAGAGCGAATAGTGCTCCGGCACGTAGAGTCTTCGAATCAAACTCGGATGGACAACCCAGTAGAGGAAGACCTCACCTTAGATGGCGCGCACAAGTAGAATGGGACCTCAACAAACTTGAAGTGCGCAACTGGAGGCAGTTAGCTGAGGACGGGGCTAATTGGAGGGGTTTGTTTGTTAAGGGCCAGGTTCACTCCGAACTGTAGCGGCACCTAAGTACATTAAAACACTAGATGGTAACTGGACCATGTCCAGCTAGGAAACCTTAGAACTTCTTATGGATACCCATTTTCTTGGTATTAAATCAGAGACAGTACATTCTGTAAAGAACCATAAGAGAGCCCAATTTACAGTACCAGAGAACGTTGTCACCCCCAAGAAAATACAGTAGGCAGTGCGCAGCTTCCTCTCGTACAAATCCCCTGATCTCAATGGTATCTTACCAGTGAAATTACAGAAGGGTTTTGGTACTTTAAGTAGGAGTGGTCTACACTTCCGCTACAAACCTAGACCCTGGAGGAGTGCCAAAGTAGTCTTTACCAAAAATCGATAAGACCTTCCACGCATCCCCTAAAGACTTCCGTCCGATCAGCCTATCCTCATTTCTCATAAATACTTTGAAAAGGCTGATCGACGTCTACATATACATTAGAACAAAATTAAGTAGTAATCTCCTATCGATATTTCAGCACGGGTATCGTAAGGGAAAATCGGTAGAGACTGCCCTGCAATCGTTGGTAGGACTCATTGAGAAATCTTTTGAAAACAATGATTTCACTATGGCGTCCTTCCTTGATATTGAAAGACATTTCAACAATGTCAAAACGGAAATATGTCTGCTGTACCTCTTGACTTGAAGGTTGACAACTATCTTTGCTATTGAATCGAACAAGTGCTTAAAAACCAGGGGTGAGCCAGGTTGAACAGGGGTGAAATATTAAAAACTAATTGCGGTATTACTGACAGTGAAGAAAATATAGTAAATGAAATTAGAACTTTGAAATTTGAAAACTCTGTTGAAGAATTGTTTCGAAACATTTGTTATCTCCTCACCAAATTAAATATTAAAACTTAACTAAATGCAAAATTTAACTCTGTTCATAAAATGATTGAATTTTTCTCAAACAGTACCTTTGATTCTCCTAAACCATATTGACCAAGTATTCCAAGGTCAAAGGACATAATTTCAACAGATCAACAGAAGCGACAGGTCGGCACTATCAGCTTCATCCACCTTTTTACCACTTCGTCGACGACGTCCAAATTCGACATTGCTGCAAGGGAATATACCCAAAGATGCGTCGCTGCTATCATCTTTTGACATACACCGAACCGCCCTCTTCGCAATCAATTATTCTCCACCGCTGCGCCATAAGAACACCTCAAGACCCCACATTCCTTGGGCAACTACATTCGCCGGAAGCCCAAGAATGTATGTCTACTTCACGCCACAGGTAAGCCATGTCTCAGTCTAACTCAAACATATTTGAAAAATCAGAACGAACCGCGCAATTTACACCGCCATTAGTAGCCAATTTAGGTGTACAATCTCACAACCCCTCGTTCTCCAAATGTATCTCCAATCCCACACCAATCATCAAAGAATTTAATTGCAAGTCATGCAATCTGCCCGACAATCTTCGCATGGTGCAGTGTGATAAATGTTATAATTGGCACCATTGGAAATGTGTTAACGTTAATGACGACATCGCCAACCAAGACTGGATTTGCCCGAAGTTACAACAAATCACCCCACCAGGTAGTAGCTCCTGTACAACAGGTCCCATTTTGGGATCAAATAACAAAGCATTCGTACCGATGGAGTCATGTCAGCAAAGCACAGAGATTATTCCCGTGCAACAACAATCACGAGGGCCAGCCGAGAGGTCAAGATCGATAGATTCCACAAGGTCAGTTAAACTGCAACTGCGACGACTAGAGGAGGGACGGCTTTTGAACGCAAAGAGAGATAGAGAGTATCTCAATGCCAAGTACCAAATTTTGGAACAAACGTCCGATGATGACATCGAGGTAGATTCTGTCACTGGTAAGTACCGGCTTGAAGACTGGGTAGGTATCAGAACAGCATGTATATAAAGGAAACCCATTACGTAAGCTTGGCGTCAAGTCGATTATCAATCACAATCCAAATGTGCACACCAATCCGTTCGAAAATGTCAGTCCTTTTAGGAACAACGTCGATTATCTCCAGTTTTTGATGCTTGATTGGAGCCCACATCCCAGATGCGCCTTTACTACCCCCTCGTCAGACAACAACACACACGATTAGAATAAACCGCCCCGTATTTACCCACAACAACCCTACTAATCTGCAAGAGAATACTCGAATGTACATCCATAATTACGATCAAATCACATCTGGTAATTGGCTACGAGGCATATAGTGCCCAAGGATTTACCGAGTTTTTCTGGTCGGGCCGAAGAATGGCCATAATTTATAAGCTGCTTTCGAACGACGAAAATCTTATTCGTCTTCAGAGAAGACGGCTAGCATTGGAAGCGGTCAGAGCTAGGTTGATCTATTCTAACCAAGTGCCCAACATTATATCAACCTTACGCATGCTGTACGGTCGCCCTGAAGTCATCATCAACTCATTAATAGCCAAGTTAAAAGCTGAACAACCGCCAAGAGCTGATAGATTGTAATCATTGGTTCAATTTGCATTATCGGTTTACAATATAGTTGCCACTATGGAGTCCCAGGGATTATTAGGTGTGACCTTAATAATCCATGCTTGCTGCAAGAGCTCATTGAGAAGCTACCATGACGGGAATGACCCATCTGAAAACATCAGACGCAAGAACCGAACGAAGACGAAGTCGTACATGCCTTGTCAACGATTTCAACCACAGGTGCACATCAACGTATTGGCCAACTAAAAAAAATAAAAACCCTGACCTCGTCGACTTCTTTATCGCAAAAGGGCTAGCTAAAAATCTGAAGGTAGTCGGAAGCCCTGGAGGGCTTAACTGCTGAAAAGAGCTCAAACTACTCACTATGGAAAGCCTTGAAGTCCATAAGGGAACTCGTAATGCTCTCGCCACCAATAATGAAAGTTAATGCCGAATGGGCAGAAGGAGACAAGGAGAAAGCGGAATCATTTACCGAGCATTTAGCAGAAACGTTCAAGCCGTTCGATGGACAACCATTGATTGAAGAACCGAATGTTAACAAGGCTCCAGGATATGATTTAATCACTGGCGAAATTTTAAAGGAGCTACCAACAAAGGCGTTATTTAAGTTGTTCTACATTATAAACTTTTGTTCCAAGGCAATGGAAAGTCGCCGAAGTCATTATGGTTCAGAAACCGGGGAAATGTGCAAACGATAAGAAATCATATAGACCCATTTCGCTTCTGTCGATAACATCTAAGGTCTTCGAGAAACTTCTCATTAAACGATTACAACCAGTAATTGAAGAAAAACACTTGATCCCGGATCATCAGTTCGGCTTTCGGGTCAAACATCCCACAATCGATTAGGTGTATCGTATAACGAATGAAATTGAAAAAGCTCTAGAAGCAAAAAAAGATATGTTCTAGCGCTTTTCTCGACGTATCGCAAGTCATCGACAAGGTATGGCACGAAAGTCTAAGGTATAAGCTAAGGGTAATTCTACCGCAAAAATTGTATAGAATACTGGTATCTTACCTTGAAAACAGGCTCTTTCGTGTTAGACACGGGACTGAATACTCAGAATTCAAGAAGATCTACGCCGGCGTTCCGCAAGGAAGCGTACTCGGTCCAATGCTGTTCCTGCTTTACACAAGAGATATGCCACAAAATGAAGGGACTGTCGTAGCAACGTTTGCAGATGATACGGCTATCCTTGCAACGGACGTGTCAGTCGAATCATCAACGAGTAAACTACAACGGGCTCTAAACAAACTATGCGAATGGACAAAAACCTGGCGAATCGTCGTTAACGAGACCAAGTCTTAGTAACTACTCCAAAAAACCAACATCTAAAGTAAGTGTTAATGCAATTTACTCACACAATAAAAATGATCTTACTATTTATCATCAAAACATGGGAGGTTTTACTTCAAAATTTAGAGAACTCTCTCTTTCTATTGACGAGTGTGATTACGATATTATCGCTCTCACTGAAACTTGGATGCATGACCACCATATGATTGAGGAACTGTTTGACATTTCGACATTCTCTGTTTTTCGTCTTGATCGCTTTGATGTAAACAAAACACGCGGAGGCGGGGTTGTGATAGCAGTTCGCCGTCCGTTAATTGCTTCTGCAGTCGAACTTGACATTGTATTCGAAGAAGATCTATTGAACATTGATCAGTTATGTGTTCAAGTGGGTGTAGCTGGAACCGGTTTGCTGATCTTACTAAATTATGTTCCTCCGCGTAGTTCACTGTCTGTCTACAAAAAACATCTGGATAACATTGAAAGGATTGCCACTTCTTCTGAATATGAGCACTTCAATTTATGCGTCATTGGTGATTTTAATCTTGCGGACTAACATGGATTCGATGCAGCGATTTAAAACTTATACATATGTCTTTACGTTCTGCACCAGAAATTTCAGTGATAGATACTCTATTTGCCCTTAATTCAAATCAAATAAATTTCATTACTAATTCTTTTAATAATGTACTAGTCAACGGTGGCGTTAAAGCTTCAAACGGAAGCACAACACTTTATCTGGGCTACTTCGACATATTCGGAGCTCAGGCCGATAAAGATTTTCCAAGAATAAGTCAGGTTTTTGGAAAAGAGATGGTGGCGGATGAGCCCTTATTGGGCCAACGGCAGCGCTCATATCCCCGAAGCGGGATACTGACTTCGGTTTAAAACCGGCCCCTCGTCCTATTGGTTTCAAAAAATGGAACTGGCCCTCCAGGTTGGGGGTTGTGCCGTCGGGGTAACTTCCTTACCACGTAAAAAAAAATTTAGTTATGAGAGAGACACAAGCCTCGGATAATGGACCCCCTCATTTAATACCACGACCCGGAACGTACACGGACTATGATATAAGAGTATGCACCTGGAATGTACGTACACTGTACACTCCTGGTGCTATTCAAAAACTTGAATCTGTCCTCACGCGGTACAAGGCAGATATTACCGCGATCCAGGAGATACGATGGATAGGATCAGGTATGCAAAAACGGAAAAATTGCGACATTTATTACAGCTGCCACAAAAGACTGCACATGTTAGGATGCGGATTCGTCGTGGGAAATCGGCTACGCTCAATGATAATTGACTTTAAGCCGATCAGCGATCGCCTGGCTGTGATCCGCATCAAGGCTACATTTCAAAACATCAGTATAATATGTGCACACGCCCCTACCGACGAAGCTGAAGACTCTATCAAGGAGGAGTTTTATGACCTCCTGGACGGAGCCTACGGAGCCTGTGCGGAGTATGATGTCAAAATCATACTCGGGGACTTCAATGCCAAAATCGGTAAGGAAAACATCTTCGGCGGATTAGTTGGAAAGCACAGCCTCCACGACACGACAACAGACAACGGCTTCCGGCTAATCGATTTTGCAGCAGCTCGTAATACGGTGATAAGTAGCACTAGGTTTCCAAGACTACGAATCCACACAGCAACCTGGCGCTCTCCAGATGGTCGAACCGCCAACCAAATCGACCACGTGCTAATAGATGCGAGGCACGCATCCAACATTCTGAATGTGCAAACGTTCAGAGGGGCAAACGTCGACTCTGACCATTTTCTTGTTGCAGCTAAGTTCAGAGCTCGACTATCCAATGAGAAGAAGCTGCAGACCGCCCAGAAAAAGAAATTCAACGTTGGAAGCCTTAGCACGTCTGGAGTAGCCAGAGCCTACAGGGAGCGCCTGAGTGAGAGACTCTCCGCTGTGCATTCACCATCCACAAACGCCAACAATCTGTGGAACCAGTATCGCGACATCATCAAAGGGGTAGCAGAGACCACCATAGGCTACCAGCCACCACCCAAAAAGAGCCCTTGGTATGATGATGAATGCGTACGCCGGAAAAAGGTGACAGAAAATGCACACTTGCAAGCGCTGCAACGCAAAACAAGGGCAGCGAGAGAAGAGTATCGAACCAGAAGAAGGGAGGAGAAGAAGATACTGCGTAAGAAGAAAAGGGCCCACGCAGCCTCCCAGCTCAAGGATATCGAAGAGTCCCGCGATAGGAACAACATCCGGATGTTTTTCAGGAAAGCCAAGCAACTGGCAGCTGGCTTCAAGCCCGGAACGCAGGCTCTTCGAAACAGTGAAGGAAACCTAGTCACCGAAGCACAGGGAATAGTAGATGTATTTAAGCAGCATTTCCAGCAGCTACTTAATGGGCAGGTAGAGAGAGTGATAGGGCAAGAAGAGAACCCGCATCCAGTCAATGAAGAATCCATTCCCCCTCCTAGTTTTGAAGAGGTCGGCTCAGCTATCAAAAAGCTGAAGAACAACAAGGCCGCCGGCTCTGATGGTCTACCAGCAGAGCTTTTCAAACATGGTGGTGATGCTTTGGTGGGGTGCATGCACCAAGTCATCAACCAAGTGTGGGTGGATGAAGTCATGCCCGATGACTGGACTATCAGCTCTATATGCCCCATCTTCAAGAAAGGCGATCCTATGTCTTGTAAGAACTACCGAGGCATATCCCTGCTTAATGTCGCATATAAGATCCTATCCAACGTACTGTGTGAACGTCTGAAGCCTTTCTGCAGCACACTAATCGGCACGTACCAGTGTGGCTTCCGGCCCGGCAGATCGACGATCGACCAAACTCACCATCTCTTCATCGACTTTAAAGCCGCATATGATAGCATTCATCGTCTTGAGCTCTACAAGGCTATGGCCGAATTCGGGATCCCGGCTAAACTGATCCAGCTGTGCCGCGTGACGCTGGATAACACGCGGTGCAACCTGCAATTCGGCAACAGTTCCTCTGAACTATTCCAAACATGCACCGGATTTCGGCAAGGGGATGCGCTATCATGTGACTTCTTCAATCTTGTGCTGGAACAGATAGTGCGCAGGGCAGGTGTAAACACGGAAGGCACTATCTTCAACAAATCTGTCCAGTTGCTGGGATACGCAGACGACATCGACATCATCGGTCGCTCCCAGCGCGCCGTGTTAGAGGCTTTTACGGCAATTGAAGAAGAGGCGAAACGTGTTGGCCTTGAAGTGAATGAGGACAAAACCAAATACATGTTGTCAACAAACAAAGAAGCATCTGTCCACCGCCTAGGACAAAACGTCACTGTTGGCAACAGTAACTTCGAAGTGGTTAAGGAGTTTACCTACCTCGGAGTAAATATCAACTCCACGAATGACAACTTAGTGGAGATTCGACGAAGACTTACCCTAGGAAACCGCTGCTACTTCGGTTTGGCGAAACAAATGGGGTCAAAACTCCTAACTCGAAAGACGAAATGTATGCTCTACAAAACTTTGATCCTGCCAGTTCTGCTGTATGGAGCCGAGTGCTGGACGATAAGCAGGAAAGCAGAGCAAATACTGAACACTTTCGAAAGAAAAATTCTTCGTCGGATATTCGGTCCCGTATGCGAGGAGGGCGAATGGAGGAGAAGATATAACCGCGAACTCTATGAGCTGTACCAGGATGTGGATGTAGTCCAAAAAGCCAAAACACGTCGACTACACGGCCACATCGAGCGAATGGACAATAATGCTCCAGCAAAGAGGATCTTCGAATCACAGCCCCCAGGTTCGAGAAGACAAGGAAGACCGAACCTCCGTTTTAAGGATCAAGCTATCGCGGATGCCAGAGCGCTTGGTCTAGATAACTGGAAGCAGCGTGCCCGGGATCGAAGAGAGTGGAAGGCTGCTGTGTCTCAGGCAGAGACTCTTCACGGGTCGGGAGCCCGTTAAGTAAGTAAGTAAGTACTAGATCTAGTTTTTGTCTCTGAAGACTTGAATGCTACGTTAATGGAATGCTATCCTTTGTTAAATAAGTCTATTTTTCACACAGCTGTTTGTATCACAATTAAAAATTATCATTATAATAATTATAGTAAATTTAACAATCCTTTTACTTTTGTTTATAAATTTGATTCAAGTAACCTAAATCATATTGATTTTCTTTTTAAATCAATTAACTGGTCACACGAAATTCAAAATAATTTGTATGATAACTTTCTAATATTCAAAAATATATTTAATAATACTTTAAATAAAAGTGTGCATTTGGTTCGTAAAAAAGTAGACTCTCGTCCGCTGTGGTATAATTTTAGGTTAATTAAACTAAAAAATGCCAAAAATTCAGCACATAAAAAATTTAAACGTACTAATTTAGAGTCTGATTATGCTAACTTTTGTCGCCTAAGAAAAGAGTTTGTACTTCTTTCTAGTTTTTTATATACATACAAGTTATGTATTGGAGTGTAGTACAAGTACACTCATTGGAGTGTAAACTTAAAAGAAGTCCTATACATTTTTGGAGCTTTGTAAATTCAAAGCGTAAAAGCGTTGGCTTCCCAACAATGATGCAGTTTGATACAATACAAGCCAGTGAACCAAAAGAAGTGGCTGATTTGTTTGCTGAATACGTTCAGAGTATTTATAACTCTACTACTACGACGAATGTCGATGAGAATTATATGAGGTCCCTTCCATTTATGGTAGATTGTTCTCTTTTCTCATTTCATGTCGAAGAAGTTGAGCTATTGTTAAATAAACTGGAACCCAAACATAAAGCTGATTTAATGGGATTTCCTTCTATTGTTTTCTACCACTGTGCTAACTCTCTTTGTACTCCTCTCACCATATTATTCAACCAATCCCTGTCTAGTGGGACTTTTCTAGAAGATTGGAAAATATCAAGTATCCCCCATATACAAAACGGGTAGAAAGGATATAGTTTCCAACTATAGGCCTGTAACGAAGTTGTCGGTTATACCTAAAATACTTGATTGCTTAATAAAAGATAAGTTTAATGTATTGCTTAAAACTTACATCAGTGATTTTCAGCATGGTTTCTGGAAGGGTAGATCAACTTCCATAAATTTTGTTGAATTTTCGAATTTTTGCATAATAGCCCTTGAAAACCATCAACAAGTCCATGTAATTTACACCGACTTTGTCAAAGCTTTTAGTAGTGTTAATTTATTTATTCTTGTCAGAAAACTTGAAGCAGATGGTATTAATGGATCTTTGTTAAGCTGGTTTCGATCGTATTTACATGGGCGTAAACAATTTGTCGTTATTGGTGATAAATTTTCTAAATTGATTAATGTTACATCAGGTGTTCCCGAAGGTAGCCATTTGGGTCCTTCCCTATTTTTACTTTTTATCAATGATTTACCAAGTAAACTAAGACATTCCCACTGTTTAATGTATGCGGATGATGTTAAGTTTTATTCAATAATTTCATCGGTTCGGGATCGCCTTATGTTGCAAAAAGATATTGATGCCTTCACAAAGTGGTGTAAGTTAAATGACTTACAATTAAATATAAACAAATGTGCATCTATGTCTTATAATAGAACTATACACAACATTATTCCCCCCTATACTTTGGATAATAACTCACTTAAAATAGTGAATGACTATAAAGACTTTGGTGTGATTTTTGATGCTAAAGTAACGTTTGATTTGCACATTAATTTCATGATTTCCCGGGCTAATTCTTTGTTGGGATTTCTTAAGAGAAATTCTTCTGATTTCAAGGATCCTTATACATTAAAATCTTTATTTTCTTGTATGGTCCGTCCCATTTTAGAATATGCTTGTATTGTTTAGAATCCTATTGCCCATAAAATTATACGTAGAATAGAACGTGTGCAAAAGAATTTCTTACGGTTTGCCTTGTGTCTTTTTTTTCGCAATAATGCTCCTGATGTTCATCACACTTACCGATCTAAATATCTTTTGTTGGGAATGCAAACTCTCGAAATGAGGAGACAAATGTATTGTGTTATGTTTGTTCGTGATTTGTTATGTGCAACGGTAGATAGTTCCAATTTACTCAATTGTATAAATTTATATGCTCCATCTCGAGCTCTCCGACAAAGGCCACTTTTATTTGAAGTTCCCCATACTACTTTATATGGTTTACGGGAGCCTATGTCTCACTGTTGTAGATTATTTAATTTATTTTACACGGATCAAGATATTTCTGTGCCCAGAAATATATTTAAGTCCATACTATTGTTAGTTTTAAGTTAATGATTTTGTTTTCTTTATCTGAATTTTTGAATTTGTATTAAGTTTTTTAATACCTGTAGATTGTGAAAATCGTAGGTAAATAAATAAATAAATAAAGTAAATAAAGTCAATTTTACGTACAAAAAGGTAAACCTCTTACCTATTTCCATTCGGTACAAATACCATACCGAAACGAGGCAAAATATCTAGGAATGACCCTAGACGCAAAATTTAAGTGGAAGTCACACGTTAAAAAAAAGTGCGACGAGCTCGAAATCAGACTAAGAGAAATGCATTGGCTACTTGGAAGATACTCGAAACTAAGCGTATATAACAAACTGCTTCTGTATAAGCAAGTGCTAAAACCGTCTTGGACATATGGAATACAACTTTGGGGTTGTACCAAACCAAGCAATATGGGTATATTGCAAACATTCCAAAACAAAGCCTACCTACCTACCTAACCTAAAACTTCCAACTTTGTTTAACAGTGTTTAAAATGAAATATTGATTTTAAAATTGTTTATACATAAATTACCAAGCCAACAAAAACTAATCGGCAATGCCAGAGGTCCTTTAAATTTAAGAGAAGCAAACGCTATCCTAATAAATTCAGTATCAGTTTTATCCGACAAAACCAAACACCTTTTAACCTCCATGCAATCCACAATTCAAATAATAATTTCCAGGATCAAATCGCAATAATATTCAAAATTCCCATGTCTCCCGAAATTTTAGTAATAATTTCTCTCCTCAAGGATTAAATTATTCGATATCTTCACCAGCAACCAGAGACCAAATCAAAAGAAACAAAGTTATACCCATAATAATTCTATAAACTTAGGTTCAAGAAACTATCAAACCAACAACTCAGAGTCATATAGAACTAAATAACTAAACAAAGTGGCATGAGTATTGAGCATACTGTAGAAAGGAGCAACAGTCGAAACAAGCTTTTCAAATTTTCAGTCAAACACTTCCGAGCTCTTACCTATATGTGAGGGTTATCCAAAGGAAAACCACCCCTATGCAAACACATTCATTGACTCTGGAGAAGAACTATCATTTACATACGAGAACATATAAATAAAGTCCTTTTTCACAGTTCCTTCGTGTGTATATTTCAATTGATTCAAAAGTCTTTTTTACGGAATTCAATAGATCTAAGACCGTTACAAGCACAAGGAGGGCATTAAACCGAATCCTAGCAAGGATATAAAATTGCCAACAACAATAAAGCAAATAAAGTCGTTTGTGGGGTTGTTACAGGACAATAGAGTCCGGAGAGATTCCAAAGGATTCAGTTGAACAAACGTTGATGCCGATGAACAATGCGGTGCTGCTAGTCGCCAAGAGGTTAATCGAAAGTTGTGGAATCCGAAAAATGACAATGCAGACCCTGACTCTGAGCGGAGGCTGCGAAAGCGGGTAAAAGATGAAAAGGGAGACAGAGATTGTCATTGGCAGGATCAATAAACTGACTGATATGATTGCTAATTTAACATCGGCCGAAACCACCCTAGAGGAGGCAGGACCTAGGAAATAGTTCAAAAATGATAACGAGACCTTGACTTCAGCTAAAGCCAGGGTAATGGAGGCGGAAAGCTGAAAAGATGATGGACAGCCTGTGTCCGGGCAGGTTAATCAACCAAGACCACATAAAAGTGGAAAGGATCATGGACAGACCAGGAAACAGAAAGTCACTCAGCGCAAACCGCATACATCCTCGAAAGCGGAGCCACTTGGACCGAGCAAAGTTATGCGAAAGCAAGACCAAGCTACAGGGAAGAGAGCAACGCGACTATAGGGAAAGAAACCTTATGCTAGGAGCGAGCATGTCAAAGTCGACAAGGGTATGAAAACCTATAGTACGGTGTTGGCAAGCGAGCTTCTAAAGGGTGTCCCATGGGAGGACTGGATGCTGCTCACTCGAGTATCTTCAAAGATGCTCTTTTAGCGGAACTTGACTCTCTTCCTTTCAAAGCCGGAGACATATGTAGGTGTAGGAGAAGTAACCTTGGAGCAAGGATTTATCGCAGTAAAATAAGTTAATCAAAAATCCAAGGCAGGGTTATATGAAACTGTAGGGACAGTGACCACTCTTTACGAGGGAATCAACCTGAAAGTGGATCGACTTTGCATCCCCAAGGATGTGGAGAGGCTGATCATCTTTGTCCCGAGAGAAACCACGATCAAAGACATCATCCTGGCCAGACTGTGTTGACAAAATGAATGTGTGACAGACATTTCTAATTGAAATGTCAGTTTAATAGAACAGTATGGCGATACAGCGACAGGCGGTACTAATGTGACGATCTGTTGTCCGAAGGAAGAATCGAAACGGGTTAGGCAAGTAGAGGGAAAAATGATATCCGGGTTGAAAGTCGCTCTCGTGAAATTGCAAGGATCATCAGAAAAGACTCAGCTTGGTAAGCCACCCGGTAGGTCGACAAAGTCAGACAATAGTCCGGCGAGAGTAGGGCCCGTACCAGGAAAAACTTAAGGTGATTCAATTGAATCTTCACCATAGCAAAGCTGCATCAGCAATGCTGACCAGATGTTTTGTGGAGGAGTCGATTGATATTGCCTTGCTGCAGGACCTTGGATCCCCAAAAGAAAATTAGAGATACCTATCGTATGACTCCCTACAGTCTCCATCAATAAAAGAGGTAGTGTTGAATGTCTGCAGGGATAGAACCGAAGATCTGATGATTGGTTGCGATGCTAATGCATACAATACAGTGTGGGGAAGCTGTGGAACATAATTGTGAACTGTCTGCTGAGAAGGCTTGAAGAGACTGAGATGTTCCGATGACATAGCAATAATGGAGGCAAATTTATGAACGTCACAGCAGATGAGAAATGCTCTACGAGTAGTGGAGCAGTGGTGTCAGGAGCAAGGGCTCTTCATTGAATACGGAAAAGACAGATCTAATCATCTTCACAAGGAAGAGGAGAGATCTGGAATTTCAGCCCTTGACACTTTTCGGATCGGAGCTACATGTGACCAGTGGAAGGTTAAGTATCTGGGTGTATACCTAGAAAGGCGAAAGGGTGCTTCATCAGCATGTGATTAGACCCATGGAGCAACATCAATACATCACTGGCCTTGGAATGCGTTCATAAGTTCAATGAGCGCTCATCTCGAAATGAGATGTTGCTGCTGTGGTTGAGAGGGCACGTAGGGACTGATTGGAACGAAAAGGCGAATTCTCTAGCAAAGCAAGGTTCCACCTCGAAGCTCTTTGATCCGGAACCATTTGCTGCAATTGACAGAGGAATGGTAGAGCACCTAATTTGCAACTGGGTCGTGGCGGAATACCATAGAAGGTGGTCAACCGCGGAAGGTTGCAAGCAGGCGAATATGGCTATTAAAATGCCGTTCGACACCACTCACAGAGAAGTTCTAAGCTTAGGGCGAAGAATACTGAAATGGGTTGTAGCGTTATATACAGGTCATGGAAATACCGGGTATCACCTAAAGAAGATGGATCTTCTGGAGAATGTCGGGACGGGAGCACATATATTGTGTCAATGTTCGGCGCGAGCTGGCAGAAAAATGCAGGTCCTGAGGAGCCACTGGGTAACAGATGCTAGCGTTGACACGAGGAATCAAAACCAGGGAAGAACTCTAGAGAAATCCGGAGAGACTATCGGGCTAGAATGGATTGTGGAAGAAAAAAGTCCAACGAAAAGGAACCGAATGCTCCGAATTCTGTGTGTCGTCAATCGATCATTGTATGTCAGTGGTACATATTCAGCGGTACGTTAAGGCTGCCTGTGCTGACACCACTTTCAGGAGCGTTAACACAGTTTAGGTAGCTCAAGTCTGAGATCGATGTAGAATAGGTCTCAGTAGCTGTCGAAGAGATGAGAAATGAAATGAGAATGAGAACTGCTGCCAAATTTCGGAGATTCGTGGGGACGGTTTGACCCAGTTAACCGTGTCTTTGCAATGTTATCCCTACGATTGCATGACTATCTGTGTGAATTTATGGGTCGATATTAAACGGTGAAATATGTACGTAAAACGGACCCTTGGATGTATTTCCATTTCCAATCATCGTTCATTGCCGTGTTCTTTCACCTGCTACTGACTACTAATTTGCGCCACTTCGTTCATTTGTTGAGATCCATAAGTGTGACTGTACTCCTGTATTGTAGATGCAGTAATCCACCCACCCACCTCCAGGCAAACTAACCTCCCTAACTACACGTAAGGCAATCGTTGATGTCGACATTGAACTGGGGACAAGAGCTTACCTCCAGGCGAAAAGTTTATCCTCTCATGGGGAGTCCTGTTCTGTTTTTTTTTGCGGTACAAAGGAACTAATATGGATTGGTAGTTACTCTCAGATTAAAATTTTTTTATTGCAATTTTATTTTTCCAAGAATGCTTTACAGGAAGACGACTTCAAGCTGAAGGTGCTAAATCTTTTAATGGCCAATCACGGTGGTTGGCTATTTTGTAACTTTTCTGGTGGTATTAGCATTTTAACGATTCGCATTTTATTTTCTATTAAGGATGTGTCCTTTGGATGTCCATCAGATGTTTGTGTAAGACAATTCGAGGTTAAGGGCAAATGGGGTAATAGGTTGAACATGAATTGTCAACTGTTGCTGCTGGAAGCGGTTGGGTGGGAAGCGGCTTTGTTATGCTTTTTTTTGATGGAGTCAAATGCGGTTTTGAACTCGATGACAGATGGTGGGTATCGATTTGGACTTCTTGAGTTTTCTCCAGGATCTGCCGAAGTGTGAAAATTTGATCGACTGTGGACTTTCCTGGTCTGAAACTACACATAGGGGCGCCTCAGGTTGTTGACGAAGGGCTGCAGACGTTCACACAGTATGGCAGATTTGATCTTGTACGCCATGTTTAGGAGACTGATATATCTGCAATCGAGGAGTCTCCTTTCTTGTGGATCGGGCAAACAGTGCTGAGATTCTATTGATCATTTATACACTCATATGACCAAATTTTAAAAATGAGTTGGTGTATGTTCTCTACCAGGTCGTTTCGTCTAATAAGCCGTCAGGTACACCAGTCTTGTTGGACTTAAGTTTGGATATTTCTATTCTCATCAGTTCCCTTAGGAAAGGTGGACGAAGGTTTTGGCTATCATCGTCTATGGTTTATTCTGCCTGACAGCGAGATGTTGGTCTTCCTCGCCGTTATACAGTCTCCAGAAGAAATTTTTCCATATTCTCAGCAATTCCCATAGAAGACCCTGCTGTCGAAGTATCAGCTCAATCACTCAAGCTAATCACGGCTCCAACCATTTCGATTGATAACCTGCAACGACAGGTTCCCGTACGTTAAAGTAGAATCAATTAAATTCTAAAAGCTCGAACGAAGACTTCCCAGATTAAGTTAACACCCGTAACACTAACTCTGCATACATTCCATAAAGATACGTTCCACAGTAAAGTGCGTCTGCAACATTCAAACGACACCTCAACAAACAACCTCTCCATTTGACACCAGCTGCATTCCATAGCGTTATTGCACCGGATACCGAAGCTGTTGAATATTAAAGTACAGATCTTAGTTTTAAGTTGGTTTGCTGGATTTTAAAAACATTTTTCTGTCTTCTATTTCAATTTAAAGTCCTCCGCCTCTGTTAAAAAAAAAGCACCCTTTATGAAAATAACACTTGCCTGAGGTTTATACATAGTTGTTTTGATTGCTGCTGCTAATGGGTTGCATGTGTATTATCTCCTTTTTCGTAAACAATGCTGTGTAAGAATCCTTGTTTTTGACATCAGTTACACACAAAAGTCTTTCTTCCATCATAAGCCGGAAGCGTAAATTGTCGATGTTTTGTAAGTTACAAGCGCTTAGAAAGTGTGTGCAGGTTTGCAGTCCCTTTCCAAATGTTTTCATGGAGTTTTGCGAACGAGCTACTGTATGCGGTGTTAACAACCTATAAGGCCCCCCTTAATCTACATCATCGTTCCCTGGTATATTGCAGTGACCAGGTACCCCAAATCAGGTTGACCTGGGAGGAGGTTGCCAAAATATTGAGTTTTTCCTTGCATTCCTTCACCAATTTCGAATTGATTTTTGGATTTCCTAGTGTCTTCAGGGCTGCTTCACTGTCCGAGCAGAAGTTAATGCAGTTGTCTTGGGTTTCGGGACTAAGTAGTAGTTCCGCGTCCTTCAATATAGCAAAAATCTCTGCCTGAAAGACAGGCTCGAATTGTTCCAGATGGTAGTAGACCCCGATTCTCCATCGATGTGTGGTCCATCTGTGTACACCTCTATTCCATACTCGTTTGGAACGGTAGAGCCTAGACGCCATTCTTCGCGTTTGGGGAATCGAACTTTGTACCTTGTATTAAAATGGTATTTCTTATTTAAAAGGCCGCTCGGATGCCTTACAAGTCCACAGAACGCCTGTACTTCCTTCTAGATAATCCAGTGTCCCCTTGGGGTCCGTTCATTGAAATGTTCTAAAGTCTTGAGTCCGGATGATCTTTTCACCTCTACTCCTATAGGGAGCAGGTTCAAGATTGTCTCCATGGCTGCTGTGGGGGTACTGGATTGATTGTATTTTTGAAAAAGTCGGGTTAACGTCTCTCTTTACGTCAAAAAGGTTCAAATTGCAACCAAAGTCACATAGCGCTTCTGCATTCGTTCTCCGTGGACACATCGTGTTATTTGTCTCCATAGTCCTCCCGTTTCCAAGTCCGTGTGTATGGTACAGGTTAGTAGTTGCAGGAAATGACATCAGTCCTCCAATGATCCACCGCTCCATTTGACAAGCTACTGAACCATGAGTCCACTTCAAGAAGGGGATGGGTTTTTGTCTACCCAAATGCACGTTCAATTTTTTTTCGAATAAGTAAAAAAAAAAGCTCAGAAACAGAATCTATTGGTTTATGTATGTATGTATGTATGTATGTATAAATTCCCTTCCAATTATACGATCAAACTCAGGCACTTCCCTATGCCAAGTTTACAGGAAGTGTTAATAGATAAATGGGGTTTATGCAAATTTTTTTCAACTCTCTTTTCCATAGACATATCCGGAAACGGAGATTATGCAATTGCATCTACATTGGCTATTTTCATGCATTACCATATCTTATTAGGATATGGCTATTATTCCACTTATACCAGTGAAACCATTAAAAGAGGTATTTACCATCTTTACAGTTTAGCAGCAGGAAGTGTATCCACCAATTCTATTTTCAGAACAAGGCTGTCTGGATGGATAGATTCTTGCAAAGAATTGTTTTCATCGTCCTGATGGATTCATTTATAGAGACGATGACGATGATATGTTTTACTGATGATAACTGAGTAGTTGTCATTCCTTAAATAGTCTACATATCTGTAAGGACAATGGAATTCTGTGATTCGAAAAACAAACGAGGAACTGAAGCATAATTATGCCAAAATTTTAACTGGATTCGAGGACAGCCTTTTCATCATATGACAGGCTGAGTTATTACCATTTCCTAATGTCCTTTAATGAAGTCAAAATTGGAATACATTTTTAGCATTTCTTGCATTTTTCGTTGTGTGGTATTTCGTACTGTCGGACTAATTCAATTAAATCTATATGGATAGATAGATAAGGTGGATAAAGGGTAGTGATGCGAACATATGAAAGCACAAGCGCTACTGTGCGAAAAACTCGCAGAGGCCCTAGACTGCTACAACGCAGATATCACCATAAACGAAGTGCGATTGGATAGGCGGGGCAAAAAGAGGATGAGAAACTGTGCCGTGTGCTATGGTGATTGATATAGGGAACAGAAACAGCACTTATTCGGATGTGGATTCGACATATTCGGCCGATTTAGGCAAGCAGACTTTAAGTTTCGACACGTGAGCGAGCATCTTATGACAATCCGCATCAAGGCTAAATTCGCGAACATAAGCCTAATATGTGCTCATGCCTCCAGAGAACAAGGACGAGAAGGCAATTGAGTAGTAAGGCCTGAACAACTAATGTCCGTTGACGGGCTTTGGAGGAGGAGATTCAACGACGAACTATACGAGCAGTATAGCGACATCGACCTAGTCAAAAAAAAAACTGCCTTTAAAAAAAACTGAATTTAGTAATGCTTTCGATTCTGTGAATCACAGTATATTCATACAGAAATTAATTCGCTTCGGTTTTCATTCATCTATCTTGAGATGGATCTCATCCTTTTTGAGGAATAGAGTATAACTGGTTAGACTTGATCCCATTCCTTCAAAAACATTTGACTGCTCCTAAGGCGTACTTCAAGGTAGTCACCTGGGGCCCCTAATTTTCATAATTTTTATTTAGAAAGAGTTCCAAAAAGATTTTCTCAATTCGTTTTTCAAAATGCGCTGGAATTTCTCGCTCAATTACGACGGTATGTATCAATTGCTTGGCTTAGCTAGGTTTACGATAAGGAAATAAATCAATGATGTAATGTTTTATAGAGATATTCTTTGCTATCATTTGAAAATCCCTTGTTTGCTGGCTTTAATCCAATATATGCTCCCGAGAGGATTTTTAGGCAAAGAGAGTTTCTTCTTTGCACAATGTATCGTACTAACTACGGTCTACGGTGCAGTTGCTATAGAACACGCAGAAGAAGAAGTGATATCCAACATTATAAATGAAGATAAAGTGGCATGGACTATAAATTCGATCAAATCCTCCAAATCTGCAGGACCTGACGAAATTATACCAACAATGGGGCAACAGTCTCTGAACAAGGTGGTACCCCACTTCGCACGGGATATATACCTAGTAAATGGAGAGAGGTAAGGGTGGTTTATTCCTAAAGCAGGAAAATCTAACCACTCTACCTCTAAAGACTATATGCCAATTAGTCTCTCATCGTAGATAGAGACTTTATATCAGAGGATTGATCAACTTCCAAAACCTATGTGAAGCGCAAGTCGGTGGAAGATTTCACAGTAAACAGGCTCGTCGTAAACTGGATTGAAAACATGCTTCACTGCAGGATCATCAACTTAGCCATCGGGTTTAGTTCTGTAAGGAAAACGACAACAAGGGGCACACCACAAGAAAGAGTCCTTTCTCCATTGCTTTGGCTCCTTACTCTCAACAAAATCCTAAAAATCTTTGCAGAGAAAAGAATTAAAATTGTAGCGTATGCAGACGACTTAGGGGCAAATTCCTGAAAACAATCAGTGAACTAATGTAATCTGCTCTCAAAGTGCTCTCTACGTGGGCAAAACAAAACGGTTTGGGGTCAATCCTCAGAAAACTGAACTTGTTCTGTTCACTAGGAGAAGAAAGGTACCCGACATTACATGACCACAGCTATGTAGATGGCACCACTATAATTCTGTCATCTGAGGCGAAGTATCTCGACGTCATTCTAGAATCCAAGTTATCCTGGAAAAGAAATGTTGAAGAAAGGATAAAGAAATGAATGAATGCTCTCTAAGAGGGCCTTTGGGAAAAGGCAATTAGCAATTACCAGGCCTATCATCTCCTATGGGTCCTTAGTCTGGTGGAAAGCAATATTAAAGGTAACGAGAAAGCAGACGCTTTGGGAAGAATGGAGTCGGAAAGGAACATCAGTGAAGCGGACACATCCATACTGCCACCGATTGGAGAATTGTACAATTTCCACCTCTCGCACGTTATGGCCGAAATTGGTTAAAAAGAAAACAAAAAGCCTTCTGGTACTAAATCGATCCACTATCCGTATCCTTACTGGTATAATCACAGGACATTGCGCCATCGGAGTCATGCTCCGTAAATGGAGGATAGAGTCCAACGACATATGTAGAAGCTGCGGAGATGAGCAAGAGGTGGAGTCAATCCAACATCTGCTTTGCTATGTACTGTCCCGCTTTGCAAGAACGACGCCTTCGTACTCTAGGTTCTAGGTTCCTCGTAAGCACAGCAGAGTTATCAGGCTTCCAGATATCGTGTCCACTTTATCAAAAGCACCAACTGGTTCCTAACCCAACCAGTGATATATTCCCGAGTAAAACCGCGCATCCTTGGGAACCAATACGTGTCTTGGACTCGACGCAGGGTTTCCTCTTCCGCTAAATGGACCACATCGTCATGGCAGAGTTTGAGGATACGCCATCGTATGGCGTGTGGCACCTCCCACTTTTCAACACCTCCTATCAATCGGAACAGTCGCATCCCTCGGAGTTTGAAGTCCTTTGCAGTTGTCACTTGGACCTCGTTAGTTCCGTCGATTTCAGTTCCCTGATGATTGTGCGTACCTTGTTATCTTGCCACTGCATGGTCGCCAGCCAATAATCGTCCGTGATGTGCAGGTTGAGAACATGCAAGGACGCCCCTTCCTTCGCCTTTTCTTCCTCCACCGGCTGTTGACTCAGCGCATCCACATACGCCGCCTTCGTTTCCGGTTGATGTACTGTCTCGAAAGAGAATTCCTGCAGTTTGAGCCACCACCTGTCCAGCCGTGGAATCATCTTCGGTTTGTTTTTTGTGCCCACGATGGCTTCACAGTCAGTTACGATTCTGAAGTCTAGGCCCAATAAATATACCCGAAATCTGTCAAGACTATCCACGATGGCCAATACCTCCAGCTCGTAGGATTGGTACTTTCTCTCATCAGCTGACAGTTTGCGACAGGCCTCCTTTCCTCTTTGAAATAGAATTCCAGCCAGCCCCACGGATTATGCGTCCGTATGCACCTCATGTTGGCACTCGGGATCGAAAATCGCCAACACTGGCGGAATGCTCAGGGCTTCCTTAAGCCTATGGAATGCGTCCTCCTGTTGGATGGACCACACGAACTGCTGATCTGTTTTCGTCAACTCCATGAAGGTACAGCAACCTGGGCATAATTCCTGACAAACTTCCTGAAGAACCCGGTGAGTCCCAGAAACGCCATAAGTTTTTTGTTTTATTGATCTCACTCCATCCATACTTTAATAGGCGATTCACAATGAACCTTTAGTTCTCCGAGCGGACGTAATGAGTTTTTCCTTCACACACCCGTTCTTAACCTAACCTAACCTAACTACCGTCTAAACGCGTCTATGTCTCGTGCTATTTCAAATTTTATTTTTGTATTAACTGTCGATTATAAATACATGTACATATTAACCAATTTTGTTAATTGAAAAAAATTACGATAATCATTTTCACACCAAATGCGTGAAAATTGTCCGCAGTATCTATTTATTTTATTCTATCTTTTATTTAAACTAAGTGGCTGATGACAATATAATTGAAATACTTTGTAGCGGTAGCTTGATAGTACAAATATATGCATATTCGTCCTTCACGCTACACTGAAAGGTTCCTTTCTTGTTATTCAAATAGGGCTAACTTTTACGTTAACATCACACGACCAGCCAATGTCTATGTACGTACAATATATGTACGTAAATGGTTCTAGATAGTAATTGTAATACTTTGGTTATTTAAATTCAGTGTTTCTTGAATCAGAGTCTAGATCTTCGTTAACATTGGTTAAGTGTCATTAGTGACAACTGAAACACATATGTTTCATGAGAACGCTTATAGATTCGCATTACTACCCTTTGGCCACTACCTTTTAGTCTCTACAAGTTTATCAACAACAGTTATAGGAATTTTCACAAAATTCGTCCAGATTCTCAGATGTGCAATTTTGGCTAATACAATTCAATTCAATTTGAATTCAATTCAATTCAATTCAATTCAATTTATTTCTTTATCAATTCATACAAATTTCAAGAGACTACTAATAACAATAACTAACTTAATTAGAATTAATAAAGTATCTGCAATCTATAGTACATAAAGAACTAGAGGCGAAAGCAGAAAGAGTAGACTAGCAATATAACAATATAAAATATATAGAAAGTAATGTAATGGGGTCACAGATAAGATTTTTAATTGTTTTTTTTTTTTATATATAGAAAAAAAATAAGTAGATACATAGATGGTTAGATTTATTGAAATAGCAAAAAATTTAATTAGATAAACACACAAAGTAAATCATGAATATCTTTATAATTTAGGTCTAAAAGCCAAAGTTTTACTTTTTTGAGAAAAATGGATTCGTTTCTTAAACTCCTAATATTATTAGGTAAGCTATTAAAAAGTCTAGGATCAATGGCAGTAAAAAAATTAAGAAAAATTTGCAGATTGTGATGTGTTACTAAAACAAGGTTCTGATTGTTAACCCTCAAGTTATGACTAGAATAGCATATGTTCAATAGATAAACCGATCTGGCGAAAAATACCTTCAAAACTTTATAAAAATACAGGTGGTTCAGAGGAAGAACTTTAAGGCATCTGAAAAGTATGAAGCTTTTATTTCGACGGCTTTTATTACAAATAATACGAATAACATGTTTTTGAGAAACTAGAAGTGGGTGCATTTTACTGTTGTGAGTACCACCCCAGGACACTATGCTATATTCAAGCTTAGAATGCACTAAATCATAATAGATACATTTCCCGTGAGCAGTATGGTTTTAAAAAGTATATTTGTCTTGTAGCAGCTAAAAGATACTTATTAAGTGCATCAGTATGGGCAAACCAACTCATCTTCCAATCAAGCAAAACACCAAGATACTTAAATGTCTTTACACTCTCAATAATAAAACATTTATCAGAACATGTACGTGATTCAGAAAATGTCTGTGAGTTTACCGTCGATTTACACATGTCCTTACTATGTTTGTATTTGTTGCAGTTTGCACAATGAAAAAAGAATGGACCATAGTCTACTACCTTACCACACACATTGAAAAACATAATTTTTGTTTTATCACTGATTACCATTTTATGCATTTGGAACCAACGGCTTAAGATTTCTAGGTCGTGATTTATGTCAACACAAAGATCTAAAGTAGAATCGCTATGGTAAGCACATGCCATATCGTCAGCGAACGCATTAACATTGCTACGATATTTTTGTAAAAAAACGAGTTAATAAAAATTAAGAAAAGTATCGGGCCAAGCACAGAACCTTGAGGAACTCCTATGGAGGTAATACTGGTAGAACTGAGCTCTCCGTTAATACTAACCCTTTGACCTCTATCAGTTAAATAGGAGCCGAACCACTTATGCATATCACCCCTAAAACCACATTTGTACAGTTTATCCAAAAGTATTCGGTGATCAACGGTATCAAAAGCTTTTGTTATGTCGACAAACAGAGCAGCAGTCAACTTCTTGTTATTAAATCCATTATATATATTTGAACAGAAATTTAAAAGGGCTCCCTCAGTTGAAAAACCAGTACGAAATCCAAATTGACAATCACTAAAAAAATGTGTTTTTTCTAAAAATGTGATCATTCTGCTCTTTATAGCTTTTTCAAATATCTTCGAAAAAACAGAAAGCAAAGAAATAGGCTTATAATTATTTATAGACGTTTTATCACCTTTCTTTAATAAAGGTATCACTTCGGCTTGTTTTAAATCGTCTGGGAAGACACCATTGAAAATGCTTTTGTCGTAAATATCTTATGTCACAAATATTCAAAGATATTTTCTTAACGAAATTATTCGAAAAGCACGTAGTTGATTTAGAATTCGAGTTTTTGAGGGAGATAATAATTTTGTACAACTCAAAAGATGTTATAGGGTCAAAGAAGAAGCTCTGAGGGGAAGATACATCCTTAGATAAGCAATCGCATTTCGTAGAATCAGCACAACTATCTGATACTACTTTTGTGCCAACAGAAGCAAAGAATTCATTAAATTTATCTGGTAAAACCTTGGGATTTCTTATGATAACATCATTATCTTTTAAGCACTGAATTTTTTCGATTTGCGGTGATTTATTCAATAATTCTTTAACTAAATCCCATTCTTTTTTCGATTGGCCTTTGCAATCACGAAACATTGCTTGACATACTTATTTAAAATTTCAATAAAAGCAACATAAGCTCTAGAAGGATCGCTTTCATTAAATATGGTTTCCCGGCATTCAAAACGAAGAAGCTTATTAAGTGCTACATAATCAGTTTTAACGAATGAAAAGCTGGAAGGCAAGTTTTTAGAGTTTATGTCAGAAACATCTTTTAAGCTTAAGCATGTCATGCAATGGTCAGTTAAGTGCAGATCAAAAACAGAACTGTTGATCAACAGTTCTTGGGAATTAAAAAATCGGACCATAATGTGGTCAATGCAGGTACTAGTAGAGTCTGAGATACGAGTTGGCTTGTTTATACAAGACTCCAAGCCATAAGATGACAGTAGAAATAAATAGTTATCTACTTGAATAGAATTTTGTAAAGTATCTATATTGAAGTCGCCCACTAATATTACATCATTGGAATGTTCACTTGATAGTAGATTTTCTAATTCCTCGTAAAACACGCTATTAGTTGACTCATTGAATCTATATACACAGAATAATGTTAACTTTTTGTCTTTCACCTTCAGTTTTAAAACATCACAACTATGCAAATTATAAGGATAAACTTCAACATTTTTACCTTTAGTAAAAGAGGCAACACCACCAGATGCATATTCGTTATTACAGCACTACATGAAATCATACCCATCAATATGAAAAAGCGACTTTTCTTCTTCATAAATCCATGTTTCCGATAAAAAAATAAAGTCCGGCTCATTAACAAAAGAATTTAAATGAACAAGAAAGTTATCAAAATTTTTAAGCATACTTCTAATATTTTGGTGAATAATAAGCAAATTATGTAAGTATTTCTGGTTGACAGAGGGAATGTTGGAAAATTGTGGATCATGCATTTTACTTAAGTGCTAGAAGGTCCACTTCTGAGTTAATAACAATATAGTTATCATTATCCCTCTTTCGCATGAGAACAAAGCGTTAATACGACCGAGACTAGAAGATTTGTCTCACTTTCGGAGGTCGGTTCCAAGAAATTTGCTTACATCTCCTCCACACATACAATTAATTTCCAATCACGAACTCACGGCTTACATATTCTTATATGTCCATGAAACACCCCCAAAAAGTGTGCAGGATAATTTATAATGCATTGTCGAATTGTATGCAATTTGAATACCTATAGTACAGATACATTTGATATACTGTCAGACGGATGAACATGGCATATGGCATACCTTCTTTACGATACAAAGTATGAATCAAACTTAATGGACATACCCTGCGGATAGGATTTTAATAACCGCTTGATGTTCACTGTCAATATATGTACAGAGTCACTAATTGATCATTTAATTTTTTTCATTGTTGATCTGCTTCTGATGATGAAGTCGACACCAAAGGAGTGCCTACAATTTTTCGCATAATGTGCGGCCAAGAGACGTATGTAATAAATTTTTGTGTGAGGTTCATGATGATGGACAAGTAGACGACAGGCAGAGAGAAATACACCATCAACACATTCACTTTATTTATTTGACCTTGCGTATGTTACTCGTACGTTTATGGAATGTATGAAACCAATATGTGTGTCCTGTAGTTATGAGTACGTATAATAATTGCATGTAATAACAATGACAGGATATTCAAAATCTCTGACATCATTAAAGTCCAAATCAATAGGTCTCGATTCTCAGAACAGTCCAATTAAAATCTGATCATATCTCGAATACTACAGCCATACAGGCATTTCCAGGGAATTTAAAACATCTGCATGGTTAATATGAACGAAAGGATCAAGTAATTCCCTTAAAAGGATGCACACACGTATTCGTATATGCAATTATGTTCATCGGTAGATATTTTTATTTCCTTTTTCATTAAAGACTTTAAAAGTTGAATTATCTTTCGAAAACAAGTTGTGATGTAAGTCCACCACACGCTCAATTAACATTTAATTTCGCGTGCTATAAAACTAAATGATGTACGAGATGTACTTTATTAATAAACCGGTGAATCCCGTATCGGATAATTAAATATGTCAATAATTTTCGTACGATAGCTTCAAATTTAAATTAGATACAAGTATTTATACCTGTCATCTGTTTTTTTTTTTTTTTTGTAAATAACAACAAAAAAAAAATTTTTATTTTTTTTTTTGTAAATAACAACAAATGGGCGCCGTGGCTCAAGTGGTTAGTGCGTTGTACTACGGAGCGAGGGGTTCCAGGTTCAATCCCCAAACAACACCTAAAATTTCTTTCACGGCCCCATCTCTCGCGAGCGTCTGACAAACATCCGAGAGTAAAACTGTCACGAAAAGCTTCTCAAAACTGCCGTTCGGATCCGGCATTAAACTGTAGGCCCCTTCCATTCGTGTGAAGAATATAACACGCACAACCCGAGTGGTTGTGAGAAGCTAGGCCCTGGGTCCCATCGACCTGTTGCGCCAAAAATTTATTTTTATTTGTTTAAATAACAACAACCCCCACTAGCACGCGAAACGTGTTTTAATTAATACGATTTTGAAAACAGTTTGAACTGCCACCGGGAGTGATATCTATGACATCAATCGGAGGGATTTTAATGGCGTTACGAGATGTGACGTTAATAGAAACCACTTGTTTTCCGGATCAAAGTATTGAGTGCCCGTTCAACCGTGTGGCATTAGTCGTCATCTGCATTTGAGTCAGGTGAATGTGATGACATGAAACCATGTTCCATTGGAGTCAAGGTGACTGTTTATCAATAAGGTAGCACTGTGTAAATTGTTTGCACTTCGTTTAAAATGTCATCATTATGAACGGGTAAATCCCCAAAAATTTGTGGTATGTACCTAGACCTACTGCGAGAAAAAAAAAATGGTTGAATGGGATTATAGTTTGTTTTTAAATTTTCGTTTCTCAGGGCCAAATGATGACACATTCACTGCTAGCTGTATTGTTTTCGTCGTTTTTTTTCTAGTTCGTATTATTTGGCTATATTTTTGGTGACAAAGTTCATTTTGAATTTTAGAAATATGTAGAAAATGTACAATCCGTTCAGAAGGTATCGTGTTATACTCTATCCTAATCTTACTTACCACCTAGGACTTTCACCCCGTGTAGGTTCCCTACCTAAACTTTCTATCTTCGTCAATTTCAGGAAACCAGAATTTTCTGTAAGTTTTCTAGACTTAGAGGTCCACTGTCACTTGGTATCTTTATACCAAAAGCTTGCTATTTCGTATCATCTCGAATAAGAAGGCGGGGTGTCGAAAATTCTTTTGGCTGTAGCATGGTTGTCAATAGATGTGCCAACCAAACTATGCAAGTTCGATGGCAAATGAGAATATCAACCAAACTATATAAGCAAAAAACCTACAATCCAATTGGAACAGATAGTTTGTAAAGCTATCCTCCTTTCTATGTAGCTCTAACACAGTGGAAGTTGCATATGGTAGTGATGAAAATATGTGGGAGCACAAACGTTCTTATCTATCAATTCCTACTCTACACCTATACGTTGGTGGCTACTGGGTGCTTAGTACCTCGACTGGAGATTGGGTAACCAACCGCTTTGGAAGGTCGTTGGTGGCAGCAGACAAGAGAGAGCGGAGGAGTGCTCACTCACTTCCTCTTGATCCGGATGGCAGCGGACTAGTTCTCTAGATGGATTGAACTATAGAGATCTCCAGCGCTAAGCCAGGGTGTTAGAAAAAAATTGATGGCGGATGAACCCTTAATGGGCCAACGGCAGCATTCATATCCCCGAAGCGGATTACTGATTCCGGAAAATCCGATCCCTCGTCCTACGGTAATAAAAGGAAGCTGGTCCTCCAGGTTGGGGGTTGTGCGTGGTGATAACTTCTCGACCAAGGAAAACACATTTAGTTCCCAAACCCACATAAGTCTCGGATAAGGATGATTTTACTGTTGACGACCACAGCAATCGAAACAAGGACAACGACATTTGGATCTGCACGTGCAATGTTCGATGAATTAGCAGACGCCCTAGACTGCTATAAAGCAGACATCACTGCCATCCAAGAAGTGCGAATGGGATGGGCCAGGCAAAAAAAGGATGAAAAACTATAACGTTTACTATGGTGATTGCTATAAGGAGCAGAAGCAGCACATATTCGGATGTGGATTCGTCATACGCGGGCAGATTTAGGCAAGAAGTCTTGAGCTTTCGACATGGGAGCGAACGTGTTATAAAAATCAGCAACTGGGCTAAATTCGTTAACATAAGCAATACATACGCTCATGTCCCCATAGAAGACAAGGACGCATTTTGCAAAAAATGCGACACCACGTCCGGAAACGGAATTAGGCTTATGGTCTTTACGGCGGGACGTAACGTCACTATAGCGAGCACTAGGTTTCCTCATCTCAATATCCACAAGGGGACATGGGTCTCATGATCATCAAACGGTCAACCAAATTGATGATATTGCGATCGACGCAAGGCATACTTTCAGTATTCTGGATGTCCGAACCTTCCGAGCAGCTAACATCAACTCGGATCATTACCTTGTTGCACCCTGCGTGAATGCGCTATCTCTAACGCTCTGCTCGATCTTTAGCCAAATGCCACCAGTTTTGCAAACCAAGATGGTTGAGGTCCCTTTCCACTTGAGCTATGCCACAACAAAGAAGAAATATTGTAAGAAGATATAACTTCGAAAAGCTGCAATCAGAAGAGACCTCCAGAACTTTTACTTTATGCCGCCAGCATCAAGCGCCGGTGACCAGTGGCAACGCTGCCAACATTCCATCAGGTGCCGCAACTGATGTGCTATATTTCACTCGCCCACCACCAAGAAACCTCAGGTTTGACGAAGAATGCCGGCAAGTACATGTGGCTAAACAAGAGGCATACAAAGCGGTGCTGCAAAGAAGGACGAGGGCTGCTCGTGAGCTCTACGAGCAGATGAGCCGGGAAAAACATCGGCTTCTTCGAAAGAAGAAAAAACAGCACTAGAAGCGCGCAGTCGAAAATATTGAGAGATTATACTCCAGGAATAATATTTGGTAGTTTTACCAACAGGTAAAAAGAACGGGTCAAGCTACCAAGACCCGTACAGAAGCCTGTAGAAATGAAGAAGGAAACCTCTTAGTAGAGTCGCCGTCGGTGCTGAGAATAAGGAAAAACTTCTTCTGCAGACAGTATATCGACGACAAAAACTAACATCTCGCTGTCAGACAGAATGAACCATTCGGTCTAGGATAGAAATATCCAAACTTAAGTCTAACAAGGCTGGTGCATCTGACGGCTTACCAGCCGAGCTGTTGAAAGCAGCTGGAAATGACCTGATAGAGAGAATACACCTAATCTCAACTCAACTCATTTCTCAAATTTGGTCAGATGAGTGTATGCCAGATGAATGGAATCTGAGCACCGTTTGCCCGATCCGCAAGAAAGAAGACCCCCTCAATTGCGCCAATTACAGAGGTATCAGTCTCCTAAATATCGCGTACAAGATCCTATCTGCCATATTGTGTGAATGTCTGAAACCCTGCGTCAACAAACTGATTGGGTTTCAGGTCAGGAAAGTCCACAGTCCAATAAATTTTTACACTTCGACAAATCCTGGATAAAACCCAAGAAGTTCAAATCGATACCCACCATCGTTTTATAGATTTTAAGGCCGCATATGACAGCACCGATAGAGACGAGCTATACAGAGCCATGTCTAGTTTTGGCATCCCTGCCGAACTCGTCAGACTGTGCCAGATGATTGATGTCAAAAAAGGATTTAGATAAGGTGACGCGCTGTCATGTGCTTTTTTCAACATCATACTTAGAGGCATTGTACGAAACTCACAAGCCAACACCGGATGCACAATCTTCCAAAAGTCTATGCAACTACTAGCATACGCCGACGATATCGACATTATTGGAAAAACACAGCGGGCTGTCACCGGTGCGTTACTCAACATCGACGAATTGGCCAGAACGTCACAATCGACAGCTATGACTTTGAGGTAGTTAGGGACTTTGTCTACCTTGAAGGCAATTGAGTAGTAAGCCCCTAACAACTAGGAAGGCTCTGTATAAGACCTTGATCATCCTTTACAGCGCTAAAGCTTGGACTCTATCAAAAGCGGATGAAGATATCCTCGGTCGCTTCGAGAAAAAGATTCTTCGTAAAATTTTCGATCCCGTTTCGTTGACGAGATTTGAAGGAGGAGATTCAACGACGAACTATACGAGCTGTACGGCGACATCGACCTACTCAAAAAATTGCGCATCAGTCGTTTGAGATGGCAAGGACATGTAGAGCGGATGGACACAAATGCTCCGGCCCGTAGAGTCTTCGAATCAAACTCGAAGGGACAACACAGTAGATGTGGCGCACACAAGTAGAAGGGGACCTCAACCACAAAATTGGTCACAATTCCTGTGAACGGAGTGGAATCGACTAATTTGGTTCATTTTGAACTGACGCACTTTCAAATACAAATTTTTGGAGCGACAGGTCCGTGGGTCCCAGGGCCTGGCTTCTCACAACCATTCGTGTTATGCGTGTTATAATCTTTAAGCGAATGGAAGGGGCCTTCTGTTTAATGTCGTATCCGAAGATCGATTTTTGTTTTGAGAGGTTTTTTCATGAAAGGTGGGGCTGTGAAAGATATTTTGGGTATTGTCTGGGAATTGAACCTCGAACCCGTCGCTCTGTAGTCCAACGCAATAATCACTTGAGCCACGGCACTCACTTTATTAGTTAGTGTTGTTTAGTTAGCGGTTGTATGATCGTATTAAGATATGAAATTTTAATTATAAATCTTTGAACGATCGTTAATTACGAGCTACCTTGATCTACTCGTTCCGAAACAGATATGATATTACGATGCCATCCATATGCATGTTGATAAGCCATTGCGTGCCAAGAAAAAACAAAACATACTATACCACGTCATTCAAATATGAATTACACCCACGATTCTCACTCATAGGTGTATTACGAGGACGTGCTGCTATAAGGCCAGGGCATTAAAAAATTAATGACTCTAAGAACAAACTGAATAGGCGGCATTTAAAAGCCTCGGCTCTGGTGATCATAAGATACAGATATAAAGCATTTTTTTCAATAAGGACATAACAATTTTGTATTGAATTGAGATATCGAACTGATCTCAAATTTAAGTATGAAATCGATCTCGTTCATATGACTACAGCGAGCACGTTTGCAGCTATCGATCTTTCGGTGCCAATTTTCCACCGCGAATATGACAAAATAAGGAAAAAATAAAGAACTAAAAGACCAAGAGGAAGAAAACCCTGGATCATAAGAAGGAGAAGACATGATGTCAAAACCTACCCTTACGAAGAAATACCTTCACTGGCGGTGCCGTAGAGGGAATTAGGACAGAGTTAGGGGAGTGTTTGAGCCACGTAAAAATGCAGAAGCATGAAGTCTGGCCTTATAGTATGTATCTCCTCATCGGAGATTGCCTACTTTGTCGTAGTGCTGGGGATTAAGTACTCCCCGAATTGTCATTTGGGTTGGAAAACCAAAAAGCATCGATCCAAGATAAGGTACGACGCGCCGAGACCTGCATGGCTGGGGAAGTGCCCAGTCGCTAGCGCAAACTCTGGATACCTCCAGTTTTAACTTCAATTCACCTTATCTTCTCCCATACTCGTGGGACTAAAACACGAACAAAAAGAAAGAACAAAACAAAACAAAAGAGACTGAAGTGCAAGGATCGGGCACCTCAAACTCCATAAACACCGATCCACAGATAGAACAACTGACGGAGGAGGAATAAAATGTTCACCTCAACCACTTCGCCAATCTTGGAGTATAGAGAAATGAAAGCGTCAGAACAGCTAAAGCTGGCATGGAGATTACCGACATAAGCGATAGCTGCTCTGCTGCTAGCTCTAGCTCCAACATCTTCAAATTGTCAACCTCTTCAAGACGGAGTAAAATCTCCAACTGCAGGACGACAATTAAAGGACTAGGCACTAAGAGATGGGACGAATTAACGGATACGGAATGCAAACGACTACATAGTGCACATGCTTATCTGCAGGAACAACGCCTAATGGAGAACAAGCCTGCTGCTCGTACACTAGCGGGTGCTGTTTCTGCAGACGACATTAGCGCTGCGAAGTTGATGCCTGCCCACTTGATTGGCAAAGTCCATTTAGGGAAGGGCCGACTGCAACAACAAACACTCCAAACGGTACCGCCGAGGTGGCTCCATCCCATTCAACCAGACGTTGCATCGAGCCTTCCGTTCGTACGGGTCTGATGGAGGGTGGATAGTCCTGGGGGGACGAGAAAGTTGCCGATCGATAGCCAGACTGATACAATTTAACTCGCGTCATCGCATGCAACTTATTCTAAACCAGTGGCAGATAAAACAGTGATTGAACGAATGCTTGAATCAACCCCTGAGCTACCGAACTCACCAGCCAGACATTTCATCAAGCCTATTGCTCGTACGGGTCTGGAAGGTGAGAAGATAACTCCTGGCAAGGCATAAGAGAGGGATATGCGATTGAAGAACATCTAGAGCATTAGCTCCAAATGCTATACGGACGCGGACACCTCTCTTAAGCCTGGTGATAGCTATCAGTATATCACGGACTCGACCATTGACAGTTATAGGACGGTAGTGGAGGTTATGCCAAGCGTTTCCAAGCAGCAAGTGCATCCAAACCACTAAGCACTGGATAGGCTGATGGACAAACCAGGAAACAGAAGGTCAGTCAACCCCAACCGCACCAGGAAAAACTTAGGGTGATTCAATTGAACCTTCACCACAGCAATGCTGCATCAGCAATGTTGATCAGATGCTTTGTGGAAAGTCAATTGATATTGCCTTGCTGCAGGAGCCTTGGATTTTCAAAGGAAAGATTAGAGGTCTACCTGAAAGTATTACCACTTTGCACTATGTGCGATCTGGCGAAGGTTAGATCTTGTGTACTGGTGAAGTTAGATCTTGTGTACTGGTGAGGCATGGAGTTAAGGCGGTTATGCTGCCGCAACTATGTGCCATTGACCTTGTCGCTGTGCGCGTAGGAGTAGGCGCAGGCAGTTTTGTCATGGCATCTGCAAACCTGCCGTATGACTCCCTAGAGCCTCCCCCAACAAAAGAGGTATAGCCTCTGGTGAATGTCTACAGGAATAGGAGTGAAGATCTAATGATTGGTTGCGATGCTAATGCACACTGTACAGTGTGGAGAAGCACCAACGATAACTACAGAGGAGAAGCTTTATTCAAGTTTGTAGTGTGCAAAGAGCTAACTATTGTCAACAGAGGAACAGAACCGAACTTTGTGGATGCGAGACAAAGGGAAGTTATTGACGTGACTCTATATAATAATCACGTCAATGCTTGATAGAATATCAAATTGGAAGGTAATGGATCAGACAATGATCTCGGAGCACAGAGCCATATCATTTGATCTTCGATTCGATTCGGATCTAAAAGGAAAAACGATCGGAAATACATCAGGATTTCCAGGAACACGGACAAAGTAAAATACCAGGAAGTCTTATGGGATAAACTGAATGGGAGGGAACCCAAAATGCCGATAACCATTTAGGATGTAGAGTCGCAGCTGAAACACTTACAATCAGCTGTTGAAAATGCATACCAAGAGGCGTGTACACCTACTTTGGTGAATAAAAAGGACCCTACGCCTGGTGGTGTAGGGAACTTGAAATTCTAAAGAAGGAGGTGAGGAAAGCCTTTAATCATGCCATGAGAAGGAATGATCCGAAATCATGGTAAGATTATATAAGGTAAAAAAGAAAGATCTAAAAGCAACTATACGAAGACATAAAAAGGAGTCTGGAAGGGAATATTCCTCGAATATGAGGAGCACAGCTGAGGTCAATAGACTTCAGAAAATTGTCTTCAGAGATCCAGTTTCCAAAGTCGGACTCCTTCGTGATAGAACGGGAAAGATTGTAGAGATACTGGCTCGTACAAATGAGGTCCTCATGAATATACACTTTATGGGAAGTCGGAGGTCAGATGGGCTGTGAGGAAACAAGGAGCAAACAGAACGGATAAGGCAGAATCGGAACGGAGAGTAGTTCCAGAAGCGGTCAGTGGGGCGATAAAAACGTTTTTTCCTTACAAGACCGCTGGACCAGATAGTATATTCCCAGCTTTAATGCAATGGGGTGCAGACCTCATAGTACCAAGGCCTAGTGGTGTATACGTCACATGCCTAGCGATATGTACCGGTAACATGGAGAGAAACTAATGTGGTGTTTCTTCCAAAACCGGGAAAGACTACACCGAAGTGAAGTCCTTCAGATCGGTCAGCCTAACATCATTTCTGTTGAAAACAATAGAAAGAATTGTGGTGGACTTTATGGAGAGCACGGAGCTGAAAGCGTGTCCTTTGAGTAGTAGACAACATGCATACAGAGCTGGCAGGTCTACGGAAACACGCAAGGTGGTACGCGTTGTGGAAGAGGAGATAGCCTTAGAAGAATGCAGGGTTAACCCATTGGTGGTAAGATGGGTGGACAATATGCTGAAACATAGGGCGATAAATATTCAGACGGGAACTTTAAAACTTAGAGTCAGGACTTAGAAGAATACTACTCTGTGGCATATAACTGTGGACTTTTTCATGAGAAGGCTTTAAGAGACTGACATTCACACTGTGGGATATACCGATGACATAGCAATACTAGAGGTAAATTCATGAACATCACAGCAGATACCATGAGAAATTCTCTCCGAGTGGTGGAGCAGTGGTGTCAGCAACAAGGGCTCTCCATTAATGCGGAATTGACAGATCTAATCATCTTCACAAGGAAGAGGACAGATTTGAAATTTCAGCCCTTGACACTTTTCGGATGGAAGCTGCAGGTGACCAGGAAGGTTCAGTATCTGGGTGTATACCTAGATGCTGGACTAACTTGGAACTGCCATGTGGAAGAGAAGATTGGATAGGCAAAAAGGATCCTTCATCAGAGCAAACGGGTATGTGGACTAAAATACTGTGGTCAAATAGGTAGACCGATTATCACGCTTCAGTTGTATGGTGGCAAAAACCCTCCCAAAAAACTGTAAGGAAGCAGTAAGATAGGGTTCAACGACAGGCATGTTTAGAGATTGCCGGTGCACTACGAACGCCACCAACATGCGCAATGGAAGTGATCCTAGGTATTCTGTCACTGGACTTATTTATTAAGAAAGCGGTGTCATTGACGGCACTTCGTCTGCACCGGGATGCCAACTGGCACTGGCGCGGTACCATCTATGGTCATAGAAAAATTGTGGATCTCGTGAAAAACGAGATGAATATGCCTGTAAAAATCCAAAAGGGGAGAAATGAAAAGTCAAAGAAATAGTTTTACACTTGTAGATTCAATTTCCTTTATTTTACTACTTTGGAATAATTACTTTTAACTTGCAAACCACACTCGATCACAATTGAATTTGAAGTGATGATATTGTACAATATGTTATTTGACATTAATAGTTTTTACGTTAACGTTAATTATTGTTTCGTATACGTTGCGTTTTTGTTTGTGGATAAAGTAGATTTTTGAATTGACTGATTTTATAATTTAAAAGTGAAGTTACTAATAAAAATATTAAAAATTATAAATGTTTCTTTTAAATTCAAACATTCTCTCCGGCCGTGAACGAAGTTCGCAATGTGCACTGCCCATTAACCAGAAGTTTGCGAACACAAACTTTCGTCACCATCAAGTTGTCTGCTTGCTTGCAATGGCCGCTCATCGTTCTATCTCTTACATGTATTCAATGTTGCTGCCTTTGATATTGTCATTTGTTTTGTTGTTTTGTTGTGCTGTGCCGGGTCGTTTGTTCGTGTGCTGTGGTGTTTTTTTGTATGTAAAAAAAAAAAAAAAATTATAAAAAAGAAAACCAATTTTAAGAACGCGCATAATCAGATTCAGGTGAGTGTTATATTATATTGTAGTAATATTATATTTATGAAAATATTTGTGCTTCTTTGGGGGATGAATTGGCTTTGATGTCTTCTGTGGTAGTGTTGTTGTTTGTGCGTAGCAGCCTTCTTCGACTGCAGCTGCGCACCCATGCAAATTGTTTACGTCGTGTTGTTTGTGTTTTTATACAAACTATCCGTGCGCGAAATACTCCGTGTGATGTGTAGTGTACTCCACTATAGGTAAAGTGCAAAGATTACCTGGGGAAAACTTAAAAAGTGCATTAGTTTATATATTTTTTTGATATGTGAGAAAAAATAAGTGCATACAAAAAAAAAGAACGAGAAACTGTAATGGAGGATGCAACGATGTAAATTTTGTGCCTCACATTGCCCGCCATTTAGGTAATGGAGGCCATAGTGAGGATGAAGTGAGGAGGGAAGTTGTCTATATAAGAGACGAAAAAACTTTTGGGGAAGGTGGACTAAGGTTGGGTTAGAGGGGAAAGGAAAGGAAAAGGAGTTCTCGGTGACTCAGGTGCGGGGTGCATGCCTTGCTGGTCTCAGCTTAAGCTCGTCGGAGGGTGGATTCTTGCACAAGAGCTTCCAGAGTATCACCACTACACAAAGAATTGCATGCAACGATATATGTATAATGACTCTACGAATATAATAACCAAAAAAACTCTATAGCCAAAAAACTCTAAAACAAAAAAAAAGTAGCCCTAACATAACCTTGGGAGGAACAGGTGTTCGTCCTCCAAGCAGGTCTATACCCACCCTACCATGTGCCAATATCTGCTTTAATATTTTGGCACCCTAAAGGAAGCCCTATGCTATCCTTTACATTACTTCTGTGACCACCATCTTTGCCATCGAAATGAGACACTAACGAATTTTTATCTCAAAAAGACATATTCATTTTATTAAATAAAAAAGATATTTCCAAAAATACATATATGTAAGTACATATTCAGTTTAATTTAAGAAATAAAATTAAAGTTTTTATCATAAACGAAAACAGAATAATTCAATCAATATCGAAAGATAAGCGTGGTTTGGTGTCCTGAATAGTATATGTAGACCTTTCCCGTCTACTCCAATTTATTGAAAACTTCCTTTAATTTATATACATAGGTATGCGTGTGATTTGTGAAAGAAAAGACTAAATGACTTACCTGGTCATCCGCGTCGTCAGGCCTGTCGATGAGGATTCTCCAGTTGTTGTAATCTGTTTTATTTTCCTTATTTTCAATTGTTTAACTGGGGTACAAAATATTTCCCCGCATAGTTACACAAGCACACACACACACACACAGTGAGAAATGGGGGAGTGATAAAAACCAAACTACTCTATCCCGGTATTACATATACAAAAATCGAATAGTAAAAATTTTAAATTAATAGTAAAAAAAAACAACTAATAATTCGCTCTTTAATCTAACCGGCTGATTAATTCATCACGCCGCTTCTTGCGGATATTCGGGAGAGACGGTGGATTAACAGGATCGTCACTGATTAGGCACTGGAGGTAATCGGGAAAACTGTCGGCAAGTCAACACTGCTGATCAAGTTTTTTTTTTTTTGTGCGTATTTTTTTTTCTCTCTCCACTGGTTCGTTGGCTGATTAGAGGTGGTCTTTTGATGATCCGTTCGAGGATCGGCAGGGGAGAAGCGGCCGATTATCTCTATGTTTTTTTTTTTCGTTTTAATTATTACAGGTGGTTTGGGTAATCGAGGGGTATCACCGATTGCTTTAAGCGAGTCTATCTTGGGCGACTTAATGTTTGGGCCAGCGAGTCACAGGTATATAAGGGGAACGGGTCAGATAAGTTTTAATGGGTCACGGGTCACGGGTCACTTGCACTTTACAGGGCGTCAGGTGTTTAGTGCCGAGCTTTTTATGCTTATTTAAAGCGGTTTTGTATGGACATACAAAAGTGAATTTTATGCACTTTTACGCACTTTTATAGAGAAATGCACATTATGTACTTTGTTGATGAGATTACACCTTCATTAAGTAAATAGGTACACTTTCATTCTTTTTTTTTCTCGATGACCATAAACTTTGGACTTTTTTGGACACATTAGTTTTTATTTTGATTTAAGCTACGCTTCTTCAATTTTTTTTTTTTTGTTAAGAAGACCCGGGCGCGAAACGATCTTTTGATCGTACATATGTAAAAGAGTGTACTTTGCCGCGTTGGCAATCGTACCCGATCGTGACTCGGAATAGACTGATTTATCTGCACGTCGGCTTCTGGCTCTTCTCCTTGCTTTGCTGGAAGGGAAATTTTTGTCCCAAAATCGGTTTCGCCCTTTTGGACTCATCGCGCGATTTTAACATTGCCACTATGTACATGGATGGTCAGACCATAGAGAGAATATGTATTAGCGGATCTCTCGCCAGTGGTACGCAGCGTTAGACCCTCTTCTGCCCGTCGGATGATTCCCCTCCAGAGGCCGCCTCACCAGATCTGGGACACTATCAACCATATATGTACAACGTCAGCTTACGGAGCTATCGTCCGATCGGATCTATGTAAACCATAGAGGAATACACAAAAAAAAAACGCTAGTGCATATTGGGATCAATAATGTACCAAATCTGGTTCATGTATCCTCTGAGGATAAACCAACCGGTGGGTGAAAACAATTTTGGGAACACGTACACCGCTTAGGCAAGTGCAGAGTGTATAATATGCTGTTTGATCAAATTGATCGATCGAAGTGGTAGGATCTGCACTTGCTAGTTCGACTTTGGAGAAGTGGAGAACCAGAAGTCGGCGTGCAGAATCTGTCCGTTACACCACAGATTAGGTGCAGTTCTTTTGAAACGGAATCCTAAACTGAAAAAAAAATAAACGGACTGTCAACGACGAATGTCCTTTGCGTGAAATGTACCCAATGATTTGCCTGCTAGATCTGCTAGGACGTAGTATGACGACCCGCTTTTTCCTCGGATGCGTGCTTTTAAGAAAGCTGGAGCCAGCTTAGCATTGAAGCCTTTCGAGAAGTCACTTTGAGCAAAGTTACGCCGATACACCTCGTCGCCTACTTTAAAATCTACTGGTTTTGACCTTGTGTTATATTGAGTAGCATTCTTCAGAAAACTTCTCTGGATGTTATGCTTCACCTCATCGCGTACCCCAGCCAACCTATCTGATCTCTGTAGAGACACATCCTCGCCGTTTATCATCTCCAGCTGTTTTAAAAGGGCATAATCCGACCCATGTTGAATCATGTTCTGTCCGTATAAAACAAAATAAGGACTACAGCCAAAGGAACTGTGCAGCGTTGCTCTTAATGAACAGGCTATACTGCTCAAATGGATGTCCCATTCGTTTTGACTTTTTGAGATATATGATCGGATAGCAGCGATGATGGAACGATTGACTCGTTCAGAGGAATTCGATTGCGGTGAATGTATAGCTGTGAACATGTGTCCAACCCCATATTTGGTAAGAAGACTTTCGAACTGTCGCTAATAATGGTTTCCGGAACACCATATAGATGGAAAATGTCCTTCTCTAAGAAGTCTATTATTGGCTTCGTGGTAAACCTTTTCAAAGCTTTTAGGAAGACATATTTCGATAGGTGGTCTAGGACAATAAATATGGCGACATTTCCGGACTTGGATCGAGGATAGGGACCCAGTAAGTCAACGAAGAGCTTCTGAAAAGGTCTTGATGTTTTGACTGGCTGACCCATAGGAGGTCTCAGTACGACATTTGGACTTTTCGTTGTCTTACATGTCTCACACGCTAGTACATAACTCCTCACGCCTTTAACCAGAGTCGACGCAGTTTTTCAAGCATTTTTCCAATCCCGCAGTGGGCTGCTTGAGGTGGATTATGGGAGTTAACTAAAATGTCTGGAACCAGACTTGATGGTACCCATAACTTCCAAGACTCGTTTTCTTGTTCTGGTGAACCTGTGGAGTGAGCTGTGCGTTTGTACACAAAACCGTCTAAGATCTTTATGTCAGGAAGTCTCGACTGATTGGCTATAAGGTCGTTCTTGAGAGTGTTGTATTGTTCAGAGAAAAAGTGGGGTGATTTCAGATCAACAATGGGAGCGATGTCCTCAAGTGCGCTTAAATCAGCTGTATCTCTTCGAGAGAGACAGTCTGGTACCACGTTATTCTGACCCTTGCGATGTTGGATGGTAAAATCAAAACCCTGAAGTTTCAACGCCCACCTTGCTAATCTTCCGGAGAGATCCTTCTGCCGCATCAACCACTGAAGGCTGGCATGGTCTGTTATGATGGTGAACTCGTGACCTTCAACGTACGGACGAAACTTTTTTACCGACAGCACTGCTGCCAAACACTCCTGCTCAGTGACAGAGTAATTTCGCTGTGCCTTATTTAGTTTTTGGCTCATGTAAGCAATAGGTTGTTCAACTCCCTCTTCATCCACTTGTGCTAGTACACTTCCGACACCATATTGACTGGCATCACATTGGATGATGAAGGGCCGACCAAATTCAGGCGTTCTGAGCACTGGGGCAGTAGTGAGTTTCGC
The DNA here is from genome assembly GCA_905220385.1 of Xylota sylvarum. Classification (NCBI taxonomy): domain Eukaryota; kingdom Metazoa; phylum Arthropoda; class Insecta; order Diptera; family Syrphidae; genus Xylota; species Xylota sylvarum. Next base: position 736,085 of record CAJMZQ010000056.1, on the reverse strand, counting down.
TTTTAACTCATCGAACGCTTCCTGCGCTTCGGAGTTCCATTGAAAAGATCTGCTCTTTTTGAGTAGATTAGTAAGGGGTGTTGTAAGGGAGGCAAAGTTTAGAATGAACTCGCGGTACCAGCCTGCCATTCCAAGGAAACGTCTAAGATGACGCACGGATTTCGGAGGAGGGAAATCCACGATCGCACTGATTTTCTCTAGATCCGTTTGCACAGAGCCATACCCTACGATATAACCCAAATATTTCACTGCTTTTAAACAGAATTTGCTCTTGTTAACATTGATCGTAAGACCTGCCTTCCTGATATGCAACGCCACTTCCTGTAACACGCACATATGTGAGTCGAGATCTTTCGATACCACTAACAGATCGTCGAGATAGACGAATACTTTTTCTCGTAGATGGTGTGGGATAACCTTATCCATCAACCTGCACATTGTTTGAGGTGCATTACACAGTCCGAATGGCATTACTGTATATTGGTAAAGAGGACGATTCGGAACTGTGAAAGCAGTCTTTTCGCGGGAGCTCATTTCTAAAGGGATTTGCCAAAATGCATCTTTCAAATCAATACTTGAAATGAACTCAGCACGCGGCAAACGACTTAAAATACCGTCAATGTGCGGAAGAGGATTGGCATCTTTTACGGTTAACGCATTTACTTTCCGGAAGTCTATGCAGAATCTAACCTTTCCTGGTTTCCGGATGAGAACAACTGGAGATCTATTCGATCTATCTCGGCGAACATTAGAGATTCAATCGCAGGTGATACGGGATAATGCCGTTGCTTAACAGGTGTAGCATTTCCTACATCAATATTATGCTCGAGCAAACTTGTTTTCATAGTCCTTCCTTTTCAAATGAAGGAAATACCGACTTGAGGTTTGTGAGTTGTTGTTGTTGATGGGGGGTAAGATGATGTACAGGTAGTTCGGATGGAGGTACAATGTCAATCTCACCAATAATATCTGGAGCAAGGTTGAAAATTCTCCAAAAATCGACTCCTAGATACAGATTTTGGCTCAGAGATGGAACGATAAAGATATTTAAAGGCTTGGTAATATTTCGAAACGTAACATCCACAGTGATGCTTCCGCGAACAGTCTGCAAACGACCCTCCGCAGTTTTAACAAAAGCATGGTACTTGCGTAAGTTTGCTCCAGACAACAGAACTTCTTCAGCCGCATCAGCTCCAAAACAACTAATGGTGGCTCCAGAATCCAACAATCCGATGACTTCTTTCCCAAGTATTTTGACGGTAGCGTAGGGTCTAACATCCACACCATTCTTGCTAAGATCTGCGCAAAGAAGGTACTTCCTCGTCTTTCGCACGTTCTTCCAGAAATGACGTAAACGCAAAGTTGACCGTTTTGGTCTAGGGTTCACGACAGTGAAGATTTTCGACCGGAGTTGTTCGTATTCACGTAATCTTTGGTGAAATGGCTTAGACGGATCAATACCATTAGCTTGTCTGCGTGGGTGAAGATGTAGGGAAGTTGATGGTTGAAATTCTGAGGTCTGGGTTTCTTTATCATATTGGATTAATTTAGGCGGGGATGCGGCCTGGTGTTGGTGGCCACATCCACTTTCGAGTTTTTCGAAGAAGAACATCTGGGACATTGTGGTTTATATACGGTTTGCGCCCCACAACTGTAGCAAAACACCTTTCTGGGTTGAACACAATCGATGTAAGTGTGCCCTTCTGATTCGCAATTCCAACAAAGCAGAGGTTTCTTTGGCCGCTCAAGTTCTGCTACCTCTTCCTCTACAGAAGGCTCGAAAACAACTTCGGAGACAAATTTCCGTCGAGGAACGTTTCGATTGAAATTTCCACGGTGCTTCTCTTGCATGAAATGTTCATGTCGATGGCATGCTTTCCTCAGATCGGCTATAGAACGCATTGAAAGATGTAGAAGCTCATGACGCAAGTCAGGTTATAAGTTGCGGGTTAAAATTTCTAGAAATTGGTTGTCAGATAGGGGTACAGTCAAACGATCGGCTATCGAGGTCACCACGTCGAGGTAATCATCAAATGACTCCCGTTCTCTCTGCTTCCTGCTCCGAATCATTTCAATGATGTCGAAATCGGTGCGAAGATCAGAGTACTGCAGTCGCAATGCATCACAGAGGGCAACCCATTCGATGGACTGTTCTCGTTTGTTTCTTGAGATTTCTGCAGAGTAAAACGAAGTCTCCATTCAAGGTATGGTTTGTTAGGGCCTCAATTCTATAAATAAATTCCTCGGCTGTAATTCCATCATTGGAACCATCAAACTTGACATTCCAGTTCAGGATGATGCTTGACACTTTGTGGGGGTTGGAAGAAATGCCTTGGTAACTTGGATCGTTACATGACCTAATTGGATTAGATCGAAGATTTTTCAATGGTGGTTGATTATTCTGATCCGTCCAGTTGGTTCGATCAGTCATAGGCGTATTTGGGGGAGTTGCATTTGCAGAATTAAAACTGAGATACATATGAAATAAACTTTCTATGGACTTATTCATGGACTCCAAATTCCTTTGTCTATCTTCTTCCATCTCTTGCCTAACAAGCTTACGAATAGTTTCATGATGCTGACTAGCATTATCGAGAGGAAGAGACAAATTGCAACGAGATTTGGATGAACTTGGGTTTTGGGGAAAAGACAAATCTGGGTGTACCGCATTACTTTTAACTGCGGAAGAGACTCTACTGTTTATGATGCTTGGATCACGAAGGCTCCAGTCCACAGTATTATAAGTTGTTGTTGAACGGGTACTATTGCGAGGTGCTGAATCGAAAGTGACATCTCTAAACGTTGGCTCAACACGACCGATATTTTCGCGACAGACTGGACAAGAGTTCGAATCCTTAAGCCAGCTAGTTAGACAAAGTTTGTGAAAAGTATGACCGCAAGGTGTTTTTTCTGTATCCGCTGCTGAAGTGAAAGGGTCCTGACATATAACGCAGGATATATGAGCTTGTTCATCAGGGAACTCAGTTAAATTTTCACTACTGTGTCTCACGGCCATTGTTAAATAATTATTAAAACACGATAAGATATAGATATGTATAAGCGATATATGATACGAAAAGATATTGGATAAGATGAGATAAGATGCTTTACGGTAAGATAAGATATAAAATTAGATAAGATACGGTAAGATACAAGATACGATAAGTGTAATAAGTTTCAAAAATTTTAGAAAAAAAAATTAATTCATGAATATGTGTCTCATTTCGAAGGCTAAGATGTATGTGGTTCGTACAGATTTAGGGTAATGTTAGAGATTAGGTAAACTGTGACTGAAACTATCTATGTATGTGACTTATATGAATGGGCTATTCGCGTTGTATTGTCGAGGTCGTTACACCAAGCATTGAGTTCTCAATGTTACGCAATTCCAGGACGATTTGGCGAATAAAGCTATTGACGAAAAAAAAAGTGAAATGCATGTCGAAAAGGTTTGATCAGTGACCCTGGTCGTTTTAAACCATCGAATTGTTTGGTTTAGAAAACGCAATTCCAACGAGTTTGATCATATATGAACGAATGAAAAATTAAGCTACGGTTTGACCCACAAAATTTGTGTGCCCCACGTTGGGCGCCATTTATGTAATGGAGGATGCAACGATGTAAATTTTGTGCCTCACATTGCCCGCCATTTAGGTAATGGAGGATATAGTGAGGATGAAGTGAGGAGGGAAGTTGTCTATATAAGAGACGAAAAAACTTTTGGGGAAGGTGGACTAAGGTTGGGTTAGAGGGGAAAGGAAAGGAAAAGGAGTTCTCGGTGACTCAGGTGCGGGGTGCATGCCTTGCTGGTCTCAGCTTAAGCTCGTCGGAGGGTGGATTCTTGCACAAGAGCTTCCAGAGTATCACCACTACACAAAGAATTGCATGCAACGATATATGTATAATGACTCTACGAATATAATAACCAAAAAAAACTCTATAGCCAAAAAACTCTAAAACAAAAAAAAAGTAGCCCTAACATAACCTTGGGAGGAACAGGTGTTCGTCCTCCAAGCAGGTCTATACCCACCCTACCATGTGCCAATATCTGCTTTAATATTTTGGCACCCTAAAGGAAGCCCTATGCTATCCTTTACATTACTTCTGTGACCACCATCTTTGCCATCGAAATGAGACACTAACGAATTTTTATCTCAAAAAGACATATTCATTTTATTAAATAAAAAAGATATTTCCAAAAATACATATATGTAAGTACATATTCAGTTTAATTTAAGAAATAAAATTAAAGTTTTTATCATAAACGAAAACAGAATAATTCAATCAATATCGAAAGATAAGCGTGGTTTGGTGTCCTGAATAGTATATGTAGACCTTTCCCGTCTACTCCAATTTATTGAAAACTTCCTTTAATTTATATACATAGGTATGCGTGTGATTTGTGAAAGAAAAGACTAAGTGACTTACCTGGTCATCCGCGTCGTCAGGCCTGTCGATGAGGATTCTCCAGTTGTTGTAATCTGTTTTATTTTCCTTATTTTCAATTGTTTAACTGGGGTACAAAATATTTCCCCGCATAGTTACACAAGCACACACACACACACACAGTGAGAAATGGGGGAGTGATAAAAACCAAACTACTCTATCCCGGTATTACATATACAAAAATCGAATAGTAAAAATTTTAAATTAATAGTAAAAAAAAAACAACTAATAATTCGCTCTTTAATCTAACCGGCTGATTAATTCATCACGCCGCTTCTTGCGGATATTCGGGAGAGACGGTGGATTAACAGGATCGTCACTGATTAGGCACTGGAGGTAATCGGGAAAACTGTCGGCAAGTCAACACTGCTGATCAAGTTTTTTTTTTTTTTTGTGCGTATTTTTTTTTCTCTCTCCACTGGTTCGTTGGCTGATTAGAGGGGGTCTTTTGATGATCCGTTCGAGGATCGGCAGGGGAGAAGCGGCCGATTATCTCTATGTTTTTTTTTTCGTTTTAATTATTACAGGTGGTTTGGGTAATCGAGGGGTATCACCGATTGCTTTAAGCGAGTCTATCTTGGGCGACTTAATGTTTGGGCCAGCGAGTCACAGGTATATAAGGGGATCGGGTCAGATAAGTTTTAATGGGTCACGGGTCACGGGTCACTTGCACTTTACAGGGCGTCAGGTGTTTAGTGCCGAGCTTTTTATGCTTATTTAAAGCGGTTTTGTATGGACATACAAAAGTGAATTTTATGCACTTTTACGCACTTTTATAGAGAAATGCACATTATGTACTTTGTTGATGAGATTACACCTTCATTAAGTAAATAGGTACACTTTCATTCTTTTTTTTTCTCGATGACCATAAACTTTGGACTTTTTTGGACACATTAGTTTTTATTTTGATTTAAGCTACGCTTCTTCAATTTTTTTTTTTGTTAAGAAGACCCGGGCGCGAAACGATCTTTTGATCGTACATATGTAAAAGAGTGTACTTTGCCGCGTTGGCAATCGTACCCGATCATGACTCGGAATAGACTGATTTATCTGCACGTCGGCTTCTGGCTCTTCTCCTTGCTTTGCTGGAAGGGAAATTTTTGTCCCAAAATCGGTTTCGCCCTTTTGGACTCATCGCGCGATTTTAACATTGCCACTATGTACATGGATGGTCAGACCATAGAGAGAATATGTATTAGCGGATCTCTCGTATCGTCCGATCGGATCTATGTAAACCATAGAGGAATACACAAAAGAAAACGCTAGTGCATATTGGGATCACTAATGTACCAAATCTGGTGCATGTATCCTCTGGAGATAAACCAACCGGTGGGTGAAAACAATTTTGGGAACACGTACACCGCTTAGGCAAGTGCAGAGTGTATAATATGCTGTTTGATCAAATTGATCGATCGAAGTGGTAGGATCTGCACTTGCTAGTTCGACTTTGGAGAAGTGGAGAACCAGAAGTCGGCGTGCAGAATCTGTCCGTTACAAAACGGCGGTGCATTTATGTGTGTGTGTGTGAATTCGCGACGGTTTGTTTACAAGCTGTGTTGTGTGGTGCGTAAGTAAGAACGGCTGCACGCATTCAATTTCGTGTGCAGCTGATTGAGTAAGATGTGTGGACATATTGTTACGGTGAAGTGTGTGCATATTGGATTTGTGTGAAAGGAAATAATTGAACTGTAGATAATTTTTTTTTTTGTTTGCAAAATGTCTCATGCGATTTGTGTAGGGTATGATATGCGGTGTGTTGAATTTTTTTTTTTTGAATTGTGTTGTGTAGAAATGAGTGTGGATTAATTATGTATGTATATATGTGTTGAAATTTAAGATGATTAGAGAATTTATATGTAAGTTCATTATTATGATGATTATTTTGAAAAAAAATAAATGAATAATTTTGAGTAATCCGGAATTTTCCTTTATATCCGTGTATGTGTGGGGTTTAGTTGATTATAGTTGATTTGTATTAACTCAGTGTTATTTTTGTAGTATAAAATTAGTGATAGCGAATAATAGAAAGTCCGATATTCAAAACGTTATAATTTATTAACTCTTCTATTTCTATCAAGACAAAATTAAGTAGACAGATTTCCCACTGGTTCGATAGAGGGAACGATGTTTCGCGCTTGGTGGTTGCTAGATAAGAGAGCGAGCAATTGCATTGCATATCAGCATGAGGCTAACCATTGCCAAAAATGTAACGTTTCTTATGTATTGCCATGATCAGGCGGGTTGCAATCATGTAATTGATATCAATGAGAGAAATTGTGTAAAGCGATACGGAAAGCCTATATCGAACCATAGGGTAAATAAGCAAATGTTTATGATTAATATTTACAGATTAGTTATTTAAGTTTTAGTTTACAATTCAATAATAATTTAAGTATTTAATTCAATAGTAAGAATAGTTTTAAGTTTAGTTAAGTTATTCATTTCCAAACATGCCGCCCCCCCTGAAGTAATTTCAGGAACATGGTAGGATGGCAATCTTTGTGATTGGGCGTTTAAAAACTCCGCTGCTGGTACGAACTGAGACCACTCGTACATGACCATCTTTCCCTGGGTGAATATCTTCCACACGCCCAAGAGACCATTTAGAGGGAAGTACATTGTGCTCCTTGAGGACAACTAAATCACCAACTCGGAAATCTCTAGTCACGATTCTCCATTTAGGGCGCTGCTGATGTTATGTAGTCGGAGTGCCACCGTTGCCAAAAATCCTTGCATCATATTTTGGACAAGTTCCCATCGACCCAAACGATTAGGCGCAACCTCCAAATAGCTTAGTTCCGGTACTGCGGAATACGGCCTTCCTATAAGAAAGTGAGACGGAGTTAAAGGATTTAAATCTGAATCAGAAATTGCACAAAGGGGCCTAGAATTTAACAATGCTTCAATTTGGGCAAGCAAAGTGGACATTTCCTCAAACGTGAGGATGTTATTCCCTACTACTCGACGGAGATGTTGCTTAACACATTTCACCCCTACTTCCCAGAGTCCGCCGAAATGGGGACTATGTGGAGGAATGAACTTCCATGATATGTTATCTGCAGCCAGTGTTGTAGATATGACGTCGTTGTGCTCCTTTGATTTGACCAGTTTTTGGAGTAAGCGAAAACATTTGACACAATCATGTACAATCTTGCGAATTAAATTTCTGCAACCTAAGATCCAGAATTCCTGTCGTACCAGCGAGAATAATTCCGAAATACCTGCATGTAGAAACTTGAAATGAGCATCCCGAAGAACCAGTTGCGTCACCTGATGACGTTTCGGTAGGATAATTGGATGCTTTATGCTAAAAGATACATGTACAGCATTGGCAATTCTTCCTCCAACTCGAAGCAATCCTACTTCATCAACGAAAGGCGATAATGAAAACAATTTAGATCGACTGGAAACATGGTTTTTAGATTTTAGCGCACAAATTTCATCCCTAAACACATTTTGAGCTCATAGCAGACAGGTTTGCTTAGAGTGGAGAAGCTCAGGAGATGAAAGGTAGCTTTTTTTGCGATTCCTAGAAGGTAGTCTGCAATTTCGACCAAAGCGAAGGATAAACGCAACGACACGAACTAACCTGGTCCACGAAGATACTTTATCGACTAACACTTCCAAAAAATGTTGATGCACAAACGTTGTGTTTTCCGCCATAGGTTTCTTTCTTTCTTCCGGTACATTCTCTAGTCTGCAAACATCCATGCTGGACCCTTCCACCAAATCTCCAACTGCAGCAACCTTTTTGGTTCGATTCCTCTTGAAGCACAGTCTGCGGGGTTTTCTTCGGAGCGAACATAATTCCATGCGGAGCGAGGTAGAACGTCGAGTATTTCCCATGTACGGTTTGCCACAAAAATATTCCATATACGAGTAGGAGAAGAAAGCCATGCTAAGACGATCTGGGAATCACAAAATGCGAAGGTTTAATAAGCGACATAAGAGAAAAGCCCCGCTAAGTTCAAGTCGAGGAATAGTCAACTGCTTCACAGGTGCAACGCGGGTTTTGGCAGCAACAAGGTGAGTTTCGATGTCACCATTTTCGGAGATAATGGAATTCCATTTGTCAGCTACTTCAGCAGGCAAAGAATCGTCCCATCCGATCTTGGTTTCGTGCACCCTAAGCTCCTGAAACAGTATTTTTAGCAAAATAGTGGAAGGAGCCAGGAAGCCCATTGGATCAAAGATTTTTGCAACTTCCGACAAAAGATTTCGCTTAGTGGGTGAAGACGTCTTGTTTAAGGATATCTTAAAAGTGAAGATGTCACGGTAGGGGTTCCACACTAGTCCGAGGACCTTTGTCCAATTATTCGCACAATCGAGGTCTAAAGAAATCGTCTGGTTACAGGCGGTACCCTTCCATATCGGCCAACAGTTTGAACTCCATTTACTGAGCTGCAAACCTCCAAGGGATAACAATTCAACTACTTGCTCTTTTAATTTTAACACCTCAGATACCGAATCCGCACCTGTTAGGATATCATCCGCGTAAAAGTCGTGCAAGATCGAATGCGATACAATAGGGTACTGATCCTGGTAATCTATAGCTAATTGCCGAAGTACTCTCATGGCCAAAAAGGGTGCAGGTGATGTGCCGTAGGTTACTGTGCATAACCGAAAATGAGAAATAGGATCATGTGGACTTTCTCTCCAGACGATACGTTGAAAGTCACGATGTTTCACATTGACCCAAATTTGTCGAAACATTTTAACAATATCAGCACAAAAGACATATTTGTGCATTCGAAATCTCATGCAAACATTCATTAAATTACGCTGAAGTGGAGGTCCTATGTGCAACATTTCATTTAGACTTAGTCCATTCACATCCTTGTGAGAACCATCGAAAACGACACGTATTTTATTAGTTACGACTGCATGATGCGGTAAATAGAAGACTTTTCCCGAAGTAGGCTCGATTTCATTTTGCGGAATACGTTCCATGTGGCCTAACTCCTGGTAGACCTTCATAAACTTACAATATTCTGAACGAAGACTTTCACAACGGGAGAAACGACGTTCCATAGCTGATAAACGAGATAATGCGCCCGAAATAGTATTAGCGAGTTCGACTTCACTTTGCCGAAATGGCAATTCCACCATATATTTACTATCAGGTGCTCGAGAAAATGTGTCAGAGAAATGTGTATCCGCAAAATCCTAATTTTTCGGAGTTGTAAGATTGTGAGGAAGTTCCTCAATTTCCCAAAACGATTTAAGTAGAACGTCTAAGTCCTGTGCAATTCCAACATGCATTGAAACAATTCCTTGGTCTGGCATATTGCCAGCTATGACCCAACCGAATGCCGTATTGTGTGCAATTATATGTCCCTTTTCATTTCTGCGATGACCATCACGCAAACTCCAGGCTTTGTCAGATCCCAGCAATATATCAATCGATCCTGGTGTATTGAATGAAGAATCAGCTAATTGGAGGTCTTTCAGCAGTAAAGGATTACCAAAATCGAAAGGAAGTAGAGGAGTTTTCGACGTAATTTTATTGAGAATGTACGCCTCGACTTTCATTGTGTTCGAGTCAAAACGAGAGTGTAAGTTGAGTGTTACAACACCGTGTGTAACACCAGCTTCGAGAGAAGAAATCCCAGAAATAGATAATCGGGCATGCCGACGACGAATGCCTAACCTTTTCACGCAACTTTCTGTCACAAATGATACTTGCGATCCAGTATCAAGTAATAAACGACATAATTGAGGTTTTCCTACCGCATCAATTATCTTTACCACAATAGTTGGTAAAATACCAGAAGGACGAATCTGATTATGCATGTGATTACTCACAATCGTTAATGAAATGTTAGAAGACGAAGAATTTCCTGCACCCGAAGTCTCAACTTGATAAGCTTCATCAGGTGGTGAATTATAATTATCTAGGTGCACTAAGGTGTGATGGCGAGTGTGACATTGGGAACAGCGAGCCCTTACTCGACATCGTGACGAAGAATGCTTGGTGCCTAGACAATTGTAACATAGTTTTTGATCCCGGACGAAACTACGACGAGAGGTAATAGACATGGCTAGAAACTGCGAACATTGAGGCTGGAGATGGTTTTCTTTACATTTGGGGCACGACGACTTCGACACAGCAAAACTTTTAACATTATTTGGCACGTTTGTCGACCGCGACACATTTCTGATTACCCGATTTTTACATTCACTGGCCTCTAAAGCATCACACCTGTCTTCTAAAAATTCTAATAATTCTTGGACGGTGGAATCTTCCGAATTTTTATTTTCCAAAGCCCAAGCTTTTCGCGTTCCGATGTCCGTTTTGTTAAGTAGTAGGTAAATTAACCACGGATCTCTACTTTCACACTTAATCGCGTTTAACCTGCGAATTACCTCAACCGCATTGTCCACCAGCTTACGTAAATGCGCACCATCTGGGAGCGTAACCGACGGTAGTTTCAGGAAACTTTCAATGTACGCATTGATTATGTACAAAGGCTTGTTATACCGATGCTCGAGTTTTTCCCAAGCCTGAAGATAGTTCGAATCCGCGATGTCTAAATGTTTTAAATAGCGCAATTTTTGTGCACCTGGCAGATTACCTTTGCAATCAATGCTGCCTAAAAACATGTCGCGAAACCCTGGCCACTCGCGATAATCACCAGAAAACGGTGGTAATTTAATTGGTGGTAATTCTACCTCCAAAGACGGTTTTGGATTTGAAGTAGATGGCTGAGGATTCTTAAGAAGAGTCTCTAACAAAGCGGCTTGTTGCTTAACTAAGTGTTGTGTAGAAGCCACATCCACTTCATCACGCGCGGGAAGTCTTTTACGAATAGCTTTAACCAATGCACCTTTAGTCGCCATATATTCCGATTCGGTCACTGCAAAGTCTGCTTCTGGATCACCGTAACCTTCTTCGGAATGGAACACAAGGAGATCATTTTGGTTCCTACGAAACTCTTTCCACGTGTCTTCCAAACGTTCTAGACGCGCTTCAAGAACCTCCAGCTCGACTTGGTCCCCAAGATCCGGCACTAGATTGTGTGCTCGTGATATTGTTCCCTTTAAATGTCCTCGCAATTGCTTTAGCACATCCATTATAATGATTATGGGGCAAAACCGATTACGAAACACGTGCTACCTATTGAGAAACCTCACACTGGTACAAATAGCAAATTCTAACCAGAAATTCACCCAGAACTCCTTAGCAACGACGTACAGGAATGTCGAAAATAATCCAACGATGATAAATATAATCCAAATCACAGCAGATGAGAACAATAAATCACTGATACGTATGTTACCTTCTTACTGTTCCAATCAAATTGATCGTGCAGCAGCAACTAGCAACCACCCGAAATACTATACATACATATGTATGCGCAAAAACAACGAAACGAAATATTTAATCTAATTTATTTAATTCGACTAAACGAAGGACCAACTTTGATAGCGAATAATAGAAAGTCCGATATTCAAAACGTTATAATTTATTAACTCTTCTATTTCTATCAAGACAAAATTAAGTAGACAGATTTCCCACTGGTTCGATAGAGGGAACGATGTTTCGCGCTTGGTGGTTGCTAGATAAGAGAGCGAGCAATTGCATTGCATATCAGCATGAGGCTAACCATTGCCAAAAATGTAACGTTTCTTATGTATTGCCATGATCAGGCGGGTTGCAATCATGTAATTGATATCAATGAGAGAAATTGTGTAAAGCGATACGGAAAGCCTATATCGAACCATAGGGTAAATAAGCAAATATTTATGATTAATATTTACAGATTAGTTATTTAAGTTTTAGTTTACAATTCAATAATAATTTAAGTATTTAATTCAATAGTAAGAATAGTTTTAAGTTTAGTTAAGTTATTCATTTCCAAACAATTAGAATTTTAATATCAATAACGTTTTACCGTCGGCTTTTGAAGTTCGAATCTCTGTTGTATGAATGCCAGTGGGTGTCTCCATCGATGATGAAATGCGATATCTGTGATATAGAGATGAGAATTCAAATATTCAAATAATTGCGCTGTTTTCGTATGTTTTGTTTGACGGAAGTAAACAAATTTTTGTAATGGGTCTTTTGATTTCTCCATTCGGTGTTTTAAGTGTGACTACTCGAATCAAGTCATCTGCTCCTGGGTGCGTATCGATGATACGTGCTAGGTTCCACTTTGCCGGTGGTAAATTGTCATCCTTGACCAGGACTAGATCTCCGATCGTGGGCCGGTGTTCGATGTTGACCCATTTCGGTCGTTGTTGCAGACGGACTAGGTATTCCGATGTCCACTTCTTCCAGAAGAGCTGTTGCAGTTTTTGGACTCGCTGCCATCGTTGTAGATGTCCTACTTGGATGTCTGATAAGTCAGCTTGGGGGATGGTGTTGAGAGCTCGCCCGATGACTAAGTGACCGGGAGTGAGTGCTGCGAAATCGTGCGGATTGTCAGTCATCGGACAAAGAGGCCTCGAATTTAGACATGCTTCCACCTGATGCAGAAGCGTGGTGAGTTCCTCAAAGGATAATGTCTCGACACCGATGATCCGTTTGAGGTGGTACTTTACCGATTTCACTCCAGCTTCCCAAAGTCCGCCGAAGTGAGGGGAAGCCGGAGGAATAAAATGCCACTGCAAACCTTCCTTTGCGATCGTTTCTGCAACATCCTTCCAGTCGAATTTGGCCTCTTCCAGCGACTTCTTCAACATGTTGTTGGCTCCCACGAAGGTCGTCCCATTGTCGCTGAACATGTGCGAACAGAGTCCTCTTCTGGCAGTGAATCTTCGCAATGCTGCAATAAAAGCCTGTGTGGTTAGGTCACTTACCAGCTCAATGTGTATGGCCTTAGTAGCTAGACACACAAATATGGCAAAATACGACTTGTAGGTCTTGGCTCCTCGACCCTTCCATGCTTTGACGTCGATTGAGACACGCGGACTCTTGGAGCAGGTAAGTTACCCATGAGTTGGTGTGACGGCTTTGCTCTATGCCGAAAGCATGTGGTGCATTTGTTGATACACCCCTTCACGTAGGTCTTGAACTTCACGATCCAGTACTCGCTCCGTAGATAAAATACCGTTTGTTGCAACCCTCCATGTAGCGTTCTCAGATGCGCGTCGTGTATCAGCAGTTTGGTGAAATGATAATTCCCTTCAAGGATTATTGGATGGCGTTGTTCGAACGGAGGCTAAGCGTGTTCCAACCTACCTCCAACTCGCAAGATACCGTCCGAGTCAGTGAAAGGGCAAAGGGATTTCAAAGCCTTGACTTTAGTGTCCACAGCGAACATGTCCGATTGCACGAGTTTGACTACAAGGAGAGTGGCAACATGAAGTTCGGTTGGAGAAAGTACCTGCAAATTCCTAAATTCAGGCGATTTTTGATAAAACGTAGACAATATGCTATTATTCTGATCAGTCGCTTTAATTTTGATTGTTGGGTTATTAAAATTTTAAAATTATTTGATACCTGCATGACCGCATGAACTTTGATAGTACGCTTTTCCGCATCTGTGGTTAGGCTCGTTGGCTGATGTGGACACTTGAAATCCCAGGTTTCGCGAAGAAAATCCGGTCCATGCCACCAAAGGTTGTTGGAATGCAAGGCGGAAGGCATTACTCCCCTTGACGCCAGATCTGCGGGATTCAGTTCACTGGGAACGTGTTTCCAACTGTCGGGTTTGACTAACCGTTGAATTTCAGCGACCCGGTTATTCACGAATGTGACCCACTTGGTTGGAGGAGCGGCGATCTACGACAAGGTTATTGTCGAATCAGTCCCCGCGTCTGCTTCACGTCGGGTAGCTCTAAAACTCTGGATGTGTAGCTCATTAGAGTTGCAAGAATAACTGCTCCACAGAGTTCAAGTCGTGGTAGAGGTTGCGTTTTTACCGGGGCGACTCTGGTCTTCGACAAAAGCAAATGCACGTGGATCTTATCGTTGCAATCGAGAACCCGAAGATAAATCGCTGTACCGTAGGCCTTCTAGGAAGCGTCACTGAATCCATGAAGCTCTCTTTGCTTCTGCGTGTCGTGTGTGCGGATCCAACGAGGAATGCGAATCCTTTCAAGCTGCGCCAGTTCTTCGCGAAAGACGTTCCACTCTTTCTTGAATTCCGGTGAAATCGGATCATAGCAGTTTAGGTTTACGAGTATCTGGTCTAGAATCTCGCGTTACTGACCCATTTTCTTAAATTGAAACCTCCAGATGATAACAAACCTTTGACCTGATGACGCCTAACCATTGTTTCTTCGACAGTACCGGCTCCAGCAAAGATGTCATCGACATATACGTCCTCCTTCACCATACGTGCGCCCAAGGGAAACTTGTGTGCTTCATCCGTTGCCAATTGGTTTAGAGATCGAATAGCCAGATAGGGTGCACATGTTGTCCCGAAAGTGACTGTTTGAAGACGGTGTACCTCGATATGCTCGTTGTCACCATCACGCCAGAAGATCAATTGGTAATACGAGTCTTCAGAACTTACGCGGATTTGCCGATACATTTTTTCGATGTCTGCGGTGAAGGTATGTTTGTGTCTTCTCCACCTCAAAACAATGTCAATAATATCCTTTTGTGTTTTAGGTCCAGTCATCAGATGTTGATTTAAAGACGTCCCGTCCGTTGTTTTGGCCGCAGCATCGAAGACGACCCGGAGTTTCGTTGTGGAACTGGACTCCTTGAAGAAAGCGTGATGAGGAGTCCTAAGTACCCCATCGTTGACGAAATCAACCTCCTTCATATGGCCCAGTTGTAAGTATTCGTTTATACACTCTGAATACCGCTTGTAGTAGTGTAGGGTTTATCCGGAACCGTCGTTCCAGTTGAGCAAACCTACGCAAGGCTCCTTCCTTCGAGGATCCTAGCCCAGGTTTGCTCCCTCCTCTAAATGGCAATGACACCTCATAGCGTCCGCTAGCCAGTCTTTTGGTTGTTGCGTGAAAGTATTCCTCGCACACCTGGTCTTCATGGGTTTGGTGTTCTTTAAAGGGTGCCTCTTCCATCTCCCAAAATCGTTGCAGTTGACGGTCGACATCCATCACTTGAAGAAAGCTCCTAATGCAACGATTTGGAGCAGGTCCACTTCGTCCGGCTTGTAGAAAGTTGGGTCCGCAAGATGCAATCCATTGATGTGGCTCCATTCCGTTTGTCTGAGTCGTTTGGCCGGAAGAAGCCCAGTCAGCGTGCTAAAAATCAACGCGCGGGTGCTGGTCTCGTAATTTGAATATAGAGACCCCAGTGTGAGGTCAACGTAGCCGTGACAAGCTCCGCTGCTGACCAGGCAGGCGAGTGTGGTTGTGTGGGAGTATGTGTGTGTTGGGTGGTCGTAAAAGCGTTAGGCGCTGTTGTGTAGTGTTGGGTGTTTTGTGTGTGTGAACCTAGTTGTGTGTGTGTAGGGGGGTTTATATGTAGCAGGGAATGGTGAGGCTGCTGGCAAAAGTAGCACCTAATCCTACTTGGGCACTGGTGTGTAGCATGGCTGTATGCTAGGCAATTTTCGCATACCCCCATGTTGCTAACTGCCCTTCTACGCGAAGCAATGTCCATTTTTAGAAAACGGTTACATGTTCGCAAAGCATGTACACCTTTGTTGCACATCTTGCAACTAAATTGCCCTTTTTTCACTTGCTTAGCAAGAAAAGTGTTGGCGTTATATCCATGCACGGGGTTTGTTGGTGCTCTGGCAGTCTTAATGGATTTGCCTTCCTGTTGCTGACCAACTGCCTCCAACGTTCTAAACCTAGCTTCTAGGAACACGCAAAATTCTTTAAAAACGGGTAATTCTTTTCCCATCCCTAGTTTTTCCTCCCAAAGTTGTTGGGTTAGTGTGGGAAGTTTCTTGACCATGCAGAATATTAAGATAACATCCCGATATTCCACAGGTACTTCAAGATTTCTTAAAGAATGACGACATTCCACCGATGTATCCAGCAGTTTTTTAATGGATGGGGCAGTCTCATGCAGAATTGTCTCTTGCCCGAAAAAGATCTTAAGCTGCGCATTTACGAGCCACGCTTATGGTCATAACGCGAAGTGAGGATTTCCCAAGCTGGCCTATAATTCCCATTATCTATTGCTAAATGTTGCAGGAGACGCTCAGCCTCATCCCGCAGATTGGACTTTAAATAGTGCAACTTTTCTACCTCTGATAATGCCTTGTTCGTATGGATAAGCGAAACGAAAAGATCATGAAAGGATCTCCAACTTTCGTAGTCTCCAGTAAAGACTGGTAAGTTTATTTTCGGCAAACGAATTATGTTTTTATCACTAGCAGTACTTAAAGTAGCACTTACCGGAGTCTCAACAGTTGTTTGGAATCTGTCCAGGTTATCCAATAACGCTGTCTTGTAGTCAAAGTAGCATTCCTTTATTTTATAATAGATTTCCTCTAATTCCGCTTCCTTTCCAGATTCAGCCGACGAAATTCCATCGATGTTGTGTTGGGTGCTAGCCTTAAAATTCTCTTCCAGCGTCGAGATTCTGTTGGTGACATAGTTTTTGGATCTATCCTTCGGCGAACGTTTCCCGAAATTCTCGTAATCCTTTGTGATTTGCTTTAGCAGATTCTTCTGCAGTTTCAGTGCGGAGCTCATGATTAAAAAAGACAGCGGTAAGAGAAAAAAAATCAAAATTCGAAAATGTGGGTGTATTTCAACTTACGTGTCTTTCAGAATCCTCAGATCGACGATCTGCAGCGGAATTTTAATTAAAACAAATTAAATTGGACTGGCGGATGCCCGGTAATTCAACGGCTCGATGTCCAGTAATGCACGGATGCACCAACGGAGTCTGTACGGTTGCAACGGATTAACGGCTGCAGCAGATTCACGCTTGCAACGGACTCAACGGTGGATGTGCTGTTGTACGTGGATCCAACGGAGTGCAGAACTGTGTACCGGAACAATCCAACGGTGAAGGCACAAAGTGAATTAATTGCACTTTAATTGCACTATCTTTATGAAGGTAAAATTGCGCGACGCGGGAAACCGTTTTGCACTTTTAAAAACTCACTTATATGTCTTATTATAATATTTTAAATGTAACTAAATGTATAATATTTGTCTTGGTTTTTATTTTCTAGTTCACACACGGATTAATAACTATTAATCAATTAAAGGCTCGAAGGACCATGTAAAAAATCCAAAAGGGGAGAAATGAAAAGTCAAAGAAATAGTTTTACACTTGTAGATTCAATTTCTTTTATTTTACTACTTTGGAATAATTACTTTTAACTTGCAAACCACACTCGATCACAATTGAATTTGAAGTGATGATATTGTACAATGTGTTATTTGACATTAATAGTTTTTACGTTAACGTTAATTATTGTTTTGTATACGTTTTTGTTTGTGGATAAAGTAGATTTTTGAATTGACTGATTTTATAATTTAAAAGTGAAGTTACTAATAAAAATATTAAAAATTATAAATGTTTCTTTTAAATTCAAACAATGCCCATGGATGGAATAAAGAGAATGCTTGTTACCGAAAGGTATCACAAAACAGTTATTGGAGATGGAACACTTCTGGAAAAGAAGATTGATGAAATAATCATCATCTTTACGGATGGGTTCATGGTGGATGGCAGAGCGGGGGTAGGTATCTTCTCAAAAGAACAGGAACTAGCCTGTCACATTAGTCTGGGAAAATATGTGTTCATAAGCTCAATGAATGCACATCTCAATATGAGATGACTCTGGTCTGGGTGAGAGGGCACGTAGAGACTGAGGGCAACGAAAAGGCGGACTCTCTAGCAAAGTAAGGGTCAACCTTGAAGCTCTTTGGTGCGGAACTATTTGCTGCAATTGGCAAAGGTATGGTAGAGCACCTAATTAGCAACTGGGCAGCGGTAGAATGCCAGAGAAAGTGGGTCAGGCATGGAAGGTTGCAGGTAGGCGAAAATGGCTATTAAAATGCCGATTGGTACCACTCATAGAGAGGTTTTAAGTTTAGGGCGAAGAACACTGAAATGGGTGCTAGCGTTATCTACAGGTCATGAACATTTCGGGTATCACGTAAAGAAGATGGGTCTTCTGGAGGATGACACCTGTGAACTATGTGTGTCTGGAGGGACCACATATGTATATTGTGTCAATGTCCGGCGCTATATAGTAGAAGAAGTGAATCGGTCATTACAACGCGATGATACACTGATTGTGAATAAACTTTTACACCAAAATCTCTGATTAATTGTCACTATTCGTTTGAGGATATCACTCATGTATTACATATATCTACAGTGGATCAATAAAGAAGATGTGGCAAATATATGTAATAGCAACCGTAGTTCGTGGTTCCTTTGAGTTCTCTACCCTTCTCCTTGTTTAATACAAATAAAACTGTCTTATAGTAACTTATGTATATAAATGTACACTTTGATAGTTTTTAATCTCAACTCTAGAGACTTGAGAAGTTTGCGCAAGACTTGCATGGTGTCTCTTGCCACAGATTCAAATTCATTTCATATTGTTTGTGCAATCATACCTTCAACGACAGTCGATGATTCTAAGGGCGCACTAATAGCCGTCCGTGAGAATGCTATACTCCAAACCACAAGTAGAATCATTTCAATTGGAATCGTAAGTGTGTTTAGATAGACTCGGACTATACAGTAATTAATACTTTGTATGCCGTCCGTTACTACTTGAGCAGACAATGACAAGTACGAACAAATAACGACAACACGACCCGACGATATTATTTTCAGACGACAAGTGTTTTACAATATTCCCTTTGCGCTTTCGATTTCAAGTTCACATTCTCTGCTACTAAGTACAGAGCGGCAACTAACTCGTATTGAATGTTCCAACTGAAATATGAATGCGTTGAAGATTTTATATCCAAAAGTTTAAACCCCCAGCCAGATGTCACTACAGTAAACGGAAACCGCACAGCGATTATGGCGAGCCCTGATACAATTGTGTAAATAAAAGTGAGAAGCAATTACAGGATTTTATACTACATAATTGTGTTATTAATAAAATTTATTTTATTAACAGAATAATAAAGTTAATTAAATATCAGATTTGTCAACACATCTATCTATTTATCTAATAATTGCAGATATCACCCCCCGAACGAAGCACCTTCGAACCGAGACATTGTTTTACACATTTATACTCGTAGCTTTGCAAAAGTATTTTAAGTAAGTATCTCTTCCAGATTTTTGTGAAAATGATGGCAATTGATGCGCGTGAACTTGCGACTGATTGGTGCCACGCTAATTTGTGAACTATGCTCCAAGATAGACCTACGGATTTGACGGACGACACGGGACGGTTGGATTTTTTCATTCTCTGGCCATTCTACTAGTCCCTGGTGGGGGTAGCCACCACAAAGCGGGTAGTTTTATTTAACTATTACATATGCTAAGTTGGATATACACAGTGCAGCTAACGCTTCGTTCTTAAGATACATTCAGAGTATTGGAATTTTGTATCATACATGTGGTACCATACATGTGAGGAGGAGTGAACAAAAAATGTCACAGAAATATTTTTACATATGAGAATCAATCAAATAATATTGCCTAGTATGGTTGAAGCTTAGATCGGGTTTAAACTTTCATTGGTTTGACTACTAAGCGAGGGCTTCTAGGTTCAATCCCCCGACAACATCGCAAAGTTCTTTCACGATCCCACCTCTTTCGAGCGTCTGAGAGACATCCGAGAGTAAAACTATCATGCAAAAACAGTTCAAACAGTCTCAAAACAAAAATTGCCCTAACGCCTGCATTAGGTTGCCGTTTTTAGGGAGCTTGACGATCGACCTTCTTCCACTCATCCGGAAAACTCTCGGCTTCCCAGGTTCTCCCAAAAAGTGGAAACAGTAGCTCAGCCGATGCAGTTGGCACGGCTCGAAAAAGTTTCGCGGGTATGTCATCAAGTCCTACCGCCTTATTGGTTTTCAGTGCTTTGATCGCGGTAATGATCTCTTCTTCTGACGGATACTTCAGTCCGACTTGGGTGCATATTGCTGGCGAATACTCTGTTCAAAACTGAAGCAAAATGCTCCTTCCATCTCTTGAGCTGATCCTCATCCGATATTAGCAACGAACCCTCTAAGCTTTTCACTGGGTGTTTAGTAGACCTTCCGGCACCTATTAGCTCTTTGGTGATTCTATAAACGGTTCTGCTCTCGCACCTCGCTGCTACTTCTTCTGCTTCCGTAGCCAGCGCATTGATGTAATAGAGTAGTCCGTCCAGGTCCCATGCGGCCATTTAATAAAGAACGGGCATGTCTGCGTTAAGAGATCCAGCGACTCTTTAGAGGAGTCCGTCCAGATCCCATCCAGCCTTTTAATAAAAAACGCGATGGAGTCTTCCTTGAACAGCATATTACTCAATCTGGCAGAGTCTTTTATGGTTTGAGCTGACAGTAGTCCATCCAAGCCAGAGATCTAGCCTTTTCAATGGATTTCTTGTATTCTTCGACTGCACTCGTCATGTCCTCTGAAATCTTGTCGGAATCTTCGATTTCTCCTGAATCTTCTTTAGGACCAGAGGGGCAAAAAAATTTAAGCTTGGCATGCCTTATGCCAAAGCGCAGCTTATAATCAGCTTTATCGAGTGCCACTAGGCTAGGAAGAACCATATTTCTGAGGTTCATCTTCCCTGATGACTGCAAAGTCATCCATCGGAACCGCCGGATTGTTCAGTTTCAGACATTGGAGAAGCTTTGCTCCATCAATCTGCATATTGGAAAGCCGGATGCGGGCTCTAGGTCTCCTGGGAATATGCTTGAGCTTGAAGCCCTTCCAGGCATCACCAACCTTAATGACAAACTCGCTCGATTACTGAATAACCCCTGACCAGCTCGTAGTTGAGTCGAAACATGGCAGAGGTCACCCAAGATTTCCCACAAGATAGTCCATGACCATCACCGTCAGTCTGACCTCGATACTACCCCACGCTTCACTGACCGTCTTGCCATCGAAGGAGAAGTGTTACGTCATCTGGGTAGTGCAGGCCGAGGATGTACCCAGTTGTTGTTGTGTTCAAGTTGAGGTTGTGGTCTTTGCGAACTTCGACGTTTTTGCCTCGCAGTTGGTCTTATCCGAAGATCGGCTACACGTATTGGCCTTAGTACCCTTCTTCTTCTTTTGTTGTTGAAGCTTCTCAAGTTGGGCAATATACTGATCGACTACTACTTGATTCTTATTTTTGTCCTCTGCGTCCTTCGCATGCCCGGTAGCAGCTGTTCGAACCGAGCCATCTTGGACTTACTCTTCATGATGACCATTGCAACTAACTTTAGTGCCGTTGACATCAATATGCCGCTTAATCTCAATCCAGGAACACATGGATCTGCATTTTCCTTTCTCACCATCACTAACTTTTAGATTTCTTGAAGGATAACCCTACGACGCACAGAGGAGCCAAACGCATGAATTCCTGGCAGAAAGTATTTTATTGTATGAAAGTGATGAAAAATGAATAAAAAACACATATCTGATATTGAAATATAAAAATTTTAAGTTCTTCACTTTTTTAATTAGTTTTAACAGAAAAATATAATAATAGAAATTTACACTGATGATAAGGACATAAAATAATGTAGGTATTTTTATTCGGTATCTGAAGAATTTTTTGAATGAAGGATCGCTGATGTGCCGGAAGTATTGTCAGAATCAGGTCCCTTCAATAAAGCGAAAGCATCCTTTTCAAAATGATTCAAACGTTTTGGGGATAAGTTCTTTAAGCCTGTAATTACCGGATCTGAGGATATCAAAAGAAACTAATCGCAGGATCCAGCCAAGTTTTATTTTTTTGGAGAAAAGCGGACTCTTTTCTAGCACAATCTTGCCATTTTGTTTTGCTTTCCGATAAGAAGCGTCCAATTCGTCTTTCCAATTCACGTTTCCCGTGAGGGAGGCATTTTGTATGGCTTCCAATATATTTACTCAAATTTTGAAGTTGACTTTTCAACATAAGACCTCCTGATTGCTTCATGTATTCAAATAAAAATTGTCTCATAAAGAAAACATCACTTAAGCCTGAACCTACAAAAATTCTGCATAGAAACGTAAATTTTTATATGTTATTTTAAATTTTTTTTTTGTAGACACACACATTCGAGAAACGATATTTCCAAAAACTGCAAATTTCTGCAACTTTTTACTCCTGATCCTATTAGTACACATAAGAAGCTTAAAACTGACAAATATATGAAAGCCGGGGCAAGCCCGGCACACAACTAAAATCTAAGACGAAAAAATTAACAAAAATAAAAATTTCCTTAAAATACCCTACATGTTCAAAAATTCACTAAAATTTCACTAAATGACAAAAAGCTACAATTCTTCGTGGAAAGTATCAACACATCTGAGAGGAAGGAGTCGATATCAAGAAAAAAGTATAGATAATGAACAGAGAAAAAAAATGCAAAAAAACACTTCTCACAATTTTCTATAAGAAAATAAGACGAGAAATCACTCTTCACAATGCCAAGTTCGACTGACTAATTGGGCTAATATACTTATAAGAATATTAAAATTTGTACATGTTAGTACAGTTTGGTACCCACACTGTATAGTCCAATTGTTTTTTTTTTATTTATTCAACAATTTTTTTTTTACTTTCTGCCAGGAATACATGCGTTTGGCCCCTGTGTGCGACGGTGGGATAAATTATAAACACATTACTTATCACGTCACAGCAAATAAATCTTGTTTTGCTTCCGCCTGTTGTTTACCACCCACTTGGTCCTTCCCACACGAACTATATAATTTAAAAATCATTTATCAGCTGTTGTTATGCTATGTGGATAGTCCTGCCATCTGATAACTAAACTAACGATCCTGCCAACTTACATCCGAACTAACGACTACTTAAGTACAAAAAAAAATCACCGACATATCTCAAAACTAGGCGGCGGATGTGGGTGAACGTGGGTGCGAATGGGGGAAATGTAAAGTATGTTTGAGAAAATGTATGAAATGGGAATGTAACATGAATCTGGAGCGTGATTCCTGAGGCGTGGAGAAGAATGAGAAGGGTAGTAACTCCTCCTCGCTAAAATTCAAAGGACCTCGTTTAACCTGTTGCTAAGAAGAATGGTATTTGGCTTACACGGGATTATACGGATTCCATTTTCGTGAAAAAATGAAACCGTTTTGATGGAGTGTCGTCACAGCTTCAAGCGGAAGCACAACACTTTATCTGGGCTACTTCGACATATTCGAAGCTCAGGCCGATAAAGATTTCCAAGAATAAGTCAGGTTTTTGGAAAAGAGATGGTGGTAGCAGAGGAAACCCCCAAGGAGGAGTCTTCCGGCTCAGCAGATCGACGATCCCAGGCCGAGACTCTTTCGAGACCGAGACGCTTTTCCTAAACATAAAAAGACGGCTTCAACAACGTGAGCTAAGGTGGCGATACTGACGTAGAAGATAGCATAGCCCACTTCCTATCCAGAACTTCCTGGAAAGTAGCTTATGGGGAATCATCTTAAAAAGTACGTAGTGTCGTGGGGTCAACATGTACTGTGATCTGGCTGTGCAAAGATTTATTTTTGTTTTCTTTAATCTATATAATAAATATAATTTTCATAAAAAATGCCTTGTGTTTGCAAACTGAAAGTTGAACGCAATCAGCCAAAAATAAAATGTGTGGGTTGCAATGAATATTTTTGCAGTTGCGTGAATATTCAATCGGCAGATGTTGATTTTTTTGCAAAAATCGAACAAGCAATTTCGCTGTAAGAGTTGCTCTGCTGCGCGCAGGGACTCTCTTCGCTCTCCCCCTCCGACGAATACTTCGAAACAGCAACGTGATCGACTTCCTACAAAAATATTTGCTGATAATAGTTCGTCTCTCTTTTAAGTCAGCAGCAACATCAACTTCAGCAGGGTGCTACTCACAACTCTCCAGTGATAACGCTAGAAGCGGTGTACAATGAAATAGTTGCTCTCAGATCCGAAAACTCTTATGCACTCTCTTTGATAAGATCTTTGCAAGAAGAGAAAAATCAGCTCTTGCAAAAAGTGAGTAAACTTCAAACTGAGGTGAATTTTTTGCACCAAAGAAGTAGAGAAAATTGTGTTGAAATAGTGGGCGTACCAAATGTAAAAAATAGTAATGCTCTTAATTGTGCTATCGAAGTTTTTACAAAGGGTGTGTGCGCTGATATATCTGAAGCTGATATAGACAATTGCTATGTTAAAAATGTTAAAAAGACCAATAATTCAGAAAGAAGTGAATCAAATATTGTGGTTGTTAAATTTATTTCTAAGTTAAAGAAAAATTCAGTTATGGAGAAAAAATTTGTCAATAAAAATAACTTAAATTCAAACATTTTTGATTGTGAAAAAAATAGTAAAATTTACATAAATGAATCCTTAAATAATGAAATAAGATATCTTTTGAAATCTGCACAAAAGGCTAAGAAAGAAAAAATGTATAAGTATGTTTGGGTAAAAAACGGGAGAGTTCTCATGCGTAAGAGGGATAATGATAACTATATTGTTATTAACTCAGAAGTGGACCTTCTAGCACTTAAGTAAAATGCATGATCCACAATTTTCCAACATTCCCTCTATCAACTGTTTAGACGTTGACTCTCATGATCTCGTTTTTAACCAGAAATACTTACATAATTTGCTTATTATTCACCAAAATATTAGAAGTATGCGTAAAAATTTTGATAACTTTCTTGTTCATTTAAATTCTTTTGTTAATGAGCCGGACTTTATTTTTTTATCGGAAACATGGATTTATGAAGAAGAAAAGTCGCTTTTTCATATTGATGGGTATGATTTCATGTCGTGCTGTAATAACGAATATGCATCTGGTGGTGTTGCCGCTTTTATTAAAGGTAAAAATGTTGAAGTTTAACCTTATAATTTGCATAGTTGTGATGTTTTAAAACTGAAGGTGAAAGACAAAAAGTTAACATTATTCTGTGTCAACTAATAGTGTGTTTTACGAGGAATTACTATCAAGTGAACATTCCAATGATGTAATACTAGTGGGCGACTTCAATATAGATACTTTACAAAATTCTATTCAAGTAGATAACTATTTATTTCTACTGTCATCTTATGGCTTGGAGTCTTGTATAAACAAGCCAACTCGTATCTCAGACTCTACTAGTACCTGCATTGACCACATTATGGTCCGATTTTTTAATTCCCAAAAACTGTTGATCAACAGTTCTGTTATTGATCTGCACTTAACTGACCATTGCATGACGTGCTTAAGCTTAAAAGATGTTTCTGACATAAACTCTAAAAACTTGCCTTCCTGCTTTTCATTCGTTAAAACTGATTATGTAGCACTTAATAATCTTCTCCGTTTTGAATGCTGGGAAACCATATTTAATGAAAGCGATCCTTCTAGAGCTTATGTTGCTTTTATTGAAATTTTAAATAAGTATGTCAAGCAATGTTCCAGAACAGTAGAAAAATGTGATACTAAATTAAAAAAGCTAAAACCTTGGATATCTTTTGAGTTAATGAATAAAATTAAAGAGAAGAACAAACTATATAAAAAAAATTTAAATATCCAAATAATGATAGAATCATTATTGCTTACAAAAAATTATGCAAAGATATTTCTAAAGATTTTCGTTTGTGTAAAACCAATTTTTACTTAAATAAGTTTCGTGATTGGCCAATCGAAAAAAGAATGGGATTTAGTTAAAGAATTATTGAATAAATCACCGCAAATCGAAAAAATTCAGTGCTTAAAAGATAATGATGTTATCATAAGAAATCCCAAGGTTTTACCAGATAAATTTAATGAATTCTTTGCCTCTGTTGGCACAAAAGTAGTATCAGATAGTTGTGCTGATTCTACGAAATGCGATTGCTTATCTAAGGATGTATCTTCCCCTCAGAGCTTCTTCTTTGACCCTATAACATCTTTTGAGTTGTACAAAATTATTATCTCCCTCAAAAACTCGAATTCTAAATCAACTACGTGCTTTTGGAATAATTTCGTTAAGAAAATATCTTTGAATATTTGTGACATCTTATGTCATATTTACGACAAAAGCATTTTCAATGGTGTCTTCCCAGACGATTTAAAACAAGCCGAAGTGATACCTTTATTTAAGAAAGGTGATAAAACGTCTATAAATAATTATAAGCCTATTTCTTTGCTTTCTGTTTTTTCGAAGATATTTGAAAAAGCTATAAAGAGCAGAATGATCACATTTTTAGAAAAAACACATTTTTTTAGTGATTGTCAATTTGGATTTCGTACTGGTTTTTCAACTGAGGGAGCCCTTTTAAATTTCTGTTCAAATATATATATATTGGATTTAATAACAAGAAGTTGACTGCTGCTCTGTTTGTCGACATAACAAAAGCTTTTGATACCGTTGATCACCGAATACTTTTGGCTCCTATTTAACTGATAGAGGTCAAAGGGTTAATATTAACGGAGAGCTCAGTTCAACCAGTATTACCTCCATAGGAGTTCCTCAAGGTTCTGTGCATGGCCCGATACTTTTCTTAATTTTTATTAACTCGCTTTTTTTTTACAAAAATATCGTAACAATGTTAATGCGTTCGCTGACGATATGGCATGTGCTTACCATAGCGATTCTAAATCGCGACCTAGAAATCTTAAGCCATTGGTTCCAAATAAAACAAAAATTATGTTTTTCAATGTGTGTGGTAAGGTAGTAGACTATGGTCCATTCTTTTTTCATTGTGCAAACAGCAACAAATAAAAACATAGTAAGAACATGTGTAAATCGACGGTAAACTCACAGACATTTTTTGAATCACGTACATGTTCTGATAAATGTTTTATTATTGAGAGTGTAAAGATATTTAAGTATCCTGGTGTTTTGCTTGATTGGAAGATGAGTTGGTTTGCCCATACTGATGCACTTACTTTTTAAAACCATACTGTTCACGGGATCTTCTTAAATGTATCTATTATAGTTTAGTGCATTCTAAGCTTGAATATGGCATAGTGTCCTGGGGTGGTACTCACAACAATAAAATGCACCCACTTCTAGTTTCTCAAAAATATGTTATTCGTATTATTAGTAATAAAAGCCGTCGAAATAAAAGCTTCATACTTTTCAGATGCCTTAAAGTTCTTCCTCTGAAACACCTGTGTTTTGATAAAGTTTTGAAGGTATTTTTCGCCAGATCGGGTTATCTATTGAACAGATGCTATTCTAGTCATAACTTGAGGGTTAACAATCAGAACCTTGTTTTAGTACCACATCACAATCTGCAAATTTTTCTTAATTTTTTTACTGCCATTGCTCCTAGACTTTTTAATAGCTTACCTAATAATATTAAAAGTTTAAGAAACGAATCCATTTTTCTCAAAAAAGTAAAACTTTGACTTTCAGACCAAAATTTTAAAGATATTCATGATTTACTTTGTATGTCTATCTAATTAATTTGTTTGCTATTTCAATAAATCTAACCATCTATGTATCTACTTATTTTTTTTCTCTTTTGCAACACATTTATTATCTTTGTCGTATTTTTTATATTAGATTGAAATATATATAAAAGAAAAAACAATTATAAATCTTATTTGTGACCCCATTACATTACTTTCTATATATTTTATATTGTTATATTGCTAGTCTACTCTTTCTGCTTTCGCCTCTAGTTCTTTATGTACTATAGATTGCAGATACTTTATTAATTCTAATTAAGTTAGTTATTGTTATTAGTAGACTCTTGAAATTTGTATGAATTGATAAAGAAATAAATTGAATTGGAATTGAAATTGAAATTTATAAAAATCTCGGAACGGTTCAGGGTCTTCCTTTTGCCATTTAGGTTTAATGGAGAACCACGACCAACAGAGGTATACAATGCATCCATTGGAGATCCGATCCGATTAATTTAATGAACGAATTGAAAAGGTGACAACTCAGCTTATGAAACTCAACCGCCTTTCAAGATTACCTTTCCAGATCACTCTGAACAATGTAATATGGGGCTTCGCTATGTAGTCAATCAACAGATATTTCTTAAGTGGAAAAGTGAGAATCAAAAAGTAGGATTTAGTGTGATTTTTCCTTCTAATTAGCTTCGGATGTCCGGGGTTAGGGAAGAGGTAATAACACGGAAGGCACTATCTTTAACAAATCTGTCCAGCTGCTGGGATACGCAGTCGAAGTCGGATCGGTTTTGCATAATTCGAAAAATGCCATTAATTTTGTCTTCAGAGGGTTGTTGATTCTTTCCATTACGTTTTCTTCTGGTACAAAAAGTACTAATATCCGTTTTCCAAATATACACTTTGAGGAATCTGCTGCGGCTAGATTGCATAATTTTGCGACCATACTAAGATGAATGTATATTGCTATTGTGAGACCTATGATCACAAATGGAGCGATGGGCAAAAAGAACAAGGAAGACACTCATCAAGGTGCAAAGACTGCTATGCCTCTGTATCGCAGGGGCCAGAGAACTTGTCCAACTGCAGCCATGGAGGTACTATTGGAACTCACTCCATTGCATCTCGTGGTTGAGAAATGTGAAAGTAAATCTATTATAAGAATGGCCAAAGAAGGAATAGGAAGAGATGAGTGCATTAAGTCAAAAAACTAGCACTCCTGGCCTTTCCTAGAGACGATATCATTAGAAACCTATCAACTGGCCCATGAACTTCACTATGGAACATCTCAAGTTTGCACCAATTACAACAGCAAGTGAACTATATAAGGACACCTGCTTACAAGTTAGTGGCACCTCTGAGAACCGATTCGAGATCCAATTAATCTTACCCGGTTCAACTTCCAAAAGCACTTTGTTACATCTATTTAACAGAAATCTGATTCATCCTCTGGGTTTCCACCCAGTGACTCGCAGGACCTCCCTTCTTCTGCTAGCTAGCGGCGGATATTGGTACAATATATGTACTGTGTGCATTAGCATCGCAACCAATCATTAGAACTTATCAGATATTCACCAGAGACTCTACCTATTTTGTTGGAGGAGGCTCTAGGGAGTCATACGGTAAATATGCAGATGCCATGACAAAACTGCCTACTCCTAATCGCACAGCGACAATGTCAGGAGCACGTAGTTGCGGCAGCATAACCGGTTTAACTCCGTGCCACACCAGTACACAAGATCTACATAACTCTTTCCCCAGATTGCACATAGTTACACTAGTGGCAATAATTTCAAGTAGACCTCTAATCCCTCCTTTGAAGATCCAAGGCTCATGCAGCAAGACAATATCAATCAACTCCTCCACAAATCATCTAGTTTTCAACACCATACTTGAAAGGACTCTATGTAGAAGATCTCAACCGACTTGAAGTGTGCAATTAGAGGCACTTTGCTAAGGACCGGTCTAACTGGAGAGGCTACTTATTGGAGGCCCTGGTTCACCCCGAACTGTGGACTCCACCGTTGTTGATTCCATCTGGAAAATTTGTCCGCTGTCGTTCAGATGAAGAAGAAGTGCCTTAGTGCGAAACACTCCTCCCGCCTCTATCGTCCGCTACCACCAATGACCTTCCAAAGGAGTTGGCCGAGGTACTAGGCACCCAGTAGCCACCACCGTGGGGGTGTAAAGTGGGAGTTGATACTGAGAGGTTAAGGTGAGAACACTTGTGTTCCCATATTTTCAGCATCACCATCCTTTGACCTCCTATATTTGGTTCGTCAATATAGGCAAAGGTATATTTATAATGCTAAGGCTTACAGATACTTGTTGAAATAGAGCGATAATTCGACCATCCATTCAACTAGTATCTAAATGTCAAGAAATGACAGATGCCGTGAATGAATCACAGCGCTTTCATGTATGGAAATATGTACATATGTATGTGCCTTTCGTCAGCTTACTATAATGGCAAACGTTCGTACGAAAAACGATTGAGTGTATCATGCATAGGTACATATGTATGTATGTATTATTGGTATTATGTACTTATTATAATAAGTACCCTGCTGTATGCCATATCACCACAAAACCATACAAACTGTACCTACATATATGCCTACGTACATGATTGAGGAAAGGTTTCCCCTTCCTTTGTTGATAAACACGTCCATGGACGTGTGTAAAATATTAACAAGGAATAAATACTCTCGCCGAGTTTAGGTCAAGTTCATTGCCACCAGCCACCGGTGGATTGCGATACAAGTTCATATTTCGCATTTTAATTTCGTGACAGACAACATGTTAAATTTTTGAAATACAATTGATAAGTCGGAAAACAATTAGTCATCGCATCCATAACTACAATAGATACTTTTTTTCTTGGTCTTTCGCTGACTATTTGATTTGGTGAGTTGGTGGAGTAGACGTAAATAATTCACGCACGAGGCAGATCATATTAGAACGACAGTCTGATGAGAACTGATTTGTATATAGGTATAGTAAATACAGCAAGGATTGTTCAACAACGTGAGCTAAGGTGGCGATACTGACGTAGAAGATAGCATAGCCCACTTCCTATCCAGAACTTCCTGGAAAGTAGCTTATGGGGAATCATCTTAAAAAGTACGTAGTGTCGTGAGGTCAACACGTACTGTAATATGGCTGTGCAAAGATTTATTTTTGTTTTCTTTAATCTATATAATAAATATAATTTTCATAAAAAATGCCTTGTGTTTGCAAACTGAAAGTTGAACGCAATCAGCCAAAAATAAAATGTGTGGGTTGCAATGAATATTTTTGCAGTTGCGTGAATATTCAATCGGCAGATGTTGATTTTTTGCAAAAATCGAACAAGCAATTTCGCTGTAAGAGTTGCTCTGCTGTGCGCAGGGACTCTCTTCGCTCTCCCCCTCCGACGAATACTTCGAAACAGCAACGTGATCGACTTCCTACAAAAATATTTGCTGATAATAGTTCGTCTCTCTTTTAAGTCAGCAGCAACATCAACTTCAGCAGAGTGCTACTCACAACTCTCCAGTGATAACGCTAGAAACGGTGTACAATGAAATAGTTGCTCTCAGATCCGAAAACTCTTATGCACTCTCTTTGATAAGATCTTTGCAAGAAGAGAAAAATCAGCTCTTGCAAAAAGTGAGTAAACTTCAAACTGAGGTGAATTTTTTGCACCAAAGAAGTAGAGAAAATTGTGTTGAAATAGTGGGCGTACCAAATGTAAAAAATAGTAATGCTCTTAATTGTGCTATCGAAGTTTTTACAAAGGGTGTGTGCGCTGATATATCTGAAGCTGATATAGACAATTGCTATGTTAAAAATGTTAAAAAGACCAATAATTCAGAAAGAAGTGAATCAAATATTGTGGTTGTTAAATTTATTTCTAAGTTGAAGAAAAATTCAGTTATGGAGAAAAAATTTGTCAATAAAAATAACTTAAATTCAAACATTTTTGATGTGAAAAAAATAGTAAAATTTACATAAATGAATCCTTAAATAATGAAATAAGATATCTTTTGAAATCTGCACAAAAGGCTAAGAAGACTTTGGGTAAAAAACGGGAGAGTTCTCATGCGTAAGAGGGATAATGATAACTATATTGTTATTAACTCAGAAGTGGACCTTCTAGCACTTAAGTAAAATGCATGATCCACAATTTTCCAACATTCCCTCTATCAACTGTTTAGACGTTGACTCTCATGATCTCGTTTTTAACCAGAAATACTTACATAATTTGCTTATTATTCACCAAAATATTAGAAGTATGCGTAAAAATTTTGATAACTTTCTTGTTCATTTAAATTCTTTTGTTAATGAGCCGGACTTTATTTTTTTATCGGAAACATGGATTTATGAAGAAGAAAAGTCACTTTTTCATATTGATGGGTATGATTTCATGTCGTGCTGTAATAACGAATATGCATCTGGTGGTGTTGCCGCTTTTATTAAAGGTAAAAATGTTGAAGTTTAACCTTATAATTTGCATAGTTGTGATGTTTTAAAACTGAAGGTGAAAGACAAAAAGTTAACATTATTCTGTGTCAACTAATAGTGTGTTTTACGAGGAATTACAAAATTTACTATCAAGTGAACATTCCAATGTTCGACTTCAATATAGATACTTTACAAAATTCTATTCGAGTAGATAACTATTTATTTCTACTGTCATCTTATGGCTTGGAGTCTTGTATAAACAAGCCAACTCGTATCTCAGACTCTACTAGTACCTGCATTGACCACATTATGGTCCGATTTTTTAATTCCCAAAAACTGTTGATCAGCAGTTCTGTTTATACCCTATCCTAAGGGTATATTAAGTTTGACACATAGTTTGTAACATAGAATAAATAATCGAGATAGACCCTATAAAGTATATATATTCGTGATCAGCATCAATAGCGAAATCGATTGAGCGATGACCGTCCGTCCGTCCGTCCGTCCGTCCGTCCGTATGTCACCGCTTTTTGGGCCTTAAATTTTGAGCTAGGACGATGAAATTTCATACCTGGGCTTCTGAGAAAAAGATACAGTACAAGTGTAAACATTTTTTAAATCCGCCCACTGCCACGCCCACTTTTTCATAACTTCACTAAATTATATGAAACCGAAAAATTTTGTTAAGACCAAATATTTAGGCATTCAGATTCCCTACAATCCACCCATACAAAAGTTTTGGCCACGCCCACTTTTTGGGGGCGTTTTCATCACAAAACCGATTTTTTGGCCTTCAATTTTTAACTAGGACGCTGAAATTTCATATCTGGGCTTCCACGAAAAAGATACAGTACAAGTGTAAATTTTTTTTACATCCGCCCACTGCCACGCCTACTTTTTTATAACTTCACTAAATTATATGAAACCGAAAAATTTCGTTAAGACCAAATATTTCGGTATTTAGATTCCCTACAATTCACCCATAGAACAGTTTTGGCCACGCCCACTTTTTGGGGGCGTTATCATCAAAAAACCTATTTTGATAAAATTTTACATGTAAAATCCTCAAACGTGCGACATTATAGCTATATTTGAGTACAATATGCAATTTGGCCACGCCCACTTTATAGAGAGGAGGATAGGGTATCATACGATCCGTTCCAGACGGATTGTAGCTTTTCTGTATGTTTTTGATCTGAATTAACTGACCATTGCATGACGTGCTTAAGCTTAAAAGATGTTTCTGACATAAACTCTAAAAACTTGCCTTCCAGCTTTTCATTCGTTAAAACTGATTATGTAGCACTTAATAATCTTCTCCGTTTTGAATGCTGGGAAACCATATTTAATGAAAGCGATCCTTCTAGAGCTTATGTTGCTTTTATTGAAATTTTAAATAAGTATGTCAAGCAATGTTCCAGAACAGTAGAAAAATGTGATACTAAATTAAAAAAGCTAAAACCTTGGATATCTTTTGAGTTAATGAATAAAATTAAAGAGAAGAACAAACTATATAAAAAACATACAGAAAAGCTACAATCCGTCTGAAACGGATCGTCTGATACCCTATCCTCCTCTCTATAAAGTGGGCGTAGCCAAATTGCATTTCGTACTCAAATATGGCTATAACCTCGAACGTTTGAGGATGTTACATGTAAAATTTTTTCAAAATCGGTTTTTTAATGAAAACGCCCTCCAAAAAGTGAGCGTGACCAAAACTGTATCTGTATGGGTGAATTGTAAGGAATCTGAATACCTAAATATTAAGACTTAACAAAATTTTTCGGTTTCATATAATTTAGTGAAGTTATAAAAAAGTAGGCGTGGCAGTGGGCGGATGTAAAAGAAATTTACACTTCTACTGTACCTTTTCGTCAGAAGCCCAGATATGAAATTTCAGCGTCCTAGTTAAAAATTTAAGGCCCAAAAATCGGTTTTGTGATGAAAACGCCCCCAAAAAGTGGGCGTGGCCAAAACTTTTGTATGGGTGGATTGTAGGGAATCTGAATGCCTAAATATTTGGTCTTAACAAAATTTTTCGGTTTCATATAATTTAGTGAAGTTATGAAAAAGTGGGCGTGGCAGTGGGCGGATTTCAAAAATTTTTACACTTGTACTGTATCTTTTCCTCAGAAGCCCAGATATGAAATTTCATCGTCCTAGCTCAAAATTTAAGGCCCAAAAAGCGGTGACATACGGACGGACGGACGGACGGACGGACGGACGGTCATCGCTCAATCGATTTCGCTATTGATGCTGATCACGAATATATATACTTTATATGGTCTATTTCGATTATTTCTCTATGTTACAAACTATGTGTCAAACTTAATATACCCTTAGGATAGGGTATAAAAAAGTTAAATATCCAAATAATGATAGAATCATTATTGCTTACAAAAAATTATGCAAAGATATTTCTAAAGATTTTCGTTTGTGTAAAACCAATTTTTACTTAAATAAGTTTCGTGATTGGCCAATCGAAAAAAGAATGGGATTTAGTTAAAGAATTATTGAATAAATCACCGCAAATCGAAAAAATTCAGTGCTTAAAAGATAATGATGTTATCATAAGAAATCCCAAGGTTTTACCAGATAAATTTAATGAATTCTTTGCCTCTGGTGGCACAAAAGTAGTATCAGATAGTTGTGCTGATTCTACGAAATGCGATTGCTTATCTAAGGATGTATCTTCCCCTCAGAGCTTCTTCTTTGACCCTATAACATCTTTTGAGTTGTACAAAATTATTATCTCCCTCAAAAACTCGAATTCTAAATCAACTACGTGCTTTTGGAATAATTTCGTTAAGAAAATATCTTTGAATATTTGTGACATCTTATGTCATATTTACGACAAAAGCATTTTCAATGGTGTCTTCCCAGACGATTTAAAACAAGCCGAAGTGATACCTTTATTTAAGAAAGGTGATAAAACGTCTATAAATAATTATAAGCCTATTTCTTTGCTTTCTGTTTTTTCGAAGATATTTGAAAAAGCTATAAAGAGCAGAATGATCACATTTTTAGAAAAAACACATTTTTTTAGTGATTGTCAATTTGGATTTCGTACTGGTTTTTCAACTGAGGGAGCCCTTTTAAATTTCTGTTCAAATATATATATATTGGATTTAATAACAAGAAGTTGACTGCTGCTCTGTTTGTCGACATAACAAAAGCTTTTGATACCGTTGATCACCGAATACTTTTGGACAAACTGTACAAATGTGGTTTTAGGGGTGATATGCATAAGTGGTTCGGCTCCTATTTAACTGATAGAGGTCAAAGGGTTAATATTAACGGAGAGCTCAGTTCAACCAGTATTACCTCCATAGGAGTTCCTCAAGGTTCTGTGCATGGCCCGATACTTTTCTTAATTTTTAT
This sequence comes from Xylota sylvarum, assembly GCA_905220385.1. Classification (NCBI taxonomy): domain Eukaryota; kingdom Metazoa; phylum Arthropoda; class Insecta; order Diptera; family Syrphidae; genus Xylota; species Xylota sylvarum. The sequence continues at coordinate 700,517 of CAJMZQ010000056.1, read as the reverse complement.
TAACTCGCTTTTTTTTTTACAAAAATATCGTAGCAATGTTAATGCGTTCGCTGACGATATGGCATGTGCTTACCATAGCGATTCTAAATCACGACCTAGAAATCTTAAGCCATTGGTTCCAAATGCATAAAATGGTAATCAGTGATAAAACAAAAATTATGTTTTTCAATGTGTGTGGTAAGGTAGTAGACTATGGTCCATTCTTTTTTCATTGTGCAAACAGCAACAAATAAAAACATACAGAAAAGCTACAATCCGTCTGGAACGGATCGTATGATACCCTATCCTCCTCTCTATAAAATGGGCTTGGCCAAATTGCATTTTGTACTCAAATATAGCTATAATGTCGAACGTTTGAGGATGTTACATGTAAAATTTTATCGAAATAGGTTTTTTGATGCTAACGCCCCCAAAAAGTGGGCGTGGCCAAAACTATTCTATGGGTGAATTGTAGGGAATCTAAATACCCAAATATTTGGTCTTAACAAAATTTTTCGGTTTCATATAATTTAGTGAAGTTATAAAAAAGTAGGCGTGGCAGTGGGCGGATGTAAAAAAATTTTACACTAGTATTGTATCTTTTTCTCGGAAGCCCAGATATGAAATTTCAGCGTCCTAGTTAAAAATTTAAGGCCAAAAAATCGGTTTTGTGATGAAAACGCCCCCAAAAAGTGGGCGTGGCCAAAACTTTTGTATGGGTGGATTGTAGGGAATCTGAATGCCTAAATGTTTGGTCTTAACAAAATTTTTCGGTTTCATATAATTTAGTGAAGTTATGAAAAAGTGGGCGTGGCAGTGGGCGGATTTAAACAATTTTTACACTTGTACTGTAACTTTTTCTCAGAAGCCCAGATATGAAATTTCATCGTCCTAGCTCAAAATTTAAGGCCCAAAAAGCGGTGACATACGGACGGACGGACGGACGGACGGACGGACGGTCATCGCTCAATCGATTTCGCTATTGATGCTGATCACGAATATATATACTTTATATGGTCTATCTCGATTATTTCTCTATGTTACAAACTATGTGTCAAACTTAATATACCCTTAGGATAGGGTATAAACATAGTAAGGACATGTGTAAATCGACGGTAAACTCACAGACATTTTTTGAATCACGTGATGTTCTGATAAATGTTTTATTATTGAGAGTGTAAAGATATTTAAGTATCCTGGTGTTTTGCTTGATTGGAAGATGAGTTGGTTTGCCCATACTGATGCACTTACTTTTTAAAACCATACTGTTCACGGGATCTTCTTAAATGTATCTATTATAGTTTAGTGCATTCTAAGCTTGAATATGGCATAGTGTCCTGGGGTGGTACTCACAACAATAAAATGCACCCACTTCTAGTTTCTCAAAAATATGTTATTCGTATTATTAGTAATAAAAGCCGTCGAAATAAAAGCTTCATACTTTTCAGATGCCTTAAAGTTCTTCCTCTGAAACACCTGTGTTTTGATAAAGTTTTGAAGGTATTTTTCGCCAGATCGGGTTATCTATTGAACAGATGCTATTCTAGTCATAACTTGAGGGTTAACAATCAGAACCTTGTTTTAGTACCACATCACAATCTGCAAATTTTTCTTAATTTTTTTACTGCCATTGCTCCTAGACTTTTTAATAGCTTACCTAATAATATTAAAAGTTTAAGAAACGAATCCATTTTTCTCAAAAAAGTAAAACTTTGACTTTTAGACCAAAATTTTAAAGATATTCATGATTTACTTTGTATGTCTATCTAATTAATTTGTTTGCTATTTCAATAAATCTAACCATCTATGTATCTACTTATTTTTTTTCTCTTTTGCAACACATTTATTATCTTTGTCGTATTTTTTATATTAGATTGAAATATATATAAAAGAAAAAACAATTATAAATCTTATTTGTGACCCCATTACATTACTTTCTATATATTTTATATTGTTATATTGCTAGTCTACTCTTTCTGCTTTCGCCTCTAGTTCTTTATGTACTATAGATTGCAGATACTTTATTAATTCTAATTAAGTTAGTTATTGTTATTAGTAGACTCTTGAAATTTGTATGAATTGATAAAGAAATAAATTGAATTGGAATTGAAATTGAAATTTATAAAAATCTCGGAACGGTTCAGGGTCTTCCTTTTGCCATTTAGGTTTAATGGAGAACCACGACCAACAGAGGTATACAATGCATCCATTGGAGATCCGATCCGATTAATTTAATGAACGAATTGAAAAGGTGACAACTCAGCTTATGAAACTCAACCGCCTTTCAAGATTACCTTTCCAGATCACTCTGAACAATGTAATATGGGGCTTCGCTATGTAGTCAATCAACAGATATGTTAAAATAAAACTCACAGTTAATCTTATATATCTACATTGCACATTTACATATTAACTGTCACTCATGTACATAAACTCACTAGCATATATAAAACGTAGCCTTTGCACAATAAACTGTTCAGTTCGTGGTTTAAACTCAAGCGTTGTGTTTCTTTTCTCGCTTTCGTCTGTCGCCTAAGATTTCTGGTCGTCTAGGATTCCACCCGCTTCTATCTACCATTTTATCAGGTTATGGGCCCAGGCACCCTGTCGCAATGGCGGTTAACATAATGGTTGAAAAATTGAAGGGGAGAGAGAACTATGACGTATGGAAGATTGCTGCAAAATCTTACCTCGTTATCAAAGGCTTGTGGAGCTGTATGGAAGATGCACCTGCTGCTGCTGCTACTGCTTCTGAAAGAGAAAAGGACCTAAGGGCGAAGTCTGAGCTAATTTTGCTGTTAGAAACTCAAAACTACTCTTATATTGCTGATGCAACAACAGCTAAAGGTGCTTGGGATAACCTCACGAGTGCCTTCGAAGACACAGGTTTGTGTAGGAAAGTCGAACTGTTAAAGCAATTGGTTCAGTTGAAACTGTCTGAATGTGAGAGTATGGAGGACTATGTAAATAAAATGGTGATGATATCCATTAAAGTCAAGAAAGCTGGATTAAAAATTGACGATGAAATTGTTGCCTCCTTGATGCTGGCTGGTCTGCCTGAGGATTACAAGCCACTTGTTATGGCAGTTGAAAACTCAACGTCAAAACTCACTTCGGATTCAGTCAAAACATTGCTTTTACAACAAGTCCAATACACTGGTAATAGTACGCTGCCAAAGGCGATGGTAAGCAAGTCTTTTAAACAAAAACCAAACAAAAAAAATAACAAATATCGCTGCCACAGCTGCGGTGAAATTGGACATTTTGCGAAACACTGTATAAAAAGGAAAGACAGAGAAAAGAAATCAGAATGTCTGTACACTAGTTTCTTAGCAGATGGTAATATTTCAAGAAATACATGGTATGTAGACTCTGGAGCTTCGGCGCATATGACTATGAACAAAGCGATTCTGCAAAACCCAAAAGTGCCCTCACACAAGGAAATAATTGCTGCAAACAATACCAAGATGAAAATCGAAAGTATTGGTGATGTTGATATTACACTTTTAAACAACAAAAACAAATTGAGTGCAACCATCAAAAATGTGCAGTATGTACCAGACCTGTGCGCAAATTTGCTTTCAGTGAGCCAGCTGGTAAAAAACGGCAATAAAGTCCGCTTTGAAAACAACTGCTGCAAAATTTTTAATAAGTGTGACAGACTAATCGGAACAGCTACTCTGGTAAACGACATGTATAGGCTGAGCTGTGAAAAAGCTGATAGTGTTGGTGACCGTGAAACTGCTTTAAAAGTGGTAGTGGATGGAGAAATATGGCATCGTCGCATGGGACATATATGTGACGACAATTTACATAAGGTGAAGTCAGCTGTAACAGGAATGCATTTGCCTTCACAACTTTCATCGAAATGCGTAGTATGTGTAAAAGGGAAGCATTCACGGGCATCGTTCAAACATGTTGGAAGTCGTGCGGAGAATGTGTTGGATTTAATTCACTCTGATGTGTGCGGGCCGTTATCTGTGAAATCTTGGAGTGGGTGCAAATATTTTGTGACATTTGTTGACGACTATAGTCGAAAAGTTTTTCTTGTACCACTAAAACAGAAATCAGACGTATTCCAACAATTCGCAAAATTCAAAATGTTTGTAGAAAACCAGTGTTCAAGAAAAATCAAAGTGTTCCGTACCGACAACGGCTTAGAGTACTGCAACAATAAATTTCAAGAATACTTAGAGCAGTGCGGGATTCAACATCAAAGGACGGCTCCGTACACCCCCGAACAAAATGGTGTAGCGGAGCGGATTAACAGGACCCTGGTGGAAAGGATACGGTGTATGTTATTGGATGCAGACATCTCGCAACGTTTTTGGGCTGAGGCAGCGGACACCGCATCATATTTGATAAATCTAGTTCCTTGTAGAGGAAACCAACTGAAAACACCCGAAGAATTGTTTTCAGGAGTGAAGCCGGATCTTTCAATGTTGCGCGTTTTTGGTTGCAAAGCCATGGCCCATGTGCCACGTGAAAAACGTCGTAAGCTCGATGCAAAGTCAATGGAGTGCATGCTGCTGGGTTACTCCAAAGACACCAAGGCCTACCGTTTGTGTGACGAAAACAGGAATATAATCATCAGTCGAAACGTAATATTTTTCGAGTCTGATAATTTCACCAAAAAATCACTTGACAATATGAATTCCGGTGGGCTAAGTACTCGTGAATTCAACATTGTTGAAGCTGATGATCTAACCAATGTTAATGTACCAGTTGTAGTCAATAAATCAGCTGATGATCTAACAGCGGTTAATGTTCCAGCCATCTGCGACGGCGACGGCACGAAAGACATAACAAATGTGGATCCGATGATTGATGAAGCTGCTGTTGTTCCAGTTGTTCCTGTGGAAATGCCATTGATCGATGAAGCTGCTGTTGTTCCAGTTGTTCCTGTGGAAATGCCATTGATCGATGATGCTGCTGACGACAACAAAGTTTCGGAAATGGAGTTGCGGCGGTCTGAGCGTATAGCTTCCCGAAAATTAAACCAGCCGGTTTTGATTGCGAGCATTGAGAGGCCTGATCCTGAAACTGTGACTGAGGCTATGTCACGTGATGATTCATATCATTGGAAGAAGGCAATGGACAGCGAATTTAAGTCATTACAAGAAAATGATACGTGGGATTTAGTCCATCTTCCCAAAGGTAAGCGTGCAATTCAATCTAAGTGGGTTTTTAAGACTAAACGCAACGACAATGGGGAAGTCATTAAGTATAAAGCACGGCTGGTATGCAAGGGTTATTCGCAGAAGGAAGGCATTGACTACCAAGAAACGTTTTCGCCAGTAACACGGTATGCATCTATTAGATTTTTGCTTGCGTTAGCCGTGAGATACAATCTAAATATCTGCCAAATGGATGCAGTAACAGCATTCCTAAATGGGGACTTGAAGGAAGAGATTTATGTTGTTCAGCCACAAAAGTTCTCTGATGATACTGGTAGAGTGTGCAAGCTGCGAAAATCCCTCTATGGACTTAAGCAATCTAGCCGTGTTTGGAACGAAAAACTTAATGAAGTGCTTACGCAATTCGGCCTGGTGCGGTCTGATGCAGATCAGTGCGTATACTACAAAATTAACAAGGGCCGAATGATTTTTGTCGCTGTATATGTCGACGACGTATTGATACTCTCAAGCGACAAGAATATGGAAATTAATTTAAAGCAACTGCTCTGTGAAAGTTTTCAGATGAAGGACTTGGGGGAGGCTTCTTCAATCCTTGGTATCAGAATCTCCCGGGATAGGTCGGCTGAAACTATTTCTATTGATCAGTCAAAATACATCGTTAGCATTTTAAATCGATTTGGTATGGCTGACTGTAATCCGGTTAGTACCCCTCTCGATTCTAATCAAAAAATCTCATCGAAAATGTGTCCGTCATCTCCTGAAGACAAACAAAAAATGGCTGGTGTGCCATATATGGAAGCAGTGGGGTGTTTACTGTTTGCAGCACAAACGACAAGGCCGGACATAAGCTATGCCGTAAATCTTCTGAGCAGATATTCATCGAATCCTGGTCAGGCACACTGGGCCGCATTAAAACGTGTTCTTCGCTATTTGAAGGGTACATTAGATAAGAAGCTTATATATACTAAATCTGGCGGTGAGATGGAGGGTTTCTGTGACGCTGATTGGGCTGGTGACGAAGATGAAAGAAAGTCAACATCTGGATACGTTTTTGCCATGCAAGGAGCACCAATATCATGGTCTTCAAAACGCCAATCTACCATTGCGCTCTCATCGACAGAATCTGAGTTGCTAGCTGTTGTATCGGCGATCCAGGAGTCAATATGGCTGAAGCGTTTGGAGGCAGAAATGTTTCCGAATCATCCGAAGCAAATTATTTTGCACTGTGACAACAAGAGTGCAATACAACGCATTAAAAACAATTCGTATTCCCATCGAACCAAACATATCGAGATAAAAACTCAATTCATTAGGGAAAAAATTGAAAAAGGTTTGATTATTTTAAAATATATACCTTCCAATGAAAATTTAGCTGATTGTCTTACAAAAGGCTTAGTAAAAGTAAAACTTGAATTTAACAATATGCTACTTGGTCTTAAATAAATATGTCTCAGCTTATATTTTTTCTTTATTAAAAGTAAAACTTGAATTTAACATACTACTTGCTCTTAATTAAATAGAATGCTCAGTTTATATTTTTTTTTAAATAAATGAATGAATTATTTCTAATGTAAAGTGAATTCGAACAAATAAATCATTCTGGGGAAGTGTTAAAATAAAACTCACAGTTAATCTTATATATCTACATTGCACATTTACATATTAACTGTCACTCATGTACATAAACTCACTAGCATATATAAAACGTAGCCTTTGCACAATAAACTGTTCAGTTCGTGGTTTAAACTCAAGCGTTGTGTTTCTTTTCTCGCTTTCGTCTGTCGCCTAAGATTTCTGGTCGTCTAGGATTCCACCCGCTTCTATCTACCATTTTATCAAGATATTTCTTAAGTGGAAAAGTGAGAATCAAAAAGTAGGATTTAGTGTGATTTTTCCTTCTAATTAGCTTCGGATGTCCGGGGTTAGGGAAGAGGTAATAACATGGAAGGCACTATCTTTAACAAATCTGTCCAGCTGCTGGGATACGCAGTCGAAGTCGGATCGGTTTTGCATAATTCGAAAAATGCCATTAATTTTGTCTTCAGAGGGTTGTTGATTCTTTCCATTACGTTTTCTTCTGGTACAAAAAGTACTAATATCCGTTTTCCAAATATACACTTTGAGGAATCTGCTGCGGCTAGATTGCATAATTTTGCGACCATACTAAGATGAATGTATATTGCTATTGTGAGACCTATGATCACAAATGGAGCGATGGGCAAAAAGAACAAGGAAGACACTCATCAAGGTGCAAAGACTGCTATGCCTCTGTATCGCAGGGGCCAGAGAACTTGTCCAACTGCAGCCATGGAGGTACTATTGGAACTCACTCCATTGCATCTCGTGGTTGAGAAATGTGAAAGTAAATCTATTATAAGAATGGCCAAAGAAGGAATAGGAAGAGATGAGTGCATTAAGTCAAAAAACTAGCACTCCTGGCCTTTCCTAGAGACGATATCATTAGAAACCTATCAACTGGCCCATGAACTTCACTATGGAACATCTCAAGTTTGCACCAATTACAACAGCAAGTGAACTATATAAGGACACCTGCTTACAAGTTAGTGGCACCTCTGAGAACCGATTCGAGATCCAATTAATCTTACCCGGTTCAACTTCCAAAAGCACTTTGTTACATCTATTTAACAGAAATCTGATTCATCCTCTGGGTTTCCACCCAGTGACTCGCAGGACCTCCCTTCTTCTGCTAGCTAGCGGCGGATATTGGTACAATATATGTACTGTGTGCATTAGCATCGCAACCAATCATTAGAACTTATCAGATATTCACCAGAGACTCTACCTATTTTGTTGGAGGAGGCTCTAGGGAGTCATACGGTAAATATGCAGATGCCATGACAAAACTGCCTACTCCTAATCGCACAGCGACAATGTCAGGAGCACGTAGTTGCGGCAGCATAACCGGTTTAACTCCGTGCCACACCAGTACACAAGATCTACATAACTCTTTCCCCAGATTGCACATAGTTACACTAGTGGCAATAATTTCAAGTAGACCTCTAATCCCTCCTTTGAAGATCCAAGGCTCATGCAGCAAGACAATATCAATCGACTCCTCCACAAATCATCTAGTTTTCAACACCATACTTGAAAGGACTCTATGTAGAAGATCTCAACCGACTTGAAGTGTGCAATTAGAGGCACTTTGCTAAGGACCGGTCTAACTGGAGAGGCTACTTATTGGAGGCCCTGGTTCACCCCGAACTGTGGACTCCACCGTTGTTGATTCCATCTGGAAAATTTGTCCGCTGTCGTTCAGATGAAGAAGAAGTGCCTTAGTGCGAAACACTCCTCCCCCCTCTATCGTCCGCTACCACCAATGACCTTCCAAAGGAGTTGGCCGAGGTACTAGGCACCCAGTAGCCACCACCGTGGGGGTGTAAAGTGGGAGTTGATACTGAGAGGTTAAGGTGAGAACACTTGTGTTCCCATATTTTCAGCATCACCATCCTTTGACCTCCTATATTTGGTTCGTCAATATAGGCAAAGGTATATTTATAATGCTAAGGCTTACAGATACTTGTTGAAATAGAGCGATAATTCGACCATCCATTCAACTAGTATCTAAATGTCAAGAAATGACAGATGCCGTGAATGAATCACAGCGCTTTCATGTATGGAAATATGTACATATGTATGTGCCTTTCGTCAGCTTACTATAATGGCAAACGTTCGTACGAAAAACGATTGAGTGTATCATGCATAGGTACATATGTATGTATGTATTATTGGTATTATGTACTTATTATAATAAGTACCCTGCTGTATGCCATATCACCACAAAACCATACAAACTGTACCTACATATATGCCTACGTACATGATTGAGGAAAGGTTTCCCCTTCCTTTGTTGATAAACACGTCCATGGACGTGTGTAAAATATTAACAAGGAATAAATACTCTCGCCGAGTTTAGGTCAAGTTCATTGCCACCAGCCACCGGTGGATTGCGATACAAGTTCATATTTCGCATTTTAATTTCGTGACAGACAACATGTTAAATTTTTGAAATACAATTGATAAGTCGGAAAACAATTAGTCATCGCATCCATAACTACAATAGATACTTTTTTTCTTGGTCTTTCGCTGACTATTTGATTTGGTGAGTTGGTGGAGTAGACGTAAATAATTCACGCACGAGGCAGATCATATTAGAACGACAGTCTGATGAGAACTGATTTGTATATAGGTATAGTAAATACAGCAAGGATTGTAGAAATATGATAAAATTGGCTTTTAGAAGCAGGAATCCGTTGCATAAATCAAGTAGACTGACATACTGTCAGAGGAATTTTCTTGTAAGTGTGTAAATGCAAAAATTCGTATACGCCTCGGGATGACTTTGCTAGGTTCTACAGTATGGGTGTCTTAACACCTAGGGCATCACAGCGGATTTACATTGACCTACACAAGTGTGATCGATTCAGGAAAACTAAAAAGAGAAATCTCGGCGATCCGATCATTAAAGTATCGCCTCTGAGACAAGTTCAATCCAAGACCCTGTCTTCAATTAAGAGAAGGATAGACTGATTGACAATGGACTGAAGATGATCCATCTATTCTGAAGACGATGTCAGAATTAAATGCAGATAAAGAAGGCAGCATGTTCGACAAAGGCAAGATAGTATAGACATCGCTTTTAGAATATGTAATTGTCTAATGTGTAAATGTATCAAGCGCAAATGCTACTTTAAATTCGATCGTCTAGCCATGTAGTAGATCATATTGACTTTCGTGGATGCTATGAGTTTGAAACAACAAATTTCTTCACATCGAGGACGCGGGTTAATAGCAAAAGCAATTAATAGAGGAATAGTCGAATTATTAGTGTCAGTGTTTGTGGCTGCAGTTAAGGGTTGGCCCCAAAGCGGAGTCCTTTCTCCCCTTCTGTGGTCACCATCTACATATGTACATAGATCAGACTGCATACCCTTTGGTGCTTTACTACACATTTTAGAATGGTGCGGTAGGGAAGGATCTGTCAATCATTGCGAGACCGTTCTAGTGCCGTTTACAAAAGAAGACTGGTCCTAGCCCTAACTTCATTGCTCTCTAAAGAGAATATCTTGAAAGAATCCGTCAATAAGGTTTCCATCAACAACGTTCCACAGGGGACCTTACTGAAAAATTAAACCAAAGTTTTCACCATCACAATAAATGCCGAGTAGTTGCCCTTGATATCTACAAAGCTTTCGATAGAGTATGGCACAGTGCCTTCTTAAGCAAAATCCAAACTTACGGTGTCACTAAATTCTTCTCATCATGGATTGCAAGCTAGTGTACTACAGGGCTCAGTCCTCTCTCCTGTTTTTAATATTTATTGAAGAAGTGGGCACTGTGGCTGGCGAGTTTCGATCCCTAGACAACACCTAAAAATTTCTTTCACGGCCCCACCTCTCGCTAGCGGTTGGCAAACATCCGAGAGCAAAACTGTCATGAAAAAACTTCTCAAATAAAACATTGCCCTTCCGATACAGCATTAAACAGTAGGTCCCTTCCATTCGTGTGAAGAATATAAAACGCACAACACGAATGGTTGTGAGAAGCTGGGTCCTATGGACCTGTCCCGCCAAAAATTTATATTTTTTTGAATATTTTCTCTCTTCCTGACCGTAGTGAATGGGTCACTGCTTCCTTTCCTGAGGACAGTTCAGTCCACTTCTACACAAACGGCTCCAAGACTGATGAGGGGTTGAGTTGTGGATACCACAATCTTGGCATTTTTCGCTACGATAAAGATAGCTTTGTCCAGGCTGAAATGTAATGCAATATCTATCAGGGATATTATCATTTTCATTGACAGTCAAGCAGCAATCAAATTTTTGGAATCGTGCTCCTTCACTCCAAAGACCGCTTAAAACTATCGTTTGTCTCTTCACCTATCCTTGGTACAAGGCCACAGAGACATTGCAGGAAATTGCTAAGCTGACGAGCTCGCCAGACAAGGCAGACAAGGCATGATCCATAGGATCCTGCCGAAGTGGCGTAACGTGGCTATGCCCCTTGCTACTTTTAAGCTCTTAGTAAAGTTGGATGCTTTTAGCAAAACTGTAGATGGGAATATCTCTCTTCTTGTGACATTTTCCTGGTCCTGCATTGATGTTTTGAGTTTTTTTTTCAAAAAGTCGACAGAGTAGCACAGCACAGCACCGCACAATCACCATTTTGAGTGGAGCAACTCTGCTTTTTGAAGCAACCAAAGATGTAACATAAGTACCATTCGTAGTCTTACATGATGAGTCACAGATTCCATGGTACTCTTCGGAATCGCTATACCAAATACGAAATATTCAACCCTTATAACAATGGAAGTTCAGACCGAATATTTAACCATTCTTGAGCTATTTCAACAGGAACAATATCATCCCAAGACAGCTTTGATTTCCATAACCTTTGAAAAATTATTTTTAACCCTATAACTCTCGGTGATAAGAATCCAAGGGGATCAAATATTCGAGACAGATACTGCAAGGAAATCTTAAAAAGAAAATAATCTCTGGATAGATCCCACAGCAATCCTAACAGCTTAATTGATTCAAAAAACTCGTGTTCAATAGTAGGGTGTTCACGAAGGTCATGTGGCAGGGATTCCAAAAATTTCCTGCAGTTTGAGCACCACTTTCTCAGTTTAAACCCTGCGGCTTAGAGCAAACTTGTCAGTTCCCTGTGCACTTCGAAAAGTTCCTTAATGGTATCAGCTCCATACAGAAGGTCGTCGACATAAAAATCATTCAGCAGGATTTCCGAAATCCGGGGATACTCTGTCACAGAGTCCAATGTTCTAACGGACAGGTATGGGGCACATGAGGTCCCATATGTAACAGTAAAGGGGCGATAATGTTTGATTGGCTGAGATTGATCATAAAATCCTTTGAAAATCTACATGTTTCCTAGCAACCCATATTTGCCTTAAAATTTTTTCAATATCTCCAGATATCGTATACTTATGGCGTCGGAAAGGAAAAAGAATAGATCGCGCTATATAGGTGGGCCAATAGCTAATGTTTCATTTAAAGATGGCTTCGAATGCAATTTATAAGAGCCATAAAAAACGACCCGGATGGTGAAGACGGTAGTAAATCTTATCGATCTCTTCCTCAACTATCTTTTCCATATACCGTAGTCCAATATACTCCGACATAAATACACAGTACTTCGCTTCCAGTGCAGGATTTTTCTCGAACCTTCGGTTATTGGCAAGTAAATGACGGAGAGCACCAGATAGCGAATCGTCATAATCAACTGAATGGTTCTATCGAAATGGAAGCAGTTTTATATCTTAGGTCCGGTGTTACGCCATCCTTCAAGCCAAAGCGTCAATGATCAATGACTGAATGAATTGCACGAATTGCAGCAGAACGGAAGCCAAATGGGAGCATGAGAATCTGCGAGATTTTTCAACAGGCCTAAACAATGCCCTAGAAGCCAATCAGTTTCCGTTACTATTACCAGGCGATATCTTTGTTTCAGTTGCTGGAAATAAATGCTTTTAAACGATTGATCTTTCTGACGCTTAGTTGTGGATTAAAGTAAGCGAGAAGTCTAAACCACTCTTGACTATCAAAACCCATCGAGGACTATATTAGTACCAACGTTTGCCATTTGGCATCAAATCCGGCACCAGGACTGTTTCAAAATATTACGTCCACGATGTTGGCGAGTCTTTCTGGTGTAGAGTCTTATCTCCATGGCATAATAATGGTTAGAAAGTCAATGGAAGATCACAGTAGGAAGAGTATGCGCTTCAACGCATCAACGAATGGGGATTCTGTCTGTCCAGAGGACGGTCTCTTCCCTGGGGCTCATTATCAATGAACATGGCTAGTTTGCTAGAGCCCAAAGATGTCACAAAAGTTCAACCGTTTTTAGGTATGTAGAATCTCTATTCACAATTTAAACAATATTCGGGAAATACGCCATGAATTCTAATTTAGACAATATTTTTCAGTTCGAAAGACTTAAAGAAACAGGACGAAATGGGTTCTCGGACGACGAACAAATACGTAATGCAGGCAGATCAACTCGTTCAGACGGACACCGTATTAATAAGCACCATCCCGAAGGTAAACTCCAAGTCCATGAACAATCTACAAGTTCCTTCTCTTAAATTGCCGCCTTGGCGTTGGCTTAATTGTACAATAGCACCGTGGACGGTATAAACAACTGGAAATTGTTTTCTGAACCGTTTCCCGAGTGTTTGTGACCATCCTGTGGTCTGTCGTACAAGACAAAGAGCAATCCAATTCATACTCCCAGCCATCGTCTCCCTATCCCGGGTACTGCAACCTCCTTTCTCAATCGAAGTACGTAGTGTCGTGGGGTCAACACGTACTGTGATCTGGCTGTGTAAAGATTTATTTTTGTTTTCTTTAATCTATATAATAAATATAATTTTCATAAAAAATGCCTTGTTTTGAACGCAATCAGCCAAAAATAAAATGTGTGGGTTGCAATGAATATTTTCATTGCAGTTGCGTGAATATTCAATCGGCAGATGTTGATTTTTTGCAAAAATCGAACAAGCAATTTCGCTGTAAGAGTTGCTGTGCTGCGCGCAGGGACTCTCTTCGCTCTCCCCCTCCGACGAATACTTCGAAACAGCAACGTGATCGACTTCCTACAAAAATATTTGCTGATAATAGTTCGCCTCTCTCATCAGCTGAATTGCCAAAATTCGTTACGGCAGTTCCGCACCTAGTCTCGCCGCTCCTAACCCAAACTAATGCAGAACAGAGTCTATTAGAACACCAGCACCAACATGATCATCTACAGCAAACGCTGTAAACTTCAAACTGAGGTGAATTTTTTGCACCAACGAAGTAGAGAAAATTGTGTTGAAATAGTGGGCGTACCAAATGTAAACAATAGTAATGCTCTTAATTGTGCTATCGAAGTTTTTACAAAGGGTGTATGCGCTGATATATCTGAAGCTGATATAGACAATTGCTATGTTAAAAATGTTAGAAAGACCAATAATTCAGATAGAAGAGAATCAAATATTGTGGTTGTTAAATTTATTTCTAAGTTAAAAAAAAATTCAGTTATGAAGAAAAAATTTGTCAATAAAAATAACTTAAATTCAAACATTTTTGATTGTGAAAAAAATAGTAAAATTTACATAAATGAATCCTTAAATAATGAAATAATATATCTTTTGAAATCTGCACAAAAGGCTAAGAAAGAAAAAATGTATAAGTATGTTTGGGTAAAAAATGGGAGAGTTCTCATGCGTAAGAGGGATAATGATAACTATATTGTTATTAACTCAGAAGTGGACCTTCTAGCACTTAAGTAAAATGCATGATCCACAATATTCCAACATTCCTTCTATCAACTGTTTAGACGTTGACTCTCATGATCTCGTTTTTAACCAGAAATACTTACATAATTTGCTTATTATTCACCAAAATATTAGAAGTACGCGTAAAAATTTTGATAACTTTCTTGTTCATTTAAATTCTTTTGTTAATAAGCCGGACTTTATTTTTTTATCGGAAACATGGATTTATGAAGAAGAAAAGTCACTTTTTCATATTGATAGGTATGATTTCATGTCGTGCTGTAATAACGAATATGCATCTCGTGGTGTTGCCGCTTTTATTAAAGGTAAAAATGTTGAAGTTTATCCTTATAATTTGCATAGTTGTGATGTTTTAAAACTGAAGGTGAAAGACAAAAAGTTAACTTTATTCTGTGTCAACTAATAGTGTGTTTTACGAGGAATTACAAAATTTACTATCAAGTGAACATTCCAATGATGTAATACTAGTGGGCGACTTCAATATAGATACTTTACAAAATTCTATTCAAGTAGATAACTATTTATTTCTACTGTCATCTTATGGCTTGGAGTCTTGTATAAACAGGCCAACTCGTATCTCAGACTCTACTAGTACCTGCATTGACCACATTATGGTCCGATTTTTTAATTCCCAAAAACTGTTGATCAGCAGTTCTGTTTTTGCTCTGCACTTAACTGACCATTGCATGACGTGCTTAAGCTTAAAAGATGTTTCTGACATAAACTCTAAAAACTTGCCTTCCAGCTTTTCATTCGTTAAAACTGATTATGTAGCACTTAATAATCTTCTTCGTTTTGAATGCCGGGAAACCATATTTAATGAAAGCGATCCTTCTAGAGCTAATGTTGCTTTTATTGAAATTTTAAATAAGTATGTCAAGCAATGTTCCAGAACAGTAGAAAAATGTGATACTAAATTAAAAAAGCTAAAACCTTGGATATCTTTTGAGTTAATGAATAAAATTAAAGAGAAGAACAAACTATATAAAAAAAAAAGTTAAATATCCAAATAATGATAGAATCATTATTGCTTACAAAAAAGTATGCAAAGATATTTCTAAAGATGTTCGTTTGTGTAAAACCAATTTTTACTTAAATAAGTTTCGTGATTGCAAAGGCCAATCGAAAAAAGAATGATATTTAGTTAAAGAATTATTGAATAAATCACCGCAAATCGAAAAAATTCAGTGCTTAAAAGATAATGATGTTATCATAAGAAATCCCAAGGTTTTAGCAGATAAATTTAATGAATTCTTTGCCTCTGCTGGCACAGAAGTAGTATCAGATAGTTGTGGTGATTCTACGAAATGCGATTGCTTATCTAAGGATGTATCTTCCCCTCAGAGCTTCTTCTTTGACCCTATAACATCTTTTGAGTTGTACAAAATTATTATCTCCCTCAAAAACTCGAATTCTAAATCAACTACGTGCTTTTGGAATAATTTCGTTAAGAAAATATCTTTGAATATTTGTGACATCTTATGTCATATTTACGACAAAAGCATTTTCAATGGTGTCTTCCCAGACGATTTAAAACAAGCCGAAGTGATACCTTTATTTAAGAAAGGTGATGAAACGTCTATAAATAATTATAGGCCTATTTCTTTGCTTTCTGTTTTTTCGAAGATATGTGAAAAAGCTATAAAGAGCAGAATGATCACATTTTTAGAAAAAACACATTTTTTTGGTGATTTTCAATTTGGATTTCGTACTGGTTTTTCAACTGAGGGAGCCCTTTTAAATTTCTGTTCAAATATATATATAATGGATTTAATAACAAGAAGTTGACTGCTGCTCTGTTTGTCGAGATAACAAAAGCTTTTGATACCGTTGATCACCGAATACTTTTGGACAAACTGTACAAATGTGGTTTTAGGGGTGATATGCATAAGTGGTTCGGCTCCTATTTAACTGATAGAGGTCAAAGGGTTAATATTAACGGAGAGCTCAGTTCAACCAGTATTACCTCCATAGGAGTTCCTCAAGGTTCTGTGCATGGCCCGATACTTTTCTTAATTTTTATTAACTCGCTTTTTTTTACAAAAATATCGTAGCAATGTTAATGCGTTCGCTGACGATATGGCATGTGCTTACCATAGCGATTCTAAATCACGACCTAGAAATCTTAAGCCATTGGTTCCAAATGCATAAAATGGTAATCAGTGATAAAACAAAAATTATGTTTTTCAATGTGTGTGGTAAGGTAGTAGACTATGGTCCATTCTTTTTTCATTGTGCAAACAGCAACAAATAAAAACATAGTAAGGACATGTGTAAATCGACGGTAAACTCACAGACATTTTTTGAATCACGTACATGTTCTGATAAATGTTTTATTATTGAGTGTGTAAAGATATTTAAGTATCCTGGTGTTTTGCTTGATTGGAAGATGAGTTGGTTTGCCCATACTGATGCACTTAAGAAGTATCTTTTAGCTGCTACAAGACAAATATACTTTTTAAAACCATACTGTTCACGGGATCTTCTTAAATGTATCTATTATAGTTTAGTGCATTCTAAGCTTGAATATGGCATAGTGTCCTGGGGTGGTACTCACAACAATAAAATGCACCCACTTCTAGTTTCTCAAAAATATGTTATTCGTATTATTAGTAATAAAAGCCGTCGAAATAAAAGCTTCATACTTTTCAGATGCCTTAAAGTTCTTCCTCTGAAAAACCTGTGTTTTGATAAAGTTTTGAAGGTATTTTTCGCCAGATCGGGTTATCTATTGAACAGATGCTATTCTAGTCATAACTTGAGGGTTAACAATCAGAACCTTGTTTTAGTACCACATCACAATCTGCAAATTTTTCTTAATTTTTTTACTGCCATTGCTCCTAGACTTTTTAATAGCTTACCTAATAATATTAAAAGTTTAAGAAACGAATCCATTTTTCTCAAAAAAGTAAAACTTTGGCTTTTAGACCAAAATTATAAAGATATTCATGATTTACTTTGTTTGTTTATCTAATTCAATTTTTTGCTATTTCAATAAATCTAACCATCTATGTATCTACTTATTTTTTTCTCTTTTGCAACACATTTATTATCTTTGTCGTATTTTTTAAATTAGATTGAAATATATATAAAAGAAAAAACAATTATAAATCTTATCTGTGACCCCATTACATTACTTTCTATATATTTTATATTGTTATATTGCTAGTCTACTCTTTCTGCTTTCGCCTCTAGTTCTTTATGTACTATAGATTGCAGATACTTTATTAATTCTAATTAAGTTAGTTATTGTTATTAGTAGTCTCTTGAAATTTGTATGAATTGATAAAGAAATAAATTGAATTGAATTGAATTGAATCCCTCCCATCGTCTTTTCCCCTGTGCTGGATTAATGGTGTCAACTGAACCATGCCGGGAATCTACTAATCTGAGGACCTAATAAAAATAGCTCAGATAATTAGCCTTATCTGCATAACGCGGGGCTCTGTGCAGATTGACGACCCCTTCCCTACTCGTGGGACCAAAATAAATAATGAACACAAACATGAACGAAAATAAAAAGAGGATGACACTTGACACTCCCGGATTCTCTCCAATTGACGGAAAGCCTACCGCAAAGACTATCGGAAGGCAATTGGGTCAGGATACCACCGCGGTAGGATCTTTAAATTCGGAAGACATTGGAACTCAACTTTGTTGTCTGCAGATTGGCAACGCTACCGGCTCGCTTCATCACAAGTCAGCCACACCATGATTGTGGACTCCGAAACCGAGGCTCGACTGTTGGAAGAGGACAAAAATCCAGAAGCCACCGGTACCCGGAATGTCAAGAGAAAAGAGAAGATCGAGATCATCCAGGAAGAAAGAACAAAGAATGGCTAACGAAGGTCTTTGCAATATCTGCGTAAGATGGAAGCAAAAGACTCCCTAACCTTAATGAATAGAGAGAAGATGCTTATGAATAGGCATCGGAAATCCATAGCCGAATTCGAACGTAAATCTCGGCAAAGGAGGTCAACAACTGCTTTTTAACATGACCACATGCTCACCACTACGCCAGTAAATGAGCGGTATGAAGCAACCGTTGTTCACCACAACCACTGCTAAACCGATTGCCGTTAGAACAGACAGAGGGAAAGAGCAACCGCCATTAAGTAGAGCCACCTGCTCCGACCCACGTCAGTTTATATCGACTAACAGAATGACATTCCTTCAAGCCATGGCAACACTACCAGGATCCAATTCAGCCTCATCTCTTAAACAACCTGCTTCCTGTACGGCCGCCAAGAGGAGGCAGTGAGTCTTCTTGAAGCGTTTGCAAATAGGGATCGTCCAATGACTTTGCCCTATAGGTACGCACCTGACCACCAAGTACTAAGTATGGAGATGTCCAACTTCATGCTGCAATTCAAAATTAATCTTTTTTCTTCATCACTCTACAAGATTCGAATTTATTCTTGCAGCACATTGATAATTTTTCGCGATATTGTCCTCACAACAACGTACATTGCACAATGCTCCTTTAGATACATATGAACAAAGGTAAGCATACATCTCACAGGAAACACTTTAGGAGATTTCTCAACAAAAAAAGGAATAAATTCCAACACAATCGATGTGAGATGCTAAAATAGTACCTACTGCCGATACAAAGAGTTGGGAAACCACTAGAACACAGTCTACAGCAAGCAGTCAGTAGTAGTATTTGCAACTGTCAAGGAAGACATACATATGTAGTTATTATCGTATTACAATAGGAAAATTTATGGAAAAGTTCTGCGAAATTCTTGAAACAGTGGTAGCGTGCACCTCTCCGAATAAGCAGCGAAATGACAAGGCTTCGGTGTACAGAAGGAACTTGTTATGACTAATTTATTTTTAAAATAAGGATGCCGAAGGAAAATAAATGAACTTATTCATTCATCTAGGATGGAATACTTTTCTGATTCAATACACACTCCAGTGCCAACTAAAGGAAGTATCTCAGATACTTTAAAACAAGTCAATGCGTGTCTGAATCGCATTAAATGAATAGATTTGCATTTTGTCTCTTATAGATACAACATTTTTTTTAAGCATCCTCATCGAAACGTATTTTGTCCAATTACGCAGATTTTTTTATTCTACTTCAGATACAAGTATTCTCCATCGAGATAGAGTTCCGTGAAGTAACTTGTGACGGCCATCTTTTTCTGTGCAAGGAACAACCAAGCACAATCACTAACAAACAGGATAAGGTATTCATTCAAATCTGGTCTTAATGCATTCAGGGAAATTACGGCCAAACGAAAATGCATAAAACAAAATACGGCTAATGCCACGTTTCCACGTTGAAAATTAAATAAATCATATTAGATTATCCTTGAGACTCATTGGGGGCTAGTAGGAGAGTTCCGGGAGATATTTATGTATCGACGACGAAAAGAGCTCTTGGGGTAGGAAAATCCTCCGCAACAAGAATTTGAAGAAGAATTATTCGATAAGCCACTGGAATTTCAAATCTACTTAACGTCATGTGTTTTTAATGAAACAAGGAGATAAACTTCAGAACTTGAACTTGGTAAAGTATCTTTGTGTGAGTAAAACATTGTTTGGATTTGGTTTATTATTTGAAGAAGGCAGTGCAACAACGACCTGTTGGTACATGCCCTCATTAGGAGTGCCACTCGTATTAGCATCACTTTGACGGTTATGTGCTCTTACTACGCCTTGGCGGAAGAAATCTGTTCAGCAGCACTCTCTATAATCCAGTTTCCTTTAAGAATGTAATGATGAGAGTTGGATCTAGTGACGGTATATCCTCATTTGATAATTGGTACTTGACCAAGTATTTCAGTCTTTTGTGGGTCATGCACCTGAAAGTATTGCCACCTTACACTATGTGCAAGAGGTAGAGTCTCTGGGGAATTTCTGCAGAGATAGAAGGTCTTATAGGGAACTTGAAAATTTAAAGAAGGAGGTGAGAAAAGCCTTTAATCATGCCATGAGAAGGGATGATCCTGAATCATGGGATGAGTACAAGGCAAAGAAGAAAGACCTAAAAGCAACTCTGAGACGACGTATAAGGGAGTCGTGGAGGGAATTTTGCTCGAATATGAGGAGCACAGCTGAGGTCAATAGACTTCAGAAAATTGTCTCGAGGGATTCAGTTTCAAAAGTGAATTTCGGGTAACACCTAAAGAAGATGGATCTTCTGGAGGACGATACCTGTGAACTATGCCTGGAGTAAGTCGAGACGGCAGCATATACATACATAGATATATTGTGTCAACGTCCGGCGTTAGCTAGCAGAAGAAGGGTGGTCCTGGGGAGCCACTGGGTAGAAACCCAGAGGATAAACCAGAGGAATTGGGGATCTACATGGCGATTGATCGGGAAACTACTGACTGCCCAAAACATGGATTGGGCCAGTAGTGCAACAATCAAGTTCGTAATGTAGTGCTGCTTTACCTCCTCGTGGTGGTCCCCGGTGTATAAATAATTATACATGTAGGCCAAAATTGCAAGTGCAAGTCTAGACTAGGTAAACTAGGCCAGCAATCCGCGTTACCGAAACCCGCCCGCTACGGAAACTGACACCGACGCCTCGTATAAGGACTGATAACACGTTGACGACCTTTGGCTATTGTACCCGGACTAAGATTGGTTTCTGGAATGTGAAGACGCTCCTTGACTCCCAGAGTGAAGGACCTCAGAACGCCAGATTCCTTCAACTGGAACATGAGTTCATTCGATATAGGCTGGATATATTGGATATTGGAAGATGCGGGTGAGTACCAATCCCCAACGCGTGACACTGTATTACTCTACTCCGGAAGACCATCCGGAAGTCCCCGTGGATATGGAGTTAGACTGATGTTAACACCAACAGCACGCAGAGGCCTAATTTCCTGGCAGCCAGACGGTGATAGGATTTTAACGGCCAGATTTCGGACGAGAGTACGTCGCGTCACCATTATACAGTGTTACGCGCCCACGGATGGTTCGTTTGAGGAAGAAAAGGAGACCTTCTGCAACCAGTTGGGAGCTGTGTATAATGCAACACTCAACGGCGACATTGTCATAGTGATGGAGGACCTGAATGCCAAGGTAGGCAGCGACAACGAAGGGCTCAAACATGTTATCGGACGGATGGGACGGATTAGGCGGATGGGACAAGGCAAATCGCCTTGTCATAGGTGGCACCATGTTTGAGCACAAAGCCTGCCATAAAATCAGTTGGATGTCAACTGACAGGCAAGCAACCTCCAACCAAATTGACCATTTTGCCATCAGTCGCCGTTGTAGAAGTAGTCTTCTAGATGTACATGGGGACATGGGGTTGGCACGAGATCACCATCTTATGAAAGCTACTGTTCAATTACGCACTGCCGCCGTTCGAAGATCCAACTGCATGAGAACGCCCAGGTTCAACATTGACCGACTGAGAGATCCCACAGTGCGCTAAGAACTAAGGGACCATCTCTCACGTGGAGTGTAAACAATCAGCAGCTCACTGCCCGCCACCATCCAAAACCATTGGTATGCTGTTAAAACTATTTTCACATCAGCTGCTGAAAGGATTGTCGGTCGATCGCAAGGAAGCCATAGAGCGTGGCCTTCTCAGGATACCTGGAGAAGGATCGACGAACGAAAACAGCTAAGAGCTCAAATTGCTGGAACTCCAGCAGCAGGGAGGATCGAGCTAGAGTCTCATATCGAATGAAGATGAGAGAAGTGCAGAGTAACGTGGGACGTGACAAGCGCAATTACATCAATGCGCTGGCTACGGAAGCAGAGAAAGCAACAGCGAGGTGCAACAGCAGAACCGTTTATATAATCACCAAAGAGCTAATAGGTGGCCAAAGCTCTACTCAACACCCAGTGAAAGGCTTAGACGGTTCGTTGCTAATATCGGATGAGGATCAGCTCAAGAGATGGAAGGAGCATTTTGCTTCAGTTTTGAAAAGAGTATTCGCCAGCAATATGCACCCAAGTCGGACTGAAGTATCCGTCAGAAGAAGAGATCATTACCGCGATCAAAGCACTGAAAACCAATAAAGCGGTAGGACTTGATGGCATACTCGCGGAGCTTTTTCGAGCTGCACCATCTACACCGGCTGAGCTACTGTTTCCACTTGTTGGAAGAACCTGGGGGGCTGGACAAATGCTGTTTTCCATCTACTCGGGAAGAGTTCAGAAGAATAGGATAGATAAAAAAGCTTACGCAGCGGATTTGTTTATGTTAAGATCTTTAAGTACTCTTGCTGCTGTACGAATGCGAAAGTGGATTTGTCCCATAGAGTATTCGACGTGCTCAAGTACAGCGGGAGGCAAAGCACTGTGGGAGTGTTAGTGTGGAGTTCGCAGCGAATAGGGCTGCAAGCAGATTGGCCTATTCCAAAGAGCTGACAGATAGTGTTCGTAATCGTATCGGCGGCGGCTTCCACGTCGTTATCGAGGAAGCATAATTTTTTCATTTCATTTCATTTCATTTCATTTATTGTATAAACATCTTTTTACAATAGACTTATAGTCTTTTAACGCAAAAGTTACAGTATTTCAAAATTATTAAATTATTAAAACAAGTCAAACAATTCAATTATCAAATTATAAATGAGTAAATCAATAATTCAATACATTAATGTTTCTAGACTTAAAAGAATTGAAACTTTATAGATCTAAATTTTATACATATATGTAAAGATCTTAAAATTGATTAAATTAAGAAAATTAAGAAATATCAGCCAAATGCCTGAATAAAACAGGTTCAAAGTTTTTTGTGCCATGAAGTTTTCTTATGTCTAGAGGTAAGGAATTCCACTGCTTGATGACATAAACAAAGAATTGTCTTTCAGAGGTAGTGCATGTGAATCGTGGTTGCATAATTATAAAGGACCGATTTGACACTGGTAATTCGATTTTTTCGTACAGATAACGAGGTTCTTTAGTTTTTAGAATATTGTTAAATGTTTTAAGGGCGCGGTATTTCATATACGTATGCAGACTACATCCTAAAATATTTTTTGAAAAGTTCGATATGTGATCAAATCTTCTAAGGTTGTAGATATATCGAACAACATTGTTAAAAGCAACCGTAAGGTTTCTTTTTGTTTCAAATTTGAGGCTACAGAAGATTTCACACCCATACAATAGAATTGGCATAATTAGGCTTTTTGCCAAGCTTAACTTTATATGTAGTGGTGTAAAATGCTTTGATAATGATAGGCATCGCCGGCAGCCGTATATTTTGCCAATAACTATTTGGATATGGTAGTTCCAGTTTAGCGTCGAGTCAAACCAAAAGCCAAGATTTTTCGCTTTTTCAACATATTCAAGTATAGTGTTACCTAAATAGAGAACGGGAAAATAGGTAAGATCCAGTTTGTGTTTGTAAACCACAAGGCATTTGGATTTTATCGGGTTTAACTGAAGTTTGTTCATTTCAGACCAGTTCATAATGCTTTTTAGATCGCTGTTTAATTTATCAACTGCATCTTCTATCATCCCTAATTTACAACTAAGGTAAATTTGCACTTCATCTGCATACATGTGTAGTGACGAGAACTTAACTGCTTGAGGTAGTTCATTTATGAAGATGGTAAATAAAAGCGGTCCTAGGATTGAGCCTTGCGGTACTCCCGATGACAACTCGATAAAACTTGACATTTTCCTATCTACCACGACAGCTTGGGTCCTTCCTTTGAGGTAGGAAAACATCAATTCAGTAGCTGAATGAGAAAATCGAAACTGGTTTTTCATTTTGGAGATAAGTACCTCATGATTGACCGTATCGAATGCCTTCGAGAAGTCAAGGAGTCCTAGGAATGATACCAAATCACAATCCAATGCGCATCTAAGGTCGTCTGTAACTTTTAGAATGGCTGAGATACAACTATATTTTTCTCTAAATCCCGATTGGTAGACACTCAAAAGCTTATTACTTCTGATGAAGATTGATATCTGTTCATGCAAAAGTTTTTCCAACACTTTAGATAGAAATGGGAGTATAGATATTGGTCTGTACTCAGGTGGAGATGTGCGGGTAGCAGGATTTTTTTATTATGGGCGTAACCTTAGCAACCTTCCATGCCAATGGAAAAGAGCTTTTTAAAATAATGGTGTTAAATATATGCGTGAGAGTGGGAAGTATGTGGGGCAAAATTATTTTGATGAAGAGAGGGTGCATGTTATCAAAACCCATGGCCCTAGATTTTATTCTAAGTATTGCCCTAACAACATCAGGCTCGTCTACCCTTGCGAAATGGAAAATATCGTTATTGAGGGAATTAACAGCAACTGAAGTTGGATTCGGAACCGAATAATGTTGGTTGGATTGAATTTTTGCAAACTCAGCATTTAAGTTGTCTGCATCTAAGTCATCAATGCATTGGACTTTTTGCCTACCGACACCTAGTTCGCGTATATTTCTCCACAGTGTTTTTATGGGTTGGTTCCTGTTGAGGCGTTGAGAATAAACTCTAGATTTGGCTTCCCTTATTTTTATACATACTCTGTTTCTTAAGATGCGAAACAAATCGTACAATTCTGTGAGCTTGTAGCGTTTCCAACGTTTATATGCCAGATCTCTTTGTTTCATGATTTGTTGTATCTCGCTAGAGAACCAGAGGTTTGAATCATTCCGTGAGCATTTTGTTTTAAGCGGTACATGTTCATTGAACAAATTATTAACAGCATCTTTTAAAAAATTAACTTGATCATTTGGAGAGACCATACAATAAATTTGTTGCCAATTAATACGAAAAATATCTTCTTCCAAACGGTTCAAGACAATTCTTTTAAAGTCTCTGTATGTGTATAAGGTAGGTGCTATTGGTGTTTCAGCTTTAAAAGTCACAAAAACAATATCATGTTTTGAGAAAGCAGGTGCGGATAGTTGTGAGTAAAGCAAAACATTTTGTGGATTATTCACAAAAAATAGGTCTAGCAGAGTAGACGCAGTTGCTGTAAAATGAGTTGGATTATTGGCATTAAGTGTCTCTAACCCAAGAGTGGTCATTTTTTCCACAAATGATTTTGACCTCTCCTTGCTAAACAAATTGCAATTAAAATCGCCACACACAATAATTTCATTATACAGCGAAGAAATATTTTCAAGAGTTGAAAAAAGAAGAGACATGTCGATGTTTTTATTTGGCCTATATACAACACCGAGTAAACGCTTATTTTCACCCTTAAATATTTCAATGAAGCAAAAATTTATTGGGGAAGCTCCATCTGCCCAAGCAACACGCCTAAAGGTAAGGTAATTACGCAGGTAAATCGCTGTTCCACCTCCCTGTCGGTCACTTCTATCAGCGCGAAGCAATTTGTAACCAGTTAAATTGTAACATATATCTGGGATTTCAATCTGATCCCACGTCTCGGATACGCATATGACATCAATACTTGACCCTTCAAACATAAATCTAAACTCGTCAATTTTCGGATATAGACTTTGTGCATTAATATGGCATACCCGAAGGCCAGTAGACTGGTTGCACAGCTCATTTAGCATAATATAATGCAGTACTATTGTTAACATTATTAATCATTTTCAAAGAATATAAATACATATACAGACAAGTTTTTACCTCTACGACAAATAGAAAATAAGGCACACATAAAATACGAATAACATTCAGGAATTGGGCTGATTAACCTAAAAGTATGAAATAGAAAATAAGAAAATAAAATAGTTTTTAATAAAATTTGATAAAAATACTCCATCAGGTACGGCTTACGATTGATCATCTCTATCCGTTGTTGTTTTATCAGCAATTGAATCCAAGCTTTCTAGAGAGTTAATTAAAAGCGCTTTATCTGCTGCATTGGCTCGCACGTAAACTCTTCCTCCACGGGTAAATACACTTGAAAGCGATCTGTGTCGCTTTAATAAGAGAGCTTTTCGCAGAATCATATGGTTGCATGATGTTAAACTTTCATTTACGTAGATGCGGCTGTCAGATTGTAGCCCTACATCATGTAAACAAAGGGTTTTATTTTTATTTATTCTCCAACGACGATGAATAGACTTAAGAAGATTGTTTTTGTCGGTGGGTGATCTAAACTTAAGTACTATTGCGGTGTCAATAGAATTATCGTGCGGTCTAGTGCGAAATACATTCTGCAGGACAGGTGTAGGTGTGCAATCGACGGAGTGACATAATTTTGCAAATAGTTCTTGCAGGTCTTCGTTCTCCTTTTTCGGTATTCCGCGGATGATAGCGTCTGCGGATAGTTTCTCACGCTCGAGTTCATCAATTCGTTGGGCAAGCAGTGTTAATTGTGGTGTTATTGTGACAGACGGTTCTGATTTACTTTCAAGCTGTTGGACCCGTTGTGACAGATCTGCAACTGTTTTGGTGACCTCCTCGAAACGCTGTCTAAAATCGCTTTCAATTTGATCAAGTTTCAAGGTCAGCTTACTATGTTCCTCCAATATCAACTTTTTTAATTCTTTGTATTGCTTGATCATATTAAGTTCAATGTTTTTTAACTTTTTTTCATCAACTGTGGATGTCATTCTGGATGCAGGTGATAGATATTGCTGCTGTTGCTTAGTTGCGCGAGTTTCTACACCGGGTTGTTGGTTGGACATGACAGTAGACTTAACAAAGCAATTGTAGTGGGTAGAATTATCAATGATAATTTTCGAATTAAAATTGCGATTTTGGAAAGACTTTCAATATAAGCGTGCAAAACAAAGGATTATGAACCGAAAACAAAACACTTTTACTTAAATAATAAGTTATAATTTAAAATAAAACTTGAATTAAATTGCACAATAAGAAGATCTTGTTTAACTTGTCATAATTGACATTCTATCATAACGACCAGTTAAAACTGTTCATGCCGACCCAGTTGGCTTTCTCGTACTGCCAAACTAATCTTTTAGGAGCTTTTTCTTTAATTGTTTGGTTAAGGTGCGAAAAATTAGCCGATACGACACAGTGGTCTGACGAACCTAGAGGCACCATAATACACACACATAATCCGGTCTTCATATACCCTAAGGCATCGAGGTATCATCGGTGGTTTTGTCCATTTATCTCCTCGTGAAATTTCTCCACTGTGTCCTATCTCTTGCTATATGTTTTGCCGATTGCCAAGTTTCCCCAGATTCTATCAGGATTTTTTCAACGGTAGCGTTCCATGTGGTTTTGGGTCTTCCTCTTTTATTTTTTCCTTCCTATCTTGTTTCCCAAATTTTCTTCACTTGTCGATTCTCTTCCATACGCACTAAGTGTCCAAACCATCTTAATTTCTTTTTCTCGAGATTTAGTTTAGTCGATTTGACATGCAGTTGTTTTCTAATATCTTCGTTTCTTTTCTTGTCTGTTCTCTTGGCTCCTATAACTCTCCTGAGGTATTTAATCTCCATGGCTTGAATTTGTTTTTCTTGTCTTCCTGTGAGTATCCAGTTTTCACCTCCGTGTAGCAACACACGTAAGTACATCGATTTGAAGATTGATATTTTTGTTTCTTGTGTGATTTCTTTGTGTTCCAAGAATTTTCTTCTTAATGCTGCATACAGTCTATTTGCCGCTTTGAACCTCACCATCAATTCGTCTTCCGAATTTCCTCTACTGTTTATTACACTACCCAGGTATTTATATGTTTGCACCTGCTCGATGACTACTCCATCTACCGTTACACTTGCAACTCCTGCTTCATTTCCTATCACCACCACCTTTGTCTTTTCAACATTGAGCTCCAGTTTCTGGGTTGCTAATGCATCTTTCCATATTTTTACACTCTTTTGCATATTTTCTTCGCTATTTGCAAACAGCACTATATCATCCGCAAACGCACTTGCCTGGAGATAGTTGGTTGTAGCTCTCTGTATCCGACTCTGAATCTTTTCATCCTTTCTTGACAATGTCTGATGGCGCCGTCCATAGCGCAGATAAATAGCGCTGAAGTGCTCAATACACTTCCTTGCCTCACTCCTTCAGACGTCTTGAATATCTCGGACAGCACATTACATGTCCTTACAACATTATAAGTTTCCTTGTATATGCTTTTGATGGCACGCACCAGTTCTTCATCCACCCCTTTCTTCCTAAGGCTCTCCCATATTTTCGCTCTGCTTATCGAGTCAAAGGCTTTTTTCATATCTATGAAGCAGGTAAAGACTTTTTTACTTTTAACGAGCTTTTTTTCTTCCCCTTTCTCCAAGATATTTCATGAATTCTGGTGTAACCTCATCAACGCCTGGAGCCTTTGCGGGTTTGATTTTTCTCAGTTCTATGTCGAGTTCTTTTCTGTTGATAAGGCTCTCATGGTTTTGTGGTAGTTCATTGTTAAGCTCTATGTCTCCTTCATCTTTCGTTCCTTCTGGGCCTTCCTTGCTCAATAGTTCCTCGAAGTATTCTTTCCATCTATTTACTATTTCTTCTTCTTCTACCAGTACCTTTTTGTCTTTTGCTTTGATTGTTTGTAGTTTAAATTCTTTCTCGTTTTTAAAATCTTTAAGCATCCTGTAGAACATTTTTGAGTTTTCTTTCCTGTTCGTTTATATCTTTATTCCAAAATTTTCCCACGCTATTTGTTTTGCTTCTAAAACTCTTTTCTTCACCTCTATTCTTTGTAGTTTATATGCCACATATTTTGCAATACTACGATCCAGTAAGTAGTCTTTCCAAAGCTTTTTCTTAATAGTTATTTCTCTCTTGACACTATGGTTCCACCAAGCCGTTCACTTCTTATTTCTGTAGACTTTACAATGACCGCATATCTTTCTGGCTACATTCAACATCGTTTCCTTAAATCTTATCCACCTACTATTAATATCTAAATTTTCATTTCTTTCATATCTCCTGACTTCTTCTTCAATCACTTTTTGGTATTTTTCTTTTATATGTTCGGTATACTTTTATTTTATCCTTTTCTTTGTTTTTGGGATCCATTTCATTTTCTTTTCTTCTGTCTTCGGTTTCTCCTTCAACACCGCTTCAAGCAAATAGTGATCACTTCCTATGTCGTATCCTCTTTTGACTCGCGTATCCACCACTTCTCTTCTCTTTTCACTTTCTACTATTATATAATCCATGATCACATAGTACAGAACATAGTATTCGCAATTGCGAGGTCATTTACGATACAGAACTCCAGTAGTCATTTTCCGTTTTCATTGATTTTTTCTTCTCCATGGGTTCCTATCACTCCTTCCCATTTTATTTTATAATTCCCCACTCTGGCATTTAAATCTCCGGCTATGATTACTTCTCCATTCTTTTTGTCACATTCTTCTTGAAGCTTTTCCCAAAATTTTTCTTTTTCATCCTTTAACTCATCTCCGTTTGGTCCGTAGGCTACCACTATGGTTTTCTGTTTTTCTTTTCTTCCTACTTCTAAAGTTAATATTCTTTCGTTTACTACTCTCCATTCTTTAATTTTACTTATCTTGTTTTTCCTTACTATACATGCAACTCCTGCTTTTGCTTGTTATTTTCGAGAACTCCACTAAAAATCATTAGGTCTCCATTTTCCAGTAATAAGCTTCCTTCTCCTTTTTTTTGGTATCTGTTAGGGCTAGTATCTGTATCTCAGCTTTCTTTATGCAATCTATAATTTCTATCTCCTTTCCTTTCAAACCCCGTATATTCCACGTTCCTATTTTAGATCTCTCTTCGTTTTTGTTTTTGTTTACTTTTACATTATGTTTTTGATTAACATTTATAATTTCCTGAACCTTTGTTTTGTTTTTATCCGATTTTATACTGATTTCCGGTTTTACTAGTTTCTTGATTTTCTCGTTTGTTTTCCATTTTTCCTTTCCTCATCTGCTACACCTTTTATATTTCGTTGTATTACTAATTCTTGTCTTGTCAGCTCATTATTTATGTAGATTCTTTTCTGGTGGTTTCTAAGCTTATGTTTATTTTCCATGATTATCATCTTCTCATTGTAGCTGTCATTTATGGTCTATTTATCGGGTGTGTGTATTGGCGGTGTGACTGTCAAAGTCGGGTAGTCGTGTGGGCTCATTCACAAGCTGGGTCGAATTATTTACCTCAACAAAGATTTCAACATATCTTCCTTCGGATGTTGTCTGTCCATGTCGAAGCCAATCAGAATTGTGTATATTAAAATCACCCGCAATGACGATCTTAGTATGAGGGTAACAAGTGAAACAATTCTTAAGGTGGAATCAGACAGCGTCTTCACTAAAAAGATTTAAGTTTCTGCAAGGACTCTTTCAAAAAGTTTTCCAATATTAGAAAGGAGTGAAATAGGAGGAACATTTTTAACATCCCTTGCAGCTTTAGATTTTGCTTTTGGAATAATTTTTCCTTCCAAGCTTGAGAAAACCCTTCTATTGCGTTTGATTTGTTTGTGAGTAAATTGCAGTTTTATATTTCAAATTGCAGCCAAAAATTACAGCTTAAAAGATTTTATAAAAAAAACATACAGAAAAGCTACAATCCGTCTGGAACGGATCGTCTAATACCCTATCCTCCTCTCTATAAAGTGGGCGTGGCCAAATTGCATTTCGTACTCAAATATGGCTATAACCTCGAACGTTTGAGGATGTTACATGTAAAAGTTTATCAAAATCTGTTTTTTGATGAAAACGCCCCCAAAAAGTGGGCGTGGACAAAACTGTTGTATGGGTGAATTTTAGGGAATCTGAATACCTAAATATTTGGACTTAACAAAATTTTTCGGTTTCATATAATTTAATGAAGTTATGAAAAAGTGGGCGTGGCAATGGGAGGATTTAAAAAATGTTTACACTTCTACTGTATCTTTTTCTCAGAAGCCCAGATATGAAATTTCATCATTCTAGCTTAAAATTTAAGGCCCAAAAAGCGGTGACATACGGACGGACGGACGGACGGACGGACTCCTGAGCTTCTGAGAAAAAGATACAGTACAAGTGTAAACATTTTTGAAATCTGCCCACTGCCACGCCCACTTTCTCATAACTTCACTAAATTATATGAAACCGAAAAATTTTGTTAAGACCAAATATTTAGGCATTCAGATTCCCTACAATCCACCCATACAAAAGTTTTGGCCACGCCCACGTTTTGGGGGCGTTTTCATCACAAACCCGATTTTTGGGCCTTAAATTTTTAACTAGGACGCTGAAATTTCATATGTGGGCTTCCAAGAAAAGGATACAGTACAAGTGTAAAATTTGTTTACATCCGCCCACTGCCACGCCTACTTTTTTATAACTTCACTAAATTATATGAAACCGAAAAATTTTGTTAAGACCAAATATTTGCGTATTTAGATTCTCTACAATTCACCCATAGAAGAGTTTTGGCCACGCCCACTTTTTGGGGGCGTTATCATCAAAAAACCTATTTTGATAAAATTTTACATGTAACATCCTCAAACGTTCGACATTATAGCTATATTTGAGTACAAAATGCAATTTGGCCAAGCCCACTTTATAGAGAGGAGGATAGGGTATCATACGATCCGTTTCAGACGGATTGTAGCTTTTCTGTATGTTTTTAGTGAGTTTCAGTTCGGTTTTAGAAGCGGAAGATCTACCCAAGATGCCTTATTAAAACTGTGTGTCGAAATCTATAACAAACGTTCAAGGGCAGAATTACAGCTTTCGCCGACGATACTGCTTATTCCAACAATAACTACCTCAACTTATTTTCAGATCTGAACTCTGTTCTAGAAATATTATGCAGATGGTTTAAGTTCCATAAACTAGTAATTAGTGATAAAACTAAGTTCATGTCGAGAAGGCAGACGCTTTGGCAAGAATGGGGTCGGAAATGAACATCAGTGAAGCGGACACATCAATATTGCCACCGATTGGAAAATTGTATAGTATAATTGACGGCATAATAGAGAAAGAGGCCAACTCGTCCTGGGTATCTAGGGATGACTGTGCCACCTCTCGCACGTTATGGCCGAAATTAGATAAAAAGAAAACAAAGAGCCTTCTGGCACTTAATCGATCCTCTATCCGCATCCTTACTGGTATAATCACAGGACACTCCGCCATCGGAGTCATGCTCCGTAAATGGGGAGTGGAGTCCAACGACCTATGTAGAAGCTGCGGAGATGAGGAAGAGGTGGATTCTATCCAACATCTGCTTTGCTACTGCCCCGCTCTGCAAGAACGACGCCTTCGCACTTTAGGTTCTAGGTTCTTCGCAAGCACCGCAGAGGTAGCAGGCTTCCAGATATATGATCTTCTCCATTTTATCAAAAGTACCAACTGGTTCCCATCCCAACCAGTGACGCGATACGTTTCTGTATTTTGTTGTTCCCACTCCATCGATATAAATAGGGGATTCGCAATGGACCTTTAGGTCTCCGAGTGGACGTGATGAGTTTTTAACCGTCACACACCCCTTCTTAATCTAACCTAACCTAAGTTCATGTTGTTTAATATTATGGGAACAGTTCCAGAAGATATGACTTTGCGATATCACTCACCTGTGTTTTTAAGATTTCATCTCAATAATGTTTGTTCATAATGTCAGTTTATGTCCACCTTCGCCGATTATGCTAACTGTTCTAATGGCTGTTTTGCAATAGAAAGAGTTGAAAACTTTAAATACTTAGGAGTTATATTGGATTCTAGGCTGAGTTGGAAGGACCATACTATGTATTTAAAGCAATATTTTAATAGACTCGTCAGGCAACTTTATCATCTTAGCCTTTATTGCACTTCTACGGTTTTAACATTAGTTTACAATGGTTTGTCCAAATCTAAACTTCAATATGGAATTTCGTGCTGGGGCGGCACCTATTTTAATAAAATTGAACCTCTACTGATATTTGTCGAGTTAATCGCAGAACTCCAAGTTTCGAGTTATTTAGAAATCTGAAAATTCTCCCATTAAGACATCTATATTATTTTAAAGTAGAGTAAGGGAGGCATATATGGACCATCAATGTTATTTTTGCAAATTAAACACAGATAATGAAAGGTTTAGCATTTCTACTTGTTTTAAAAAATAAACTGGACTATTATAATACATAACTAATAACAAAAAAATTAATTCAATCTATAAAAAAAATAACAAAAATTAAATAAGAAAGTAACACAAAAACATAAACAAAAAAAAGGGGAGGATAATTTGGACCACATAGTCCATATTACCCAACCTGTTTAGGAAGTACAAAATTCGCAAATGAATATTGGTTGTTCGCACTCAGCACACTGTTCGTGGCTTCAAATATGGCATGAAACGCCTTGAACCCAGATTTCACCTGGGCGGTCTTCTGAATACAAAGTTCTGCAATACAGGCATTCAGCATCTTCTTTTTCACCGGCGGCAACGGTCTTGACTGAATTAATTTCGTCGTCGGACTCATCATGACAGCTATAATGCTCCAAATCAGAGCTTGATGATGACGATGACGCTCTATTCTTTCTGTTTTGTTTTTTCTTCTCTTTCCCTTAATTACAAAAATAAAGTTAGATAGATAGAGATCCGAATCAGATAGAAATTAGGTAGATATATTTAAATTCGTAGATACCTCCACATTTTTTCTTCTCCGCTAATATCTCCTGAAGCGCCTGCTTCGAAGTGCTCGGTTTATTGTTTTTATCAGCAATTTTTTTCAAAGACTCTTCTAAAGAGCTCTTATATGGGGATCCGGAAAATAATTTTGATTTTACAGCTTTTCTACCACGATTGGTTTTTGCCTTGTTCTTAATAGGAATCGGAGATATGTCGGCAGGTGTCAGAATTATATTTTGGTTTTCTGACTTGCTTGTAGTTGGCAGCATATCACTTGGTTCAGATTCCTCATGTACTGGGATTGAGCATACAGCAATAGGTTCATTATTTTCAGACACTTCTGGTGATAATAAATCGTCGTCGGCTCCCGATCCCGAAAGATATTCCTATCAAGCGGGTATATTCCAGTGGTTCGGAATCCACTAACTGCTATCTCTCCAGTTTGGACTCGTATGTAGGACTTACCAAATAATTCTGGCATATCATAATGAGTCAATGGTCGGGGATTTGTCCTCATCCAAATGCGTATCTCCTCTGATAAATACTTTTTTAGTGGACCCATAAATGTTTTGTCGAGCGGTTGAATCTTGTGGCTAGAATGAGGAGGAATCGATAATATGCTGACGAGGTTTTCTCTTGCCATATCGATAAGTTTGATGTTCCGCGTGTGGCTTGAATGTCCATCCAAAATTAAAAGGACTGGGGATTCAGCAGATGGCTTTACATGCTTAAGAAAATGTTCAAACCAAATTGTAAAAATATCGGTCTGAACCCATCCGGAAGGATGACATTTGTAAATGGATCCTGGTGGTGCTCCTTTCAAAAGTTGTGGATTGCGCTTTTTGCGGGGAAATATGAATAACGGGGGCACAAATGTTCCAGCAGCACTCATGCAGATAATTGTTGTGATACCGTATAGCGTGGCGTAAACACCAGAAATTTCGTTAAGGTACCCAAAATCAATAAAGCTATTTTTTCCCGGTTTTATAATGTAAATAAACGACACGCATATTTAATAGTTTACCAGTTAATATTAGATGCGAAAGAAAGGAGTCAAACTTTTTTAAATATACTCGTAATTGGCTTTTTTCATTTAACAATTGTGAAATAGAAAACTTGTTTACTGATTGATTTACTGATTGATTTAACACATTGGACCTTACTAACAACCAAATCTAGTATACGGCTTAAGTATAATCTCCACATTTTCCAAAATGTGTGTACCAATAACGAATAGTCGGCTTTAGTGCTAGTATAGAGCTAAATTTTAATGTACAGAAAGCCTTGTTTAATTTTACAAATATGTCATTAAAGACAAGAGTAATGCCAATGAACTAATTTAATAGCACGAACAATACTAAAAAGGATTAGATTTGATATCTAGAATACTAAAATTATGCGTAAAATAGTAATTGAATTTACCAAAAAAAAAAGTTGAATTTCAATTAGTTTTTGTGAAGAAATTAATAATTCGCTGTCAAAGTTTATTCACATTCCACACGATGTAGGACGCAATCCACAATTCTTTTGCTTGTTTTTGGCGATTAATTAGTGCTTGTAAATGACAACTGAAAGTCGCAGATTGCTGCGACCAAATAAAATGTGGCTGTGAATGAAATGTCAAAATTTGCGAATATTCGCCTATTCGCATTCGCACGTCGCTGAGCTATGAATGGCCATTAAGCGTTATTCGATTTTCATGAGTTTTAAAAATTCCTTTATATCCATTATTATTTACTGAAATACTTTACAGTAAAAATGTGTTTTTCATGAATGTTTCATTGAAACAATTAATTACTACTACATATATTTCGTTATACAAAGCTATTGTTTAATCAAAATAATATTATATTATAGTTTTCAATTCAGTTTCCATTTAGGAGGGAAAAGAGAACTGACAAAGAGTATTAACTTCAGTGCATTGGTATCACCGCTTTATATGTATAAACAAGCGAAGAAAACAATCTCAGCTGATTTTGTTTATTTCGGCTTTCGAATGCCACGTGTGTAGGCGTCTCCTGATATTGGTATCTAAAATAAACATTCAATTCAATTTT
The DNA here is from genome assembly GCA_905220385.1 of Xylota sylvarum. Classification (NCBI taxonomy): domain Eukaryota; kingdom Metazoa; phylum Arthropoda; class Insecta; order Diptera; family Syrphidae; genus Xylota; species Xylota sylvarum. The sequence continues at coordinate 664,627 of CAJMZQ010000056.1, read as the reverse complement.
AAATTATAACCACTGTCCTCATAGCACCATGGAAGAAAATAAAAATTCAAATTCAAGTGCAAATATGAAACGTCAAACCAATATTATGTAGTAGATTCAATGAAAATGTAGTAAATTCTTTGAAAGAGTCAAGTTTAAGTAAAAGTCGACTATTAAAACATTATTAGTACACTTTAGACTTAAGTGTGATTAATATTTAATTCGACACCTTTTTTAAGTCACGACTAATGATTTGTTGTTAGTAAGGCACATTAAGTTGGGCAAACGAAAAAACCAAGATGCTACTTACAGGCTTCGAAGTCTTAAAGACTGTTAAGCCCTTAGTAGCTGAAAATATTCTATGATCTTGGCCAATAGTGTACAAACAGTGTACAAATACAAATATTGGCGCGATAGATCCATGGGATTTAGGACCAAGGGTAATTCTTGTTTTGAAAAACTTTTTTCAAGGCATTCTTACCCTCGGATGCTTTGTCAGAAGTTCGCGAGAGATGAGACCGTGAAAAACGAAGGGGATTCGAACGTCAAAACTAAAATTTTGTACAACATTTTCCAAAACTTCTCCAAATTATGTGAAATTTTCATCTAACTTCGAGGAAAATTAATAAAAACCGTATACTATAGCTACAGACTGGATTTTAAGCTAGTTTTGCTTACTTTTTGTTCTTTTTGCGACTAGTCTTCGGTGGCGCCATCTTAACGTTCAAGAATTCAAAAAATTTCTGTTAAATGATTTAGAGTTTGAGATTTATAGCTGAAAGAAAAAATATAATGTATACCTAGATAATATTGTACAGTTTTTTCTTTTTTATATATTTTTTTTATATTTCAATTAAAATTCTTTAAAAATGTCCTTTAGGTTACCAATAATGTCCCTAAATGTACAATTAAATGCAAGGAAGGTAGATAATCAACCCAGGGATTTAAATATATATATGTACATATATCAACTTAATGTAAATATGTACAGATATGTATTTAAACTCCGAAGTTTCAAATATTTCATGATGAAGAGACCACATTTTTTTGTATGTATACTAAATTCAATAGGATACTAAAGTCAATAAGATAAAAAGATTATAAGAATACAAGCTTGCGCATTTGATATTGTCGGTAAAAAAAAATAAACTAACGGCTTTTCATTTAATTTTGGGGGATGATTTTCATTTTATTTTTTTGTACTAAATATTGAAAAGAAACACAGTAAACACAACAGTATTGAACTGTTGCTGTAGGAACCCATACGTGGAAGGAGGATTAATGATAAGAACACTTGAAGGCTTAAGACTATGTTTTGGGAAAAATATACATAAGAGGACATAATAGGGGATTTGTAATTTGTAACAATATTTATCACAATAAGTACGAGTAATATATAAATTCATATAGTTTGTGTTGTATACAATATAAAAGGACATTTATTTCAAGTCTCTCAATGATGTGTTTTAAATTAAGAATATAGATGTGAAGATACATATGTGTACTTGCTTAACTTATAAAAAATTTCACAAACACAACTTTTTTTTTTTTTTACTGACACTTTAAATTACACAAACTTGATATAATTAGTAAATGAATGGCCTAATTAGTTTTAATGGACTGTTCCAGTAAAGCGTCTTCCGTAGAGTAACTTTGTTCAAGTACCGTCTACTACTGAAAATTTGTATATAAACATCTTGAAACATCCTTTGTCCTAACATGTATTTACGCATGTCCGAGAGAGAATGAAGAGAAACTTTGCAATGCAAACACAGATACATTTTTTTCCTTCAAGGAAGGCAGGTATTGCGAGATGCGACGTTATGTATCGAGGGTAGCGGGGACGTTTATATGCATATTATTGTTGTATCAGATATGTGCGGGATGCACATAAGATACATATGTAGTTGAACATTTGCAAACGTTTTGGGGGATGAACATTTTACTGTATGAAAAATGGGGATGAAAATTTTACACAGGTAAATTCCACATAGAGAATGAAATTGCTGATGCAATCTATTGTAGTGCAAATGAAATTTATGTAATGCATCCTTGGAAGGACTTTAGAATCAATCAATATTCTTTAAATAATTTATTTTTTTTGCCAATTGTAGTGCAAATGAAATTTATGCATCAAATGCATGCATCCTTGGAAGGACTTTAGTATCAATATTCTTTGCATAATTTATTTTTGCCAATTAGACAGACTATAGTTATCTATCCTAAAATCCATAACAATTTCAGGTTGCCTCTTAGCTATATCAAAACCAAAATCTTCTTCATGATTACGCAACGATAGGAATTCACGATGAATCTTTTGGTGCATATCCAGCCACCGAATACCTGCATATACATATACCGAATCATAATTATTATTTTATACCTATAGGGCAAGTATTGGTTTCGTGAAAAATTTCGAACTCGAGATTTTAATCAAACTTGACATTACTATGATGGAGAAGTCCAAAAAGTGGGTCCGCCAATTCCGTCTGTCTGTCTGTCTGTCTGTCTGTCTGTCTGTCTGTATATTCGACTGGAGCCTAAACGGGAGGACGGATTTGCTTCAAACTTCATATCTGGGGTCTGTGGGATGATCCCTAGAGGCGAAATTGGAATTTTCGTTCTAACCTCAAAATTAAGGGTACTTTACTTAGGGCCGATTTCACTAAAAATGGATTTTCTCGAAAACGGCTCTAACGATTTTGATAAAATTTCATATGTGAGTTAGTCTGAGCATATGCGTGGCATACCACGTTTTGCGCGAAAAATGCGTATAACGGTAATTTTACGAATTGGGTGTATATCGGCCATGTCTTCAGCAATTGGGCTTAAAATTAATATTTGCGGTGGGTATGGCAAATGCAAAGACATAACGTACCAAGTTTTGAAACTGCTACGCCTACTTTCCACAAAATTTTACTTATTCAAAGTTTTTACTAGAAATCAAAAAAAATTGTTAAAACATAGTTCATAGGCTTTGAAAATCTCTACAATTCACCTTAACATCATATATGGCCACGGCCACTTTAGGATGGCGTTTTTACCAAAAACCTGAATTACAGTGCTTATACGATTATAAACTTATAGCATTAAGGTGCAAGTACGTACGACCCAGTCGTGCACTTTATTTTTTTCAATTACCTTTTTTTTCAATTAAAAAAGTAATTGAAAAAAAATGTAATTTTTTTTTTTTAATAAATTTTTATCTATAGTTCAAGATATGGTACACACAACTAGAAAACAAATTTAGCGTTCAACAACAGAAATATAAATACTTTTTGTTACGCCTGATTAATTGAAACCCTTAATGTATGCTTCGATGGGTATTGACATGGCATTTATACTCCATGTAACATATGCAAGTAGCAGAATCGAATTAACATTCTGGAATTGATTAGATAAGACTTATTTGAGTAGATTTTTTTAAGGTTATCATGAGGCATAAGATAACCTCTTAAAAATGCCAGCATGGTAGCGTGCACTATTTTATGTTGGGCACGTGGATAGGCGCGTGGAAAAATTCATAATGCCACATCCACTGTCATAACCACAGGGGAGAGATGTCCTTTACCCATTGGTAAACCCTTGTTCAACAGATGTGGTATTTAGTTTTAATTGACTGGTCTGCTGGATACTTCTTTTAAATAACCGAATATGTGTCGACCGAAAAATATAAGTCTAAGGTCGATAAGACCAGGACAGTGGCATATAAAGTGAGCTGTAAACTCATTGCCATTCTCATGTTCACATTTTTCATGTGGTACAGCAGAGTGTCATGCCACGTGATTGCTCCTATTACGAAAGAAAGGGATTTTCTATCCTTTTGCATTATTATTTGAAGACAGAGTATGTAGCACTGCGACCTGTTGGTCTATTGTGCCCCCAGCCAACACCTTTGAGAGGTACATGCCACCATTAGAGTTCCCCTCGCATTTGGATTCCTTTCGGAATCAAATCTGTCCTAGAGCACTCTCTCAAATCCAGTTTCCTTTAAGAATCTATGGAAGGTTATCTCTTCTGTGTGTTTCTTCCATATGAGTGTACTGTCTAGGTTGATGCCATTGTTTGTTAGATTTTCAAGTAGCTCATCTACAACGAGGCTTCACTTTAAGGGAGAAAGAACTTGATGATACCTTCTGATGTATGAGTCTCTGCTGATTTTGTGCCCAGAAGTTCATACATCCACTTGGATACTGTGTTGCTTACATCTTTTCTAACTAGAGCTCACACAATTGATTCATGCGATGTGTTATCACATGCTCCTTCGATGTCCAAGAAGGCACACAGCAATATCTTTTTCGCTTCAAGAGCGCTTTAATCCTTTTGCATAATCCTGTCGGTCCTACTTTTGTCGAAACAAGTCCATATACTTCTTGTGATAACACAAGTGTCTAGAGAGAACCAAACGACGCTAGCCTTAACGAGCCTTAATCCCAGCTTCGAGCTCACTTCAATGTGCAAGGCGGGATGAACCACGAGTTCTCGCGTTGTTCTGATGTAGATTCCAAACTTCTTTTGGCCAATTTGTCGACCTTCTCATTGTCTGGTATATTTTCATGTCTAGGGAACCAGCAGAGGTGCTCTTTACGACAACACTTCACAGACTTGGATTTTATTTCGATAGCAGCCTAGATATGATGAAAAAGGTGTGGAGAAAGGAGATCCCCGCTATTGCGCCAATAACAGAGTTATCAGTCTCCTCAACATCACGTACAAGATCTTATCTGTCATCCTGTGTTTACATGTAAAACCTTTCGTCAGCAATCTGATTAGACCCTATCAGTGTAGTTTCAGACCTACTGGAGATCCTGGAGAAAAGTCAAAACGTCCAAATCGATACCCACCATCCTTTCATCGTTTTTAAGGCCGCATATGACAGTATCTATAGAGACGAGCTATACAGAGCCATGTATAGTTTTGGTAGTAAGGGGTAGTAAGGGACTTTGTTTACCTTGGCTCTGCTATCAATTCTGAAAACAATACCTCGGCAGTCATCCTGTTTCTTTAGATTGAGAAGGCAACTGAGTAATACAGCCCTATCCCGAACAACTAAAGAGATTCTGTATAAGACCTTGATCATCTCAGTCCTACTTTATGGGGCTGAAGCATGGACTCTATCTAAAGTGGATGAATATATTATCTTCGGTCGCTTCGAAAGAAAATTGTTGGTTGACGGCCTTTGGAGGAGGAGATTCAACGACGAACTATACCAGCTGTACAGCGACATCGACTTAGTCAAAAACTTGGGCATTAGTCGTCCTAAGATGGCTAGGACATATAGATCGGATGGACACAAATGCTCCGGTCCGTAGTGTATTCACATCTAATCCGGAGGGACAACGCAGTAGAGGAAGACCTCGCCTTAGGTGGTATACACAAGTAGAAGAGGACCTCAACCGACATGGAGTGTGCAACTGGAGGCAGTTAGGTAACAAACGGGCTAACTGGAGAGGCTTGTTAGTTGAGGCTCAGGTTCACCACTAACAGTAGCGCCACCTAAGTAAGTAAGTAAGGATCCCCGCTTGGAAAAAACTGCCATATTCCGGCAGGCAAACTGATTTAGTTATGAACCCAACGGTTCAGAAAAGATCCATGATTCTACGCCTGCATCCATCTTTGATCCGTCTGTGAGAATAGAGATGATACATATATGGGGAACGAGGTTGTGAAGGTACTTTTTTTGGGATACCTATATAATACACAAGTGCAAAATCCCCAAATCCCAAAATCCCCACCTTTTGAAAAATACTCGAATTGACTATCCCCAAGCACAAAATCCCCAAGCGCAAAATACCCATATTATCCCCACGATCTTTAAGGAGCAGCGAAGCGGAGCGAGCGGTGAAGTAATTTTGGACGTTCTATGAAGTTTTGATTGTCAACGATTTGTGTTTGGGGATTCAGATTCTAATTTAGGACTCTTGCAACTGGGAATTACGTAGCCAACCCGCAACAAAGTCAACGATTTGTGATTGGGGATTTTGGATTTGGGGATTCTGGGTTTGAGGATATTGATTTGGGGATTTCAGTTTGGGGATCTTAATTTTGGAGATTTCGTATCCAACGCGTTCGGGAATCTTTTAAAGACGAAGGTGAGCCTGTACTCAGTAACAGTGTGGGATTTTCATCCATTAAGCCCACCTCCCCTTCTACCCCTGGTCCTCGGGGCATTGCCGTCAAGCAATTCATCGCCAGGTGGGACTTCAGACTTAGGTACGCGGCTGGTTCATGTTGGCAACCTTCTGTGCTGCGTTTCGTTTTCGCTACCGGATAGCAACGATGGAACGAGGCCGTATAACGTAACCGGCGGCGTTCCTCAAGACTCCGTATTCGGTCCGATATTGTGGAATCTAATGTATGATGACGTCCCCTTCGACTTGAAATTCATCCTCAAGAATTTCCACAATCCAATTGGTCAGGGCATTGTGGTTATTGAGGTTTGAGAGTGGTCCACGCACAGGGTCTGTTCTGACTAAATGCTCTTTCAATGTCTAGGAATGCAGCTAAGGTGGATTCTTAATCTCGATTGAGCTAACTATAAAATCCAGAGCTATTTCTAAACTTTTTCCTTTGGCGTAGGCGTGTGGAGCCGTGGATATATCCCCGGAGCGTAGTCTACTGCGAATGTGGATATCGGCTAGTCTCTTAAAAGTTTTTAGTATAACGGAGGTAAGGTTGATTGGCCTGCAGTCGACCTTGGGTATAAATACCACTTTGATCTCTATCTATGTTCTTGGTATATGTCTTCGTATGAGACTACTGGTAAATCGTTCCTTAATCATGCTCACAGTGCTCTGTAGCATGATCGGGATGATAATGTCCAATCGTGGCGATTCCTAAGGGGAGAGCAATCTAATTTCCCAATGAATTCTTTCCTCTGCGATCAAATCCGCTGGTAATTCATATTCCGTGTTCGTACTGATTCTGGTGCTGTCGACAGATTGGGTTATACTTCCTGGGAAGTTCGTACTTATTAGTAACCTCAGTAAATCTGAGCAAGATTCAGTCCAATTTCCGTCTGGATTTTTTATTGATTCTATGGCCGTAGTTTGTCTGGAGAGGAACTTTCTTAGTCTCGGAGATTCCGTTGTTCAATCAATGTCGTCGCACAAGTGCTTGCGTCTCATTTTTGAACATCCTCTGACTGGCTTTATACTGATCCCAGTCTGTGTCTTCGCTTGGATTGTCTCAGCCCGGAGAAACTTTCCCAGTGGGCCAGACGAAGTTTGTGTTGGTTCAGGTCCTATGAACACAGATTCTGAACCAGTCTACAGATTTGTTGCCTGCAATTCTTTGATGACCAATGACCCAATCGAGTTTTACCCTGTTATGTCTGGCAAGGGATTGTAGTGCATCATAGCAGCATTTGACTGATATAGAGTCCACAGGGCTTTCAGTCCTGCCTCGCTATCTGAAAAGATCTGCATATGTATATCCTAGCGCAGTTCCTCGTCATCGAGACCTTGGTGTTGGGTCTAAAGACGCCAGATCCAACTTCAGTTTCCATCTTTGATCCATCTGTGAACCTTTAGGATCCAGTGCCGGAATACCATTAGACGAGTTTGGACGGTCCAATATTTCTACCTCATATATCCTACCGAAACAGTACTCCCTGACTATGATGTCGGGGATAGTGCAAAACATGTCCTTTTTGGGAATTGAGTCAAGAATTTTCAGGTGTAGTTGCAGCTTAATAGCGCATCTAACGGCCGTCTTCCTTATGAAGATTTGTAGGGGAGGTACGCATGGCACCCGTAATACCCAGACAGACAATTCTTTGAAGCCTATGAAGCTTCGTTGCCGTTGTCCGTTTAAAAACTTTCGGCCACCAAACGATGACAACCATTGTATACATCCAATGCATCATTTTTGGGCTTAGACCCCAAGTTCTGCCATATAGGCGTCTATTGGTCCACATGGCCCTAGTGGCGCACTCAATGAGGGACTTAGTATAAGAATTCCAGGTAAGCCATTTGTCAAGGTGGTGCCTTTAATGGTGATAGGTCTTAGATTGACTAGTCTTCATTTTGTAAAAGGCGCTAGAACGGTTTTGCAAGGATTGATGGATAGTTCTTCTCTGCTGCACCATTCTAACACGTGTAGTAAAGTACCCCGCAAGACATAAGAAATAGTCGTGCTGTGTCTAAAACTAATAAAAATCGCCAAGTCATCCGGATAACCAATAGCGATGTAGCCAGATCTCTATAGATCGAGATGAAGATTGTCGATGACTAGTGAACACAGAAGGGAAGAAAGCAGCCCTCCCTGTGGACAGCGTGGGGACGGTCATAGACACTGACACTCTTCCAGAGGAGGAAGTAATAATTCGAGCATGGTCCGTATCCATTGGTTGGTCTAATCCTATTGAGTCGGAGCTAGTTTTATCGAATGCGCCATCAATGTCAGGGAATGCATACAGAGCTATTTCCTTGGAACAAAAAGTTCCTTCTATCTTCTTCACAAGATAGTGAACAGCACCTTCTGTAGATTTACTTTTCCTCTATGCAAACTGATTTGAGTGCTGAGGGGTAGACAAATCTAGCCGGCCTCTAATATGACGCGGGGACTTGAATGCCAAAATCGGTAAGGAAAGCATTTTCGACGAATTAGTTAGAAAGCACGGCCTCCACGACACGACAACAGACAACAATTTTGCAGCAGCTCGTAATACAGTGATAAGTAGTACTAGGTTTCCAAGGCAGCAGTCTGGCGTTCTGAAGATGGTCGAACGGCAATCCTAATGTAGATGCGAGGCACGCATCCAACATTTTGAATGTTCAAACTTTCAGAGGGGCAAGCGTCGACTCTGACTATTTTCTTGTTGAAGCCAAATTCAGAGCTCGACTATCCAACTAGAAGAAGCTGCAAACCGTCCAGAAAAAGAAATTCAAGGTTAGAAGCCTTAACACGACTCCTGAGCTGAGCATTCACCATCCACAAACGTCAACAATCTGTGGAACTAGTATCGCGACACCATCAAAAGGGGTAACAGAGACCACCATAGGCTACCAGCCATCATCCCAAAAAGAGCCCTAAACATACAGAAAAGCTACAATCCGTCTGGAACGGATCGTATGATACCCTATCCTCCTCTCTATAAAGTGGGCGTGGCCAAATTGCATTTTGTACTCAAATATAGCTATAATGTCGAACGAACATGTAAAATTTTATCAAAATAGGTCCTTTGATGATAACGCCACCAAAATGTGGGCGTGGCCAAAACTTTTGTATGGGTGGATTGTAGGGAATCTGAATGCCTAAATATTTGGTCTTAACAAAATTTTTCGGTTTCATATAATTTAGTGAAATTATGAAAAAGTGGGCGTGGCAGTGGGCGGATTTCAAAAATGTTTACACTTGTACTGTATCTTTTTCTCAGAAGCCCAGATATGAAATTTCATCATCCTAGCTCAAAATTTAAGGCACAAAAAGCGGTGACATACGGACGGACGGATGGACGGACGGTCATCGCTCAATCGATTTCGCCATTGATGCTGATCACGAATATATATACTTTATAGGGTCTATCTCGATTATTTCTCTATGTTACAAACTTAATATACCCTTAGGATAGAGTATAAAAATGCAGGGGCTCTTCGAAACAGCAAAAGAAACCTAGTCACTGAAGCACAGGTGGCAAAACAAGGCCAGAGAGAGACGAGTATCGAGCCAGAAAAGAAAAGAAAAGTGCCCACGCAGTCTGCGAGCTCAAGGTTAACGAAGAGTCCCGCGATAGAAAAACCTAGTAACTGGCAGCTGGCTTCAAGCTCGGAACACAGACTCTTCGAAACAGTGAAAGAAATCTAGTCACCGAAGAACAGGGAATAGTAGATGTGTTTAAGCTGCAACTTAATGGTCCTCAGGTAGAGAAAGTGATAGGGCAAGAAGAAAACCTGCATCCAATCACTGAAGAATCCATCCCCCTACCGGTTTTGAAGAGGTCAGCTCAGCTATAAAAAGCTGAAGAACAAGAAGACCGCCGGCTCCGATGGTCTACCATGAGAACTTTTCAAACATGACTTTAGTAGGGGGCATGCACCAAATCATCAACCAACTATGTATGTGTGGATGAAACCATGCCTAACTCTATATGCCCTTTCATCAAAAAAAAGGCGATCATATGTCTTGTAAGAATTATTGAGGTATATCCCTGCTTAATGTCCCATATAAGATCCTATCCAACGTATCTACTGTGTGAACATCTGAAGACTCTCTGCAGCACACTAATCGGCACGTACCAGTGCGGCTTCCGGCCTGCCAGATTGACAATCCCAGACAGAGACTCTTTACGGGTCGGGAACCCGTTAAATAAGTCAGTAAGTTAGCTAACTGCCCCCCGTTGCGCACTCCAAGGCCTTTCTACTTCTGTGCGCCACTTAAGGCATGGTCTTTTTCTACGGCGTTGTCACTCCAGGTTCGATTCGAAGATAAACGACTGATGCGCGGTTTTTTGACTATGTTGTTGTCGCTGTACAGCGTGTGTAGTTCGTCGTTGAATCTCCTCCTCCAAATTCCGTCAACGCAAACGGGACTGAACATTTTACAAAGAATCTTTCTCTCGAAGCGCCTGAGGATGTCTTAATCCTTATTAGATGAAATTCATGCTTCAGCATGGGATGATCAAGAATTTATATAGAAGTTGAAACAGACCTATCACAAAAAATCCGCGCTAGCGCCTTTCCTTAACATAAAAATACGGCTTCAACAACGTGAGCTAAGGTGACGATACTGACGTAGAAGATAGCATAGCTCATTTCCTATCCAGAACTTCCTGGAAAGTACCACTTGAGGAATCATCTTAAAATTTATAAAAATGTCGTAATGGTTCAGGGTCTTCCTTTTTCCATTTAGGTTTAATGGAGAACCACGACCGACAGAGGTACACAATGCATCTATTGGAGATCGGATCCGATTAATTTCATAAATGAATTGAAAAGCTCACAGCTCCGCTTATGAAACTCAACCGCCTTTCAAGATTACCTTCCCAGATTACTCTGACCAGTGTAATATGCGGCTTCGCTATGTAGTCAATCAACGTAGTACACAGATAGTTCTTAAGTGAAAAAGTGAGAATCAAAAAGTAGGATTTAGTGTGATTTTTCCTTCTAATTAGCTTCGGATGTCCGGGCTTCGGAAAGAGGTATTAACACGGAAGGCACTATCGTTAACAAATCTGTCCAACTGCTAGAATACGCAGACGACATCGACATCGCTCCCATCGCGCCGTCTTAGAGGCATTTAAGGCCTCGAGCAGGAACAGGCGAAACGAGTTGGTCTTGAAGTGAATGAGGACAAAACCAAGTACGTGTCGTCAACAATCAAAGAAGCATCTGTCCACCGCTTCGAAATGGTTAAGTGTACCTACCTCGGAGTAAATAGCAACCAACCACAAATGACACCTTATTGGAGATTCGGCGAAGACTTCTCATAGGAAACCGCTGCTACTTCGGTTTGGCGAAACAAATGGGTTCGAAACTGAAAAAATGGGTTCTGCTAGATGGAACCGAGTGCTGGACGATGAACCGAAAAGCAAAGTAGATATTCGGTCCCGTATGCGAGGAGGGCGAATGGAGGACAATATATGTGGATGTCGTCCAAAAAGCCAAAAACAATTCGACTACACTGGCTTGGCAACATCGAGCTAATGGACAATTTGCTGGAGGATCTTCAAATCACAGCTCCCAGGTTCGAGACGACAAGGAAGACCGAACCTCCGTTTTAAGGATTAAGCTTGGTCTAGACAACTGGAAGCAGCGTGCCCGGGATCGAAGAGAATGGAAGGCTGAACTGTCTCAGGCAGAGACTCTTCTCTGACAACGTTGACAACGTTTCTACTTGAGGTGTTATATTGTTATAGTGACGTTTCGTTCCGCAATGAAGTCAATGAGCATATGTCCGTTTGTGAACGTGGTGCCGTGAAGGCTGTATTTGCCAATCGTCCTACTAAAGATGTCCTCCTTTGCTATCTTGGTGTTATAATCACCCAATAGAATTTTAGCGCCATATTTAGGACATTGCTCGTAAGTCTTGTCGAAGAGCTCATAGAACCTTTCTTTGGCGGCGTTGTTCTTGCCTTTTCTTTGGGGGCGTGGGCACATATAAGGCTTATGTTGGCGAATTTAGTATTAATCCGGATTCCTTAAGACTTTTTACCTAAGACGGCCGCTTATGACAAATTTGCATAGATGTCACAGTTTTTCATCCTTTTTTTGCACGGCCCATCCCATCGAACTTCCTGGATGGCGGTGATGTCTGCTTTATAGCAGTGCCTCTGATAATTCTTTGGCTGTACGTGGTCTGTTAAGCGTTCGAACATTCTACGTGCAGATCCGAAGGGCGTTGTCCTTGTTTTGATTGCAAGGGTCGTCAACAGTGAAGGCATTCATATGGCTTTAATGGATTTCGGAAAAACGTAGTTTTTCTGTGATTGAGAGCGTACAACCCCCAACCTTGGAGAACCAGTGCCCTTTAATACCCCTACGACGAGTAGCCGAATTCTATGGAGTCAGTAACCCAGTTTGGGGACATGAGCGCTATCATTGGCCCATTAAGAGGCTAGGATGGACTCTGCAGCGGGCTTTAAAAATAAATTCCCATTGAAAAGCATTGAAATAAAAAAATTAATAATTATCATGGCTTGGCATTAAGAATGTCTTCGAATGCGAAACTCCGGATTATATTGTGGATTTTTTGAGTTAGATAGCATTTCAGCATTTTCAATCAAAATCATAATCATCTCATATCGTTGCGTCGGTACCAACATACATATAAATTAAAATCAATAAATCTGCAACCGTTTTCGTAATGTCATTGTATTGAGGTACATAATTACCTTTTCATCCCTTAAAAATCCCCCACACACACAGATACACCTTAGCATAATACATTCATATTTATTCGTCTTTCAATTATGCACACATGCAACGATAAATAAAAGCTTTTACTAACGCAGACGCATTGCAAAAACTACCACATATGCACTGATTTCATCAATGTGTTCGTATCCATCTTCAATTGATTCAATGCGCAGTTCCACATACACTACGAAAGGATATTTTTAGAATACACTACGACAAGTACAAATCAATCAAAAATATGAAAGCTCTCCATTACAATGAAGATGGAATAGCGAAATATTGATTTTTACTCGTCCGCCATTAATTTTGCAGATACTTCTCCTCCTCTTTACTGTCTGCCCCCATCCTATCGAGCTGAAATGCGCAAATTATGTTTGCACACATATGTACCTATACCTATATCAAGGTGTGTCCTTTTAGCTATCAAATGGAAAAATCGATATCAACAAGGCTGACAAGCAAAATTGCAATAATTTAAGTCTTTAATGGGCAAACAAGGATTTGAGTTATAAAATGACTGAAATCCTCAAAGGATATTTATTTTTTTTAATTTATTTAGTTTTTTTAATTTTTGTGGACTCGAAAGTCTATCTTTATTTCAGCTTAATACAAGCTAAAGGTGGGCAAAGGGTAACGATGTATATATGCTGCTCCAACTTTTTTTGTTAGGACTTGGCAAAAAAAATTTTTGTAAGCTGAACCTTCTCATGATGAAGTCTGTAGGAAAGGCTGCGTCCTTAGTCTCGCAGTCGGCCAATAGCATCCCATCTTGAAATGTATGCCTTGGAATTTGAGCTTTTGCTCTCGTCCTAAGGCCATTTACACACAAGGAAAAACTGTTACCTGCTCAAACCCTACCTGCTGCATAGGTTCTGGCATGAGACAGTAGTATACTTAACAGGCTTTGTCGCGACTTCTCCGACTTCTTAATCACCCTTGGATTCTTGGTACGTTAGGTACAGGAGGTAAAATAGATCTGCTGCTCCTTTTCACCGCAGATGTCTGTCTAGAACCAAGCTGAGCCTTATGTTCTTCTGCCTTCTTTCTTGCTTTCTAGGAAAAAGTCAACTAGACTTCTCTTCAGGCTCCCGCGAAAAATATTCGCTAGCCCCAGACTGATGTACTCATTGTGGCTTTGTAGGGTCGGGTACTTTAAAGAAGGCGAAGGAATCATTGATCTTCTTTTCGTCTATAATCTGGTTGTCCAGGAGTTGAATAATCTGTCGTAAGGCCTTACTGCAGTGTCAGATGTTAGGATTTTGCACTCGAGAAAATGAGAAAATGTGTCCTAAAGAGGAGTTCTCTGGTTTCAGACCATGATGCTGATTTTTTGATGAAGCCTGAGACTGTGGGTACTTTTGAAAGGGTTTCCCGGAGTCTAGCTGCATCTTTGGTGGACTCTATTTCACTTTAGAAGTTGTTTCAGGAGGTCCTGTTGACGTAGATTGTTTTTTTTCTTGAAAACACCTTTGTTTCCTTATAGCAGTCCCAGTCAGCGGAAGCTCGGCTGACTACCATACGAGGTTGGGCTTATTCTTGTCCCTGACAATCAGGACAATCAGGGCAGGACCTAACAGTAGGTAATAGGTCCCTTCTGCATGAGAACCAAAAAGATGGTTTTTAGGGAAACGCGTCAGTGATGGGAATTTAGTTGGTTAGTGTAGAAAGTGTGGGTGAGGGGTTGGATGATAGTTGATGTGTAATTAGGAAGTGGGAGTGAATATGGATTTTGTATCTGGGTGTGTGTGCGTGTGTGTGTGTGTGCGGATGATGATGAATGGATGAGATCTTATCTGTGGGATGAGTAATTCGTGATCGTTGTTATCTGGGGTGAGTGCGAGAGATTGTAATATGATAGTGTTGATTAGTGTGTGTGTGACGTGGCATGGATATTTGTTTATGTTATTTTAATGGTTTTTTAATTGTTTTTGGAGTGTATGATCATGTTGTTGGAGTTTGTGTTTGGTTGAGAGAATGATGCGAATTTTGGAGGATGATTGAGAGGGGAATGGAGAAGGTTTTTCGTTATCGGGGAGGGGTTGGCTGTGTGTGATGACGATAGATGGTTTGTATTTTACTAATTCGGTGTGCTGGCGTGTTGTGTCATGAATTTTTTGTCAGCGTCATAATCATCTGTATTATTTGTTGTTGTTGTTTTTGTTGGATATAGCTGGAGCATTGGAGTGTGTGGGTATTGTGTAATTGTGAAGCACAGTATGTGGATGAGTAATTTCGACGGATGGGTGAGGGAATATGGGATAAGGAGAGCTGTTTTTGGATGTTATCGTGAGTAATGCATGATCTACCGATCGTTGAAATCAAGCAGCATCGGGTGGTGTTACTACTTAGATGGGGGACCGTGTGTGTTGTGTTGGCATTATTAAGAAAGACGAAAAGTTTTTCTAATAGTAATATATATTCATATATATACATTTGTATAATTCCTGGTTTTACTATGGGAGTTGGGAATGCGAAAAGGGTGATGAATGCGGAAGGAAAATAGTTTGTATGTGTATGAATTATTGGCATCGGTGCCGATAGATGGTTCCCGTGACTAACTGTGCAAACTTGTGCAAAGGCATTGAATATAATGGATTATCACAAGTCAAGATAATGTTGATTTGATAAGAGTGGGTCAGGGATAGGAAATTTGAATGTATGAAAAGAAAATAATTGAATGTACATTAAGTAAACATTCATATGTACTTACATTAAGTAATACTTTATGAGAACAGTCAGAGTAACATATGTGCATATGTACATACGAAATATTTATAATGCATTAAATATGGGAATAGAACCAAATCTAGAACATAACCAGCAATCAAGTGGCTTTATGAAGGTACTGCAGATGAAGGGATGTACCTATGTACTTATGTGCATATAAGCCTTGTCAAGAAGCATCTGAAACATGATTGTAATTTATTAATTATGAATTGACGAGCAAGTCAATCAGTCCTAAGTTATGCAATGAACTCGAAAGATTCTCAGATCTTAGAAATGCTACTACGTCAGAAAAAATATAAAATTTAACAAAATACATGCTCATCTGCTCAATTGGGGAACTAATCCATCTATCAATCTAGGATATATCCAGCATTCAAGTCTCTTTAAGAAGTACTGCAAATGAAGGGATGTATAAGGCTTGTCAAGGAATATCTGCAATATGATTGTAATTATTAATTCAGAATCAACGAGCAAGTCAATCCGTCCTAAATTATGCAATGAACTTGAGAGATCCTCAAATCTTACAGATGCTACTATCTACGTCAGAAAATATAGAACTTAACTAAATACAAGCTCATCCGACGCCACTGAATAGCGTCAATCCAACCGTATTCACGGTATTCACGGCTTCAGCCCACAGCTTCACCTTGAGGTTCCTACCGCACAACATTGACCTGGCAGCTTCAACAATCGTCCGCATGTCTCGTTCGGCTCGCCCGTTTTGTTGGGGAGTGTAAGGAACGGTTTTCTGATGACTTATACCCCGAGCCGTAGTAACGATTGTACGACTTTATTGACGAATTCTAAACCATTATCGGTGCGAAGAATTTTAACAGAGCGACCTGTATCAATCTCCACCTGCTCTAGATATACCTGCAGCAGTCTAGTTAGCTCAGTTTTTTGTTTCAGAAAATAAACATAGCGGAAATTAGAAAAATCATCTTTTATTAAAAGAAAGTACCTGGATCCTCCGTAGGATACTTCATGCATAGGACCGCAAAGATCACAGTGCACTAGCTCACCACACATAGACGCTCTCTTCCTACTTCTAACAAACGGCAACCTATGACTTTTTCCCATAGCACAAGCGGCACAAAAGAAAGAAGAATCTCCTGATTATGCAATATTGTTTGTTTTCAGGAATTCTTTTACGTAGTTTATGTTCTGGTGACAGAGTTATTCATGCCACAATTGCAGGTCATTATTGGACTTGTGACTTGAATCCCGAACAGCACTATTCACATGAAATTCACCTCACCATCAACACTTGTCACAAAAGCTTAAACATTTTATTTTCGCGCAGACCAACAGCAACAGCATCACCATCCTTAAGCAGCTCACATTCTTGTTTGTTCGACCTCATCATGAGCCCTTTGTCAAGTGCACAGCTTGCTGAAAACAAATTTAATTTGATATCAGGGACGTATAACACGTTTGATATATGCTTCTCCTTCCAGCCAATTTTATTATATGCCAGAATATTAATGTCTACGGAACCGTACGCATAAATGACTTCACCGTTTCCAACGCGAATATTTACCGGTTTCTCAAATTTCTTAAAAGAAATGTACCAATCTTTTCTAGATGTCATGTGGTCACTCGCACCCGAGTCGAGAAACCAACTATCTCTTTCCGATGTTTTGGCAAAAACAGTTTGAAATATAAAAGCTTCACCTCTTTTGACGTCATTCGAAAAATTTGTTTTCTCTTTCTGCTTTGTAGGGCATTCCGCTTTCCAATGGCCCGTTTTCTTGCAGATAAAACATTTTCCCATCTTTTTGCTTTTACCGCTGCTACCTCGAAAAAACGGATTTTGAAGAGGTTTTACCTTTCCTAGCGACCAGGGCTTCACACTCAATTTGATTTTGCGCGTTAATTCTCGATTCCTCCATGAAGAGACAGGCAGTCAAATTTTTTAATGTTTGGTCGGTTGCCGCTGTTGACCCCCACGCAGAAGTGATTGTATGACGGTGGTAAAGTCATTAAAATTTTTGTGATGATCATTGAGTCTGAGACATCCTCCCCCAAATCTTTAAGCTGCTGAACGATTTTTTCTAGCTTTGATATTTGAATCGATAAATTTTCATCTTCACTTTTTGCAAAGCTGTAAAATCTTTGCTGGAGCAAATGGATGGATGTCTTAAATTTTTGCTCATATACATTCTCGAGCTTTGTCCACATGTCGAATGCATTATCACAACTCATTATATGCAATAATGGCTCCTGTCCCATCGATGTTACAATCACTTTTTGGGCTCTATTGTCGGATTTTACCCAATTCTTGAGTTCTACGGAATCCGCGGCTGCAGTTTCGATTTTGGCAACCGGCTACTTCTTTGTTCCATCGACGATCTCCCACAAATCGTTTGCTCTTAGCAAAACCTTAATTTGGAACTTCCAAACTAACCATTGCTCACTATTCTGCAATTTTTCAATTCTTTGCAGGTCAGTTTCCATTTTTACGTCCATTTACGGCCGACAGTCAAAAAACCCGCGTATGTTAGACCTCCAAAAAAAAACAAATCCTATCAAGTATATCTATGATTAATTTAACGACTAAACGTTTTGATTTTTCGTAATAAGAACAATTATTCAAAAACTATTTTATTCTTCCGCCGCGTGTTTTGGGCCCATAACCTGTGAAACTTTTTATTTTAGAGCAAAAACAAACAACCTTGCAGTACGAGAGTAACAAAGTGAATGTAAAAGCTTTTATTAGTTCTAATATGCAAATTAAAGAAAAAAATAATTAGGATCTATGTATGTTGACACATAGCACATTTCAATTTACAACAGTACCGCATCAGAGCGTACTTATATTTTTTTCCCTATATTAGATTTGCGATTTTAACTTGAAGATACTCGATTCAGCATCGGCCAATGGTGGTGCGACTAAAGATTATGAAATATGGGAACAGAATCGCACCAATGCAATCTTGCAACACCGCTACAGGATGAATAAGAACGATAATTCTTGGCTTTTGGGTACGTTTCATAAGACCTACTTAGACTATGCATTATGTGTGTACATGCATATGTACATATGTATATCCTTGTTATTTTTATTACTCTTAGGCGACTCACGTTATAAGCTATGCCCATGGGTGCTAATACCATACCGCCCAGTAACAAGCGAAACCGAGCTTCTATACAATAAGCTCCATGCCAAGACCAGAACCTGCACCTATAGCTTGATTCGAACTTTGAAAACTCAATTCCGCTGTCTTGTAGAAATTGATGCAACACCACAGCAAGCACGTAAAATAATCGATGCTTGTATAGTTTTGCACAATATGCTAGTCGATCGTAATTTAATCCAAAGATGTGACAATGAAGAAGTTGTTTATGCTGACGAGCCGCCCTGTAACCACTACCGTCGCAAGGAGCCGCCTTGTTGGCAAACAAACGAAGGTGCAGTAGCCCGTGATCGCGCAAAGGGTATAATTGTTTCCAATTCCATGGGAATTAAACAAGAAATAATGGATTAAGTAGTTTTATTCGAAATGAATTATCTAAGATTATTGATGTGATTTTTTTTTTTACATATTATATAAATGTTGTGAGTTTTATTGAATGTAAATAGTAACATTTACTTAAAAACCCCCCCCCCCCAACCTGAGACTGATTGTATGAGCTTCGGGAAACAATAATAACTTTAATTTATGAACGAAGAAGAAACCTTAAGTATTACCTATTAGATTGTTTTGAAAATCAAGTTTAACGCTGTTTGTTAAACAAAACTTTATTTAAGTATAAATATCCTAAAATATATTAAATGTTACATTCAACGTGAAAATACATATTTAAATGTAAACAATACATTTACACAATTTAAACTTTCTTTAAACTTAAAAAAAAAAAAAAACCAACTATCTTAATGTATGTGTGAAGGGTAATTATTTTTTATAAATGTTGTAATATTTTGGCATGAGAAAATAAAAAAAAGGATTACTAAAATACCTGTACCTAAGACTGAGCCTCAGTCTTATAGGGAACAAACAATAAATTTGACTAAAACAAAAGAAATTATTACTAAATCTATTTAAAACAAAAAATTTTTATGCTATATTTATTTTTTATAATAAAACTATAAAATTCTTAGCTCACTGGTAAAATAAGACAACTCTTTAAAAATCTTTTGATGGACTTATACGTACATGTTTATACGTTATATTAAGAGGAGATAGGGAATTCTTTTTTGGAATCAAATTTATTATCGAAATATTTATTAATTTTTTTTATTTTTATTTTTTGTTCTACACCTTACATAAGTTGTATTGTTTTTCCTGTGAGCTAACTATTTATTTATATAATGATATACATAATATTATTAATAGATGGACAAAATACTATCCCACTTGGAGAAACTCTAAATTTTAATAGATTGTGTCCGATTTTTTGTATTATTTGAAAATATTATACTAAAACTTAAAACTAAATATAAATGTGACTTGATGTAAAGAATGTATGGATTAAAATAAATTTCGTTTAAAAAGGATGGAGAAAAACTCCTGTCCACAATCAAAAACGATACTGTTTATTTCAAAATAATTCCTTTTCTTTAGCGGATCATCATCACTTTAAACTCATCCGAGATGACACCACAATACTACATACATTCCTAATAGACGACAAGAAATCCTGTATCAGCATTGGTTGATACTACTAAGTTGTGTTCACCTGTAGAGAAACTGTCTAGTAGAGAAATGTAAAGAGGGTGGGGAGTCGGTTGGTTGTTTCGAGAGGGTAGGTTTTGTTCCCCTGTAGAGAAACTCTCTGGTAGAGAAAGGTAAAGAGGATGGGGAGTCGGTTGGGTTTCATTGTTTCGAGAAACGCATTGTATTTTCAATTTCAATTTCAATTTCAATTTCAATTTATTTATTTAATGAAATCCTTGAGATTCTGATCTCATTTATGGCCATTAAAATTTACAATATTATATTATTCATATATACATGTATGTGTCAAATTCAAGATTACATAGATATAATATACAATCCTTACATATATTTAAAAATAATGTTTTTATTATTTTGTATCTAAAGAATATTTAAACGATAAAGAAAAAAAAATTAATTAACAAAAATGGAGTGAAAACGCATAGCTACATCTGGGTCCTGAAAGTGGTCTTTTAAATAGCGGACAAAATCGTTTAGATTATCTACGTTTTTAATATGAGTAGGTAACATTATCCAAATTCTGGCACATAAAGGGTGCTACGTGTTTGCAGTGTTGAGGTCCTGTAGGTGTTTATATTTAAAGTTCTCAATGATGAAGAAAAATGTATTTTCTCAAATAGATAAATTAACAAAGGATGGAGATAGATGGAGATTAACAAAAATGGAGTGAAAACGCATAGCTACATCTGGGTCCTGAAAGTGGTCTTTTAAATAGCGGACAAAATCGTTTAGATTATCTACGTTTTTAATATGAGTAGGTACCATTATCCAAATTCTATCACATAAAGAGAAGAAGGATCTAAGTGTTTGCAGTGTTGAGGTCCTGTAGGTGTTTATATTTAAATATAAACACCTACACCTACATTTCTCAATGATGAAGAAAAATGTATTTTCTCAAATAGATAGGTCGGAGCTCGATAATATATCAAGCCATACATAAACTAAGACATTTCAATAACAAGTTGAGACATTATTGAGACTCCAAAAATACAGTTGGACAAATGAGAAACATGGTCAAATCTGCTTAAGGAATGAATAAATCGTATGCAGGAATTGAAAGCTACGTTTAATTTTTGCTTGCCTATTGAGGCCATTCCAGCACACAAAGGGGCTCCATATGTTATAATTGGTGCTAATGAGGTTTTGACGCAGAGTTAATCGTGTGGATTTGGGTAAATAAACTGATATTCTCCATAGACGCCTAAGACTACCATAAATTGCAGTAATTACTTTGTTCACATGGTCATTCCATGTCAGCGTTTTATTAATAATAAATCCTAAATTTTTAACTTTAGATTTGTATGGGATATAGGGATGCCAGATCTGAAAAAACTACCAGCGGGACATTTTCGTTTTGACGTAAAAAAAATCGTTTTTTTGCAACTTCAATTTTATTTAAAATAATAAATTAGCATTTAGTAAATAACAGTCTTTTAATTCATATTTGTACATTTTATGTACGTTTTACAAAATAAATACTTACAATTACTTATATCATATGTATGTTAACAGTCTGTCTTTTATTGAAATTTGTAGTTAACTTTAGTTATATTTAAGTCTTTTTTACATTACTAGTTAATAAAGAAAATGCTACGAAAGTTAATGTATAATTATCAGTACTTATCAGAAGAAGTTATTTTCGAAACAATTTCCTTTTTCCCAAACTCAAAATACAAATTTTTGGCTCAACAGGTCCATGGGACCCAGGGCCTAGCTTCTCACAACCATTCGTGTTGCGCGTGTTATATTCTTCACATGAATGGAAGGGGCCTACTGCCGGATCCGAACGGCAATTTTGAGAAGCTTTTTCATGACAGTTTTACTCTTGGATGTTTGTCAGACGCTCGCGAGAGGTGGGGCCGTGAAATAAATTTTTAGGTGTTGTCTGGGGATTGAACCTGGAACACCTTGCTCCGTAGTCCAACGCACTAACCACTTGAGCCACGGCGCCCAGTTTTCCCAAACTCAGTTTCGCAAACTTCCTTAAAATCTTTGCAAGTCATCGAAAAATTTTGTTTTATAAGAAGCTCGGCTTCCAACACTGCCATAGAAAGTTGATTTCGGTCATCTCGCCATGAGTTTTTCATTAAATTGAAAATTCTTTCAGAACTACCATTAGAGACAGGCAACGAAAACACAAAGTTGCAAAGTATTTCCAAATTTGGAGCCTTATTGCTTTTAAAAAAACTAACCCAATTTTTCACATCGTTTTTCTCATCTAAATCTTTTAGCTTTAATTCAAAAAAAGTGATTAATGCTTTAAATTCCTCAAAAGTATATATATATATATAAAGTATATTTATATTTTTAATTTCAAAAAGGCTGATAATTTTCAGACAATTTTCAAAAATTGGTTTATTTTGTAAATTCATCGCTGATAGGTACTGAAGTTTAGTGTCAAAGTCAAAGTGTTTTTCTAAATAATTAATAGCGCTCTCATAAAATGCATCTAATTCTCTATAAAATTGGTTAACAATTGTATCATTATTACATTTTGATAAAATTGTTCGAACTAGTGAATCAAAATATTTGTGTTCTCTTTCGTTTCTTAATTGAACTCTGACATTGTTCATAATATTAAATAAATTAACGGCCGAAGTGTCTTCGGATTCCAGCAAAATAACGGCCTTTTGGAATATTTCACCAACATGAGAAATAAATGCTAAATATGCTTCAGCAATTTCAAATTCAAAAAACTTTTTCAAGTATGGACGTACTTTTTCTTTTTAAAAATAGTATGATTTAACAGACATGAAATGCTTAAGTAAACGATCAATTGCTGGCAATAAAGACAACCATCAGGTTGGCACATGCCTTAATAAATCAGACCATTGTTCGTTACACAAGAGCATTAATTCTTTTAACTCTGTTATATTTTTAGTACTTGAGCTGAACTCATTATAAGTCATTATTATTATGCTTTCCAAGTCAAATTTTAAAACAATTTGATCCTTTTTAAACGTGTTATTTATAATGTGACAATTACATCCTGTAGGAATAATCAAATCGTTTTCTTTCTTAAGCTCTGTAAAAACAGACTGATTCCTGCCATAATTTACTGCAGCGTTATCAGCAGAATAGGCTGTGATATTTTCTATAGATAAATTTGCTGATTTAAGAGTTAGTTTTAAGGAGCATGCAATATCTTTGCCTGTTTCGGAGTTTAGACTATAAAAATTCAATAATTTCGTGCATATTCCCTGAGAACTTTTAAAATATCTTACTATAAAGGGATATGTTTTGACATTACCTCTGTTTGAGGCATCGGTTCCTATTGAAAACGGTTTACTTGCTCCTTCTGTCAGGTCTGCTATAATAATTTTCCTCGAGGCAGCAGCCAGAACATTTTGTTCAATTTTTGTACACTAAGTCCTTCCACATGATATTTTGTTTGCAATTTTGGAATCGTCAAAAAGACATGGCATCAGCTTATTTGTACAATCAGCTGACTTGTAACTGTGAGTGTGTTTGATTGCGTGGTAAACTAACGTCGCTTCTGCTACACTTGTGCTGGTTTTCTCCTTCGAACTTGTGAAGAAATACGATGCAATTCCTTTTGATGTTGATTCTGCTGAATTTGATATGAATGTTTTGTGACGTTCGCTGGATGCTGTAGGAATAGGGTATGGTTGGATGCTGTAGGAATAGGGTAGGCACTGACTGGCGTCAACCTGGCGACGTCCAGTATTGTAACTGTTACTGCGCATCAATTGTGCTTATTTTACCTCCTAGTGGTAGCCATCGGGTACTGGTTGGTGTCCATCCGGACCCGACTTGCTAAACTTATAAGCGCGAGTGTTGACCAAGAGAAAATTGCAGCACTATAAATACGACAGCGGACGAACTCTCTCGATGGAGTCAACGGTGGCGTTAAAGCTTCAAACGGAAGCACAACACTTTATCTGGGCTACTTCGACATATTCGGAGCTCAGGCCGATAAAGATTTCCAAGAATAAGTCAGGTTTTTGGAAAAGAGATGGTGGCGGATGAGCCCTTATTGGGCCAACAGCAGCGCTCATATCCCCGAAGCGGGATACTGACTTCGGTTTAAAACCGGCCCCTCGTCCTAGGGGTTTCAAAAAAATGGAACTGGCCCTCCAGGTTGGGGGTTGTGCCGTCGGGGTAACTTCCTTACCACGTAAAAAAAATTTAGTTACGAGAGAGACGCAAGCCTCGGATAATGGACCCCCTCATTTAATACCACGACCCGGAACGTACACGGACTATGATATAAGAGTATGCACCTGGAATGTACGTACACTGTACACTCCTGGTGCTACTCAAAAACTTGAATCTGTCCTCACGCGGTACAAGGCAGATATTACCGCGATCCAGGAGATACGATGGATAGGATCAGGTATGCAAAGACTGCACATGTTAGGATGCGGATTCGTCGTGGGAAATCGGCTACGCTCAATGATAATTGACTTTAAGCCGATCAGCGATCGCCTGGCTGTGATCCGCATCAAGGCTACATTTCAAAACATCAGCATAATATGTGCACACGCCCCTACCGACGAAGCTGAAGACTCTATCAAGGAGGAGTTTTATGACCTCCTGGACGGAGCCTACGGAGCCTGTCCGGAGTATGATGTCAAAATCATACTCGGGGACTTCAATGCCAAAATCGGTAAGGAAAACATCTTCGGCGGATTAGTTGGAAAGCACAGCCTCCACGACACGACAACAGACAACGGCTTCCGGCTAATCGATTTTGCAGCAGCTCGTAATACGGTGATAAGTAGCACTAGGTTTCCAAGACTACGAATCCACACAGCAACCTGGCGCTCTCCAGATGGTCGAACCGCCAACCAAATCGACCACGTGCTAATAGATGCGAGGCACGCATCCAACATTCTGAATGTGCAAACGTTCAGAGGGGCAAACGTCGATTCTGACCATTTTCTTGTTGCAGCTAAGTTCAGAGCTCGACTATCCAATGAGAAGAAGCTGCAGACCGCCCAGAAAAAGAAATTCAACGTTGGAAGCCTTAGCACGTCTGGAGTAGCCAGAGCCTACAGGGAGCGCCTGAGTGAGAGACTCTCCGCTGTGCATTCACCATCCACAAACGCCAACAATCTGTGGAACCAGTATCGCGACATCATCAAAGGGGTAGCAGAGACCACCATAGGCTACCAGCCACCACCCAAAAAGAGCCCTTGGTATGATGATGAATGCGTACGCCGGAAAAATGTGACAGAAAATGCACACTTGCAAGCGCTGCAACGCAAAACAAGGGCAGCGAGAGAAGAGTATCGAACCAGAAGAAGGGAGGAGAAGAAGATCCTGCGTAAGAAGAAAAGGGCCCACGCAGCCTCCCAGCTCAAGGATATCGAAGAGTCCCGCGATAGGAACAACATCCGGATGTTTTTCAGGAAAGCCAAGCAACTGGCAGCTGGCTTCAAGCCCGGAACGCAGGCTCTTCGAAACAGTGAAGGAAACCTAGTCACCGAAGCACAGGGAATAGTAGATGTATTTAAGCAGCATTTCCAGCAGCTACTTAATGGGCATCAGGTGGAGAGAGTGATAGGGCAAGAAGAGAACCCGCATCCAGTCAATGAAGAATCCATTCCCCCTCCTAGTTTTGAAGAGGTCGGCTCAGCTATCAATAAGCTGAAGAACAACAAGGCCGCCGGCTCTGATGGTCTACCAGCAGAGCTTTTCAAACATGGTGGTGATGCTTTGGTGGGGTGCATGCACCAAGTCATCAACCAAGTGTGGGTGGATGAAGTCATGCCCGATGACTGGACTATCAGCTCTATATGCCCCATCTTCAAGAAAGGCGATCCTATGTCTTGTAAGAACTACCGAGGCATATCCCTGCTTAATGTCGCATATAAGATCCTATCCAACGTACTGTGTGAACGTCTGAAGCCTTTCTGCAGCACACTAATCGGCACGTACCAGTGTGGCTTCCGGCCCGGCAGATCGACGATCGACCAAATTTTCACACTAAGGCAAATCCTGGAAAAGACCAACGAATTTCAAGTCGAGACTCACCATCTCTTCATCGACTTTAAAGCCGCATATGATAGCATTCATCGTCTTGAGCTCTACAAGGCGATGGCCGAATTCGGGATCCCGGCTAAACTGATCCAGCTGTGCCGCGTGACGCTGGATAACACGCGGTGCAACGTGCAATTCGGCAACAGTTCCTCTGAACTATTCCAAACATGCACCGGATTTCGGCAAGGGGATGCGCTATCATGTGACTTCTTCAATCTTGTGCTGGAACAGATAGTGCGCAGGGCAGGTGTAAACACGGAAGGCACTATCTTCAACAAATCTGTCCAGTTGCTGGGATACGCAGACGACATCGACATCATCGGTCGCTCCCAGCGCGCCGTGTTAGAGGCTTTTACGGCAATTGAAGAAGAGGCGAAACGTGTTGGCCTTGAAGTGAATGAGGACAAAACCAAATACATGTTGTCAACAAACAAAGAAGCATCTGTCCACCGCCTAGGACAAAACGTCACTGTTGGCAACAGTAACTTCGAAGTGGTTAAGGAGTTTACCTACCTCGGAGTAAATATCAACTCCACGAATGACAACTTAGTGGAGATTCGACGAAGACTTACCCTAGGAAACCGCTGCTACTTCGGTTTGGCGAAACAAATGGGGTCAAAACTCCTAACTCGGAAGACGAAATGTTTGCTCTACAAAACTTTGATCCTGCCAGTTCTGCTGTATGGAGCCGAGTGCTGGACGATAAGCAGGAAAGCAGAGCAAATACTGAACACTTTCGAAAGAAAAATTCTTCGTCGGATATTCGGTCCCGTATGCGAGGAGGGCGAATGGAGGAGAAGATATAACCGCGAACTCTATGAGCTGTACCAGGATGTGGATGTAGTCCAAAAAGCCAAAACACGTCGACTACACTGGCTCGGCCACATCGAGCGAATGGACAATAATGCTCCAGCAAAGAGGATCTTCGAATCACAGCCCCCAGGTTCGAGAAGACAAGGAAGACCGAACCTCCGTTTTAAGGATCAAGCTATCGCGGATGCCAGAGCGCTTGGTCTAGACAACTGGAAGCAGCGTGCCCGGGATCGAAGAGAGTGGAAGGCTGCTGTGTCTCAGGCAGAGACTCTTCACGGGTCGGCAGCCCGTTAAGTAAGTAAGTAAGTTTTGTGACGTTCAGATTGCAAATGCCTTTTTACGTCATTTTCGCCACCATGTGATATGGAAAACCTTAAAACGCATAGCTTACATTCGGCAAAATGTGGGGAGTATTTGTGGGACGCTTTCCATTTATATTTTGGTTCCCACAATTTATTATACATTACTTTCCGCCGCTCCTTGCCGATCTTTTTATACCCTATCCTAAGGGTATATTAAGTTTGACACATAGTTTGTAACATAGAGAAATAATCGAGATAGACCCTATAAAGTATATATATTCGTGATCAGCATCAATAGCGAAATCGATTGAGCGATGACCGTCCGTCCGTCCGTCCGTCCGTAAGTCACCAC
This sequence comes from Xylota sylvarum, assembly GCA_905220385.1. Lineage (NCBI taxonomy): Eukaryota > Metazoa > Arthropoda > Insecta > Diptera > Syrphidae > Xylota > Xylota sylvarum. The sequence continues at coordinate 636,912 of CAJMZQ010000056.1, read as the reverse complement.
TTTTTGGGCCTTAAATTTTGAGCTAGGACGATGAAATTTCATATCTGGGCTTCTGAGAAAAAGATACAGTAGAAGTGTAAAAATTTTTTAAATCCGCCCACTGCCACGCCCACTTTTTCATAACTTCACTAAATTATATGAAACCGAAAAATTTTGTTAAGACCAAATATTTAGGCATTCAGATTCCCTACAATCCACCCATACAAAAGTTTTGGCCACGCCCACTTTTTGAGGGCGTTTACATCACAAAACCGATTTTTGGGCCTTAAATTTTGAGCTAGGACGATGAAATTTCAAACCTGGGCTTCTGCGAAAAAAATACAGTACAAGTGTAAATTGTTTTTACATCCGCCCACTGCCACGCCTACTTTTTTATAACTTCACTAAATTATATGAAACCGAAAAATTTTGTTAAGACCAAATATTTGGGTATTTAGATTCCCTACAATTCGCCCATAGAACAGTTTTGGCCACGCCCACTTTTTGGGGGCGTTATCATCAAAAAACGTATTTTGATAAAATTTTACATGTAACATCCTCAAACGTTCGACATTATAGCTATATTTGAGTACAAAATGCAATTTGGCCAAGCCCACTTTATAGAGAGGAGAATAGGGTGTCATACGATCCGTTCCAGACGGATTGTAGCTTTTCTGTATGTTTTGTTTGGTTTTTCTTTGGAGTACCAAATAATTTGTAGACCAAATTTTGTTCATTTTGTTCATCTTCCGGTGAAGATTGTGCTTGCGAATCCGAATCCATTACTGAACTAAGTTAAAGAGTATGCATATTGTTAAAAAAGTATTTACAAATACAAAAAAATAAGTCTATAAAAATATGTACCTTCTTGCGACGAAGAGCTCCAAATTCAGTTTATTTTTCAATGGAAATCAGCTGTTGTACCTACAGAGTGAAATATTAAACTTTCGGAATCCACTGAACTATCGTCATTACCTTAAGGAGTAGTTCACATTTTTGTAGGTTGAAAAAATAATTTGGTGGCTTGATAGCTAAATTCGAAGGACGACAAGCCGAAAGCGGGACATTTCGCGGGACAATTTTTTATGCGGGACACTTGCGGGACAAAAGCCCTTTATCGGGACTCTCCCGCACTGAGCGGGACGTCTGGCATCCCTAATGGGATAACATGTGTATTTAAATAAATTTGTGGAAAGTATGATTCATCTAAGGACTCTTTATATATAATAATACTTTGTGATTTATCTGGGTTCAAAGTTAAGTTATTAGCTGTTACCCATTCATGTATACTGCGTAAATCTTCATTAAATCTGTAAACCCCGTCTTCTATAAGTCCCAAAGGGAAAGAAAAATATATCTGTAAATCATCAGCGTAAAGATGATAGAAGGAATTTTTAATTACACCTACAATGTCATTGATGAACATACTAAATAACAGAGGGCCTAATATAGAACCCTGTGTGACTCCCTTTTTCAGTTAATCAACGTCAGAAGTAAAGGACCCAACGACAGTGGTTTGTTTACGGCCATCCAAAAAGCTGTATAATAGTTTAAGCGCACTTGAAGAAAAGTCAAAATTATGTTGTAATTTTCCTTGTAAAATTCGATGATCAACTGAACTAAAAGCATTAGTGAAATCAAGTAAATTCAGAATAGTTACTTTATCGTTGTCTATTGCTATTCGTATATCATCACACACTTTTAAAATTGCAGATACACAACTGTGTTTTTTACGAAAACCTGATTGAAGGGAAGATAATAGATTACGCGATTCTAAGTGGTAATTTATTTGATTGAACATCAGTTTTTCCAAACCCTTGGAGAAACATACAGAAAAGCTACAATCCGTCTGGAACGGATCGTATGATACCCTATCCTCCTCTCTACAAAATGGGCGTGGCCAAATTGCATTTTGTACTCAAATATAGCTATAATGTCGAACGTTTGAGGATGTTACATGTAAAATTTTATCAAAATAGGTTTTTTGATGATAACGCCCCCAAAAAGTGGGCGTGGCCAAAACTGTTCTATGGGTGAATTGTAGGGAATCTGAATGCCTAAATATTTGGTCTTAACAAAATTTTTCGGTTTCATATAATTTAGTGAAGTTATGAAAAAGTGGGCGTGGCAGTGGGCGGATTTCAAAAATTTTTACACTTGTACTGTATCTTTTTCTCAGAAGCCCAGATATGAAATTTCAGCATCCTAGCTCAAAATTTAAGGCCCAAAAAGTGGTGACTTACGGACGGACGGACGGACGGACGGTCATCGCTCAATCGATTTCGCTATTGATGCTGATCACGAATATATATACTTTATAGGGTCTATCTCGATTATTTCTCTATGTTACAAACTATGTGTCAAACTTAATATACCCTTAGGATAGGGTATAAAAACTTAATATACCCTTAGGATAGGGTATAAAAAAGGCAAAATACTAATCGGACGGTAGTTTGAAAAGTCATTATTATTTGATGTGTTTTTCTGAAATGGTATGATTTTGGCTGTTTTCCAGATACTGGGAAAAACGGATTTAGTAAGGCAATCATTATATATGCTAATGACACATGGAATGATTGCCGGAAGTATTAATTTAATAAATTTGGGTGATATGTTGTCTAGAACTATCGCATTGGATTGTATTGAGCAAAGAGACTCGAAGAACTCATTCATTGAAACGCAGTCAAATGAAAAGATACCATTTGAGTTGTTAAGGGAATCTGTATTAACTTGCGTATTAGTACCCGAAAGGGCAAAAAACCTATTCAAATTGTTTGCAAAAGTAGGATTATCAGTATTTACTAAATTACCTTTGCCGTACGCACAAAATTTTTTCAAATTATTCCAAAGGATTTTAATTGAGTTTTTGGAAGCATCTAATTGATTGCGATAGAATTCTTTTTTGGCATTTCTTATGGCTACGACAACCTTGTTTCTGCACGTCCTATATCGCTCCCAGTTGGATAAATTTCTATTGTTTTTGTAAACATTATATAAAAAATTTCGTTCACTTATTAGATCTATTATGTTACTAGTAAGCCACCAAACTCTATCGCGATTGACATATCTCTTTAAAGGGACATACTTATCGAATAAATATTTTAAAAGATTAGTTAAATATTCCACTTTACAATCAACTGAGATTACATTTCTGAAATACCACCGGTCAATATAGGCTATTTCATTTAGAAGTTCATTCAAATTGAAATTTTTAAAATCACGAACAAAATAGATCTCATTTTGGTTTACACATTCAACTTCATTTGATTAAAAAAAGAAACTTTATTTTTATTTGAAACTACAAATAAATCAATAGTTGTAGCGCTATGGCTTGTGAAATGTGTAGGAGCAAAACTTACGATTTGTAGGCCATGAGAATCAAATAGATTTTTTAAATAATTAGATAGACCGGTAGAAAGACAAACATCAACATTACAATCTCCGCACAAAACCATATTTTCATAAACAGCGCTATATTTCAATAAGAATGTTTCAAATTCAATATAAGGAAAACTGCCAGGATGTCTGTATACCGCATTAAGTAATACCTTTTCACATGGTAGAGTGATCTCGATAAAAAGGCATTGGATATCATTATGTTTCAGATAATCAAAATAACGAGCTGGAATACCTGTGCGAACATAATTCCACACAACAAGAACGACCGTCTCCATCTAATCGAAAAGAACGATAGCCATTAATTTAAATCATCGAACTATCAACACTGTTGTTTAACCATGTTTCTGAAAATCAAATAATATCTGTCGTTACAGATTGAAACATAAATCTTAACTCATCAATTTTGCTTAACAAAGTACGAACATTCATGTGACAAATCTTTAGTCCATTAGAACGTGACGAGAATATATTCAACATTGCATTACAAAGGTCAACTTGACCTGTACCAGTTAACAAAGAACTACTTTGACTGATCATACAATAATAATTTATAGAAAAAAATTAAAAACTCGATAAAAACCATAACCAGGTAGAAAAAGATATGCGTTTTCACAACATTAAAAGAATAATTACAAATATTTGTATACATTTAGGATAATATTCAAAATAATACAATTTTGTTAATAGATAATAGAGTATAAACTTTTAATCAGTATGCTGCGTTTCTGCTATTGTTTTGTTTGTTGATTGTTGTTGACATCGCCAGCATTTGCGTTCAGAGTAGGCAGACCGGTTAATTCTTCCAATGAGTTGATTTTGATATAATGATCGGTAGATTTTATTTTGATAGTCACAATGCCGTTAAATGATTGCACTGAATGTAGTTTTTTTGCTTCCTTCAATTTCATTGCAGCCTTGCGAATGTGCAGTGCATAAGTGGAGAAACACTCGAATGCTCCAATAGCTCTATTGGAGGTAAATCCAATTTTATCCAGTGTAACTGGAGTGGCAGCAAAAAAATGTTTAAGAAAAATATGTCTCTCGCGCGAATTGTTCAATTTGACAATGACCGGAGGAGTGATTTTCTTTGCAGAGGTTATGGTCTTGTTGTTGGCTCCGCCTTTCAAAATCAAATCAAAAACAACACCGAGATCTTTACCCTTATTTATTAGTATAAGATCTAAGGAATCGATTGAGTATCTATAAATAATAGGGTTGGAGGATCTACTAAATGTAATGACGTAGCATTTCGCTATGTTAAGATGGAGGCGATTAATTTTACACCAAATTGAAAGCACATCAATGTCATATTGAAGCTTTATGCAATCATTTATACTTGAAATACTTAAAAACAGTTTTAAATCATCTGCATAAAGAAGGCATTTGCTGTAGCTGAGAACAGATGTTATATCGTTGATAAAAATAATGAAAAGTAAAGGCCCAAGGTGACTGCCTTGGGGTACACCTGAACAACAGTGAAATGGATTAGACTGAATATAATTGAGCTTAATCAACTGCACTCTATTCGTTAAAAAAGACGAGATCCATCTTAACGTAGATGAGTGGAAACCGAAGCACTTTAACTTGTGTATTAAGACATTGTGGTTGACGGAATCAAATGCCTTACTGAAGTCAGTATAGACCGTATCCACCCGACAACCCCTTTCAAACGAGTTTAGAACAGACGAAGTAAAATAAACGAGATTGGAAGCTGTAGATCTCCCTGAAACAAATCCATGCTGAGATACTGACATATGCTCTTTGACGAAAAATTCCAGTTTGCTTTTGACGATACCCTCAAAAAGCTATAATTCTATAAGAAAATGCCAAGCTTAAGTGATCTGTTGAAGATTTGCTGCAGTGGGTAACAAATTCTATCCTTACAGCTTCTTAAAACAAATGCACAAATTCCATCAACTCCTACATTATGTGATGATTTTAGACTGCCAAAAGCCGGAGTGACGTCCTGTAAGTCCAAATAAATGTTGATAGTTGGCATGAACTGTACTTGGACACTTTTCACATACACAGATTCAAAAAATAGAGCAAACAATTCACAGGAGGATCTAATATTGTTCGATTCTGTATTTTCATATTTCTTTACTCCCGGAATGCCATAGGCATTACGGTTATGTTTAATGAAATTCCAAAAACTTTTACTATCTGTTACAAGCTTACTCTCGATATCCATGACGTAATTTCTATGAAGAAACCTACTGAGCACACTAAACTGCTTTCTCAAGGTACAAAAACCGTCTAAGGGCCTTGTTTTTTAAATTCTTCAAATGCATTAACGGTTATACCAGGGGGGCTTTGAGAGTTTTTTCTTATGTGTCCTCGGCACATACATTTCAAACCCTGCGTCAATAATAGTTTTGAAACGAGCATACATTTCATTATACCCTATCCTAAGGGTATATTAAGTTTGACACATAGTTTGTAACATAGAGAAATAATCGAGATAGACCATATAAAGTATATATATTCGTGATCAGCATCAATAGCGAAATCGATTGAGCGATGACCGTCCGTCCGTCCGTCCGTCCGTCCGTCCGTCCTTCCGTCCGTCTGTCCGTCCGTCCGTCCGTCCGTCCGTCCGTATGTCACCGCTTTTTGGGCCTTAAATTTTGAGCTAGGACGATGAAATTTCATATCTGGGCTTCTGAGAAAAAGATACAGTACAAGTGTAAAATTTTTTGAAATCCGCCCACTGCCACGCCCACTTTTTCATAACTTCACTAAATTATATGAAACCGAAAAATTTTGTTAAGACCAAATATTTAGGCATTCAGATTCCCTACAATCCACCCATACAAAAGTTTTGGCCACGCCCACTTTTTGGGGGCGTTTTCATCACAAAACCGATTTTTGGGCCTTAAATTTTTAACTAGGACGCTGAAATTTCATATCTGGGCTTCCGAGAAAAAGATACAATACTAGTGTAAAATTTTTTTACATCCGCCCACTGCCACGCCTACTTTTTTATAACTTCACTAAATTATATGAAACCGAAAAATTTTGTTAAGACCAAATATTTGGGTATTTAGATTCCCTACAATTCACCCATAGAACAGTTTTGGCCACGCCCACTTTTTCATCATAAAACCCATTTTTGGGCCTTAAATTTTTAACTAGGACGCTGAAATTTCATATCTGGGCTTCTGACGAAAAGATACAGTAGAAGTGTAAATTTCTTTTACATCCGCCCACTGCCACGCCTACTTTTTTATAACTTCACTAAATTATATGAAACCGAAAAATTTTGTTAAGTCTTAATATTTAGGTATTCAGATTCCTTACAATTCACCCATACAGATACAGTTTTGGTCACGCTCACTTTTTGGAGGGCGTTTTCATTAAAAAACCGATTTTGAAAAAATTTTACATGTAATATCCTCAAACGTTCGAGGTTATAGCCATATTTGAGTACGAAATGCAATTTGGCTACGCCCACTTTATAGAGAGGAGGATAGGGTATCAGACGATCCGTTTCAGACGGATTGTAGCTTTTCTGTATGTTTTAGATTTAGGCAATGAAATTGATAAGTCCAATCAAACGAATTGATCCAAATATTTAAACCCACAAAATTTGCTTTATGGAAATTGAAAGTTTTAGTATTACTATCAATCGGCTTTAAAATATTGTAAAATTCAAATTCAAACTCCGTTTGCTTGTGATGGAACGAATTATTAAGCAGTTCATAAGAAGCGTAAGATGCTTTTACTTTAAGTTCTTTTATACAAACAAAAAAAAAAAGATCTAATAATCTGTTTAATGAATTATATATCGTTATTACCCCTTCGGGTTAGGGGCTAGAATAGAATATACCCGAGGTAAGAAATGCCTATCATAGAAGGCGACTAAAATCCAAAACTTTTCGCAAAAGTTAAAAAAAAACACATGCAATGAACAAAACAAATGATTTTAATACCCCAGGTGGTAGGCCAGTTAAACTGATAAATCCACCCTTTTCGGAGGTCGGTCCCACGGATTCTGGGGGGGACCATTTATTGCAACGAAGACCCTTTCGGAAAATGTAAAAGGGTAGAGAGAACACCCCCATCTCGTATAATAGATGAAAAGCAAGTTCTGGGGGCTAAATATTCAAAAGCCTGCGAAGAAAGAGATGGGTTTAAGCAACTCAACGAGACATTGCTTAAAGAAATTAACAATTTAAAGCAGGAGTTGCAAGCGTTGAAACATCAATTCAACAGCGAAAATAAAAATAAAGATAAAATTAAAGTAGTCGAGTTCTCAACAGATGAAGAAGAACTACTTAAGGAGACAGAAGGAAGTCTTAAAAAGGGGAATAAAAATAAAAAACAAAAAATGAGTACATCCTCAAAATTTTCATCTCCAACAGAAAGCAGCCAAGTTGCGGATAATACTCCTAACAAAGAAAGTACCAATCAGAAGCCAATTAATCCTCCGCCTATTATTGCACTGCAAATGATAAAGTATGAAAGTTTAATTAAGGTATTGGAGGAAACTAAAATTAAAGCAAATACAATGTTAATAAATAACAATGATATTAAAATTAATGTAGATGGAGAAGATTCTTATAGAAAACTTACCAAAATACTCAACCAAAAAAAAGTGCAATGGTACTCTTAGGAGAACAAGCAAACAAGACCAATTAAGGTTGTTGTAAAAAAATTAAACTTTTCATGCTTCCCAGAGAGTATAGTTAAAGTCTTAAAAAGTAAAAGCTTTAAAATATTAGAAGCTGCCAATATGCTAAAATTTAAAAGCAAAGTACCACTTCCTAATTTTATGCTTACATTTGAGCACGACGAAGATATTAAACATACAGAAAAGCTACAATCCGTCTGGAACAGATTGTATGATACCCTATCCTCATGGCCAAATTGCATTTGGTACTCAAATATGGCTATAACATCGAACGTTTGAGGATGTTACATGTGAAATTTCGGTTTTTTGATGAAAACGCCCCCAAAAAGTGGGCGTGTTGAAAAATGTTCTATGGGTGAATTGTAGGAAATCTAAATACCTAAATATTTGGACTTAACAAAATTTTTCGGTTTCATATAATTTAGTGAAGTTATAAAAAAGTAGGCGTGGCAGTAAATTTTCGTCAGAATCCCAGATATGAAATTTCAGCGTCCTAGTTAAAAATTTAAGGCCAAAAAATCGGTTTTCTGATGAAACGCCCCCATAAAGTGGGCGTGGCCAAAACTTTTGTATGAGTGGATTGTAGGGAGTCTGAATGCCTAAATATTTGGTCTTAACAAAACTTTTCGGTTCCATATAATTTAATGAAGTTATGAAAAAGTGGGCGTGGCAGTGGTCGGATCTCAAAAATGTTTACACTTGTACTGTATCTTTTTCTCAGAAGCCCAGATATGAAATTTCATCGTCCCAGCTCAAAATTTAAGGCCCAAAAAGCGGTGACATACGGACGGACGGACGGGCAGTCATCGCTCAATCGATTTCGCTATTGATGCTGATCACGAATATATATACTTTATAGGGTCTATCTCGATTATTTCTCTATGTTTATACCCTATCCTAAGGGTATATTAAGTTTGACACATAGTTTGTAACATAGAGAAATAATCGAGATAGACCCTATAAAGTATATATATTCGTGATCAGCATCAATAGCGAAATCGATTGAGCGATGACCGTCCGTCCGTCCGTCCGTCCGTCCGTCCGTCCGTCCGTCCGTCCGTATGTCACCGCTTTTTGGGCCTTAAATTTTGAGCTAGGACGATGAAATTTCATATCTGGGCTTCTGAGAAAAAGATACAGTACAAGTGTAAAATTTTTTGAAATCCGCCCACTGCCACGCCCACTTTTTCATAACTTCACTAAATTATATGAAACCGAAAAATTTTGTTAAGACCAAATATTTAGGCATTCAGATTCCCTACAATCCACCCATACAAAAGTTTTGGCCACGCCCACTTTTTGGGGGCGTTTTCATCATAAAACCGATTTTTGGGCCTTACATTTTTAACTAGGACGCTGAAATTTCATATCTGGGCTTCTGACGAAAAGGTACAGTAGAAGTGTAAATGTTTTTTACATCCGCCCACTGCCACGCCTACTTTTTTATAACTTCACTAAATTATATGAAACCGAAAAATTTTGTTAAGACCAAATATTTGGGTATTTAGATTTCCTACAATTCACCCATAGAACATTTTTCAACACGCCCACTTTTTGGGGGCGTTTTCATCAAAAAACCGATTTTCATGAAATTTCACATGTAACATCCTCAAACGTTCGACGTTATAGCCATATTTGAGTACCAAATGCAATTTGGCCATGAGCACTTTATAGAAACGAGGATAGGGTATCATACGATCCGTTCCAGACGGATTGTAGCTTTTCTGTATGTTTTATCTAATTTTTCTAAAATTTTTGAAAAGGGTGTTAAATCTAGAATGCTATCGTTTCCTGATAAAACCAGTTATTTTAGTGAGTTTCAGTTCTGTTTTAGAAGCGGAAGATCTACCAAAGATGCCTTATTAAAACTGTGTGTCGAAATCTATAACAAACGTTCAAGGGCAGAATTACAGCTTTCGCCGACGATACTGCTTATTCCAACAATAACTACCTCAACTTATTTTCAGATCTGAACTCTGTTCTAGAAATATTATGCAGATGGTTTAAGTTCCATAAACTAGTAATTAGTGATAAAACTAAGTTCATGTCGAGAAGGCAGACGCTTTGGCAAGAATGGGGTCGGAAATGAACATCAGTGAAGCGGACACATCCATATTGCCACCGATTGGAAAATTGTATAGTATAATTGACGGCATAATAGAGAAAGAGGCCAACTCGTCCTGGGTATCTAGGGATGACTGTGCCACCTCTCGCACGTTATGGCCGAAATTAGATAAAAAGAAAACAAAGAGCCTTCTGGCACTTAATCGATCCTCTATCCGCATCCTTACTGGTATAATCACAGGACACTGCGCCATCGGAGTCATGCTCCATAAATGGGGAGTGGAGTCCAACGACCTATGTAGAAGCTGCGGAGATGAGGAAGAGGTGGATTCTATCCAACATCTGCTTTGCTACTGCCCCGCTCTGCAAGAACGACGCCTTCGCACTTTAGGTTCTAGGTTCTTCGCAAGCACCGCAGAGGTAGCAGGCTTCCAGATATAGGATCTTCTCCATTTTATCAAAAGTACCAACTGGTTCCCATCCCAACCAGTGACGCGATACGTTTCTGTATTTTGTTGTTCCCACTCCATCGATATAAATAGGGGATTCGCAATGGACCTTTAGGTCTCCGAGTGGACGTGATGAGTTTTTAACCGTCACACACCCCTTCTTAATCTAACCTAACCTAAGTTCATGTTGTTTAATATTATGGGAACAGTTCCAGAAGATATGACTTTGCGATATCACTCACCTGTGTTTTTAAGATTTCATCTCAATAATGTTTGTTCATAATGTCAGTTTATGTCCACCTTCGCCGATTATGCTAACTGTTCTAATGGCTGTTTTGCAATAGAAAGAGTTGAAAACTTTAAATACTTAGGAGTTATATTGGATTCTAGGCTGAGTTGGAAGGACCATACTATGTATTTAAAGCAATATTTTAATAGACTCGTCAGGCAACTTTATCATCTTAGCCTTTATTGCACTTCTACGGTTTTAACATTAGTTTACAATGGTTTGTCCAAATCTAAACTTCAATATGGAATTTCGTGCTGGGGCGGCACCTATTTTAATAAAATTGAACCTCTACTGATATTTGTCGAGTTAATCGCAGAACTCCAAGTTTCGAGTTATTTAGAAATCTGAAAATTCTCCCATTAAGACATCTATATTATTTTAAAGTAGAGTAAGGGAGGCATATATGGACCATCAATGTTATTTTTGCAAATTAAACACAGATAATGAAAGGTTTAGCATTTCTACTTGTTTTAAAAAATAAACTGGACTATTATAATACATAACTAATAACAAAAAAATTAATTCAATCTATAAAAAAAATAACAAAAATTAAATAAGAAAGTAACACAAAAACATAAACAAAAAAAAGGGGAGGATAATTTGGACCACATAGTCCATATTACCCAACCTGTTTAGGAAGTACAAAATTCGCAAATGAATATTGGTTGTTCGCACTCAGCACACTGTTCGTGGCTTCAAATATGGCATGAAACGCCTTGAACCCAGATTTCACCTGGGCGGTCTTCTGAATACAAAGTTCTGCAATACAGGCATTCAGCATCTTCTTTTTCACCGGCGGCAACGGTCTTGACTGAATTAATTTCGTCGTCGGACTCATCATGACAGCTATAATGCTCCAAATCAGAGCTTGATGATGACGATGACGCTCTATTCTTTCTGTTTTGTTTTTTCTTCTCTTTCCCTTAATTACAAAAATAAAGTTAGATAGATAGAGATCCGAATCAGATAGAAATTAGGTAGATATATTTAAATTCGTAGATACCTCCACATTGTTTCTTCTCCGCTAATATCTCCTGAAGCGCCTGCTTCGAAGTGCTCGGTTTATTGTTTTTATCAGCAATTTTTTTCAAAGACTCTTCTAAAGAGCTCTTATATGGGGATCCGGAAAATAATGTTGATTTTACAGCTTTTCTACCACGATTGGTTTTTGCCTTGTTCTTAATAGGAATCGGAGATATGTCGGCAGGTGTCAGAATTATATTTTGGTTTTCTGACTTGCTTGTAGTTGGCAGCATATCACTTGGTTCAGATTCCTCATGTACTGGGATTGAGCATACAGCAACAGGTTCATTATTTTCAGACACTTCTGGTGATAATAAATCGTCGTCGGAATCCATTAACTGCTATCTCTCCAGTTTGGACTCGTATGTAGGACTTACCAAATAATTCTGGCATATCATAATGAGTCAATGGTCGGGGATTTGTCCTCATCCAAATGCGTATCTCCTCTGATAAATACTTTTTTAGTGGACCCATAAATGTTTTGTCGAGCGGTTGAATCTTGTGGCTAGAATGAGGTGGAATCGATAATATGCTGACGTGATTTTCTCTTGCCATATCGATAAGTTTGATGTTCCGCGTGTGGCTTGAATGTCCATCCAAAATTAAAAGGACTGGGGATTCAGCAGATGGCTTTACATGCTTAAGAAAATGTTTAAACCAAATTGTAAAAATATCGGTCTGAACCCATCCGGAAGGATGACATTTGTAAATGGATCCTGGTGGTGCTCCTTTCAAAAGTTGTGGATTGCGCTTTTTGCGGGGAAATATGAATAACGGGGGCACAAATGTTCCAGCAGCACTCATGCAGATAATTGTTGTGATACCGTATAGCGTGGCGTAAACACCAGAAATTTCGTTAAGGTACCCAAAATCAATAAAGCTATTTTTTCCCGGTTTTATAATGTAAATAAACGACACGCATATTTAATAGTTTACCAGTTAATATTAGATGCGAAAGAAAGGAGTCAAACTTTTTTAAATATACTCGTAATGGGCTTTTTTCATTTAACAATTGTGAAATAGAAAACTTGTTTACTGATTGATTTACTGAATGATTTAACACATTGGACCTTACTAACAACCAAATCTAGTATACGGCTTAAGTATAATCTCCACATTTTCCAAAATGTGTGTACCAATAACGAATTTAATAGTCGGCTTTAGTGAGCTAAATTTTAATGTACAGAAAGCCATGTTTAATTTTACAAATATGTCATTAAAGACAAGAGTAATGCCAATGAACTAATTTAATAGCACGAACATTACTAAAAAGGATTAAATTTGATATCTAGAATACTAAAATTATGCGTAAAATAGTAATTGAATTTACCAAAAAAAAAAGTTGAATTTCAATTAGTTTTTGTGAAGAAATTAATAATTCGCTGTCAAAGTTTATTCACATTCCACACGATGTAGGACGCAATCCACAATTCTTTTGCTTGTTTTTGGCGATTAATTAGTGCTTGTAAATGACAACTGAAAGTCGCAGATTGCTGCGACCAAATAAAATGTGGCTGTGAATGAAATGTCAAAATTTGCGAATATTCGCCTATTCGCATTCGCACGTCGCTGAGCTATGAATGGCCATTATGCGTTATTCGATTTTCATGAGTTTTAAAAATTCCTATATATCCATTATTATTTACTGAAATACTTTACAGTAAAAATGTGTTTTTCATGAATGTTTCATTGAAACAATTAATTACTACTACATGGATTTCGTTATACAAAGTTATTGTTTAATCAAAATAATATTATATTATAGTTTTCAATTCAGTTTCCATTTAGGAGGGAAAAGGGAACTGACAAAGAGTATTAACTTCAGTGCATTGGTATCATCGCTTTATATGTATAAACAAGCGAAGAAAACAATCTCAGCTGATTTTGTTTATTTCGGCTTTCGAATGCCACGTGTGTAGGCGCCTCCTGATATTGGTATGTAAAATAAACATTCAATTCAATTTTAAATTATAACCACTGTCCTTATAGCACCATGGAAGAAAATAAAAATTCAAATTCAAGTGCAAATATGAAATTTTGTAAATTTTGTAATTTGCTGATTCTGAATTAAGAATTATAAATTTTAGATTGTTTTCTAGATATGTTGTACCCCATCTACATATTAGTTAAATTTTTTATTTTGAACTAAAGGTGCATTCGCCTCTTGTCCTTCTGACAATGACAGAATGCTCGTAACTATTTTATGTTAAAACGCTTGGTTATTTCATATGTTGAATTTTATAATGCTAACATGTAATGCTTGTCACGTTCTTTCATGCAAATAAGCAGAATTTTTTTTTGTTTGGAGCACCTCTAACTATATTTATTTGTTCAGGTGATGTAAATACGGAGAAAATGGGTCTTGTTGCCTTATTTGTAGTGCTGAATTCAATTAAATTTCAAAGGCAGCGGGAAAAGTTTGACATTTTATATCGCCTAAAGGATTGAGGACTTTTTTTTGCCGGGGTAAGAGTTAAGGATATGAGAAAAAAGTCTAAATAAGAGCATGACTGGATGGGAATATCGAACTATTAAAAGGTACTGTATCCATATTCATACAGGGACCATTATAAAACCAATTATTAAAAAGATTTCCATTGTTACACATGCTGTGTGTAACGTGCATTGAAATGCCCGTCATACCTCATGCGGAGACCCTATTAGAACTGCATCATAAGCAGATATGATGGAGTGAAACCTGTCAAGTTCGTTCGATAATTCTCGTCCTACATGCAATGGTATGTATGTACATATATAATGCCAACCAGTAGGCGGAAAGTAGAACCATTTGAATTTCGTAAAAAAATAGATGCAATCCTGGCAGGCACTATGGGAACTATTTAATTTAAATTTTTATTTTGATGGGGGCGACAGCTTCCATTTATTTTGTTTAATAGCAAGCTACAATTAACAAACACTTTACTTAAACATACAGAAAAGCTACAATCCGTCTGGAACGGATCGTCTGATACCCTATCCTCCTCCCTATAAAGTGGGCGTGGCCAAATTGCATTTTGTACTCAAATATGGCTATAACGTCGAACGTTTGAGGATGTTACATGTGAAATTTCATGAAAATCGGTTTTTTGATGAAAACGCCCCCAAAAAGTGGGCGTGGTGAAAAATGTTCTATGGGTGAATTGTAGGAAATCTAAATACCCAAATATTTGGTCTTAACAAAATTTTTCGGTTTCATATAATTTAGTGAAGTTATAAAAAAGTAGGCGTGGCAGTGGGCGGATGTAAAAAACATTTACACTTGTACTGTATCTTTTCCTCAGAAGCCCAGATATGAAATTTCATCGTCCTAGCTCAAAATTTAAGGCCCAAAAAGCGGTAACATACGGACGGACGGACGGACGGACGGACGTACGGTCATCGCTCAATCGATTTCGCTATTGATGCTGATCACGAATATTTCTGTATGTTACAAACTATGTGTCAAACTTAATATACCCTTAGTATAGGGTATAAAAACTAAATTAAGAACTTTGCCTTAAAGCTAAGGATGAAGAAGATTGAGTTTGAGGCTGGGAGTGCTGCGGTTAAAATCGAACTGGATTAGGTTTAAGTAAACTTTCCGCAGGATACAGGAGATTGGTTCATTGGAGCCATATAAGGTGCGATAGATCGGAAGATAGAGCAAACGGGGGCATCGTAAGTTACGTGGGTTAGTTTTGAAGAAAATTAAGTTGTAAAGAGATTGGCAATCGACGGAGCCTGAAAGCATTCGATGATTGAAAAGAATGTCTGCAACATCTCTACGTTTCTCAAGTGAATTTAGATTGATAAGGTTAAGACGGTCTTGATAGGGAGGCAGGATAAGTGGGTCGCTCCACGAAAGACCTCGAAGGGCAAACCGTAGAAAACGACGTTGAATGTTCTCGATTTTTGACACATGTACTTGCTGATAGGGGGACCACGCTTGACTAGCGTATTCAAGTCAAAGGACGAACAAAGGTAATGTAGAGTGATCTAGTCACGTAAGGGTCAGAGCATTTCTCAGACCACCGTTTAACAAAGCCAAGAGATGAGTTAGTTTTCAAGATTATCTCGTCAATATGGGAACTGAAATTTAGCTCCCTATTGTACAATATTCCAAGGTCGCGAGAGACAGTTATAGGCTGACCGTGAAGATGTTATGGGTGGCTATTGGATACGTGGTGTTTACGTGATCAGGTAATAGATTGGTACTTGGCGATATTAAGTTCTAAACAGTTTTTGGAGCACCATGGTGCGAAAAACTGTCTAGGTCCTCTTGAAGGAGACAGTAGTCTTGAGGTGAAGAGATGGTTTTACAAATTTTGGTATCATCAGCGTAGAGAGAGATTTTGATAAGATATCTCATAACCTGATCCTTTTCAAATTGTCTGCCCTCGGTTTCGAGCCCATATTGTTAAAATGGATATCTTCCTACCTGAAAGACCGTTTTTATAGTGTTCGCTTCAGATCCGTCCTATCAGCTCCTTTTTCGGCCACCTTTAGCGTTCCACAAGGCAGCCATTTTGGTCCCCTCGATAGGATTATAACACACTGCTCATCTTCTCTCTACGCTCGTAGAAGCATTCTTTGGTGACGGCATCTTTGTCTTCTGTGAGGCGTGAGCGCATATAAAGTTTATGTTGACGAATTTAGCCTTGATGCGGATTATCATAAGACGCTCGCTCACGTGTCGAAAGCTTAAGATTTTTTGCCTAAGTCTGTCGCGTATGACGAATCCACATCCCTATAAGCGCTGCTTTTGCTCTCTATAGCAATCACCATGGTATACGTCACAGTTTTTCATCCTCTTTTTGCCCGGCCCATCCCATCGCATTTTCCGGATGGCGGTGAGGAGCTATTGTGAAAACGCCTGTGATCTCATATATGCGCATCATTACACTAAAAAAGCATCAACTCTACAATAAGTGATCTGGGGGTACATACTTGATTTCAGTAGATAGAATCTGAACTGAGAAAGATACTTCCAAGCGAGTACTTCTTTCATGACATTGGATACATTGGATCGGATTTTCTGCAGGATAAGCACTCGAACTCATGAGTAAATTCCAATCTATAGCCAGCTGAGTCTCTGAATTTGAACGTCCTTCTGACGATTTCATGATAGAAACCGTTTGTAGCAACTGTGATTACTTTTTAATACCCCATTATCTTAACCCCCTTCTGTATGTGAACTTCGAATGTCAATAACATACAGCACCTGAATGCGTGTAATAGACTGAACTAATTGGTTTAATGCACGAGATTTGTTCACGCTCACAACTAGTCAATTTTGCACAAACAATGTGACAAATTGCTTTACCACATTCGACGGTCAGATAGCAGTTAAGTGAGAGAGTTTATTCCTCCCATACATATTCATTATATCGGGAACAGCCATATGATTAGTTACGGCAATCAAGTGGAACGTGTTGTACATGAGGGGCTATATAAGATTACATGCTAGCTCGTATAACTTTACGATAGAGATTTGATCTTTTTAGATATCTATCTACATGGTTGTTTGAAATGCATCTGAACAAATACAGAATACTCGTGATAACGTATGTAGGTAAGTTCACGACGACAACACGTTTAAGTAGGTTATTCACGTTTACGATTGTTCTGTTGCCAAATAAAATGGAGGAAAAAAGTTCACACTATCGGTTATCTTGTTAGATTAAGGAAATTTTCCATCTTAAATTCTGTACCTACGATCGAATGTGCTTAGGTTACAGTAAACGGTTGTAATCACAGTAATTAAAGGATGATTACACAGCTGTAAGTCAATAATGGCTTGCCTTATGCTTCGTCTTTATCCTAGCCTTTGTCCTTCGTTACTTGCACGAAGTCGCCAATAATTGCGGTCTTGGGTGCTAATGATATCAACGTATGACCTCCTCATGTCATTATTTACTAGAGTCATCCAAGAAAGTCAGGGTCTACTAGGTCTCCGGAACTTGCTGTTGCGATTTCCATAACTTCCCGTGTCATATGTTCCACTGGTCTTCGAATGACGTACCATCTCAGTCGACTTGCTAAAACGAAGCGACCGATGATGTTGATGTTGCCTACGTATGCCAGCAGCTGGACAGATTTGTTAAAGATAGTGCCTTACGTATTAAAACCTGCCCTGCATACTATCTGTTCCAGCTTCAGACGACGTTGGATAGGATCTTATATGCGCCATTAAGCAGGAATATACCTCGATAGTTCTTACAAGACATAGGATCTCCACTGATAAAAGTCATCTCCATAACCAATGGCGATGTAGCCTCATCTCTGAAGATCGACTAGGAGATTGTCGATGACTAGTGACCATAGAAGGGGAGAAAAGAACTCCATGGGGACAGCCCTTAACTGCGGTCACATACATTGACACAGTAATAATTCGACCTTCCATCATGCCCCGTATCCATTGGTTGGTCGATTCCTCGATACCTCTGCTACTAATTGCTCTTGCTATTGAGTCGTAGCCAGTGTTATCAATGTCAAGGGCGGCACACAGAGCTATTTTCTTGGAACGTAAAGTTCCGACTAACTTCTTCATAAGATGGTGAAGAGCACCTTCTACGGATTTACCTTTCCTGTATGCAAATTGACTTCAGTGCAGAGGGGTAGACAAATCTAGGCGGCCATTAATATGAACGTCGATGAGTCTCTCCATGGTATAAGATCTAGGCAGCTCAGTAGGCCTATTACCTGGTTTGGGGATAGCGATTACATTTACCTGTCTCCAGATTGTCGGGATGTAACCTCAATTGTAGCTGACTCTAAATAAAGCAATCAAACCCGGCAGGATGAGAGCAATTACCTTCTGCAAAAGCGCCGGGAATATACCATCACCGCCGGGGGCCATAAATGGTTTGAAGGACCCTACAGCCCAGTTGACTAAAAATTTTATCGGATAAACTATTTACTCTACTAGCGATGCAGACCCTATGGTCAGATGCGTTCGGGTACGTGCGAATTACACGAGTAGACGAACCTGGAAAACGAACCTGAAGTAAAGTTCTAATAGTATCCATCGGACTTTTTTAGTAAACCTACACAATTAACATGGTCTTTCGCAAGTACCTTGTGGATTCGTGCCACTACTGCCATGTCAGCAATGTTTTCGCAGCATTTCCTCCATGTGGCACGTTTAGATCGTCTCAGTTCTGAGTTGTATTCTGTAAGAACGAACCTGTATTCGTCCCAACTCTTCGTGCGTTTAGGTAGCGTTAAAGAGTTTTTTTTACTTTCTTCCTAAATTTGGCAAGCTGGTCAGGGAACCTTTCGTTTACACAGAATGGTTTTATAGACTCACATCATTCAATTGGTATGCAGCTTCATCTAGGTCCCATGCGGACTGGATAGATGTAACAAGCATATCAAATTTTAAGAGTACAACTTCCCGATACAGATTCCAGTCCGTGGACTTGGGATCATATCTAGAAGAATGGGACATATAGGACTGATAGTCCCAGTCCCAGCATGGTTTCATTGTGAATGCACCCTACCAATGTATTACCACGATGTTTGAAAAGCTCTGCTGGTAGAACATCAGATCTGGCGGCCTTGTTGTTCTTCAGCTTTTGATAGCTGAGCCGACCCCTTCAAAACTGGAAGTGAGGATGGATTCTTCATTGACTAACGCGGATTCTCCTTCCTCTACCTGATGCCCATTAAGTAGCTGCTGGAAGTGTTGCTTAAACACATCTACTATTCCCTGTGCTTCGGTGACTAGGTTTCCTTCACTGTTTCGAAGAGCCTGCGTTCCGGACTTTAAGCCAGTTGCTTGGCTTTTCTAAAAAAAATCCGGATGTTGTTCATATCACGGGACTCCTAGATATCCTTGAGCTGGGAGACTACTTGGGCCCCTTTCTTTTTACGCAGGATCTTCTTCTCCTCCCTTGTCCGTCTTTGAAGGACATCGAACCTAGGTACTTGACCACTAGTCATTTAGTGGAAAATCGTCTAAGTACTAGTGTACTGTGACTCTTACGGCTGGATGGTCAGAGAACTCGCACCGCATGTATTCAGTTTTCTGTCTACTGATTCGCAAGTTCCTTGACTCCAAAGCTATTTGCCACTCGTCAAGAATTTTTTTTAAGGTCTTCACTTCATTTTCTCTTATTAGCACTATATCGTCCGCAGAGAGCATGTTCCAAGTGGTAGATCGTAGGGTTTCAGCTGTGAGATACATAGTTCATTACGATATTGAATAAAAGTGGACTAAGTGCTGAACCTTGGTGAACTCCGATACCAATCTTGAAATCTCCGTTGGTACCTGCTGGTACTCTGACACGGGTTGAGTTGTCGTTGTCCCAGAGGGAGTGTATCATCAAGATCGTTCAAACATGGCTCCTTTTCTGCGTCGCTCGGTACATCTAGTCTGTGGAGCGTAGGGTAGATATGACGTTCATGCACGGCTTGTTGACTATGGCAAGTTTGGCAGATACAATGCGATATATGACTCGGTTGAGTTCTAATATATTTTCCTGAAGCCATGGTTCCATAATAGAAGCGCTTGAATCCGTTTTCCAGCTCAGTGCTTCTCTTTTACAGACAGAGAGATTATCTCTCCCCTCCTATGGGTTCTTATCATAGACGATATACTCAAGGATCTATGCAACGCAGTGTCTATCGTCACTGCCTACGTGGTTTATGTGTTCAGAGTAAATTCCCAAATACATTGAGCGACATGATGGAATCAGCCCTAAACAGGCTTGGAAGATGTGCTGAAAAGTGCGGACTACACGTCCATCCGGAAAAAACAGAACTACTACTGCTTAGCAGGAAATATAAAATTTCACCCTTCACACTGCCTAGGCTTGTTGGAGTGGAGCTTTCCCTCTCGTAAGGTATCTTGACACAGTACTAGATAGAAAGTTAAATTGGAAACTTAACGATCAGGAAAGAGTCCTTAAGGCTCGGAATGCTCTCTTTATCTGCAAGAGGACAGCGGGAAAAAAGTGGTGCCTGAAATCGACAATGATGCACTGGCTATATATTATGGTAGTAAGACCCATTCTAACATATGGGGCTTTTATTTGCTGGAAGACCACGACCAGTGGTATCTTTTACCACTGGATCTACAAATTACAAGCAGGTAGCAGGGCTCTTCAAGTCTAGCTATATCTGACATAGCTCTATTTTTCTGACGAAACGAATGAAGGTCTTGGTACACTCGCCTTCGATACACCCTACGAAGTAACGTACCCTGATAGGGAAAAGTTGGCAAAGGAACGAAGTTTCGATCGAAAACGAAATCTCAATTTATAAGGACGGTTCCAAAACTAGCGAAGGTACGGGGTCAGGAGTATATTCGAGAGATAAAGACCTACATGTGGTTCTGAAACTTCCGGACACTTGTGTTCCATATAGAGGTTCTGGCTGTACTCAAAGCTGCGGAACTACTTGAGATGGGATCAATGCAACGGATCTACTCACTTGTGGCGTCAGCGGAGAGCTTTGCAAAAGAGCTCACTCTGGACTCATGGTCGTCACTGGCTGCAAGACAAGGAGGACGGCTAGAAGATTAACCGTGAACAACAAGTTTTGAAGACTGCGCTTCTGTTAGTTGAGGGTAGATTTGCAAGCCTTGAAGGAAGTGGCACCTTAATGTCCTACCACGACTTTAGTTCTTGGAATCGAATACTTACGGTGACCTGCCTCGTTTTTCGCATATCGCTTCACCTGCATAAGAAGATTTCTTCAAAGCATGGGATGATGTCTACCTTGACGGCCGAGGAAATTCAAGTCGCAGAAAATCATTGGAATACCTGATCCAATGCAACAACTCAGTTTTTCTCAAGAGATTTCTATCTTACACAATGGGCGAATTCTCGAAAAATCAAGCATAGCAAAGCTGTACCCAATCTTGGACAGCCAGGGTATTGTGCGGCTTAGAGGACGTCTTCAAAATTTGGATGCTCCGCTGAATACCAAGTCGAAGTCTCATGTCGTCAACCTAATCATCGATGACAGTCATCAACAGTTACTACATGCTGGGGCCAGAACTGTGCTGACACAACTCCGTAAGCCCTTTTGGATACTGTAAGGTTGCACTTTGCACCAATATATCAATGCCAGGAATTGTATCTTTTTACACAATGTCATTCATAAGAAATATCCATAACATGGATAAATATTTCCATAAATCGACTGGTGTACAAGGTTTACCATTTAAATTCGAGAAGTGAAACTAAACTTCTAAGCGCTTACTTTTCATAGCAATTAGAGAAGAATAGATAACTGCTATCCTGAATCCAAAAAGAACTTAAATAAGGTAATTATAGTCGACATCACAGAGTAAATTATTGTGTCAACTAGCTGTACAGATGCAGGCCTACATAGGTACACGTACATATGTATACTGTTTTGTGGATCGAGTGTTGCGATTGTTAAGTCGTTTCGTTACTTCTAATAAAGTTGGATGATATGTACATAACATATGTATTGCATTATAGATGCATTTAGTAGATTTTTTATTTCCAAACAGATTGTCTATGTGTGAATGTATGATTTGATTGGATTGAGACTTGCAGATACAGAACGTTTTGTTGAAGTACTCTGGCAGTTTAGTAAGTGTGTAAATGCAATAGAACCAAGTCAGTGTACCCTGAAGACTTGGATTTGTTGTGATTGACGACTAATCTACAACAAATAAGAAAAAGTTGTAGATACATACTTCTATATTGAACTACATACTTCTACATTGAAATTATTTAAGCTTTAACCTGGGATCTAGACCACAATTGATTAGAAATTCATTGACCACTAACCACTAACGCCAAACAGACAGTAACAACAGATTAGAGCCCAGACACTTGTCTGTGTCTGATGATGAGAAAGTTTTTTTCTATAGATATAGTGCTGGAAGACTGGAATACCAAGGTTGACAATGACAACGATAAACTTAGACTTGTAATACGTAAGCGCGGTTGATGTATTTCTCTAATGTCAATACTCTCAACACAATACCTTCCACACTTCCAAAAATGTTGGTCATTAACGGGCAGGCAAGGAACCTTCTTTCAAATTGACCATTGCCATCATAAAGTCCCACTTTAGAAATTGTCCGGAAAAGATGAAGATTTGATATGGGGATGGTACTAGATCATCATCATATAATGCCTACAGCCCAAAGAATTCCATTACCTCCATAGCATCGATCAACTAAAGGAACCTTCAATGTTTATATGTGTAGATGGGATATATGGAAAAGGAGCTGATATGCTTTCATTGTTCCAGATTTGGGTGATATTATGTAGCATACGCCATACTAAAGCATCACCTTCGTATTTGAAAACCTCCCCAAGTAGACCGTTAGAGTTGGCAGTGGCAACGCTAGCATCTGTTTAACAGATGATCTGGTTCATCTTCTGGGTTTGTACCCAGAGGCTCCCTTCTTCTGCTAGCTAGTGTTAGACATTGACACAATACACATATGTACTGCCATTCCGATTTCCTCTAGCAATTTATATGATTACAGTGATTGAGAACCAGACCACGGTGCTGGGTCCCTTTTCATCTCTCTTCGACGATCCATCTTAGCCCGAAAAACCTGAATTTCTCTACAGTTCCTCTCTGGCTTTGATTCCTCGTGTCAACGCTAGCATCTGTTTATCAGAAATCTAATTCATCTTCTGGGTTTCTACTCAGTGGCTCCCCAGGAACTTCCTACTTCTCCTAGCTATTTCCGTACATTGACACAATATATGTGCTGCCGTCCCGATTTCCTCCAGGCATAGTTCACAGGTGCCATCCTCCAGAAGAATCATCTTCTTTAGGTGATACCCGAAATTTCCATGATCTACAGACAACGCTACCACCCATTTCAGTGTTCTTCGCCCTAAGTGTAGAACTTCTGTGTGTAGTGCCAATCGGATTTTAACAACCATTTTCACCTGCCAGCCACCTGGCACCGTTGACTACCTTTTTTGGTGCTCTACCATCTCTCTACGAATTGCATCAAATGGTTCCGGGACAGAGATCTCCGAAGTGGACTCTTTCGCCTTTCTGATCTTCTCTTCCACATGGAAGTTTTAAGTTAGTCCAGCATCTAGGTATACACCTAGATACTTAACCTTCCTGGTCACATGTAGTTCCCATCCAAAAACTGTCAAGAGCTGAAATTCCAGATCTCTCCTCATCTTGGTGAAGATGATTAGATCTGTATTTTCCGCATTAATAGAGAGACCTTGTTAATGGCACCACTGCTCCACCACTCGGAGAGCATTCGTCGTGGTATCTGCTGTGACGTTCATGAATTTGCCTCGACATATCCCACAGTGTGGTTGCCAATCTCTTCAAGTCTTCTCAGGAGAAAGTCCAGAGTTATATTCCACAGAGTAGGTTATAAAACTGTGGGCGCCGTCGCTCAAGTGGTTAGTGCGTTGGACTACTGAGCGAGGGGTTCCAGGTTCAATCCCCAACAACACCTAAAATTTCTTTCACGGCCGCACCTCTCGCGAGCGTTTGACAAACATCCGAGAGTAAAACTGTCATGAAAAAGCTTCTCAAAAACGAAAAAAACTGCCGTTCGGATCCGGCATTAAACACTAGGCCTTTTCCATTCGTGTGAAGAATATAACACGCACAGCACGAGTGGTAGTGAGAAGCTAGACCCTGGGTCCCATGGACCTGTCGCGCCAAAAATTTGTATTTTTTTAGGTTATAAAACTCCTCCCAGCGGGCAATCTCTGCTAACCCTACCTCTAAGTTTTGAAGTTTCCGTCGGAATATTTATCGCCCTATCTTTCAGCATATTCCCCTCCCATCTCACCATTAACCTTGCATTCTTCTAAGGATACTCGCAGACTTTCGAAGCATATCTTATCGAAGGCACCTTTAATGTCCATTATTATGGTCATTGCGATTCCTCCGATATTCATCTCCTCTTCCGCAACGCGTACCATCTGGGGTAGCATTGTTTCCGTCGTCCTGCCAGCTCTGTATTCATGTTGTCTACTACTCAAAGGACACGCTTTCAGCGCCCTGCTCTCCACATGGTACACCATAATTCTTTCCATTGTTTTCAACAGAAATGATGTTAGGCTGACTAGTCTGAAGGACTTCGCTTCGGTTTTGTCCTTTTTTTCGGTTTTGGAAGAAACACCACATTTGTGTCTCTCCATGTTACTGGTATGTAAACTATTGCTACGCATGTCATGTATACAATGAGATATGCACCCCATTGCATTAAAGCTAGGAAAATACCATCCTATCCTGCGGTCTTGTAAGGAGGAAAACGTCTCTATCGCTCCATTGACCGCTTCTGGCATTACTATCCGTTCCGCTTCTACCCTATCTGTGTAGTTCTGATCTAACTTAAGACTGCCGGGAATGTGTATCTATATGAGGACCTCATTTGTACGATGCAGTGTCTCCACGATCTCCCCGTTTTATCGGGAATGACTTTGGAAACTGGATCCCTCGAAACAATTTTCTGAAGTCTATTGACCTCCAGTATACTGGTGGCCGCTGTGCGTTTGTTGTTTTCTGTTGTATGGATGCATCAAAGACGCGTGTCAATCCTCTTCTAAGCTGATTCGCGGCTGGCCCACAAAGGGACATATCTGCCATCATCAGCTGGAGTACTTCAGCATCCAGAGTGTATGGTTTCCATCTCCTTTTCCGGCTGGGTCGTAGCTGGAACTTGATCGCCTGGTGGTCGCTGTGCGTATACATAGTGCATACTTTCCACGCAGCATTCCTTGCCAAACACGTGCTCATGAAGGTGATGGCTATTATTAACCCTCTTCCGTTTTACCAGAAAGTCAGCTCGCAATATGTCCAGCAATGCGAATGCCTCCAGGAGTGTTGTTCCTCTAGCATTTGTGGTACGTGAGCCCCACTCTACCGCCCACGCATTGAAATCGCTTGCAATAACGTCCCGGTTTCTTCCTCTTTCGGTGGTTGCGATGTTGTCAACTATTCGCTCGAATTGTTCTTCTGTGATGTTGGGAGTGGTATAGCAGTTAGATAAGTATATACCATTTACTTTGGCCCACTCGAAGCCTACCTTGTACGTCGCCATTTTCTCTTCGAATGCTCGTTGGCTGCATATCCATATCGCTGCTTTGCCTGAAGTGTCCGCTGTCCACATACGCTCATTAAGTTGCTTGTAAGGCTCGCTGAGTATTGCGATATGCGCATCGTACTCTCGGACCATCTGTGTAAGTAGGTCCTGAGCTGCCTCGAAATGGTTGAGGTTAAGTTGGATAATCTTCATGTTCGCAGCACAAGGCTGCGCTCTGCTGAGTCCCTGGACATCAAAATATACCAGGTAATGAGAAGGTCAATGAGCTAGCCAGAAGAGGTTCAGAATCTACATCAAAACAGGTCGATACCTCGATGCGCATTCCACCTTGCTCACTGAACCTCGAAGCAGGGATTAGGGCCCGAAGGTAAGCTAACATTAGATGGTCCTCTCTAGACACTTGTGTCATCACAAGAAGTAAATGGCCTTGTTTCTTCCAGCTCGAAGGACCAATTTTAACCGCGGAACAGTAACAGTAAAAGCAAAATTTTATCCGTTTCTTGCGGCATACCCGCCAAACAGTGGGATCGACAGAATTATGCAAAATGACAGGAAATCCCTTTCTACCCTGATAGGAGTTATCACGGGTCATTACACTCTGCGGTATCACATGAAAAAACTAAGATTAACGGAAGGAGACAAATGTCGTGGATGTGGTCATGAGGAAGTTAATGAGGATACAACCTACTTTCTCTGTCACTGTCCAGGTCTTATCCACCTTAGATTTAAAGTTCCCGGACGACACTTCTTCTGAGACCTAGAAGAATTATCCAGTAGACCAGTGAATGACATTTTGAAGTACATCAAATCAACTGGATGGTTTGTTAGTTCATAGGAACAATATTTGTAGTACTAGGGTTAACCAATTGACAAGGCACATCTCTCCCCTATGGGTATCACAATGAGTCTGTATTAACCTGAGTGTGGCGTTGTGGATTCCTTCACTCGCTGACCCACGTACCTAATCTAACACATTCATTGTCCACAGGGGGAATTTTTCGAGTTTCCAAATAGTTCGGATGCATCAACCACTTTGCACTCGCCAGGACCAGCCATTCCTTGCCTTAATCTAGCTGTATCTTTAGACACATAGTCAGACAATGATGTCGGACCACACAGCCATCTCATTTGATGTTCGATTCGATTCGGATCTAAAAGGACAAAAGGTCAGAAACACGTCAGGATTCCCAGGAACACGAATAAAGTCAAATACTACATCCACTTTGGATGTAGAGTCACAGCTGAAGTACTTACAATCAGCTGTTGAAACTGCTTACCAAGTGGCGTGTACAACGACTTTGGTAGATGACAAGTACCCCACGTCGTAGTGGTGTAGGGAGCTTGAAATTCTAAAGAAGGAGGTGAGAAAAGCCTTTAATCATGCCATGAGAAGGGATGATACTGAATCATGAGATGAGTACAAAGCAAAGAAGAAACAGCTAAAAGCAACTCTTCGACGACGTAAGAGGGAGTCGTGGAGGGAATTTTGTTCGAATATGAGAAGCACAGCTGAGGTCAATAGACTTCAAAAAATCCAGTTTCCAAAGTCGGACTCATTCGCGATAGAACGGGTGAGATTGTTGAGACATTGGATCGTACAAATGAGGTCCTCATGGAAATACACTTTCCGGGAAGACTTAAGTCTGATCAGCCCTGAGGAAACGAGGAGCAAACGGATAGTAACTCCAGAAATGGTCAGTGGGGCGATAAAAACGTTTTCTCCTTACAAGAATGCGGCACCAGAGGGGAATATTCTCAACTTTAATTCAATGGGTTGCAGATCTCTTTATACCAAGGCTTAGTGGTATATACGTTACATACCTAGCGATAGGCTACATACCGGTAACATGGAGAGAAACAAATGTGGTGTTTCTTCCAAAACCGGGAAAAAGGGACTACACCAAAGCGAAGTCCTTCAGATCGGTCAGCCTAATATCATTTCTGTTGAAAACAATGGAAAGACCATATGGAGAGCACGGTGCTGAAAGCGTGTCCTTTGAGTAGTAGGCAACATCCATACAGAGCTGGCAGGTCTACGGAAATAGCTCTACACCAGGTGGTTCGAGTTACGGAAGAGGAGATACATACCGGAGGCATCACCATAATAATGGACATTGAAGGTGCCTTCGATAAGATGTGAGTCGAAAATCTGCGTAGAAGAACGCAGTGTTAACCCATTGGTGGTGAGATGGGTGGACAATATGTTGAACAATAGGGCGATAAATATTCAGACGGAAACTTCAAGACTTAGAGGAAGGGTAAGCAGAGGTTTCCCGCTGGGAGGAGTCTTATCACCTACTCTCTTGACTATAACTGCGGACTCTCTCCTGAGAAGACTTGAAAAGACTGACATCCACATTGTGGGATATGTCGAGGCAAACTCATACAGCAGACACAATGAGAAATGCTCTCCGAGTGGTGGAGCGGTGGTGTCAGCAATAAAGGCTCTCCATTAATGCGAAAAAGACAGATCTAATCATCTTCATAAGGAAGAGGAGAGATTTGGAATTTCAGCCCTTGACACATTTTGGATCGGAACTACATGTGACCAGGAAAGTTAAGTATCTAGGTGTATACCTAGGTGTTGAACTGTCTTCGAACTCCCATGCGAAAGAGGAGATCAGAAAGGCGAAAAGGGTGCTTCATCAGTGCAAACGGGTATGTGGACTAAGGTGGGGACTCTCGCCGAGGTCAGCATACTGGATGTATACGAAAGAAGGCACGTAGGGACTGAAGGGAAAGAAAAGGCGGACTCTCTGGCAAAGCAAGGGTCAACCTCGGAGCTCTCTGGTTCGGAACCATTTGATGCAATTTGCAGAGGGATGGTAGAACACCTGATTAGCAACTGGGCAGCGGCGGAACACCAGAGAAGGTGGTCAACCGTGGACGGTTGCAAGCAGGTGAAAATGGCTTTTAAAATACCGATTGGCACACTCACTGAGAAGTTCTAAGCTTAGGGCGAAGAACATTGAAATGGGCGCTACCGTTATCTACAAGTCATGAAAATTTCGAGTTTTCTGGAGGACGACACCTGTGAACTATGTCCGGCGTTAGCTAGCAGAAAAAGGGAGGTCATGGGGAGTCACTGATTAGAAACCCAGAGGTTGAACCAGATTTCTGTAAAACAGATGCTAGCGTTGACACGAGGAATCAAAGCCAGAGAGGAACTGTTCTGTCTCCAGAGAGACTTTCCGGCTAAGATGGATCGTGGAAGAAAGACGAAAAGGGACCCAATACAGTGGTCTGGTTCGTAATCTTTCGAACAATATATATATCCAAACATTATTTATATTCCTAATCACTAGATAGGTTTCCATGGACCTGATCCACAACTTTGTTGGTTTGAATAGAAGTTTAAAAAAAAGTGTTTCCAGGTTTTTTTTTAGTAACTTTAGGGCAATGAAGTCTCTGTGGTTTAGGTGAGTTTATAAGAGTTCCCGTTTGCTTAACCTTTTGACATATCTTAAACTCCGACAGGCGTCTGGAGTCATCTAGAATACTTGCCATAACGTTGTAGATTCGCCTATTTTAAGACAAACCTGAATGTACTTATCCTTATATGTCCTTTATCGCCTTCCCATCTGTAAAAGTCCAAATAACAAAGAAAAAGACATTGTTCCGTTTCCCTGCTTTCTTGCTTACAACACTGAAAACAGAATTTTATTAATTGAATGAATTTTACACAAAGTAAACTTTGATCGATTATAAGATACATAATTTATTTTGAAAGGATAAGTTATTATTTAAATGACTGCGATTTAAAAAACACTTTAATTCATCATTCTTTTGAAGGCAGTGATTTATGTGCATTCAATTATTAGCAATCACTGAATTGAAATCATGTTGAAAGTCAATTGAATTCATTAGATGTAAGTTGAAGTCAGTAGTGAATTCACTTGAAATCGGTTTGAAGTCAGTGAATTCGAGTGCAATAATTTTAATTCACTTGAACGGAGGAGGTGGATCATGTTAATTTTGATGTTGGTTCCGGGAGAAGTGTAGGTCGGAGAGAGAGGGGGGTGGTAGCTTTCGATTCACCTGGCGATAACGTCCGTAGCGCCGTATCAATTGTGTATGTAATGAAACGCGTAGAGATTATTTTTATAAAAACAATTCAATGCAGTTTATGGCAATTAAAAAAATAGTTTTAGAGCACGCAGTGCTACTAAATATCAGAAAACGGTATTAGTTCTGTTTCTCTACACCAGCTATGCTGTCCGTGGGACTACAGTAGCAGGGAGTAGGCAAGCAGAGCAAAAGTTATACACGGCCAAAGTCACAGCGAGAAGCGCTAAGCGAATTGTGTTTATTTTCCAAAAGAGACGGTATTATGGACAACCTTCGTCAGTTAGCGAATAAACAAAACTCGGTGTCTGTTCTGAGCGTGCGTGCCCTTTTATACAATTCTTTGATGAGCTTTTACAATAATTTTGTTTACATTTCAAATAAGTGAGCTTTTATATAATTCAATGTTTAAAGCTTTTATGTTATGGCGTTACCATATTAAAATATTTCTTTTCTTTTACATAGTTTTTGAAAATGTTTCTTTTTAACAATACTTATTAATATATGACGGAAATGAATATAAATGATATAAATGAATTCAATGTAATTGGTTATGATGATAATGGTAATAATGATGTTGCTGATGATTAAGTTGTTACATTCTCCCCCTCTGGCGCTGAGGTCGTCTCGATGATGCGTCAGGAATGATTGTCTTCTTTGGTCTTCCACGTATTCGCAGGGGCCGAACTGGTTCTTCACCTTGGTCTTTTGTAGCTTGTTTACAATACTTTGATATGGATGAAACATGGTAAGTCCCCAATGGAATAGTGAGGTCATCTTTGGCAGCTATTTGGTATGTAGAGGTCCCGATATGTTTTGTGATGACATATGGGCCATCCCGTTTTGGCATAAACTTCGAAGTTAGGTTCTTAAATGGGAAGTTATTAATACTACTTTAAAAGTAGGTTGTGGGCGTCGCTTCTTGTCGGCATGTTTTTTGTTATGATCTTGCAGTTTTTCTGTTACTTCTTTTGCATTCTTAAGTGTGTCGTTTAATTTTAGCAATGTAGAAGTAATTGCTGGAATAAAGTTTTCAGATTCCATTATGGCTCTGAAATCGTGGTTGACGTCGTCTATAGTACTTTGGCATTTTGCGGTATTCATAGCAAATCTGATGGACGGCAAATCATCTGCCCATGAGGCATGATTGTTGGCAATTAAAATGGCAAGTTGTGTCTTCATGTCTCTGTTTTTGCGTTCAACTGGGTTTGCTTCTGGGTGGTAGACGGGAGTAAGGGTTTGTTGTATACCCAAGCAGTGAGTCAGCTGTTGCATCATTGAGGAAATAAACTGTGGACCGTTGTCAGTTAATAACCGGCGTGGTATTCCGTAGCGAAGAAATATTTCGTTGAGCAATGTCAATGCATAATTATCTGCGGTTGCCTCGTTCAGCGGAAATATCTCAACCCACCTACTGGCAATATCCTCCGCTATTAAAATCCAATGAAATCCATCTAGTGTCTCTGGTAGTGGACCAAATAAATCAACTCCTAGTACCTCGAATCGCTGGTTACTTGATACGGTTTGGAGAAGTCCAGATGGCTTCATGTTACTAGGCTTATATCTTCGGCAAGCAAGGCAGTTGGCAATGTATTTTGTTATGTCGGCCCTCATTCCAGGCCAGTAGCATCTATAAGCGATTCTGGCAATAGTGCGACCTACCCCGTAGTGGCCTGCAGTAGAAGCATCGTGGTAGTTATGCAGAATTGTTTCTCGTTCTTGCAATGGTATGACTAACTGGGCATCTTCGGCGTCTGACTCGGATGAGTATCTATATAGTATTCCATCATTGAGGAGATAACCACGTGTTGTCCAGCGAGTGACATTTTCATCGTTGCTTTCGAACGATCCTATTATCGATTTAAGTTGTTCATCCTTCAGCTGTGCTTCACGGATTGCCTTTTGCTTCCTAGTTGGCATGTCGACGTAAAAATTGCAAAGCTCGCAGGCATTTTCTATGTGATCACCATCGCAGTTAGGCCTGGATAACATGTCAGCAACCGTGTTCGTTCGTCCTGGTGTATACACAATTCTAAAGTTGTACGGCTGGAGCTGTAGTGCCCATCGGGCAAGTTGGCCGGTTGGTGATTTTAGGCTCATGAGCCATTTAAGCGGTTGATGGTCGGTCATGAGTGTTACTTCGCCTCCTTCTATGTAACCTCTAAATTTGTTTACTGCCCAAACAATAGCGAGTGCCTCACGTTCTGTGGTTGAGTAGTTACGCTCGGCTGCTGTAAGAAGTCTAGAGGCGTATTCAATAGGATGTTCATCAGCCTTCTAGTAGAATAATTTGTCGTCGCAGGCTTGTTGAAAAATCGGTGCTCTTGTGAGTAAGGATTTCAAGGTATCAAAGGAGTTCTGTTCTTTCTTGTCCCAATTCCACGTAGCATTTTTCTTTGTGAGATTGCTTAATGGTTGTGATACTTTGGCGAAATTATTTATGAAACGGCGATACCACGAGCAGGTTTGCAGAAATGAAAGGACTTGCTTTGCGTTCTTTTGCTCTGGTCGACTTAAAATTGATGAAACTTTATCTGGATCGACTTGTATACCCTGGTCTGTAATAAGATGTCCAAGATATTTTCAATCGAACAACAAAAATTCGACTTTGTTCTATTGACTTTAAGTTTAAAGAGTTTAAGTCTTTCGAAAACTTGTCGCAGATCATTAATATGTTCCTCAAAACCA
Organism: Xylota sylvarum; assembly: GCA_905220385.1. Classification (NCBI taxonomy): domain Eukaryota; kingdom Metazoa; phylum Arthropoda; class Insecta; order Diptera; family Syrphidae; genus Xylota; species Xylota sylvarum. Next base: position 604,315 of record CAJMZQ010000056.1, on the reverse strand, counting down.
ATGGAACAAACGATGATGTCGTCTAAGTAAATTAATATGCACATGCCAAGGTTAACTAGTGCGATCCGAAATTGGTTCATTAACCTCTGGAACGTAGCTGGAGCATTTCGTAAACCGAAGGCCATGCGATTGAAGCGATACATTCCGAATGGTGTGATGAATGCCGTCTTGTCTTTATCTTCTTCAGCTATTTGGATTTGGTAGTAACCAGACTGTAAGTCTAGCGTACTTTTGAAAGACGTATTCTTTGTAGAATGAAGCAGATCGTCTATCCTAGGTAAGGGATATCTATCTGGGACAGTGATGCTATTTAGCTGTCGGTAGTCGATGCATACGCGAATACCACCTTGTTTTTTGGGTACTAAGACCACAGGTGCTGCCCAAGGAGATTCACACTCTTCGATGATGTTATTGCTTATCATTTTAGTAAGCTCAGATTTAAGCTGCTCTGTGTGATCTCCAGCATTGATCCTGTGTACGGCGTATGGCGTAGATGATTCGCTAAAAGCGTCGCTTTCTTGGCGTAAAAGATTGTTTAGCTTGTTCCTGTCACTTTTGTTCAGGTCGACTGCTTCATTTTCCCGGAGTTCTACATCAATGGAGTTGATCTCCATAAAGTAAGTGCCAGGATCGATATCCTCTTGGGACCGCACTAAGCTGGGAAACAAACTCTCTTCTCTCTCACTATTTCGTTTAGGTGTCACATCGGTACTTCTTATAGCGTCCGTGAAAACATTTTGAACGAAATGAGGAGAATGCTCGTTATTTTGCATGGAAGATGCAGTGTTTCTTCTCTTCATGCGTGACGGTTTTGTTGAACGGTTTGGAGTTGTAGCAGGTTTCAAATTAGGTTCAAACCAGGTCAGAAAAGCATTCGTTTCTTTCTTCGATTCTCTGCTTGAACTCGGTGAATGGATTCCTGTCGGGTATGATATGCTACGGCGATTGGCGAAATAGGAGTGAAAGCGCTAGTAAACTTCAGGAACGCTGTTACGTCGCTGGGTAACTTGTCTTCATTAAATTTGTTTGCGACTTTCGTGTGAGACGTGTCGTAGAAGTCAAACTTTTTCTCTTTCTGATCGGAAAAGTACCAGATTCGTTGGCCTAAATCGAGTACTACTCCATTTTCCTCCAGAAAATCTATCCCGATTAGAGTTCGATTGTCATTAGCTTTAGGTAATGCTATGAATTTGATTGGCCGCAATCGATTACCAATAATAATGTTTGTACCCATCAGCAAGTGCAACACTTGCATCAACGCGTTTGAATTTGGTTCCGTTCCGGAGAAGATGCAAGAAGAGTTATCTGCCGCCAACGCTTGTTCGTGCAGCAGTATCAATATAGGCTATTCCTGATTCGTCATGAGAAGCAATAGGTATAGTTGGAAGGTCTGTCCCCAAGGTGGTCTTTATGCAATTAAAAGATACCGTTGATGTACCTTTTGGCAATGCTTTGCAATTTGGACAGTTTGACCTTATGAACCCAGGTGCTTTACATTGATAGCAGTGCAGCTTCGATTCGGTCGGTGCTGGAACTAGAGATTTCTTCTTGAAATCGACTTGCTCTTTGCGTCGGCATTCGATTATTGTGTGGCCCAAGTGCTTACAATAATTACATCTTTTCTTCTCGCCTTTCAGCTTTCGGTGGTTTCTGTGCATCCTTTTCGTGGCGTGAAATCTCTACCGCTCTTGCCTTAGCCAACAGCTCTTGAAAGGTATTGACGCTTTCGCGAGGGACTCCGTCACGAATGTGAACGCAAAGTAAACCGTAAACTAAGTCGATCATCATCTTTTCTCCTGGCATAGGACTGGGTAACTTCGACAACAAGGCCTAACTGCAGATGAAATCATCAGTGGATTCCTCAGGTTTCTGCTTTCGGCCGAAGACTTCCATATAAATACGGTAGGCTGGCATAGGTGGTGCATATGCGTTACGCAGCTATGTGAGCACATCTTGCCATACGTTAGCCTCTTTCATCACACCTTGCCACCAATTAACAGCGCTATCTTCGAGTAGAAGAGGGAAACCCCTTATTGCATCGGCGTCATCCACGCGCTCTATATCTTTGTAGACGTTGATAGTAGTGATGAACCGTTCCACAATGATTGGATCTCGGTCACCATTAAACCTTGCAGTGCAGTTGCTGAAGCTACATTTGTTAACAGATGAACCGTGAACTGCCGCACTAAATTCTTTCAGCCGGTCTTGCGTGAACTGTGCCATTGCGCCGTCAGAACAACAAATGGGATTCATTTGTGCCGCAATGCGCGTGCTTCTACGCAAATCGTTCCCTTCCGTCTTGGGGAGTATTTTCGCCGGGGAATCGGCCTCTAGTTGGTGCGCCAATGAAACAGTTGTTCCTCCTTGGATGAGGTTGGTTCCGGGAGCAGTGTAGGTCGGAGAGAGAGGGGGGTGGTAGCTCTCGATTCACCTGGCGATAACGTCCATAGCGGAGAAGAAGTAGCGAACACGTTTAGGGATTTCTCTACCGCCATTATGCTGTCCGGAGACTACAGTAGCAGGGAGTAGGCAAGCAGAGCAAAAGTTATACACGGCCAAAGTCACAGCGAGAAGCGCTAAGCGAATTGTGTTTATTTTCCAAAAGAGACGGTATTATGGACAACCTTCGTCAGCTAGCGAATAAACAAAACTCGGTGTCTGTTCTGAGCGTGCGTGCCCTTGATTTACAATAATTTTGTTTACATTTCAAATAAGTGAGCTTTTATATAATTCAATGTTTAAAGCTTTTATGTTATGGCGTTACCATATTAAAATATTTCTTTTCTTTTACATAGTTTTTGAAAATGTTTCTTTTTAACAATACTTATTAATATATGACGGAAATGAATATAAATGATATAAATGAATTCAATGTAATTGGTTATGATGATAATGGTAATAATGATGTTGCTGATGATTAAGTTGTTACAAACGTAAATATTGTTGGTTTGAAGGAGATTTTTATGTCTCAACAAAACAGAAGAGGGTAAAATAATTCAACCAAGCCGACGAAACTCAATCAAAAAATCGTCTAATAATTTTATATAACGAAAACTTTTTCAAAATTTTAAAACAGAATATGTTCGTACATATAAATGAATTGCAATAATTTCAATTGAATGCAATGACTTCAACCGATTTTAAGTGAATTCACTACTGACTTCAACTTACATCTAGTGAATTCAATTGACTTCCATGATGATTTCAATTCAGTGATTGCTACGAATTGAATACATCAATCACTGACTTCAACAGAATGGTGAATTAAAGTTTTTTAAATCGCAATATTTTTTAGAAAACAACATTCAAATCATTTCTAGATGAATTCAGTAGAATTAACCTCTGAAAAGATTTAATTCTTTTACAACTCTGCTGCCAGACAGTTTTAGACCTTAAGTTAGTATAATAGACTCTGACTTGGACGATGGACAGATATATGAATGTTGAATCTTAAGAACCTTCTTGTATACGGCTTCCACTACAAATGTGTGAGCCAAGAATGGTTACAGGATGATGAAATAATAAATGTGAATAACTATTCCTTCCACATATAATGTGATAAATGTGTGGAAGGCTTGGACGGATACCAACTGTTTCAACAAATGTATGTATGTACAAGGATGAATAAGGGTGATTAATTTTGAAAAAAAAGTGGTTGATTTAGAAGGTGAGTTGAAGTAATCATCAGAGGGAAGTAGCAAGGTGTTTTTGGGGGTGTCATTTGGGGGTATTTGAAATCGAGAAACTAGGATACTGAGGCGGGAAAACTTGCACTTGTGAATGAACTCCGACTGAAGATTTTCTAAGCTATAGGAGTCTCTTAGTAACGTGGTGAAAAACTGGGGTGAAATGTTGCGCCTATAAAGTTTTGAAGTCGTACACTGGAAAAATATATAACGAATTCGGATTGTCACGTGGGCAAATCCAAAGAGATGTCTCGGAGACTCATTGCAGTAATGAAAGCATAAAATTGCAGAAAGAAGCTATTGAAATGAGATTCCAGATTCTACTGTAAGAGAAGAAGCTTCTATGGTACGCCTAGAGGAAGGCAGTAGTTTTAGATGGACGAAGATCGTAGAAAGAATCTATTGAAATGAGATTCCAGATTCTACTGTAAGAGAAGAAGATTTTATGGTACGCCTAGAGGAGGGCAGTAGTTTTAGATGGACGAAGATCGCAGAAAGAATGTATTGAAATGAGATTCCAGATTCTTCTGTAAGAGAAGAAGCTTCTATGGTGCGCCTAGAAGACGGCAGTAGTTTTAGATGGAAGAAGATCGTAGAAATAATCTATTGAAATGAGTTTCCAGATTTTACTGTAAGAGAACAAGCTTCTATGGTACGCCTAGAGGACGGCAGTAGTTTTAGATGGAAGAAGATCGTAGAAATAATCTATTGAAATGAGATTCCAGATTCTACTATAAGAGAAGAAGATTCTATGGTGCCCCTAGAGGACGGCAGTAGTTTTAGATGGAAGAAGATCGTAGAAATAATCTATTGAAATGAGATTCCAGATTCTACTATAAGAGAAGAAGATTCTATGGTGCCCCTAGAGGGCGGTAGTCGTATGGACGGAAGTCTCTGGCATATAATCGTTTGAAAAGCCTATAAGACCAACACAAGCTGAGCTTGTGAATCTATTGTCAATCTACACCAAGAAAATGGTATGTAGTTGTTTTTCGTGCAAAGCAGATCAGTTAAAAACGATCTCAACGAATTGGGTACGTCGCTAAAATTGCTTGAAAATCTTGTCATAACTGATATCCTATGATATCCAACATGGCAACCTTCTGGTAGGACTGTTTATGTATATATCCTTCCGAAAGTTGCCTGTGAACTTCTCCTAATGAAAAGGCGAAGTTCGAGGGAGCGGTTTGCTGAAAATGAATGTTTAAAGTGTTAATTAGAGAAGAATAAAACCGCAGTAATTAATTCACAGCTAAGATACTTTATTCTTGACCTCACAGGAAGACGAGTGTTATAAGAAGAAAGAAGAAAATTCAAAAGTAAGGTTATTACTTCAACATGTGATTTGGTAATTCATTTTTTTACATATACATATCTGTCAAAATGACAATAACTTGTAGTATAAACGTAGTAACGACGTGTGGGTTGCCAACTTGATGAATATCGATTTTCAACACCTCCTCTCAAGCCTCACGTCACTAACAAAATCTTCATGAATCGTTAAGCCCATTCCTTCCAAGCATCGATCATGTGATTGCCGAGGTAGAGGCTTCGTCAGCACATCAGCAATCATTTTTTCCGTCGGAACATGCTCCAGCACAAACATTTTAGAAATAATCGACTCTCGGACAAAATGATGTTTTATGTCAATATGTTTCGTACGAGCATGAAAAACCGGATCATTCGCCAAACATTGAGCACCTCGATTGTCAACAAAAATAGTTATATCGGCCCACTCACGTAACTTGAGCTCACATAATATGCTACGCAAGTAAATAGCCTCCTTCGCCGCCTCCGCGAGACTTACATATTCTGCCTCTGTTGACGATAGTGCAACAGTCCGCTGCTTCTGCGATTTCCATGTCACTGCCGCACCAGCAAGTAAAAACACGTACCCTGTGTATGAACGACGATCAACAGAACACCCACCCCAGTCAGCATCTGTGTATCCAAAAAGGGGCTCATCTGTTTTTGTGTACAGCAGTCCAATATTTGCACTCCCAGCAAGGTACCTCAGAACTCGTATCGCAGCAATCCAGTGCGACTTATACGGTTTACTGGTAAATTGTGCCAACCTCGAAACTGTATTTGCAATGTCTGGTCGTGTCACCACTGATAAATACATAAGTGCACCAATTAATTCACGATATTGACCGTTTTCCTGCGATCCAGAATTACTAGCATCATCAAAATGCATATTAACTTCCGAAGGCGTCGATACTGGATTACACTTATCCATCCCGTAATGTTTGAGTAGTCCCAGTATGTATCCAGTCTGCGAAAGCTCGATTTTTCCTTTATCTTGTTTGATTTCAAGACCAAGACAGTATTTGGCAAGACCGAGATCTTTTATTTCGAACTCATCCAACAGGCTGTTACGCAGATTCAGGATGTGCTCTTTCTCAGTTGATGCAACCAATATGTCATCTACGTAAACGAGAACAAACAGCAAATTATCACCACCACTCTTATAAAAAAGACACGGTTCATTCTTCGTTGGTTTTAAGCCTAAACTTAAAAGTTTTTCACTCAGTTTAATATACCACTGACGTCCAGATTGACGTAGTCCATAAAGAGCCTTCTGCAATCTGCATATATTGCCACTATCATATCCTCTAGCATTTTTCCTGCTCGTTGTCCAAAATTCGAGATTTTACCGCACTTAGAAATTATTCTCTCCAGCATCTCATTCAACATCTCAGGAATTCTCATAAAAACTGTTTCATCCAAGGTTCCGTTTAAATATGCCGTCACAACGTCAAACTGCCACACTTTTAACCGAAACTGAACTGCCATCGCCAACAACAGGCGCAACGTTTCTAACCTCGCCACTGGCGCAAAAGTTTGATGATAATTGACTCCGAATTTTTGACTATATCCTTTGGCCACCAATCGAGCTTTACGTCTTTCTACTTTTCCATCGGAGCTGTGCTTATTTGTAAAAACCCAAGGACATCCAATAACGTTCGTATGAGACTCTTTCTTAATGATCTTCCACGTGTCGTTTTTAATAAGACACTTTACCTCTGACTCCATCGCGTCCTTCCACTCTTCACATGCATCGCTCATCAGGGCATCGTTCGTTCTGACTTCTACCGCACCAGCGAAGACTTCATCCCCAAGCTCAGAATCACATGCACCGACTGGGGAGGAGGACTCATTCTCTCCCTGTTGTGCTGCACTGGAACGAGTAGTACGAAATAGCTTTCTCGGTCGCCCTCTGCTGCCCGTCCGCAACAACTTAGGCCTTGTAGGAGTTCGTCTGAGTTCTTCTTCAGGTTTCCTTTTTATCGACTGTATCTTCAATGGATTTTTGGAAACAACATTATCTATCAAAGGGCGTGGCGAAAACTCAACTGTCATCGGTCCGCTTTCAACATCTTCTGTGTTCTCTGTTGCCGGTGACAACTCATTCAGCACCTGCATATTTTGAGTAATGTTTCGCTGGTCTTCAAGAAATTTCACGTCACGGGCATGAACGACCTGATGTTTACTTGGGATCCATAGTCGATATCCCTTTCTATCACGAGGATATCCCACGAACACGCCTTCGACAGATCTCCGTGTTAGTTTGTCTTTCCTACAATCATTGTCCAGAACAAAGACTTTGGAACCAAATGTTCTAAAATAATTCACTTTTAATTGCTTCCCAGTCCACTTCTCATAAGCGATATTACCACTCAAGCTGCTTGTAGGACATCTGTTGCGAATGTGGCAAGCCGTGGCAATAGCTTCCGACCAAAAAGATGCACTTAAGCCAGACTGTAGCAAAAAACACCTAGCCATATCCAACAAAGTCCGATTCATCCGCTCCGCTACTCCGTTCTGCTGTGGAGTGTGGGGAATGGTCAACCTCCTCTTGATTCCTTGATTGGCCAGGTATCTGTCAAACTCCAAATTGCAGTATTCACTGCCATTATCTGATTGCAAGTGTTTTATTTTCATCCCAGTCTGCCTCTCCACCAAATTCTGATACAGTTTGAACGCATCGAATACACCGCTCTTCTGCTTCAGGAAATACACCTCGGACCATCGTGAACTGTCGTCTATAAAGGTCACAAAATACTTCGCGTGTCCCAATGATTCCGTTCTAAATGGACCTACTACGTCAGAGTGCACAATTTTTAATACCTCTGAACAAGGTACTCCACATTTAGAAAAAGGTAAAACAGTCATTTTTCCTTTCAAGCAAATCTCACAGCGCGATAATTGTTCTGCCTCTTTTATATCAACCGCGGGTATAACACCGATTTGAACCAGCTTTAATAAATCTTTACTGTTCAAATGACCCAATCTTTCGTGCCACTTCAACAGTTCGGAGCACTTAGATTGGACAACCATTTTTGCACAATCAGTATTTTCACGAACATAATAAAGGTCCCCTCGGCGATCTGCGACTACGGACACATTTCCGCACTCATCACGAATGTAAGCGTCGTCTTTACGAAAAGTTACTTCATGGCTATTATTCCTAATTTTAGCAACTGAGATCAGATTTGTTCGTAAGTCCGGTACATATAATGTATCTCTAAACTCGATCCTTCTATGACCACAATCACTCGCAACTGATACGTGAACAACACCTTTCCCTTTGACTTCAGCTGATGCATTACTTGCCAAGTTTAATTTGGTCTTCGGAGAACTAACCATTGACTTGAAAAGACCTTCATCACCACACAAGTGCGGTGTACAACCACTATCGAGAATCCATGCCCTATTGATTGAATCCATCCTTGCACAATGCGCATTATTTGCATCTGCGGTATTCAAGTGAGAAACAGCATAATATGATTTGTCGACATTATTCGCTGAATTCCTCAGTTTTTGTCTGATATCATCAGACTTCTTTGTCGAGCATTCATTCGCCTTATGGCCCAAAATACCACATTTAAAACACCTAATATCTCCAGTTCTCCGTGGTATTTTTCCTTTATACCGCCTTGACCGCGTATTGCTCCCAACAGCCATGGCTATGACAGCACCAGTAGCTTGCTGTCGCGCTTCACTTTCTTCGATAATCTTTATTTTGAGCACTTCTGCAGATGGTAGTTCGTCTCGGGACTCAATCGCACATCGAAAATTTTCATATGAAGAAGGAAGACTATACAACAACATAATCGCAAGCAAATCTTCATTTATTTGCACTTTCATGCTTTCAAGTTTATCGACGGCATCAAAGAATTTCGCCATATGCTCTTTAACGTCACCTCCATCATCTAACTTCTGGAGCATGAGTTGCTTCAGCAATGTCGCCTTCCTTGCTGGTCCTTTCGAAGCATAAATCGACTCCAACTTAATCCAAACTTCTCGTGATGTATCACATCCACGGATTTGTTTCAATTCAGACGGATGAATCGATAAAACCAAATCCGCCTTGGCTTTTCCGTCTTGCTTCAACCACGCAATTTTTAAAGCATCATCGTTCGTAGGCATCAAACATGACCCATTTACATAGTCCCACAGGTCATTTTTGGTGAGAAGCGCTTCCATCTGCATACTCCATGTATCATAATTTTCTTTGGACAGCAACTCCATACGCGATGAACTAGATGAACTCGAAGCCATCTCAAACCAATTCTTTTGATCACCAAATATTTTCTGCTCACAATCAACCATACGATTTTATTGAGTTAAGGCTGGGTATAAATATCTATGTATTCGTTGCTGGGCCCATAACCTGTTAATTAGAGAAGAATAAAACCGTAGTAATTAATTCACAGCTAAGATACTTTATTCTTGACCTCACAGGAAGACGAGTGTTATAAGAAGAAAGAAGAAAATTCAAAAGTAAGGTTATTACTTCAACATGTGATTTGGTAATTCATTTTTTTACATATACATATCTGTCAAAATGACAATAACTTGTAGTATAAACGTAGTAACGACGTGTGGGTTGCCAAATTGATGTATATCGATTTTCAACAGAAAGATCATAGCAGATGTCCCCATTGCAGAGATCATAAAAGCCTTGTTTGTTAAACTCAAGTTTCAATATAGCGCCATCTAGACTTAATTAAGGTAAGTATTCTATTGTCAACTATTAAATAGTAAATACAATAGAACGGAAACATAGACATTGCCTCTACCAAATAGTTTCATTAAACGCAGGATGAATGGTATGTAGACAGAGTGCCTCCACAAAATTTCGTAAAAGTTTGAGTAAAACTATTCCTTACTATAGACTGACATATTGCATAAGCAATATGTATTGCAATTTCTCCGAGATAACCTATTGAATAACTAAAACCATGAAACGAGTAAATAAAAATCACGTATCTATATATTTTGAAATAGACATCCACAACAGTAGGGGTGTTTGACAGTCATTTAATCGGTTGTCAAATCTGTATGATGATCCTAGAACGATGACCGCCAATTTACTTGGAATGCTTGGCTTGTCAAGTAGATTTGACAACCGATGACTATGTCTGAGGGTAGGTAATAGGTTTATGCATAATATGTGGAACGCAGAAATTAAAGAAGTTAGAAACATACGGACAGATAGCCTTCCTCATATGTATCAGTCGTTCTAAAGTGGGCGTGGCATACTGGATTGGATTGCATGGTTTGTCAAGCGGATTTGATGCGTGTAAACCTCTTTTTTCATTGACTAAGCCTTAGGGGTAGGGTTAACAATAACAACAACGGCGTAAATAACAACAACGGCGTTAATAACAGCAACGGAGTCAACGGGTTCGAAGACAATCCTTTCCTCAGGAATTCGAGGGTGCAAAGGTCACCAGTTGGCCAAATAGCCGCATCTCAGAAGAGTGCGGACGGACGCGAACCATCTCTAACAAAAAAGGTGGTTACGGAAGAGACCACCCAGGCATCTGTTTTCCACAAACTGGGAGAACAAATAAGAAGTCTAGTAGAAATGCTAGCAGATGGAAAAAGGCGCTCAATTAACCAATCCATGAGTGATATGATTGTAATCATAAGAGCGCTCTACGTACTCTCAGCAATCGAGCAACACGACGCGAAGGCAAATGAGGTGATTCGGAAACACAATGCCTCACAAACCTCTCCCTGGCTTAAACCGAATCCGGAGACGAAGAAAGGCAAGCTCCAGATAATGAGACCCCAGACTCGAAGCGAAAACCAGAACTCCCCACAACGAGAAAACAAAAACAAACGGAGAAACGGGTTGAGACAATTTTGGGAACCCCGGCAACTACAGCTGAACAGCAATCTACTCGCACGAGCAAGAAGCAGAAAGCAGAGGATGGCGTATGGTCAAAGGTCAGCCGCCAAGAACCAATAAAAAAGAGAGAGAACCCTAAGACCAAAGGAAAACCGGACGCCATCATCATAGAGGCCAAGGGAGAACTATCCTATGCTGAAATACTTCGCAGTATAAAAGCGGACACAAAGTTGGAGGCGATTGGAGAGGCTGCATCGAGGATCAGGAGAACCCAAAAAGGGGACCTCTTAATCCAGCTCAAAGAGACAGGGGACAGGACAGCCGAATTCAAAAGCGTTATGTGTGCAGCCTTGGGAGAACAAGCAAATGTAAGGACTCTTACCCACCGTTCTGCCATCGAATTGAAGGATATCGATGAGGTCACTGCAAAGGAGGATATTTGCGAAGCGATAAAAATGCAATTCAAGATTAAAAGTATATCGCCCTCAGACGTTATATCACTGAGGAAAGCATACGGCGGAGCACAAACTGCAACAATCAGTTTTCCCGCAGATAACGCGAAGTTGTTACTAGGAGCAGGTAAAATTAAAATTGGCTGGGTTAACTGTCGCATCCGCGAAAAGACGCTGCTAAAAAAGTGCGACGAAGACCGCTCCAAACTATGTAGGAGATGTGGAGCAGAAGGCCACATAGCGAAGAACTGCGACAAGGAGCCATCCTGCATGTTCTGCAAGAAAGACTATCCAGGCGACGCGAAGCACGTAGCTGGCAGTAGCAGATGCGCGGTGTTCCGGAGAGCTATTACAAATGTCCTGACCAGAACAGTAACTGTATCTACGACAAAGCAAAACAAGCGGCAATATGGATATGTGGGCGCCATGCTTTCCAAGAAACAAGCAACCAAATAGAAGGCTTCGTGCGAGCGAAAATAAATGGGATCCAATTTTATAGTTGCTACGCAAGACCCAGCTTGACGGTCAGCGAATACCAACTAATGCTGGACAATCTAACCGCGGATGCGCTTCAGAGAGCCCCAGTGGTCATTGCAGGCGATTTTAATGCGTGGGCAACAGAGTGGGTCAGCAAACTCACCAACATCAGAGGTCAGGCCCTACTGGAAACATTCGCCCCCTATCGATAGGTATCGCTAACAAGGGTCGCGCAAACACTTATCGGAAGGTTGGAACAGGTTCCATCATCGATATCACCTTTGTGAGCAATTCCATCCTGCAAACCATAAAGTGGAGGGTCAGTGAGAAATACTCGCACAGTGACCACCAAGTGATAATACTGGAAATAAAAGAAAAGAAACCAGCCCTGCCCCCAAAACTTACGGATCCAAAGTGGAATGACAGAACCTTCGATAAGGGTACGTTCGAAGACATGTTTAACGGCGATTTAACCCTGAGTGGAACAGCGGAGGACATCGCACATCGCCTCACAACCACCATCACCACCGCGTGCGATGCATCAATGCCTAGAAGGACGAACAGCAGGAAGGCGTCACCGTGTTACTGGTGGACCGAGGAAATAAAAACACTTCGGGCAAAATATCTACAATTCCGGCGCAAAGTCCAGCAATCAAGAAAGAGACGATATTTCCAACAATGTCTGGAAACTTATAAATTTGCAAGACGCAATTTAAATAGAGCAATCAAGGGGAGCAAAACCGCATGTTTCAAGCGTCTCTGTGAGGAAGCCGACATTAACCCCTGGGGCTCAGCATACAGAATGGTAATGACCAAACTGAGGGGTTATAGGACCCCTCCAATAACATGTCCAATAATGCTGAGGTCCATAGTAGAGCACCTCTTCCCCCAAATACCATCTACTATGTGCAGCATCATAAGAGAGGTCAGTCCAGCGGATATTCCACAAATTTCTTTGGAGGAGCTGCTTAAGGCATGCAGCAAGATGGCCACACCAAGGCATCCGGACCCGACGACATCCCGAATAAGGCAGTAAAGGCGGCCGTAAAAAAGAGACCAGATCTCTTCATAAGTGCCTTGAAGAAGGAACCTTTCCTGAAAAATGGAAAATGCAGCGTTTGATCCTGCTACCAAAAGGAAAGAAGCCTGCAGGAGACCCATCGTCCTACCGCCCAATATGCCTACTGGACACAATGGGAAAGATATTCGAGAGGATAATCTACAATAGATTACTCGCAGTGGCAGAAGAGAAAGGAGCCCTCTCAGATCATCAATTTGGCTCTAGAAAAGCGCGATCTACTGTCGATGCCATAAGAGCAGTAGTCGATATTGCAAAAGGCGCTATCGAAGGAGAAAGATGGCTCTACGGCACAAAGGAGTACTGTGCAGTAGTAACGCTGGATATTAGATCGCTTGCTAGGATGGATAAGAAATATTACTTGCTGCGTATAGTGACCAACTATTTCAACAACAGGAATCTGAGGTATAATACCGATGAAGGAGTAAAATACTACAACGTGACGGCGGGAATCCCACAGGGATCGGTTTTAGGGCCGCTACTATGGAACATCATGTACGACGGAGTCCTGCGATTAGCGCTACCTGGCGGAGTAACGATAATCGGATTCGCTGATGACATTGCCGTCGTAACAGTAGCTAAACAGATCAGCGCAGTAGAGTCAACTACAAATGAAGCATTTGCCCGGATTAAAGACTGGCTGGTATCCGCTGGACTGGAACAGGCCGACCAAAAAACAGAAGCTGTCCTTATAACCAGTCGGAAAACAGTTGAATTTGCTAATTTTCAGGTTGGTAACCAAACCATCAAGTCCAAAGAAGCTGTTAAATACCTAGGAGTAATGCTGGACAACAAACTGCAATTCAAAATGCATGTTGATTATTTAGCCAAAAAAGCATCGCAAATACAGGGAGCCCTCGCGCGCATACTGCCTAATGTCGGTGGACCTGGATATGCCAGAAGGATTTTACTCTCAAGAGTTATCACCTCAGTTTTGTTATATGCCGCCCCAGTCTGGGCGCAAGCATTAAGGACGAAGGAGACCAAAAGGAGACTATCGTCAGCATACAGGCTCTGTGCGCTACGGACAATCAGCGGCTTTCGAACCATCTCAGACGAGGCCGCCTTTGTTATAGCTGGAATGGTCCCCATCGATATCCTTGCAGATGAGATGCTGAGGATATACAATAGAAGAACGCTGAGCCACCACGACGTCAGTGGCATCAAAATGATTAAAACGGAAGAAAAGGCAGCATCAGCAAGTGGCAAGTTCGTTGGTCCAATACAAAGGCAGATGGACATACAAACTGATACCGACAATCAAAGACTGGATAAGTCGAAAGCATGGGGACTGCAACTACCATCTTACGCAGTTCCTGTCTGGTCACGGCAGATATCGCAAGTATCTCCACAGATTCGGACATGACAGCTCTCCATCCTGCCCGGAATGTCCAGACGAAGACGAAGATACGGAGCACCCAGTATTTTACTGCACACGTTTCACGGCATGGAGAATTACTCTGCCCCGCCCGTCGTTACTCATCGACCACATGTTGCGGTCGGAGGAGAACTGGATGGCAGTACGTTGCTTCAAAGAATACAGAGGCTAAGAAAAGCAACAGAAGCAGCAGAAGCCTCAGAAGCAGGTGACCCAAGACGAATAGCTTGATTTGCTAACCAACACCGCGAAGTAATACCTAACGGCAGTCCCGCGGGGGGAATGGTTGAAGTTTGTGTATGGGGGTGAGGTTTAGTACATAGGCATGTATCGGCTGACTTATGTTAGGACCAGGTATATGAATCAAGCATGCCACTAGCGCGGGCTATTGGCATCTTTAGAAGATTCCCCACCTCCCTGGCGCAACCAGAAAAAAAAAACATACAGAAAAGCTACAATCCGTTTGGAACGGATCGTCTGATACCCTATCCTCCTCTCTATAAAGTGGGCGTGGCCAAATTGCATTTCGTACTCAAATATGGCTATAAACTCGAACGTTTGAGGATGTTACATGTAAAATTTTATCAAAATCGTTTTTTTGATGAAAACGCTCCGCAAAAGTGGGCGTGGCCAAACTGTTGCATGGGTGAATTGTAGAGAATCTAAATACCCAAATATTTGGTCTTAACAACATTTTTTGGTTGCATTTCTACTGTATCTTTTCGTCAGAAGCCCTGAAATCGGTTTTGAAAACGCCCTCAAAAAGTGGGCGTGGTCAAAACTTTTGTACGAGTGGATTGTAGGGAATCTGAATGCCTAAATATATGGTCTTAACAAAATTTTTCGGTTTCATATAATTTAATGAAGTTATGAAAAAGTGGGCGTGGCAGTGGGCGGATTTAAAAATTTTTTACGCTTGTACTGTATCTTTTTCTCAGAAGCCTAGGTATGAAATTTCATCGTCCTAGCTCAAAATTTAAGGCCCAAAAAGCGGTGACATACGGACGGACGGACGGACGGTCATCGCTCAATCGATTTCGCTATTGATGCTGATTACGAATATATATACTTTATAGGGTCTATCTCGATTATTTCTCTATGTTACAAGCTATGTGTCAAACTTAATATACCCTTAGGATAGGGTATAAAAAGGGGTAGGTAATAGGTTTAAGAATGATATGTGGAACATAGAAATGAAAGGAGTTAAAATATACAGACAGATAGCTAACTATGCCTTGGCGGTAGGTAAGAGGTTTTTGGATGATATGTGGAACGCAGGAATGAAGGAAGTTAAAAACATACGGACAGATAGCCTTACTCATTTGTATCAGTCGTTCTAAAGTGGGCGTGGTATACTGTACTTTTCTATTGAATTTATGTGAGTATGTAACTATTGTCAAAATCGGTTTTTTGTTTTTTGCAAATGCCCCCAAGAAGAGGGCGTAGATACAGGTAATGTATGGGTGAGTGTGTAGATTCATTTCTTTTGTTGGGCCCTGCAAGACAGCATGTGGTGAATAGGTCTTTTGTTGTCGGATCGACATATATCACCTTCAGTTTCACGAAACTCAATCTTACTGGTGTTGATGGCAACGCCTTTATAGCCATTTGGCTGTCAACATAGATACTAATAATCATTTTCTGCAGTAACTTTGGCTGGAAAGACGTTGCAATCATACTTTAGTCTAAAAGAGCGCATTGTATCCCGAGATGCTCATAGTAGATACCAGGTCCCGTAATGCTATCCATATTCTATCCGTCAATTCGGGTTAGTTTGGGTACGAAACACCTAACGCTCAATTAGTATCTTCGAGGTCAATCGAAGATGTGGATCGCTAGTTTTTTAACCCGTTTTACGATAAAGATCGATATCCTAATAGTGACAAACTGGATATGGACAGCATTACGAAATTTCATGTGAGAACTTACATCACTGTGCGGCGACCATAACTACTTGAATCGTATCTTTAAAATCTTTTTAAAGATTGTCAACACCCAACCACTACAGTTTTAACCTTTGTTCTATACAAAGCACAAAACACAGCACTATGTCGGGGCTGAACTAATTTTTTTTCAAGTTCAACCACAAACATTTTCCTCAAGATTTCCACTCGCAATGTACATAATGCATATGTAATGTATCTCGAAAGTGGACTCGATTTCAAAAAGTTGTACGCCTTAGGAGTTGTTTATGTCCAGGTATTGCGTACACCGTTTTCGGGCTATGACCAAACTTCAGATTCATTAGTCGCCTGGCCATCGGATAGACAATAGTTGTGCACTCGTATGCAGAAGCTTGTACTATATGTACTCGTATCTCTGCATATCGGCGATTGAATTGATTAAAGTTGTGAACTCTTTTCGATTCGAATATTGGAAGTAGATAGTAGATAGTAGATATTTTCTTGTTTTTATCTACTGGTATAGAATATGAAGCAGTAATCTGCATAATTAGTTATAAGCCCCGTTGAAAAGAATTCCATTTGAATGAAAAAATGTCAAGGCAGTGTACAAACGTAATATGGAAATAATTACGTTTTGGTTTTTAATTATCCTTTCAAGAGAAAGGGAGGAGTGCTTTATAACCCTATAGACATCGTTTATGGTTAGAATGAAGAAAAGGGGGCCAAGATGGCTGCCTTGTGGAACACCAAAGGTGACCGAAAAAGGAACTGAAAAGGCGGATCTGAAGCGAAGACTATAAAACTGGCATTTCAGGCAAGAAGATATCCAATTTGAAAAGCAGACAATTTGAAAAGGACCACAAGAGATGTTAAGTAGGTGACTGATGTAAGAGGGATCCGGATCGAAGGAGTTATCGGCGAAAGATTATTTGAACTAGGTGGCAAAAAAGTTGGCAATGGTATGTATGATCAGTTGATGAAATGTTTTCAAAAGAGAGGGAGGTAGGGTAACCATCAGATTTTCTTTTAAGGTTGACGAATTGGAAAAACGGCTTAGGGTCGTTCTCAAGTATGTTTGGTGAGTGACGTGGAATATCTCAGTAAAGGAAGAATCCACCGCTTTTGTAACGTGCTGATTACTGATGGATAACTGATTAGGTCATAACAAATGCCTCACAATGCTACAGGGGATTATGACATTTGTAGCCTGGTTGGCGGAACAATTAGTGTGATATAGCAAAAAAAAATTGTTGCGAGTGGGATGGGTCGGCTATCGAATAAGCAAAAAGGTCCTTCGAACCAAGTGTTAGTGGTTGTTTGGAATTCGGACTCACGGCTAGATAGTATGGCATACATATACAGCTACTATGCACTTATAGATATAAGACAGATAATTTTCAGGAATTGTTGGGTAACCTGGTAAGTCACAACCCAAGGCATCATATGAAGAAGGAAGTGTCAGCTACACTACGCAGCAACGATTCAATTTTGACTTAGTCATCTTCGGCGGAGACTTTAACGCATGGGACCTAGACGGTCTGTCTAGGGAGTTGTCACACAACCTAAGGCTTACACTACGTACCAAAGTTTACATGTTGAATCAGTCATCTTCGGCGGAGACTTCAACGCACGGGACCTAGACGCTGTCACACTTGTGTCAGCACACTACGCACCAACGTTTAAATTTTGAGTCAGTCATCTTCTGCGGAGACTTTAATGCATGGGACCTAGACGGTCCTTGTAGGAAATTGTCACACTTGTGTCAGCACACTACGCACCAACGTTTCAATTTTGACTCAGTGATCTTCGGCGGAGACTTTAACGCATGGGACCTAGACGGTTTTTGTAGGGAGCTGTCACACGACCAAAGCCATGACCAAAATGAAGAAGGAAGTGTCAGCTACACTACGCAGAAACGATTCAATTTTGACTCAGTCATCTTCGGAGGAGACTTTAACGCAAGGGACCTAAACGGTCTTTGTAGGGAGCTGTCACACGAAAAAAGGCATGATATGAAGAAGGAAGTGTCAGCAAACACTACGCAACAACGTTTAAATTTTGACTCAGTCATCTTCGGCGGAGACTTTAGCGCATGGGACCTAGAAGCTGCCACCGAAGCTGTCACACTTATGTCAGCACACTACGCATCAACGTTTCAATTTTGACTCAGTCATCTTCGGCGGAGACTTTAACGCATGGGAACTAGACGGTCCTCGTAGGAAGCTGTCACACTTCTGTCAGCACACTACGCACTAACGTTTAAATTTTGACTCAGTCATCTTCGGCGGTACTTTTACGCATAGGACTTCGACGGTATTTGTAGGAAGCTGTCACACTTGTGTCAGCACACTATGCACTAACGTTTAAATTTTGACTCAGCCATCTTCGGCGGGGACTTTAACGCATACGACCTCGACGGTCCTTGTAGAAAGCTGTCACACTTGTGTCAGCACACTACGCACTAACGTTTAAATTTTGACTCAGCCATCTTCGGCGGGGACTTAAACACATGGGACTTAGACGGTCCTTGTAGGAAGCTGTCGCACTTGTGTCAGCACACTATGCACCAACGTTTAAATTTTGACTCAGCCATCTTCGGCGGGGACTTAAACACATGCGACCTAGACGGTCCTTGTAGGAAGCTGTCACACTTGTGTCAGCACACTATGCACTAACGTTTAAATTTTGACTCAGTCATCTTCGGCGGTACTTTTACGCATAGGACTTCGACGGTATTTGTAGGAAGCTGTCACACTTGTGTCAGCACACTATGCACTAACGTTTAAATTTTGACTCAGCCATCTTCGGCGGGGACTTTAACGCATACGACCTCGACGGTCCTTGTAGAAAGCTGTCACACTTGTGTCAGCACACTACGCACTAACGTTTAAATTTTGACTCAGCCGTCTTCGGCGGGGACTTAAACACATGGGACCTAGACGGTCCTTGTAGGAAGCTGTCGCACTTGTGTCAGCACACTATGCACTAACGTTTAAATTTTGACTCAGTCATCTTCGGCGGTACTTTTACGCATAGGACTTCGACGGTATTTGTAGGAAGCTGTCACACTTGTGTCAGCACACTATGCACTAACGTTTAAATTTTGACTCAGCCATCTTCGGCGGGGACTTTAACGCATACGACCTCGACGGTCCTTGTAGAAAGCTGTCACACTTGTGTCAGCACACTACGCACTAACGTTTAAATTTTGACTCAGCCGTCTTCGCCGGGGACTTAAACACATGGGACCTAGACGGTCCTTGTAGGAAGCTGTCGCACTTGTGTCAGCACACTATGCACCAACGTTTAAATTTTGACTCAGTCATCTTCGGCGGTACTTTTACGCATAGGACTTCGACGGTATTTGTAGGAAGCTGTCACACTTGTGTCAGCACACTATGCACTAACGTTTAAATTTTGACTCAGCCATCTTCGGCGGGACTTTAACGCATACGACCTCGACGGTCCTTGTAGAAAGCTGTCACACTTGTGTCAGCACACTACGCACTAACGTTTAGATTTTGACTCAGTCATCTTCTGCGGAGACTTTAACGCATACGACCTCGACGGTCCTTGTAGGAAGCTGTCACACTTGTGTCAGCACACTACGCACCAACGTTTAAATTTTGACTCAGTCATCTTCGGCGGACACTTTAACGCATGATACCTAGACGGTCCTTGTAGGAAGCTGTCACACCTGTGTCAGCACATTACGCACCAAAGTTTAAATTTTGACTCAGCCATCTTCGGCAGAGACTTTAACGCATGGGACCTAGACGGTACTTGTAAAAAGCTGTCACACTTGTGCCAGCACACTACGCACCAACGTTTAAATTTTGACTCAGTCATCCTCGGCGGAGACTTTGAAACATGAAACATAGACGGTCCTTGTAGGAAGCTGTCACACTTGTGCAAGCACAATACGCACCAACGTTTAAATTTTGACTCAGTCATCTTCGGCGGAGACTTTAACGCATGGGACCTAGACGGTCCTTGTAGGAAGCTGTCACACTTGTGCAAGCAAAATACGCACCAACGTTTAAATTTTGACTCAGTCATCTTCGGCGGAGACTTTAACGCATGGGACCTAGTCGGTACTTGTAGGAAGCTGTCACACTTGTGCCAGCACACTACGCACCAACGTTTAAATTTTGACTCAGTCATCCTCGGCGGAGACTTTAAAACATGAAACATAGACGGTCTTTGCAGGGAGCTGTCACACTTGTGTCAGCACACTACGCACTAACGTTTAAATTTTGACTCAGCCATCTTCGGCGGGGACTTTAAGGCATACGACCTCGACGGTCCTTGTAGAAAGCTGTCACGCTTGTGTCAGCACACTACGCACCAACGTTTAAATTTTGACTCAGTCATCCTCGGCGGAGACTTTGAAACATGAAACATAGACGGTCCTTGTAGGAAGCTGTCACACTTGTGCAAGCACAATACGCACCAACGTTTAAATTTTGACTCAGTCATCTTCGGCGGAGACTTTAACGCATGGGACCTAGTCGGTACTTGTAGGAAGCTGTCACACTTGTGCCAGCACACTACGCACCAACGTTTAAATTTTGACTCAGTCATCCTCGGCGGAGACTTTAAAACATGAAACATAGACGGTCTTTGCAGGGAGCTGTCACACTTGTGTCAGCACACTACGCACTAACGTTTAAATTTTGACTCAGCCATCTTCGGCGGGGACTTTAAGGCATACGACCTCGACGGTCCTTGTAGAAAGCTGTCACACTTGTGTCAGCACACTACGCACTAACGTTTAAATTTTGACTCAGCCATCTTCGGCAGAGACTTTAACGCATGGGACCTAGACGGTACTTGTAAAAAGCTGTCACACTTGTGCCAGCACACTACGCACCAACGTTTAAATTTTGACTCAGTCATCCTCGGCGGAGACTTTGAAACATGAAACATAGACGGTCCTTGTAGGAAGCTGTCACACTTGTGCAAGCACAATACGCACCAACGTTTAAATTTTGACTCAGTCATCTTCGGCGGAGACTTTAACGCATGGGACCTAGTCGGTACTTGTAGGAAGCTGTCACACTTGTGCCAGCACACTACGCACCAACGTTTAAATTTTGACTCAGTCATCCTCGGCGGAGACTTTAAAACATGAAACATAGACGGTCTTTGCAGGGAGCTGTCACACTTGTGTCAGCACACTACGCACTAACGTTTAAATTTTGACTCAGCCATCTTCGGCGGGGACTTTAAAGCATACGACCTCGACGGTCCTTGTAGAAAGCTGTCACGCTTGTGTCAGCACACTACGCACCAACGTTTAAATTTTGACTCAGTCATCTTCGGCGGAGACTTTAACGCATGGGACCTAGACGGTACTTGTAAAAAGCTGTCACACTTGTGCCAGCACACTACGCACCAACGTTTAAATTTTGACTCAGTCATCCTCGGCGGAGACTTTGAAACATGAAACATAGACGGTCCTTGTAGGAAGCTGTCACACTTGTGCAAGCACAATACGCACCAACGTTTAAATTTTGACTCAGTCATCTTCGGCGGAGACTTTAACGCATGGGACCTAGTCGGTACTTGTAGGAAGCTGTCACACTTGTGCCAGCACACTACGCACCAACGTTTAAATTTTGACTCAGTCATCCTCGGCGGAGACTTTAAAACATGAAACATAGACGGTCTTTGCAGGGAGCTGTCACACTTGTGTCAGCACACTACGCACTAACGTTTAAATTTTGACTCAGCCATCTTCGGCGGGGACTTTAAGGCATACGACCTCGACGGTCCTTGTAGAAAGCTGTCACGCTTGTGTCAGCACACTACGCACCAACGTTTAAATTTTGACTCAGTCATCCTCGGCGGAGACTTTAAAACATGAAACATAGACGGTCTTTGCAGGGAGCTGTCACACTTGTGTCAGCACACTACGCACTAACGTTTAAATTTTGACTCAGCCATCTTCGGCGGGGACTTTAAGGCATACGACCTCGACGGTCCTTGTAGAAAGCTGTCACGCTTGTGTCAGCACACTACGCACCAACGTTTAAATTTTGACTCAGCCGTCTTCGGCGGGGACTTAAACACATGGGACCTAGACGGTCCTTGTAGGAAGCTGTCGCACTTGTGTCAGCACACTATGCACTAACGTTTAAATTTTGACTCAGTCATCTTCGGCGGTACTTTTACGCATAGGACTTCGACGGTATTTGTAGGAAGCTGTCACACTTGTGTCAGCACACTATGCACTAACGTTTAAATTTTGACTCAGCCATCTTCGGCGGGGACTTTAACGCATACGACCTCGACGGTCCTTGTAGAAAGCTGTCACACTTGTGTCAGCACACTACGCACTAACGTTTAAATTTTGACTCAGCCGTCTTCGCCGGGGACTTAAACACATGGGACCTAGACGGTCCTTGTAGGAAGCTGTCGCACTTGTGTCAGCACACTATGCACCAACGTTTAAATTTTGACTCAGTCATCTTCGGCGGTACTTTTACGCATAGGACTTCGACGGTATTTGTAGGAAGCTGTCACACTTGTGTCAGCACACTATGCACTAACGTTTAAATTTTGACTCAGCCATCTTCGGCGGGACTTTAACGCATACGACCTCGACGGTCCTTGTAGAAAGCTGTCACACTTGTGTCAGCACACTACGCACTAACGTTTAGATTTTGACTCAGTCATCTTCTGCGGAGACTTTAACGCATACGACCTCGACGGTCCTTGTAGGAAGCTGTCACACTTGTGTCAGCACACTACGCACCAACGTTTAAATTTTGACTCAGTCATCTTCGGCGGACACTTTAACGCATGATACCTAGACGGTCCTTGTAGGAAGCTGTCACACCTGTGTCAGCACATTACGCACCAAAGCTTAAATTTTGACTCAGCCATCTTCGGCAGAGACTTTAACGCATGGGACCTAGACGGTACTTGTAAAAAGCTGTCACACTTGTGCCAGCACACTACGCACCAACGTTTAAATTTTGACTCAGTCATCCTCGGCGGAGACTTTGAAACATGAAACATAGACGGTCCTTGTAGGAAGCTGTCACACTTGTGCAAGCACAATACGCACCAACGTTTAAATTTTGACTCAGTCATCTTCGGCGGAGACTTTAACGCATGGGACCTAGACGGTCCTTGTAGGAAGCTGTCACACTTGTGCAAGCAAAATACGCACCAACGTTTAAATTTTGACTCAGTCATCTTCGGCGGAGACTTTAACGCATGGGACCTAGTCGGTACTTGTAGGAAGCTGTCACACTTGTGCCAGCACACTACGCACCAACGTTTAAATTTTGACTCAGTCATCCTCGGCGGAGACTTTAAAACATGAAACATAGACGGTCTTTGCAGGGAGCTGTCACACTTGTGTCAGCACACTACGCACTAACGTTTAAATTTTGACTCAGCCATCTTCGGCGGGGACTTTAAGGCATACGACCTCGACGGTCCTTGTAGAAAGCTGTCACGCTTGTGTCAGCACACTACGCACCAACGTTTAAATTTTGACTCAGTCATCCTCGGCGGAGACTTTGAAACATGAAACATAGACGGTCCTTGTAGGAAGCTGTCACACTTGTGCAAGCACAATACGCACCAACGTTTAAATTTTGACTCAGTCATCTTCGGCGGAGACTTTAACGCATGGGACCTAGTCGGTACTTGTAGGAAGCTGTCACACTTGTGCCAGCACACTACGCACCAACGTTTAAATTTTGACTCAGTCATCCTCGGCGGAGACTTTAAAACATGAAACATAGACGGTCTTTGCAGGGAGCTGTCACACTTGTGTCAGCACACTACGCACTAACGTTTAAATTTTGACTCAGCCATCTTCGGCGGGGACTTTAAGGCATACGACCTCGACGGTCCTTGTAGAAAGCTGTCACACTTGTGTCAGCACACTACGCACTAACGTTTAAATTTTGACTCAGCCATCTTCGGCAGAGACTTTAACGCATGGGACCTAGACGGTACTTGTAAAAAGCTGTCACACTTGTGCCAGCACACTACGCACCAACGTTTAAATTTTGACTCAGTCATCCTCGGCGGAGACTTTGAAACATGAAACATAGACGGTCCTTGTAGGAAGCTGTCACACTTGTGCAAGCACAATACGCACCAACGTTTAAATTTTGACTCAGTCATCTTCGGCGGAGACTTTAACGCATGGGACCTAGTCGGTACTTGTAGGAAGCTGTCACACTTGTGCCAGCACACTACGCACCAACGTTTAAATTTTGACTCAGTCATCCTCGGCGGAGACTTTAAAACATGAAACATAGACGGTCTTTGCAGGGAGCTGTCACACTTGTGTCAGCACACTACGCACTAACGTTTAAATTTTGACTCAGCCATCTTCGGCGGGGACTTTAAGGCATACGACCTCGACGGTCCTTGTAGAAAGCTGTCACGCTTGTGTCAGCACACTACGCACCAACGTTTAAATTTTGACTCAGTCATATTCGGCGGAGACTTTAACGCGTGGGACCTAGACAGTCTTTGTAGGGAGCTGTCATACGGCCGAAGCCATGATATGAAGAAGGAAGTGTCAGCTAACACTACGCACCAACATGTAAATTTTGACTCAGTGATCTTCAGCGGAGACTTTAACGCATAGGTATTTGACGGTCCTTGTATTAAGCTGTCACACGACCTAAGGCTAACACTACGTACCAACGTTTAAATTTTGAGTCAGTCATTTTCGGCGGAGACTTTAAAACATGAGACCTAGACGGTCTTTGCAGGGAGCTGTCACACTTGTGTCAGCACACTACGCACTAACGTTTAAATTTTGACTCAGCCATCTTCGGCGGGGACTTTAAGGCATACGACCTCGACGGTCCTTGTAGAAAGCTGTCACACTTGTGTCAGCACACTACGCACTAACGTTTAAATTTTGACTCAGCCATCTTCGGCAGAGACTTTAACGCATGGGACCTAGACGGTACTTGTAAAAAGCTGTCACACTTGTGCCAGCACACTACGCACCAACGTTTAAATTTTGACTCAGTCATCCTCGGCGGAGACTTTGAAACATGAAACATAGACGGTCCTTGTAGGAAGCTGTCACACTTGTGCAAGCACAATACGCACCAACGTTTAAATTTTGACTCAGTCATCTTCGGCGGAGACTTTAACGCATGGGACCTAGTCGGTCCTTGTAGGAAGCTGTCACACTTGTGCCAGCACACTACGCACCAACGTTTAAATTTTGACTCAGTCATCCTCGGCGGAGACTTTAAAACATGAAACATAGACGGTCTTTGCAGGGAGCTGTCACACTTGTGTCAGCACACTACGCACTAACGTTTAAATTTTGACTCAGCCATCTTCGGCGGGGACTTTAAGGCATACGACCTCGACGGTCCTTGTAGAAAGCTGTCACGCTTGTGTCAGCACACTACGCACCAACGTTTAAATTTTGACTCAGTCATATTCGGCGGAGACTTTAACGCGTGGGACCTAGACAGTCTTTGTAGGGAGCTGTCATACGGCCGAAGCCATGATATGAAGAAGGAAGTGTCAGCTAACACTACGCACCAACATGTAAATTTTGACTCAGTGATCTTCAGCGGAGACTTTAACGCATAGGTATTTGACGGTCCTTGTATTAAGCTGTCACACGACCTAAGGCTAACACTACGTACCAACGTTTAAATTTTGACTCAGTCATCCTCGGCGGAGACTTTAAAACATGAAACATAGACGGTCTTTGCAGGGAGCTGTCACACTTGTGTCAGCACACTACGCACTAACGTTTAAATTTTGACTCAGCCATCTTCGGCGGGGACTTTAAGGCATACGACCTCGACGGTCCTTGTAGAAAGCTGTCACACTTGTGTCAGCACACTACGCACTAACGTTTAAATTTTGACTCAGCCATCTTCGGCAGAGACTTTAACGCATGGGACCTAGACGGTACTTGTAAAAAGCTGTCACACTTGTGCCAGCACACTACGCACCAACGTTTAAATTTTGACTCAGTCATCCTCGGCGGAGACTTTGAAACATGAAACATAGACGGTCCTTGTAGGAAGCTGTCACACTTGTGCAAGCACAATACGCACCAACGTTTAAATTTTGACTCAGTCATCTTCGGCGGAGACTTTAACGCATGGGACCTAGTCGGTACTTGTAGGAAGCTGTCACACTTGTGCCAGCACACTACGCACCAACGTTTAAATTTTGACTCAGTCATCCTCGGCGGAGACTTTAAAACATGAAACATAGACGGTCTTTGCAGGGAGCTGTCACACTTGTGTCAGCACACTACGCACTAACGTTTAAATTTTGACTCAGCCATCTTCGGCGGGGACTTTAAGGCATACGACCTCGACGGTCCTTGTAGAAAGCTGTCACGCTTGTGTCAGCACACTACGCACCAACGTTTAAATTTTGACTCAGTCATATTCGGCGGAGACTTTAACGCATGAAACCTAGACGGTCTTTGTAGGGAGCTGTCACACGACCAAAGCCATGAAATGAAGAATTAAGTGTCAGCTAGCACTACGCACCAACGTGTATATTTTAACTCAGTCATCTTCGGCGGGGACTTTAACGCATACGACCTCGACGGTAATTGCAGAAGGCTCTCACGCTTGTGTCAGCACACTACGCACCAACGTTTAAATTTTGACTCAGTCATATTCGGCGGAGACTTTAACGCGTGGGACCTAGACAGTCTTTGTAGGGAGCTGTCATACGACCAAAGCCATGAAATGAAGAAGGAAGTGTCAGCTAACGCTACGCACCAACGTTTAAATTCTGACTCAGTCATCTTCGGCGGAGACTTTAACGCATGGGACCTAGACGGTCCTTGTAGGAAGCTGTCACACTTGTGTCAGCACACTACGCACTAACGTTTAAATTTTGACTCAGGAATCTTCGGCGGGGACTTTAACGCATACGACCTAGACGGTCCTTGTAGAAAGCTGTCACGCTTGTGTCAGCACACTACGCACCAACGTTTAAATTTTGACTCAGTCATCTTCGACGGAGACTTTAACGCATGTAACCTAGACGGTCTTTGTAATGAGCTCTCACACAACCAAAGCCATGTTATGAAGAAGGAAGTGTCAGCTAACGCTACGCACCAACGTTTAAATTTTGACTCAGTCATCTTCGGCGGAGACTTTAACGCATGGGAATTAGACGGTACTTGTAGAAAGCTGTCACGCTTGTGTCAGCACACTACGCACCAACGTTTAAATTTTGACTCAGTCATCTTCGGCGGAGACTTTAGCGCATGGGACCTAGAAGCTGCCACCGAAGCTGTCACACTTGTGTCAGCACACTACGCATCAACGTTTCAATTTTGACTCAGTCATCTTCGGCGGAGACTTTAACGCATGGGAACTAGACGGTCCTCGTAGGAAGCTGTCACACTTCTGTCAGCACACTACGCACTAACGTTTAAATTTTGACTCAGTCATCTTCGGCGGTACTTTTACGCATAGGACTTCGACGGTATTTGTAGGAAGCTGTCACACTTGTGTCAGCACACTATGCACTAACGTTTAAATTTTGACTCAGCCATCTTCGGCGGGGACTTTAACGCATACGACCTCGACGGTCCTTGTAGAAAGCTGTCACACTTGTGTCAGCACACTACGCACTAACGTTTAAATTTTGACTCAGCCGTCTTCGGCGGGGACTTAAACACATGGGACCTAGACGGTCCTTGTAGGAAGCTGTCGCACTTGTGTCAGCACACTATGCACCAACGTTTAAATTTTGACTCAGCCATCTTCGGCGGGTACTTAAACACATGCGACCTAGACGGTCCTTGTAGGAAGCTGTCACACTTGTGTCAGCACACTATGCACTAACGTTTAAATTTTGACTCAGTCATCTTCGGCGGTACTTTTACGCATAGGACTTCGACGGTATTTGTAGGAAGCTGTCACACTTGTGTCAGCACACTATGCACTAACGTTTAAATTTTGACTCAGCCATCTTCGGCGGGGACTTTAACGCATACGACCTCGACGGTCCTTGTAGAAAGCTGTCACACTTGTGTCAGCACACTACGCACTAACGTTTAAATTTTGACTCAGCCGTCTTCGGCGGGGACTTAAACACATGGGGCCTAGACGGTCCTTGTAGGAAGCTGTCGCACTTGTGTCAGCACACTATGCACTAACGTTTAAATTTTGACTCAGTCATCTTCGGCGGTACTTTTACGCATAGGACTTCGACGGTATTTGTAGGAAGCTGTCACACTTGTGTCAGCACACTATGCACTAACGTTTAAATTTTGACTCAGCCATCTTCGGCGGGGACTTTAACGCATACGACCTCGACGGTCCTTGTAGAAAGCTGTCACACTTGTGTCAGCACACTACGCACTAACGTTTAAATTTTGACTCAGCCGTCTTCGGCGGGGACTTAAACACATGGGACCTAGACGGTCCTTGTAGGAAGCTGTCGAACTTGTGTCAGCACACTATGCATCAACGTTTAAATTTTGACTCAGTCATCTTCGGCGGTACTTTTACGCATAGGACTTCGACGGTATTTGTAGGAAGCTGTCACACTTGTGTCAGCACACTATGCACTAACGTTTAAATTTTGACTCAGCCATCTTCGGCGGGGACTTTAACGCATACGACCTCGACGGTCCTTGTAGAAAGCTGTCACACTTGTGTCAGCACACTACGCACTAACGTTTAAATTTTGACTCAGCCGTCTTCGGCCGGGACTTAAACACATGGGACCTAGACGGTCCTTGTAGGAAGCTGTCGCACTTGTGTCAGCACACTATGCACTAACGTTTACATTTTGACTCAGCCATCTTCGGCGGGGACTTAAACACATGGGACCTAGACGGTCCTTGTAGGAAGATGTCACACTTGTGTCAGCACACTACGCACTAACGTTTAAATTTTGACTCAGTCATCTTCGGCGGTACTTTAACGCATAGGACTTCGACGGTATTTGTAGGAAGCTGTCACACAACCTAAGGCTAATACTACGTACCAACGTTTAAATTTTGAGTCAGTCATTTTCGGCGGAGACTTTAAAACATGAGACCTAGACGGTCTTTGTAGGGAGCTGTCACACGACCAAAGACATGATATGAAGAAGGAAGTGTCAGCTAACACTACGCACCAACGTGTAAATTTTGACTCAGTCATCTTCGGCGGAGACTTTAAGGCATACGACTTAGACGGTCCTCGTAGGAAGCTGTCACACTTGTGTCAGCACACTACGCACTAACGTTTAGATTTTGACTCAGTCATCTTCTGCGGAGACTTTAACGGATACGACCTCGACGGTCCTTGTAGGAAGCTGTCACACCTGTGTCAGCACATTACGCACCAAAGTTTAAATTTTGACTCAGCCATCTTCGGCAGAGACTTTAACGCATGGGACCTAGACGGTACTTGTAAAAAGCTGTCACACTTGTGCCAGCACACTACGCACCAACGTTTAAATTTTGACTCAGTCATCTTCGGCGGACACTTTAACGCATGATACCTAGACGGTCCTTGTAGGAAGCTGTC
Source organism: Xylota sylvarum (assembly GCA_905220385.1). Classification (NCBI taxonomy): domain Eukaryota; kingdom Metazoa; phylum Arthropoda; class Insecta; order Diptera; family Syrphidae; genus Xylota; species Xylota sylvarum. The sequence continues at coordinate 574,685 of CAJMZQ010000056.1, read as the reverse complement.
ACACCTGTGTCAGCACATTACGCACCAAAGTTTAAATTTTGACTCAGCCATCTTCGGCAGAGACTTTAACGCATGGGACCTAGACGGTACTTGTAAAAAGCTGTCACACTTGTGCCAGCACACTACGCACCAACGTTTAAATTTTGACTCAGTCGTCTTCGGCGGAGACTTTAACGCATGAAACCTAAACGGTCTTTGTAGGGAGCTGTCACACGACCAAAGACATGATATGAAGAAGGAAGTGTCAGCTAACACTACGCACCAACGTGTAAATTTTGACTCAGTCATCTTCGGCGGAGACTTTAAGGCATACGACTTAGACGGTCCTCGTAGGAAGCTGTCACACTTGTGTCAGCACACTACGCACCAACGTTTAAATTTTGACTCAGTCATCTTCGGCGGACACTTTAACGCATGATACCTAGACGGTCCTTGTAGGAAGCTGTCACACCTGTGTCAGCACATTACGCACCAAAGTTTAAATTTTGACTCAGCCATCTTCGGCAGAGACTTTAACGCATGGGACCTAGACGGTACTTGTAAAAAGCTGTCACACTTGTGCCAGCACACTACGCACCAACGTTTAAATTTTGACTCAGGAATCTTCGGCGGGGACTTTAACGCATACGACCTAGACGGTCCTTGTAGAAAGCTGTCACGCTTGTGTCAGCACACTACGCACCAACGTTTAAATTTTGACTCAGCCATCTTCGGCAGAGACTTTAACGCATGGGACCTAGACGGTACTTGTAAAAAGCTGTCACACTTGTGCCAGCACACTACGCAGAAACGTTTAAATTTTGACTCAGTCATCCTCGGCGGAGACTTTGAAACATGAAACATAGACGGTCCTTGTAGGAAGCTGTCACACTTGTGCAAGCACACTACGCACCAACGTTTAAATTTTGACTCAGTCATATTCGGCGGAGACTTTAACGCGTGGGACCTAGACAGTCTTTGTAGGGAGCTGTCATACGACCAAAGCCATGAAATGAAGAAGGAAGTGTCAGCTAACGCTACGCACCAACGTTTAAATTCTGACTCAGTCATCTTCGGCGGAGACTTTAACGCATGGGACCTAGACGGTCCTTGTAGGAAGCTGTCACACTTGTGTCAGCACACTACGCACTAACGTTTAAATTTTGACTCAGGAATCTTCGGCGGGGACTTTAACGCATACGACCTAGACGGTCCTTGTAGAAAGCTGTCACGCTTGTGTCAGCACACTACGCACCAACGTTTAAATTTTGACTCAGTCATCTTCGACGGAGACTTTAACGCATGGGACCTAGACGGTCTTTGTAATGAGCTCTCACACCACCAAAGCCATGTTATGAAGAAGGAAGTGTCAGCTAACGCTACGCACCAACGTTTAAATTTTGACTCAGTCATCTTCGGCGGAGACTTTAACGCATGAAACCTAGACGGTCTTTGTAGGGAGCTGTCACACGACCAAAGCCATGAAATGAAGAAGGAAGTGTCAGCTAACACTACGCACCAACGTTTAAATTTTGACTCAGTCATCTTCGGCGGAGACTTTAACGCATGGGAATTAGACGGTACTTGTAGAAAGCTGTCACGCTTGTGTCAGCACACTACGCACCAACGTTTAAATTTTGACTCAGTCATCTTCGGCGGAGACTTTAACGCATGGGAATTAGACGGTACTTGTAGAAAGTTGTCACGCTTGTGTCAGCACACTACGCACCAACGTTTAAATTTTGACTCAGTCGTCTTCGGCGGAGACTTTAACGCGTGGGACCTAGACAGTCTTTGTAGGGAGCTGTCATACGACTGAAGCCATGATATGAAGAAGGAAGTGTCAGCTAACACTACGCACCAACGTGTAAATTTTCACTCAGTCATCTTCGGCGGTACTTTAACTCATAGGACTTCGCCGGTATTTGTAGAAAGCTGTCACACAACGAAAGGCTAACACTAAGTACCAAAGTTTAAATTTTGAGTCATTCATCTTCGGCGGAGACTTTAACGCATGAAATCTAGACGGCCTTTGTAGGGAGCTGTCACACGAAGAAAAACCATGATATGAAGAAGAAAGTGTCAGCTAACACTACGCACCAACATGTAAATTTTGACTCAGTGATCTTCAGCGGAGACTTTAACGCATAGGCCTTTGTAGGAAGCTGTCACACAACCTAGGGCTAATACTACGTACCAACGTTTAAATTTTGAGTCAGTCATTTTCGGCGGAGACTTTAACGCGTGGGAATTAGACGGTACTTGTAGAAAGCTGTCACGCTTGTGTCAGCACACTACGCACCAACGTTTAAATTTTGACTCAGTCATCTTCGGCGGAGACTTTAACGCATGGGACTTAGACGGTCTTTGTAGGGAGCTGTCACACAACCAAAGCCATGTTATGAAGAAGGAAATGTCAGCTAACGCTACGCACCAACGTTTAAATTTTGACTCAGTCATCTTCGGCGGAGACTTTAACGCATGGGACCTAGACGGTCCTTGTAGGAAGCTGTCACACAACCAAAGCCATGTTATGAAGAAGGAAATGTCAGCTAACACTACGCACCAACGTGTAAATTTTGACTCAGCCATCTTCGGCGGGGACTTTAACGCTTACGACCTCGACGGTCCGTGTAGAAAGCTGTCACGCTTGTGTCAGCACACTACGCACCAACGTTTAAATTTTGACTCAGTCATCTTCGGCGGAGACTTTAACGCATGGGACCTAGACGGTCCTTGTACGAATCTGTCACACTTGTGTCAGCACACTACGCACCAACGTTTAAATTTTGACTCAGTCGTCTTCGGCGGAGACTTTAACGCATGAAACCCAGACGGTCTTTGTAGGGAGCTGTCACATGACCAAAGCCATGAAATGAAGAAGGAAGTGTCAGCTAACACTACGCACCAACGTGTAAATTTTGACTCAGTCATCTTCGGCCGAGACTTTAACGCATGGGACCTAGACGGTCCTTGTAGGAAGCTGTCACACTTGTGTCAGCACACTATGCACCAACGTTTAAATTTTGACTCAGTCGTCTTCGGCGGAGACTTTAACGCATGGGACTTAGACGGTCTTTGTAGGGAGCTGTCACACAACCAAAGCCATGTTATGAAGAAGGAAATGTCAGCTAACACTACGCACCAACGTGTAAATTTTGACTCAGCCATCTTCGGCGGGGACTTTAACGCTTACGACCTCGACGGTCCGTGTAGAAAGCTGTCACGCTTGTGTCAGCACACTACGCACCAACGTTTAAATTTTGACTCAGTCATCTTCGGCGGAGACTTTAACGCATGGGACTTAGACGGTCTTTGTAGGGAGCTGTCACACAACCAAAGCCATGTTATGAAGAAGGAAATGTCAGCTAACACTACGCACCAACGTGTAAATTTTGACTCAGCCATCTTCGGCGGGGACTTTAACGCTTACGACCTCGACGGTCCGTGTAGAAAGCTGTCACGCTTGTGTCAGCACACTACGCACCAACGTTTAAATTTTGACTCAGTCATCTTCGGCGGAGACTTTAACGCATGGGACCTAGACGGTCCTTGTACGAATCTGTCACACTTGTGTCAGCACACTACGCACCAACGTTTAAATTTTGACTCAGTCGTCTTCGGCGGAGACTTTAACGCATGAAACCCAGACGGTCTTTGTAGGGAGCTGTCACATGACCAAAGCCATGAAATGAAGAAGGAAGTGTCAGCTAACACTACGCACCAACGTGTAAATTTTGACTCAGTCATCTTCGGCCGAGACTTTAACGCATGGGACCTAGACGGTCCTTGTAGGAAGCTGTCACACTTGTGTCAGCACACTATGCACCAACGTTTAAATTTTGACTCAGTCGTCTTCGGCGGAGACTTTAACGCATGAAACCCAGACGGTCTTTGTAGGGAGCTGTCACACGACCAAAGCCATGAAATGAAGAAGGAAGTGTCAGCTAACACTACGCACCAACGTGTAAATTTTGACTCAGCCATCTTCGGCGGGGACTTTAACGCTTACGACCTCGACGGTCCTTGTAGAAAGCTGTCACGCTTGTGTCAGCACACTACGCACCAACGTTTAAATTTTGACTCAGTCATCTTCGGCGGAGACTTTAACGCATGGGACGTAGACGGTCCTTGTACGAATCTGTCACACTTGTGTCAGCACACTACGCACCAACGTTTAAATTTTGACTCAGTCGTCTTCGGCGGAGACTTTAACGCATGAAACCCAGACGGTCTTTGTAGGGAGCTGTCACACGACCAAAGCCATGAAATGAAGAAGGAAGTGTCAGCTAACACTACGCACCAACGTGTAAATTTTGACTCAGTCATCTTCGGCCGAGACTCTAACGCATAGGTCCTTGACGGTCCTTGTAGGAAGCTGTCACACAACCTAAGACTAACACTACGTACCAACGTTTAAATTTGGCTGGACCTAGACTGTCCTTGTAGGAAGCTGTCGCTCTTGTGTCAGGACACTACGCACCAACGTTTAAATTTTGACTCAGTCATCTTCGGCCGAGACTTTAACGCATGGGACCTAGACGGTCCTTGTAGGAAGCTGTCACACTTGTGTCAGCACACTACGCACCAACGTTTAAATTTTGACTCAGTCATCTTCGGCCGAGACTTTAACGCACGGGACCTAGACGGTCTTTGTAGGAAGCTGTCACACGGCCAATGCTATCATATGAAGAAGAAAGTGTCAGCTAACACTACGCACCAACGTTTAAATTTTGACTCAGTCATCTTCGGCCGAGACTTTAACGCATGGGACCTAGACGGTCCTTGTAGGAAGCTGTCACACTTGTGTCAGCACACTATGCAAAAACGTTTAAATTTTGACTCAGTCGTCTTCGGCCGAGACTTTAACGCATGGGATCTAGACGGTCCTTGTAGGAAGCTTTCACACGTGTGCCAGCACACTGCGCACAAACGTTTAAATTTTGACTCAGTCATCTTCGGCGGAGACTTTAACGCATGGGACCTAGACGGTATTTGTAGGAAGCTGTCACACGGCCAATGCTATCATATGAAGAAGAAAGTATCAGCTAACACTACGCACCAACGTTTAAATTTTGACTCAGTCATCTTCGGCCGAGACTTTAACGCATGGGACCTAGACGGTCCTTGTAGGAAGCTGTCACACTTGTGTCAGCACACTATGCACCAACGTTTAAATTTTGACTCAGTCATCTTCTGCCGAAACTTTAACGCATGGGATCTAGACGGTCCTTGTAGGAAGCTGTCACACAACCTAAGGCTAATACTACGTACCAATGTTTAAATTTTGAGTCAGTCATCTTCGGCGGAAACTTCAACGCATACGACCTCGACGGTCCTTGTAGGAAGCTGTCACACTTACGTCAACACACTACGCACCAACTTTTAAATTTTGACTCAGGCATCTTCGGCGGAGACTTTAACGCATGAGACCTAGACGGTCTTTGTATTGAGCTGTCACACGACCAAAGCCATGCTATGAAGAAGAAAGTGTCAGCTAACACTACGCACCAACGTGTAAATTTTGAGTCAGTCATTTTCGGCGGAGACTTTAAGGCATACGACCTCGACGGTCCTTGTAGAAAGCTGTCACGCTTGTGTCAGCACACTGTGCACCAACGTTTAAATTTTGACTCAATCATCTTCGGCGGAGACTTTAACGCATGGGACCAAGAAGGTCCTTGTAGGAAGCTGTCACACTTGTGTCAGCACACTACACACCAACGTTTAAATTTTGAGTCAGTCATCTTCGGCGGAGGCTTTAACGCATGGGACCTAGACGGTCTTTGTAGGGAGCTATCACACGACCAAAGCCAAGATATGAAGAAGGAAGTGTCAGCTAACACTACGCACCAACGTTTAAATTTTGAGTCAGTCATCTTTGGTGGAGACTTTAAGGCATACGGAGTCGACGGTCCTTGTAGGAAGCTGTCACGCTTGTGTCAGCACACTGCGCACCAACGTTTAAATTTTGACTCAATCATCTTCGGCGGAGACTTTAACGCATGGGACCAAGAAGGTCCTTGTAGGAAGCTGTCACACTTGTGTCAGCACACTACGCACCAACGTTTAAATTTTGAGTCAGTCATCTTCGGCGGAGGCTTTAACGCATGGGACCTAGACGGTCTTTGTAGGGAGCTGTCACACGACCAAAGCCAAGATATGAAGAAGGAAGTGTCAGCTAACACTACGCACCAACGTTTAAATTTTGACTCAGTCATCTTCGGCGGAGACTTTAACGCGTGGGAACTAGACGGTCTTTGTAGGGAGCTGTCAAACGACCAAAGCCATGATATGAAGAAGGAAGTGTTAGCTAACACTACGCACCAACGTTTAAATTTTGACTGAGTCATCTTCGGTGGAGACTTTAACACATGGGACCTAGACGGTCCTTGTCGGGAGCTGTCACGCTTGTGTCAACACACTACGCACCTACGTTTAAATTTTGACTTAGTCATCTTCGGCGGAGACTTTAACACATGGGACCTAGACGGTCCTTGTCGGGAGCTGTCACACGACCAAAGCCATGATATGAGGAAGGAAGTGTCAGCTAACACTACGCACCAACGTTTAAATTTTGACTGAGTCATCTTCGGTGGAGACTTGAACGCATACGACCTCGACGGTCCTTGTAGGAAGCTGTCACGCTTGTGTCAGCACACTACGCACCAACGTGTAAATTTTGACTCAGTCATCTTCGGCGGAGACTTTAACGCATGGGACCTAGACGGTCTTTGTAGAAAACTGTCACACAACCTAAGGCAAACACTAGGTACCAACGTTTAAATTTTGAGTCAGTCATCTTCGGTGGAGACTTTTACGCATGGGACCTAGACGGTCCTTGTAGGAAGCTGTCACACTTGTGTCAGTATACTACGCACCAACGTTTAAATTTTGACTCAGTCATCTTCGGTGGAGACTTGAACGCATACGACCTCGACGGTCCTTGTAGGAAGCTGTCACGCTTGTGTCAGCACACTACGCACCAACGTGTAAATTTTGACTCAGTCATCTTCGGCGGAGACTTTAACGCATGGGACCTAGACGGTCTTTGTAGAAAACTGTCAAACAACCTAAGGCAAACACTAGGTACCAACGTTTAAATTTTGAGTCAGTCATCTTCGGCGGAGACTTTAACGCATGGGACGTAGACGGTCCTTGTACGAATCTGTCACACTTGTGTCAGCACACTACGCACCAACGTTTAAATTTTGACTCAGTCGTCTTCGGCGGAGACTTTAACGCATGAAACCCAGACGGTCTTTGTAGGGAGCTGTCACACGACCAAAGCCATGAAATGAAGAAGGAAGTGTCAGCTAACACTACGCACCAACGTGTAAATTTTGACTCAGTCATCTTCGGCCGAGACTCTAACGCATAGGTCCTTGACGGTCCTTGTAGGAAGCTGTCACACAACCTAAGACTAACACTACGTACCAACGTTTAAATTTGGCTGGACCTAGACTGTCCTTGTAGGAAGCTGTCGCTCTTGTGTCAGGACACTACGCACCAACGTTTAAATTTTGACTCAGTCATCTTCGGCCGAGACTTTAACGCATGGGACCTAGACGGTCCTTGTAGGAAGCTGTCACACTTGTGTCAGCACACTACGCACCAACGTTTAAATTTTGACTCAGTCATCTTCGGCCGAGACTTTAACGCACGGGACCTAGACGGTCTTTGTAGGAAGCTGTCACACGGCCAATGCTATCATATGAAGAAGAAAGTGTCAGCTAACACTACGCACCAACGTTTAAATTTTGACTCAGTCATCTTCGGCCGAGACTTTAACGCATGGGACCTAGACGGTCCTTGTAGGAAGCTGTCACACTTGTGTCAGCACACTATGCAAAAACGTTTAAATTTTGACTCAGTCGTCTTCGGCCGAGACTTTAACGCATGGGATCTAGACGGTCCTTGTAGGAAGCTTTCACACGTGTGCCAGCACACTGCGCACAAACGTTTAAATTTTGACTCAGTCATCTTCGGCGGAGACTTTAACGCATGGGACCTAGACGGTATTTGTAGGAAGCTGTCACACGGCCAATGCTATCATATGAAGAAGAAAGTATCAGCTAACACTACGCACCAACGTTTAAATTTTGACTCAGTCATCTTCGGCCGAGACTTTAACGCATGGGACCTAGACGGTCCTTGTAGGAAGCTGTCACACTTGTGTCAGCGCACTATGCACCAACGTTTAAATTTTGACTCAGTCATCTTCTGCCGAAACTTTAACGCATGGGATCTAGACGGTCCTTGTAGGAAGCTGTCACACAACCTAAGGCTAATACTACGTACCAATGTTTAAATTTTGAGTCAGTCATCTTCGGCGGAAACTTCAACGCATACGACCTCGACGGTCCTTGTAGGAAGCTGTCACACTTACGTCAACACACTACGCACCAACTTTTAAATTTTGACTCAGGCATCTTCGGCGGAGACTTTAACGCATGAGACCTAGACGGTCTTTGTATTGAGCTGTCACACGACCAAAGCCATGCTATGAAGAAGAAAGTGTCAGCTAACACTACGCACCAACGTGTAAATTTTGAGTCAGTCATTTTCGGCGGAGACTTTAAGGCATACGACCTCGACGGTCCTTGTAGAAAGCTGTCACGCTTGTGTCAGCACACTGTGCACCAACGTTTAAATTTTGACTCAATCATCTTCGGCGGAGACTTTAACGCATGGGACCAAGAAGGTCCTTGTAGGAAGCTGTCACACTTGTGTCAGCACACTACACACCAACGTTTAAATTTTGAGTCAGTCATCTTCGGCGGAGGCTTTAACGCATGGGACCTAGACGGTCTTTGTAGGGAGCTATCACACGACCAAAGCCAAGATATGAAGAAGGAAGTGTCAGCTAACACTACGCACCAACGTTTAAATTTTGAGTCAGTCATCTTTGGTGGAGACTTTAAGGCATACGGAGTCGACGGTCCTTGTAGGAAGCTGTCACGCTTGTGTCAGCACACTGCGCACCAACGTTTAAATTTTGACTCAATCATCTTCGGCGGAGACTTTAACGCATGGGACCAAGAAGGTCCTTGTAGGAAGCTGTCACACTTGTGTCAGCACACTACGCACCAACGTTTAAATTTTGAGTCAGTCATCTTCGGCGGAGGCTTTAACGCATGGGACCTAGACGGTCTTTGTAGGGAGCTGTCACACGACCAAAGCCAAGATATGAAGAAGGAAGTGTCAGCTAACACTACGCACCAACGTTTAAATTTTGACTCAATCATCTTCGGCGGAGACTTTAACGCATACGACCTCGACGGTCCTTGTAGGAAGCTGTCACACTTGTGTCAGCACACTACGCACCAACGTTTAAATTTTGAGTCAGTCATCTTCGGCGGAGGCTTTAACGCATGGGACCTAGACGGTCTTTGTAGGGAGCTGTCACACGACCAAAGCCAAGATATGAAGAAGGAAGTGTCAGCTAACACTACGCACCAACGTTTAAATTTTGACTCAGTCATCTTCGGTGGAGACTTTAACGCGTGGGAACTAGACGGTCTTTGTAGGGAGCTGTCAAACGACCAAAGCCATGATATGAAGAAGGAAGTGTTAGCTAACACTACGCACCAACGTTTAAATTTTGACTGAGTCATCTTCGGTGGAGACTTTAACACATGGGACCTAGACGGTCCTTGTCGGGAGCTGTCACGCTTGTGTCAACACACTACGCACCTACGTTTAAATTTTGACTTAGTCATCTTCGGCGGAGACTTTAACACATGGGACCTAGACGGTCCTTGTCGGGAGCTGTCACACGACCAAAGCCATGATATGAGGAAGGAAGTGTCAGCTAACACTACGCACCAACGTTTAAATTTTGACTGAGTCATCTTCGGTGGAGACTTGAACGCATACGACCTCGACGGTCCTTGTAGGAAGCTGTCACGCTTGTGTCAGCACACTACGCACCAACGTGTAAATTTTGACTCAGTCATCTTCGGCGGAGACTTTAACGCATGGGACCTAGACGGTCTTTGTAGAAAACTGTCACACAACCTAAGGCAAACACTAGGTACCAACGTTTAAATTTTGAGTCAGTCATCTTCGGTGGAGACTTTTACGCATGGGACCTAGACGGTCCTTGTAGGAAGCTGTCACACTTGTGTCAGTATACTACGCACCAACGTTTAAATTTTGACTCAGTCATCTTCGGTGGAGACTTGAACGCATACGACCTCGACGGTCCTTGTAGGAAGCTGTCACGCTTGTGTCAGCACACTACGCACCAACGTGTAAATTTTGACTCAGTCATCTTCGGCGGAGACTTTAACGCATGGGACCTAGACGGTCTTTGTAGAAAACTGTCAAACAACCTAAGGCAAACACTAGGTACCAACGTTTAAATTTTGAGTCAGTCATCTTCGGCGGAGACTTTAACGCATGGGACCTAGACGGTCTTTATAGGAAGCTGTCACACAACCTAGGACATGATATGAAGAAGGAAGTGCCTTGCAAGGGATGAAATATTGAAGACAGATCTTGCGACCACTAAGACCTTGCAAGAGATGATATATTGAAGACAGATCTTGCGACCACTAAGGCCTTGCAAGAGATGAAATATTGAAAACAGAACTTGCGACCACTAATGCCTTGCAAGTCATCCATATATATGCAGGTATATGAGGCGATGTATTTATGATAAGGAGAAGGGGTCCACTAGAGCTACTGGAATATGTGGAACGAAGTCCAGAAATAAGTCACCTTTGCTAAGCCTTTTATACACTTTTTGCTGCCTTGCAAAGATGTCGAAGCTTAAGAAAAGCCTCATTTCTGAATTGAATAGATATATGTAAATATATCTGATAATTTAAAAGATAGTTGGTTTCTATTGTTGTTTCTATTATATTTACATGAATCCTGCAAGAGGAACCCACCTTAAGCATTCCCTGCTATCTATTAGTTAGTATCTATGGTTAAATAGTTGAGTAGTTAAGTAGTTAAGTAGCTAAGTAGCTAAGTAGTTAAGTAGCTAAGTAGTTAAGTAGCTAAGTAGTTAAGTATCTAAGTAGTTAAGTAGCTAAGTAGTTAGGTAGCTAAGTAGTTAGGCTAAGATTGTTCTAATTGCCTCAGAATAATTGTTTAACCGATTTAGTTGTCTTGTTCACATAGTTAAACATATATCGTATATACAAATTTGAATATTTATATGTTTTATAGAATATTAATATATTTAAAAATTTTATTTTTAAAATTATAATTCTAATTAAGTATTATAATTTTGCTTACCTCTATTTTTCAAGCAATACCTTCCTACTCCATGCTGTTGAAGCTCACTAGTTCATAAATATATGTATATGCATATATAAAATATTTTATTTTTTGTTTTTATATATGTATATCAATTGACTCTATGTTGCATTTTATAAATAACTGCCGACGGATAAACCTTTATACTACTATTGGTACCTCAACCTGAATCTGTTTCTGTTTCTATGTAGGGCAAAAAAATACTATTTTTGAAATTACAAATTAAAGCAGTATTACCTAGCACAGTAAAGGATTTAAGCTTTGATTTTGAAATTAATTGAAGGCTAAAAAATAAAAGTAAACAGGCATGCTTAATGAGATCCTTCTATGTAAGTAGATCTGTATATTGAATTTAAGAAAAAAATCTATTTGAGAGACTAGATGGAATCTGTTGAAATGAAACTGAATCTGATGATGAATTTTAGCAAATGATAGCTTATACCATTTATTTTGGAAAATCAAGTAGTAGCCCTATAAGATAATCAAAAACTTAGGTAGATTCTGCAGAAAACTAAAAACAGTGTAAGAAAGGTAGCAGTAACGAGTATTTGGCGGAGACTTAAATGCCAAAAACAAGTATCGAGGATATGGATTGACAAATTTTGGTCAAAAGATAGAAATAAAAACTCAGATCTTGTCGACTTTTTCGTAGCAATGAATATCTCGTCAAATACTATCGAAAAAGTTAAATAAACAAAATAAAAGTCGTAAAAGATACATATCTCAGATCAGTCTGCAATATGATTTACACTTGACGACAAAACCAAAACCCGAGACTATCTAATAATCTGTCTTATTGGAACTATTTCAGAGAGAATTTGGAAGAAAGCATTCAGCTTTCAAAGAGAATTGAAACACATAATCAAATAGAAGATACTCTATGTATCTAATGTCCAAAAAGTTGCATGGGCTGCAACACCTAAAACAAAAGTCATATCCAAAAAAAAAAACATATGTGAACGACTTCCAACTTAACGAAGATACGGACTGTCAAACAATGGAGAAATTGTACAAAGTGGAGAGATACATATATGTATAACAGAAAAGCCTCGGGATTTAATTTGATATCTGGGCTGGGTAAGTCTTAAAAAATTAATCTTTAAAGTAAAGGTCTAAAGTAAAGGGCAGATTATAAATTCTGTGGTTTATAACATTTCTGAACAAAAGATTGATAAATGGGATAGTTGCATGTATAGTTGTGACCAACTATGGCACAGAACTATGTAGATGCGGGCGGCTAAAACGAGGACGATAGTGGGTAAAACACAATTTGACGGTGGGGCTTTGAAGACATTCTTTTGACAATCTGTCACGACGCGCGACCTCACAATTTTTATGCATTGAGGAATATGACGGAATTATGTTATGTTCCATCAAAATTCCCATAAACGATTTCGCGGCAGAAAGACGAACTCTTTTTTGATTAGGAAATGCAAATATAACACAAATATCTATTCAATCAAATGTAATAAATAATAAAATTCTTAGATACTGTTAAGATAATTTTTTTTTATTTTTACTATCGATTAACCGTGTATAACTATTCTACTCTTCCTCAAGTTTGTAAGATGCAGTATGTAAATATTGTATAAGTTTCCTAAAATCTATTATTCTAATCTTACTTTGTATATAAATATACTACAATTTCTCTGGATAAGTCAGATAAGTAAGACCCTGTTCATGCAGAACTGATGGACTGAATTATTTTTGACGTTTCCTTTTTCAGATTCAGTCAGGTCTGAACACTTCCACAGACTTTTTGACACATCGCTTGTAAGTGACAACTGGTTTGATTTTTCACAAAGAAAAACATTTCACAACAAAACTAAAGCTTTTTACAGCAATTGAATTGGTTTGCGTTTTGTTTTTCATTTGTTTGCATCGTAAATTCTGAAATTTTTTGAATTTTTTCCACTCTTTCGTCGAGTGACACCTATTGACATTCATGAACGTCAAAAATAAAATTCAAAACACTTCAGAAAATCCAGATTGCCATAAATGCAACATGTCACCTATCCGCTACCCTCCCTTTCGTGTAAATGTGAAAAAAATCTAGTCTGTCACTCCTATGTGAAGACTTGTTTTAACCCATCGCAAGAGGTTATGGGCACAGTTTTATGAATGTTTTTTTGAATCAGTGTTTGTTTTTAATAAAGTTAAGCTTGGAAATTGTAAATTTATAAAGAAACGGAAATTTTTTTAAATACCTAGAAGCAGAATTAAAAGTAGAAACATACAGAAAAGCTACAATCCGTCTGGAACGGATCGTCTGATACCCTATCCTCCTCCCTATAAAGTGGGCGTGGCCAAATTGCATTTTGTACTCAAATATAGTTATAATGCCGAACGTTTGAGGATGTTACATGTAAAATTTTATCAAAATAGGTTTTTTTATGATAACGCCCCCAAAAAGTGGGCGTGGCCAAAACTGTTCTATGGGTGAATTGTAGGGAATCTAAATACCCAAATATTTGGTCTTAACAAAATTTTTCGGTTTCATATAATTTAGTGAAGTTATAAAAAAGTAGGCGTGGTAGTGGGCGGATATAAAAAAATTTTACTTTTGTACTGTATCTTTTTCTTGGAAGCCCAGATATGAAATTTCATCGTCCTAGCTCAAAATTTAAGGCCCAAAAAGCGGTCAACAGCATCCGCTATTGATGCTGATCACAAATATATATACTTTCTATCTCGATTATTTCTCTATGTTACAAACTATGTGTCAAACTTAATATACCCTTAGGATAGGGTATAAAAACGAATAAATGCAAATCAGTGGAACATCTGGTAGTTTCGGATAAAAATAATTTGGAGCTCAACTTATCTATTTAAATATGACAGCCAAGGGATTCTGAAAAATTGTACCAAAAGGTTATTGTCGCTTCAATACAACGAAAAAGTTTTTTCAACGAGAATAGGTCTTTAAAGGATGTTTCTCCTCTAATGGCACTGGACATTAGAAGAATGAGTGTCAAAAAAGGAAGAAGAAGCAAAGAGAATAAACGTAATTAAGGTTTGTTGCTAAGGTGCTAATAGCAGAAGGTGATAATGTTGCGATTTCTCGGATATAATATTTATTATATTTATTCCCGATTGAAGGGATTGATTAGCCGCGCGAGTTTAACGAACGGGAATTACTTGAAAGAAGTACGGAGGAAAAAGAAAACACGGAGGAACACCAAATTGGTCGCTCACGCGGAGATTAAAATTTCGTAATGGGGAAAAGAAATCCCAACAGCAACGAAATGTCAAAATTTCGGTGCGAATTTCCAGCTGCTCAGGAGGGGTGGATTCCGGGAATATTATGCAGAAATAAATTGTGGTGATGTTTACACTGAGAAAATGTTCATACGCTAAAAGGTGTCGATCGGCAGAAATGCGAAAGGAGAAAAAAAAGTTGAGCGCCAGGTAATCTTTTAGTAGGTGAATTACCAAACCGTTTAAAGGAAAAGATGAAATTGTGGGTGGGAAGAAAATTGGTTTAATGTTCGTTTTTACAGAGTTACTGCGTCTCAGCGGGTAGCTGGGGCTCTCCTATTCCGGTGTAACTGCACCAAGGAATTAGGCTCTGTTGGGGCTTGGACCCGGTTCTAGTCGTTGATACTGAAAGAAATGTATTTATTTTCACTAACTTTCTTTTGTTACAAGAAAACTTTCCACCAGAGAAAATCCTCAGTAACGATATACATATCCTTCTCTGGACAAGAAGTGAGTTCGCCGGGTTGACCGATCCACCTCTTACGCATTCACACATGCACACATGTCCATTACGACTTAACTAATGTTTGCAAAATTCTGTTTTAGTCACACATATTTAAGAAATTCGAATTTGTGATTTTTAAAATGTTTTTCTCGCGGTTTTGAATAAAATCACGCCTTTCTGACGCGCCGTCCTTTTTGGCGGGAAAAGGTGTAGATGTATTAGTATGGTTGATTTCGCCTCCTTGTAGTCGATTCAGCTACCAGAGCGAAGGGAGTCACATCCAGCGCTCCAAAAGCCTCCCTCGTTGATTCTCTCATTCGACACTCGATATCACGTTAGTAAGGACATTTTCAGGACTGTTCGATTTCGAAACCTAGTGATTGTTTAGGTTCGTACCTAGCCCTCACATACATTCAGGACCTTATACCAATTACAATTCCCCTGAGGACCTACCATTTGGAGGGATAGATTATACAATATATCGCGAGCCCTATTTACCAAGTAAGCCTCCGTAAGAGATAACAAACATGGGACAAACCCAGGAAGTCGGAAACTACCCTTTACATGTTCAATTTTTAGTTTAGCAATTATTAAACTTCTCTGTTTGAGGTGGTCAGGATGAGCTTTCAGGTCGTCTGCCTGGATTTTTCCTGCTTCAGGCTACCTGCCTGGCTCCGAGATACCTGCTTTGTCATCCGCCTTGAGCCTTAACGAAGATGTGAGCACTTCGGAGGACAACGGAAAAAGAAAAAAATAAGATGGGTGCAAAAAAAAGGTGGATGGGTCAGGTTGGGAGGGATGGAGCGGATAAGGAATTTCGCGCAATATTTGCACGCAACAATAATAGAGCTGATTAGTGATTCCTGAACTCTAGAGAGAGTGATCACATAACCAGCAGGAGAGTGTAGTTCATTACCTACCAAGAGTTTAGTAAACCGCTAATAGTCAATTTGAAGGCAGCGCTCGTATCCCCAAAGCGGTTTACTGGCTCCGAAAAATCTGGTCCATTGAACTGGCCCTTGAGGTTGGGGGTTGAGCGTAGGGGTAACTTCTCTAATACGTAGAAGAACCGTAGTTACGAAGCAACAACAAGTCTCGGATAAGGACGATCCTCCTGTTGACGACTTCAGTAAACGAAACAAGGACAATAAAGACCGTTAACGGCGTGCAGCCGAAAAAGTAGCAGAGGCCCTAGACTGCTACAAATGTAGACATCACAGCCATCCAGAAAGAGCGATGGTATGGGGCGGGTAAAAAAAAGGATATAAAACTGTGACATCTATTAGAATACGAGATTGTCATGGGGATCAGACTTAGGCAAGAAGACTTGATCCGACAAGTGATCGAGAGTCTTATGACAATCCGCATTAAGGGCAAATTCGATATATCGACGACTAAAGCAAGAAAACTCTTTCCTCACGTTAATAACCACAAGGGTCATAGCGGTCTCGTGATCATATGACAGTCAACCATATTGATAGCATTACGATTGACGGAAGGGATGCCTTCAGTATTCTGGATGTTAGAACCTTCCGAGCAGCCAACATCGACTCGGATGACTACTTTGTTACTTTGAGAAGATATAACGTTGAAAAGCTGCAATCCCAAGAGATCGCCAGAAATTTCGCCGAACGGGTTTCCTAAAATCTCTCAATGAGACTTATGCGGCCAGTATCAAGTGTCGAAGACACTTCGACACTGCTGGGTTTCACCCGCCCACCACCAAGAAACCCATGGTTTGACGAGGAATGTCAATACGCCATCAGAAGTGCGCAATTGATGTGCTGGGTTTCATCCGAAGAATGTCAATATGGCATCAGAAGTGCCGCAACTGGGTTTCACCGGCCCACCACCAAGAAACCCATGGTTTGACGAAGAATGTCAACATGGCATCAGAAGTGCCGCAACTGAAGCGCTGGCTTTCACCCGCCCACCACCAAGGAACCCATGGTTTGACAAAGAATGTCAACATGGCATCAGAAGTGCCGCAACTGATGCGCTGGGGTTCACTCGCCCACCACTAAGAAACCCATGATTTGACGAAGAATGTCAATATGCCATCAGAAGTGCCGCAACTGATGCGCTGGGTTTCACCCTCCCACCCGCAAGACACACGCTGTTACCAAGACATACGTTGTCACCACCAAGAGACATACGATGCGGCGTTGAAGAAAGCCCTGGTTTAACGAAGAAGGATAACATGCCATCAGAAGTGCCGCAACTGATGTGCTGGTTTTCACCCCCCCCAACACCAAGACACTCATGGTTTGACGAAGAATGCCGGTAAGACAAATGTAGCTAAACAAGAGACATACGATGCGGCGTTGAAGAAAGCCCTGTTTAACGAAGAATGCCAACATGCCATCAGAAGTGCCGCAACTGATGTTCTGGGTTTCACCCGCCCACCACCAAGAAACCCATGGTTTGACGAAAAATGTCGGTTAACAAATGTAGCTAAATAAGAGACATACGATGCGGCGTTGAAGAAAGCCCTGGTTTAACGAATAATGCCAACATGCCATCAGAACTGCCGCAACTGATGTGCTGGGTTTCACCCACCCACCACCAAGAAACTCGTGGTTTGATGAAGAATGCCTGTAAATCAAATGTAGCTAAACAAGAGACATACGATGCGGCATTGAAGAAAGGGCTGGTTTAACGAAGAATGCCAACATGCCATCAGAAGTGCCGCAACTGATGTGCTGGGTTTCACCCACCAACCATCAAGAAACAAATGGTTTGACGAAAAATGTCGGTAAGACAAATGTAGCTAAACAAGAGGCATACGATGTGCCGTTGAAGAAAGCATTGGTTTAACGAAGAATGCCAACATGCCATCAGGAGCGCCGCAACTGATGTGCTGGGTTTCACCCACCCACCGCCAAGAAACCCATGGTTTGATGAAGAATGCCGGTAAGACAAATGTAGCTAAACAAGAGACATACGATGCGGCGTTGAAGAAAGCCCTGTTTAACGAAGAATGCCAACATGCCATCAGAAGTGCCGTAACTGATGTTCTGGGTTTCACCCACCAACCATCAAGAAACAAATGGTTTGACGAAAAATGTCGGTAAGACAAATGTAGCTAAACAAGAGACATACGATGCGGTGTTGAAGAAAGCCCTGGTTTAACGAAGGATGCCAACATGCCATCAGAAGTGCCGCAACTGATGTGCTGGGTTTCACCCGCCCACCACCAAGAAACCCATGGTTTGACGAAAAATGTCGGTAAGACAAATGTAGCTAAACAAGAGACATACGATGCGGCGTTGAAGAAAGCCCTGGTTTAACGAAGGATGCCAACATGCCATCAGAAGTGCCGCAACTGATGTGCTGGGTTTCACCCACCCACCACCAAGAAACCCATGGTTTGACGAAGAATGCCTTTAAGACAAATGCAGCTAAACAAGAGACATACGATGCGCCGTTGAAGAAAACTTTATTTTAACAAAGAATGCCAACATGCCATCAGAAGTGCCGCAACTGATGTGCTGGGTTTCACCCACCCACCACCAAGAAACCCATGGTTTGACGAAAAATGTCGGTAAGACAAATGTAGCTAAACAAGAGACATACGATGCGGTGTTGAAGAAAGCCCTGGTTTAACGAAGGATGCCAACATGCCATCAGAAGTGCCGCAACTGATGTGCTGGGTTTCACCCGCCCACCACCAAGAAACCCATGGTTTGACGAAAAATGTCGGTAAGACAAATGTAGCTAAACAAGAGACATACGATGCGGCGTTGAAGAAAGCCCTGTTTAACGAAGAATGCCAACATGCCATCAGAAGTGCCGTAACTGATGTTCTGGGTTTCACCCACCAACCATCAAGAAACAAATGGTTTGACGAAAAATGTCGGTAAGACAAATGTAGCTAAACAAGAGACATACGATGCGGTGTTGAAGAAAGCCCTGGTTTAACGAAGGATGCCAACATGCCATCAGAAGTGCCGCAACTGATGTGCTGGGTTTCACCCGCCCACCACCAAGAAACCCATGGTTTGACGAAAAATGTCGGTAAGACAAATGTAGCTAAACAAGAGACATACGATGCGGCGTTGAAGAAAGCCCTGTTTAACGAAAAATGCCAACATGCCATCAGAAGTGCCGTAACTGATGTTCTGGGTTTCACCCACCAACCATCAAGAAACAAATGGTTTGACGAAAAATGTCGGTAAGACAAATGTAGCTAAACAAGAGACATACGATGCGGTGTTGAAGAAAGCCGTGGTTTAACGAAGGATGCCAACATGCCATCAGAAGTGCCGCACCTGATGTGCTGGGTTTCGCCCGCCCACCACCAAGAAACCCATGGTTTGACGAAGAATGCCTTTAAGACAAATGCAGCTAAACAAGAGACATACGATGCGCCGTTGAAGAAAACTTTATTTTAACGAAGAATGCCAACATGCCATCAGAACTGCCGCAACTGATGTGCTGGGTTTCACCCACCCACCACCAAGAAACCCATGGTTTGACGAAGAATGCCTTTAAGACAAATGCAGCTAAACAAGAGACATACGATGCGCCGTTGAAGAAAACTTTATTTTAACAAAGAATGCCAACATGCCATCAGAACTGCCGCAACTGATGTGCTGGGTTTCACCCACCCACCACCAAGAAACCCATGGTTTGACGAAAAATGTCGGTAAGACAAATGTAGCTAAACAAGAGACATACGATGTGCCGTTGAAGAAAGCATTGGTTTAACAAAGAATGCCAACATGCCATCAGAAGTGCCGCAACTGATGTGCTGGGTTTCACCCATCCACCACCAAGAAACCCATGGTTTGATGAAGAATGCCTGTAAGACAAATGTAGCTAAACAAGAGACATACGATGCGGTATTGAAGAAAGCCCTGGTTTAACGAAGAATGCCAACATGCCATCAGAAGTGCCGCAACTGATGTGCTGGGTTTCACCCACCCACCAACAAGAAACTCATGGTTTGATGAAGAATGCCTGTAAGACAAATGTAGCTAAACAACAGACATACGATGCGGTATTGAAGATAGCCCTGGTTTAACGAAGAATGCCAACATGCCATCAGAAGTGCCGCAACTGATGTGCTGGTTTTCACGCGGCCACCACCAAGAAACCCATGGTTTGACGAAAAATGTCGGTAAGACAAATGTAGCTAAACAAGAGACATACGATGCGGTGTTGAAGAAAGCCCTGGTTTAACGAAGGATGCCAACATGCCATCAGAAGTGCCGCAACTGATGTGCTGGTTTTCACGCGGCCACCACCAAGAAACCCATGGTTTGACGAAAAATGTCGGTAAGACAAATGTAGCTAAACAAGAGACATACGATGCGGTGTTGAAGAAAGCCGTGGTTTAACGAAGGATGCCAACATGCCATCAGAAGTGCCGCACCTGATGTGCTGGGTTTCGCCCGCCCACCACCAAGAAACCCATGGTTTGACGAAGAATGCCTTTAAGACAAATGCAGCTAAACAAGAGACATACGATGCGCCGTTGAAGAAAACTTTATTTTAACGAAGAATGCCAACATGCCATCAGAACTGCCGCAACTGATGTGCTGGGTTTCACCCACCCACCACCAAGAAACCCATGGTTTGACGAAGAATGCCTTTAAGACAAATGCAGCTAAACAAGAGACATACGATGCGCCGTTGAAGAAAACTTTATTTTAACAAAGAATGCCAACATGCCATCAGAACTGCCGCAACTGATGTGCTGGGTTTCACCCACCCACCAACAAGAAACTCATGGTTTGATGAAGAATGCCTGTAAGACAAATGTAGCTAAACAACAGACATACGATGCGGTATTGAAGATAGCCCTGGTTTAACGAAGAATGCCAACATGCCATCAGAAGTGCCGCAACTGATGTGCTGGTTTTCACGCGGCCACCACCAAGAAACCCATGGTTTGACGAAAAATGTCGGTAAGACAAATGTAGCTAAACAAGAGACATACGATGCGGTGTTGAAGAAAGCCCTGTTTAACGAAGAATGTCAACATGCCATCAGAAGTGCCGCAAACTGATGTGCTTTGTTTCACCCGCCCACCGCCAAGAAACCCATGGTTTGATGAAGAATGCCTGTAAGACAAATGTAGCTAAACAAGAGACATACGATGCGGTATTGAAGAAAGCCCTGGTTTAACGAAGAATGCCAACATGCCATCAGAAGTGCCGCAACTGATGTGCTGGGTTTCACCCGCCCACCACCAAGAAACCCATGGTTTGACGAAAAATGTCGGTAAGACAAATGTAGCTAAACAAGAGACATACGATGCGGCGTTGAAGAAAGCCCTGTTTAACGAAGAATGCCAACATGCCATCAGAAGTGCCGCAAACTGATGTGCTTTGTTTCACCCGCCCACCACCAAGAAACCCATGGTTTGATGAAGAATGCCTGTAAGACAAATGTAGCTAAACAAGAGACATACGATGCGGTATTGAAGAAAGCCCTGGTTTAACGAAGAATGCCAACATGCCATCAGAAGTGCCGCAACTGATGTGCTGGGTTTCACCCGCCCACCACCAAGAAACCCATGGTTTGACGAAAAATGTCGGTAAGACAAATGTAGCTAAACAAGAGACATACGATGCGGCGTTGAAGAAAGCCCTGTTTAACGAAGAATGCCAACATGCCATCAGAAGTGCCGTAACTGATGTGCTGGGTTTCACCCACCCACCAACAAGAAACTCATGGTTTGATGAAGAATGATTGTAAGACAAATGTAGCTAAACAAGAGACATACGATGCGGTGTTGAAGAAAGCCCTGTTTAACGAAGAATGTCAACATGCCATCAGAAGTGCCGCAAACTGATGTGCTTTGTTTCACCCGCCCACCACCAAGAAACCCATGGTTTGATGAAGAATGCCTGTAAGACAAATGTAGCTAAACAAGAGACATACGATGCGGTATTGAAGAAAGCCCTGGTTTAACGAAGAATGCCAACATGCCATCAGAAGTGCCGCAACTGATGTGCTGGGTTTCACCCGCCCACCACCAAGAAACCCATGGTTTGACGAAAAATGTCGGTAAGACAAATGTAGCTAAACAAGAGACATACGATGCGGCGTTGAAGAAAGCCCTGTTTAACGAAGAATGCCAACATGCCATCAGAAGTGCCGTAACTGATGTTCTGGGTTTCACCCACCAACCATCAAGAAACAAATGGTTTGACGAAAAATGTCGGTAAGACAAATGTAGCTAAACAAGAGACATACGATGCGGTGTTGAAGAAAGCCCTGGTTTAACGAAGGATGCCAACATGCCATCAGAAGTGCCGCAACTGATGTGCTGGGTTTCACCCGCCCACCACCAAGAAACCCATGGTTTGACGAAAAATGTCGGTAAGACAAATGTAGCTAAACAAGAGACATACGATGCGGCGTTGAAGAAAGCCCTGTTTAACGAAAAATGCCAACATGCCATCAGAAGTGCCGTAACTGATGTTCTGGGTTTCACCCACCAACCATCAAGAAACAAATGGTTTGACGAAAAATGTCGGTAAGACAAATGTAGCTAAACAAGAGACATACGATGCGGTGTTGAAGAAAGCCGTGGTTTAACGAAGGATGCCAACATGCCATCAGAAGTGCCGCACCTGATGTGCTGGGTTTCGCCCGCCCACCACCAAGAAACCCATGGTTTGACGAAGAATGCCTTTAAGACAAATGCAGCTAAACAAGAGACATACGATGCGCCGTTGAAGAAAACTTTATTTTAACGAAGAATGCCAACATGCCATCAGAACTGCCGCAACTGATGTGCTGGGTTTCACCCACCCACCACCAAGAAACCCATGGTTTGACGAAGAATGCCTTTAAGACAAATGCAGCTAAACAAGAGACATACGATGCGCCGTTGAAGAAAACTTTATTTTAACAAAGAATGCCAACATGCCATCAGAACTGCCGCAACTGATGTGCTGGGTTTCACCCACCCACCACCAAGAAACCCATGGTTTGACGAAAAATGTCGGTAAGACAAATGTAGCTAAACAAGAGACATACGATGTGCCGTTGAAGAAAGCATTGGTTTAACAAAGAATGCCAACATGCCATCAGAAGTGCCGCAACTGATGTGCTTGGTTTCACCCATCCACCACCAAGAAACCCATGGTTTGACGAAGAATGCCTTTAAGACAAATGCAGCTAAACAAGAGACATACGATGCGCCGTTGAAGAAAACTTTATTTTGACGAAGAATGCCAACATGCCATCAGAACTGCCGCAACTGATGTGCTGGGTTTCACCCACCCACCAACAAGAAACTCATGGTTTGATGAAGAATGCCTGTAAGACAAATGTAGCTAAACAACAGACATACGATGCGGTATTGAAGATAGCCCTGGTTTAACGAAGAATGCCAACATGCCATCAGAAGTGCCGCAACTGATGTGCTGGTTTTCACGCGGCCACCACCAAGAAACCCATGGTTTGACGAAAAATGTCGGTAAGACAAATGTAGCTAAACAAGAGACATACGATGCGGTGTTGAAGAAAGCCCTGTTTAACGAAGAATGTCAACATGCCATCAGAAGTGCCGCAAACTGATGTGCTTTGTTTCACCCGCCCACCACCAAGAAACCCATGGTTTGATGAAGAATGCCTGTAAGACAAATGTAGCTAAACAAGAGACATACGATGCGGTATTGAAGAAAGCCCTGGTTTAACGAAGAATGCCAACATGCCATCAGAAGTGCCGCAACTGATGTGCTGGGTTTCACCCGCCCACCACCAAGAAACCCATGGTTTGACGAAAAATGTCGGTAAGACAAATGTAGCTAAACAAGAGACATACGATGCGGCGTTGAAGAAAGCCCTGTTTAACGAAGAATGCCAACATGCCATCAGAAGTGCCGTAACTGATGTGCTGGGTTTCACCCACCCACCAACAAGAAACTCATGGTTTGATGAAGAATGATTGTAAGACAAATGTAGCTAAACAAGAGACATACGATGCGGTATTGAAGAAAGCCCTGGTTTAACGAAGAATGCCAACATGCCATCAGAAGTGCCGCAACTGATGTGCTGGGTTTCACCCGCCCACCACCAAGAAACCCATGGTTTGACGAAAAATGTCGGTAAGACAAATGTAGCTAAACAAGAGACATACGATGCGGCGTTGAAGAAAGCCCTGTTTAACGAAGAATGCCAACATGCCATCAGAAGTGCCGTAACTGATGTTCTGGGTTTCACCCACCAACCATCAAGAAACAAATGGTTTGACGAAAAATGTCGGTAAGACAAATGTAGCTAAACAAGAGACATACGATGCGGTGTTGAAGAAAGCCCTGGTTTAACGAAGGATGCCAACATGCCATCAGAAGTGCCGCAACTGATGTGCTGGTTTGACGAAGAATGCCTTTAAGACAAATGCAGCTAAACAAGAGACATACGATGCGCCGTTGAAGAAAACTTTATTTTAACGGAGAATGCCAACATGCCATCAGAACTGCCGCAACTGATGTGCTGGGTTTCACCCACCCACCACCAAGAAACCCATGGTTTGACGAAGAATGCCTTTAAGATAAATGCAGCTAAACAAGAGACATACGATGCGCCGTTGAAGAAAACTTTATTTTAACAAAGAATGCCAACATGCCATCAGAACTGCCGCAACTGATGTGCTGGGTTTCACCCACCCACCACCAAGAAACCCATGGTTTGACGAAAAATGTCGGTAAGACAAATGTAGCTAAACAAGAGACATACGATGTGCCGTTGAAGAAAGCATTGGTTTAACAAAGAATGCCAACATGCCATCAGAAGTGCCGCAACTGATGTGCTGGGTTTCACCCATCCACCACCAAGAAACCCATGGTTTGACGAAGAATGCCTTTAAGACAAATGCAGCTAAACAAGAGACATACGATGCGCCGTTGAAGAAAACTTTATTTTGACGAAGAATGCCAACATGCCATCAGAAGTGCCGCAACTGATGTGCTGGGTTTCACCAACCAACCATCAAGAAACAAATGGTTTGACGAAAAATCTCGGTAAGACAAATGTAGCTAAACAAGAGGCATACGATGTGCCGTTGAAGAAAGCATTGGTTTAACGAAGAATGCCAACATGCCATCAGAAGCGCCGCAACTGATGTGCTGGGATTCACCCACCCACCGCCAAGAAACCCATGGTTTGATGAAGAATGCCGGCAAGACAAATGTAGCTAAACAAGAGACATACGATCCGGCGTTGAAGAAAGCCCTGTTTAACGAAGAATGCCAACATGCCATCAGAAGTGCAGCAACTGATGTTCTGGGTTTCACCCACCAACCATCAAGAAACAAATGGTTTGACGAAAAATGTCGGTAAGACAAATGTAGCTAAACAAGAGACATACGATGCGGTGTAGAAGAAAGCCCTGGTTTAACGAAGAATGCCAACATGCCATCAGAACTGCCGCAACTGATGTGCTGGGTTTCACCCACCCACCACCAAGAAACCCATGGTTTGACGAAGAATGCCTTTAAGACAAATGTAGCTAAACAAGAGACATACGATGCGCCGTTGAAGAAAACTTTATTTTAACGAAGAATGCCAACATGCCATCAGAAGTGCCGCAACTGATGTGCTGGGTTTCACCCACCCACCACCAAGAAACCCATGGTTTGACGAAGAATGCCTTTAAGACAAATGCAGCTAAACAAGAGACATACGATGCGCCGTTGAAGAAAACTTTATTTTAACGAAGAATGCCAACATGCCATCAGAAGTGCCGCAACTGATGTGCTGGGTTTCACCCACCCACCACCAAGAAACCCATGGTTTGACGAAAAATGTCGGTAAGACAAATGTAGCTAAACAAGAGACATACGATGTGCCATTGAAGAAAGCATTGGTTTAACAAAGAATGCCAACATGCCATCAGAAGTGCCGCAACTGATGTGCTGGGTTTCACCCATCCACCACCAAGAAACCCATGGTTTGACGAAGAATGCCTTTAAGACAAATGCAGCTAAACAAGAGACATACGATGCGCCGTTGAAGAAAACTTTATTTTAACGAAGAATGCCAACATGCCATCAGAACTGCCGCAACTGATGTGCTGGGTTTAACCCACCCACCACCAAGAAACCCATGGTTTGACGAAAAATGCCGGTAAGACAAATGTAGCTAAACAAGAGACATACGATGCGGTATTGAAGAAAGCCCTGGTTTAACGAAGAATGCCAACATGCCATCAGAAGTGCCGCAACTGATGTGCTGGTTTTCACGCGGCCACCACCAAGAAACCCATGGTTTGACGAAAAATGTCGGTAAGACAAATGTAGCTAAACAAGAGACATACGATGCGGTGTTGAAGAAAGCCCTGTTTAGCGAAGAATGTCAACATGCCATCAGAAGTGCCGCAAACTGATGTGCTTTGTTTCACCCGCCCACCACCAAGAAACCCATGGTTTGACGAAACATATCGGTAAGACAAATGTAGCTAAACAAGAGACATACGATGCGGCGTTGAAGAAAGCCCTGGTTTAACGAAAAATGCCAACATGCCATCAGAAGTGCCGCAACTTATGTGCTGGGTTTCACCCACCCACCACCAAAATACCCATGGTTTGACGAAGAATGTCGGTAAGACAAATGTAGCTAAACAAGAGACGATGCTCCGTTGAAGAAAGCCCTATTTTAACGAAGAATGCCAACATGCCACCAGAACTGCCACAACTGATGTGCTGATTTTCACCCACCCACCACCAAGAAACCCATGAATTGACGAAGAATGCCGGTAAGTCAAATGTAGCTAAACAAGAGACATACGATGCGAAGTTGAAGAAAGCCCTGGTTTAACGAAGAATGCCAACATGCCATCAGAACTGCCGCAACTGATGTGCTGGGTTTCACCCACCCACCACCAAGAAACCCATGGTTTGATGAAGAATGCCGGTAAGACAAATGTAGCTAAACAAGAGACATACGATGCGGCGTTGAACAAAGCCCTGGTTTAACGAAGAATGCCAACATGCCATCAGAAGTGCCGCAACTGATGTGCTGGGTTTCACCCACCCACCGTCAAGAAACCCATGGTTTGACGAAAAATGTCGGTAAGACAAATGTAGCTAAACAAGAGACATACGATGCGGCGTTGAAGAAAGCCCTGGTTTAACGAAGAATGCCAACATGCCATCAGAAGCGCCGCAACTGATGTGCTGGGTTTCACCCACCCACCGCCAAGAAACCCATGGTTTGATGAAGAATGCCGGTAAGACAAATGTAGCTAAACAATAGACATACGATGCGGTGTTGAAGAAAGCCCTGTTTAACGAAGAATGTCAACACGCCATCAGAACTGCCGCAACTGATGTGCTGGGTTTCACCCGCCCACCACCAAGAAACCCATGGTTTGACGAAAAATGTCGGTAAGACAAATGTAGCTAAACAAGAGACATACGATGCGGCGTTGAAGAAAGCCCTGGTTTAACGAAGGATGCCAACATGCCATCAGAAGTGCCGCAACTGATGTGCTGGGTTTCACCCACCCACCACCAAGAAACCCATGGTTTGATGAAAAATGTCGGTAAGACAAATGTAGCTAAACAAGAGACATACGATGCGGCGTTGAAGAAAACTCTTGTTTAACGAAAAATGCCAACATGCCATCAGAAGTGCCGCAACTGATGTGCTGGGTTTCACCCACCCACCGCCAAGAAACCCATGGTTTGACGAAACATATCGGTAAGACAAATGTAGCTAAACAAGAGACATACGATGCGGCGTTGAAGAAAGCCCTGGTTTAACGAAGAATGCCAACATGCCATCAGAAGTGCCGCAACTGATGTGCTGGGTTTCACCCATCCACCACCAAGAACCCCATGGTTTGACGAAAAATGTCGGTAAGACAAATGTAGCTAAACAAGACACATAGGATGCGGCTTTGAAGAAAGCCCTGGTTTAACGAAGAATGAAAACATGCCATCAGAAGTGACAGCACAACTGATGTGCTGTTTTTCACCCACCCACCACCAAAAAACCAGATGGTAAAATTATTCAACTCAATACTCAACATCGTCTAATGATTTTACATAACGAAAACTGAATTTTTTGCGAAAAATTTCTCAAGGTTTGGAAACAGATATGTTCCTACAAATAAATGAATTCAAATAATTTCAATTGAATTCACTGACTTCAATCGATTTCAAGTGAATTCACTACTGACTTCAACTTATATCTAGTGAATTCAATTGACTTCCAAAATCATTACTTCAGTGATTGCTGAAAAATATTGATTTACTTGCTTAAATTCCCAATGTTTTTTTTAGAAAAAAGACTTCAAATGACTTCAAGATAAATTCAATAGAATTAATCTTCCAAACGATTTAATTCTTTTACAACTCTGACTAATAGTCACTATATTTGATGAGAATTTATTATGAGAAAATATGTGTTTCTTTTTTTTTTAAAAACGGGTGAAGCTGAACGGGTCCATTAGCAAAGTATCTAATTATAATTTTTCTGTTTTCTATGCCACGCTTATTACAGTAAAGTTAAATAAAAATTCTTATTGTTTAAGACTTTCATTTAATCCACTGTGACACTGTGCATGACAAGTTTTAATTTGTAAACGTGAACTTCGTCCATTTATGCATAAAAAAAAAACGGCAAGATATGTATCTAAAAATACACTCTGGTGAATATAATTGAATGTAATAAGCCTAACCATGTAGATAAGCCATTTCGTCAACATTGTATGTAAAGTGTTCATTCTCTGTCGTTAAACACTACATCAATTGTAGAAATACTATCACGTTTTCTATTTTATTTGTTCTACCAGTTCATCGTGCCTCAAACTTTGCCGGCGCCAAGATCCTCCAACTGATGGTACTACACCTAAAAAGGTCAAAAGTAAAAAAGACAAACTTGATGACCGACGAACTCGCCAATTTAAATCCAGGCGTTTAAGAGCTGTAGATAATTCAACATTACGCCAAATTTATGGAGGTGATTATTCTAAATTAAAATATTCTGTCCTTTAGTAGTACATTATAGTAAACGCATGCATGCATTTGGTTTTTTAATTCTTTTTTAATATAGATTACTTTCATTTACCCCAACTGACACCAGCAGAAAATGCAATAGCAACAGCAACAGCAACAACAACCACAACCACAACAACAACAACAACAACAACAGAAGACACAAATGGAGAAGTAAATAATGTCGAAGTACACGAAGTTAAAGTCATACATACTCAAGATGCACCAAGAGGTCCTAGTCCTGATGCAAGCGAATACTATCCGTGTTATTGCTCACCACCCAGGTAGTGAGCTCACCACCCAGTGGTTACCATAAAGAATGAAACTGGTAAGCCAGTTTGTTCGGTTAATACAAAGCAAAACAATTTCACCAATTTCCACCAATTTCTGTTGGAAGTTCAAGAAGTAGTTGCGAGATTGAAGCTCCAAAAAAATTGCCAAGTATAATTAGCATTCATCGCCCAACAAGGGTTGTATCAATTGGCAACGCAAGACGCTTAACATTTAAGGGAAACTTAATTTACAAGAAACGTTCGGGCGTATCACGTGGACATGGAATAAAACGTGCATTCTACAGGATACTACGCAGTTGTTCAGGGAACGATCGTACAGGTTCACATATTGGAACCGATGATTTTGAGTTTTTTAATGGCAGTAGCTTTTCGCTAAATAGCAAATATTATAGACCCAATGGTGATGGCTGTGAAAGTCCCGTCTATGTTGTTAGTACTATCTAAGGATGTAATGATTGTAATCTTTGACAATGCCAACATTCAAATTAGGATTTTGGTACTTACAAAGAGAAAAATAGAATGTTTTTCTTAAATTTAAGTTGGATTTTCTATAGACTGTATCATGTATCATATATAGTTAGTTACACGTGATACATCTAATATATACATATATATACATATATATATAAGTATATCTAATACTACACGTGTATATTACTACTATCCCCCCTCCCCCCATATAGAGTATGCCTGAATGCGTGGTAAAAACATACAGAAAAGCTACAATCCGTCTGGAACGGATCGTATGATACCCTATCCTCCTCTCTATAAAGTGGTCATGGCCAAATTGCATATTGTACTCAAATATAGCTATAATGTCGAACGTTTGAGGATGTTACATGTAAAATTTTATCAAAATAGGTTTTTTGATGATAACGCCCCCAAAAAGTGGGCGTGGCCAAAACTTTTGTATGGGTGGATTGTGGGGAATCTGAATGCCTAAATATCTGGTTTTAACAAAATTTTTCGGTTTCATATAATTTAGTGAAGTTATAAAAAAGTAGGCGTGGCAGTGGGCGGATGTAAAAAAATTTTACACTTGTACTGTATCTTTTTCTTGGAAGCCCAGATATGAAATTTCAGCGTCCTAGTTAAAAATTTAAGGCCCCCAAATCGGTTTTGTGATGAAAACGCCCCCAAAAAGTGGGCGTGGCCAAAACTATTGTATGGGTGGATTATAGGGAATCTGAATGCCTAAATATTTGGTCTTAACAAAATTTTTCGGTTTCATATAATTTAGTGAAGTTATAAAAAAGTAGGCGTGGCAGTGGGCGGATTTCAAAAATTTTTACACTTGTACTGTATCTTTTTCTCAGAAGCCCAGATATCAAATTTCATCGTCCTAGCTCAAAATTTAAGGCCCAAAAAGCGGTGACATACGGACGGACGGACGGACGGACGGACGGACGGACGGTCATCGCTCAATCGATTTCGCTATTGATGCTGATCACGAATATATATACTTTATAGGGTCTATCTCGATTATTTCTCTATGTTACAAACTATGTGTCAAACTTAATATACCCTTAGGATAGGGTATAAAAACAAAAATAATTCCTGTAACGTATAGCTAGGGTATCTATGTATATATTAATGCTTACTGATTTGAGTATTATTGATTCTAAGTATCGATAGTAATAATAAGACTTACAAAAAGTATATAAAAACTATTGGTAATAAATAGATCCTCCTTACATAGCTTTTCGATGTCCTAGACAGAGATAGTTCTCTGACTATTGCTTCTGGAATTTTCTGCACTAACTTGTAATTAACTTTCTGGTGCAACTTTCTTGTCGTATATATTATTCCAAAACCGCACTATAGAGTTGTAAGGGAATTAAATCTTTTGGGAGGTGAATTCTATTGAATTCATCTTAAAGTCATTTGAAGTATTTTTTTCTGCAAAAAGATTGGAATTTAGAAAACGTAATTCACCATTCTTTTGAATTCAATAATTTATGCATTCAATTTTTAACAATCACTGAATTGAAATCGTTTTGAAAGTCAATTGAATTCACTTGAAATCAGTTGAAGTTAGTAGTGAATTCACTTGAAATCAGTTGAAGTCAAAGAATGCATCCTTTTACAACTCTGCGCACAATTTCGCACCAGTTATGTTTATAGCTTCACGTATTATCATTATAATGCAATAACAAGTTTTAAACAATTACAATATCCAACTAACAAATACCATTTCAATCGAACAACTAGTGTAATCCCAGTAGTTATCGAATACTTTTTGTGAGTTTTATGAGTACCTTCGATGTGTCTAGTTTAATCCTTTGACTATCAATCATCCTTTGTTAGCTATTTGAGGTAAAGTTTATAGGAACAGTCCACAATATCCTTCAGATTT
The DNA here is from genome assembly GCA_905220385.1 of Xylota sylvarum. Classification (NCBI taxonomy): domain Eukaryota; kingdom Metazoa; phylum Arthropoda; class Insecta; order Diptera; family Syrphidae; genus Xylota; species Xylota sylvarum. The sequence continues at coordinate 543,122 of CAJMZQ010000056.1, read as the reverse complement.
CAAACCAGAAAAAGTGGTTTCACAAATGTTTTATAAAATTCAGAAAGATATATGAAAGCTTAGTATCAAAAGATATCTTAAAACAGAACCGAATTTCAAGTCAAAGTAAAAGGATTAGATATTACCATTGTATATAAATCTAATAGTATTATCACTTGACGAAATTTTTTCTTAGTTACCTTGTTAGACAGAGGGCGCAAAGCAAAGTGGTTTCTCTTACACACAGAAAGAGAGTTTTGAGCGAACAAATGGATAAACGAGAGAACAAAAGGAAAAACGGCAAGGAATATAAAAAAAACTGACTCTCTTCTTGATCATGTACATACATCCAAATATGTACATGGCTTGTGGTTTAATACCATCGTGATGGACGAGACGGGAGGATTATGTTTTCCTTTCGTGTTTTGTTTTTGTATTTTTTGGTGTTTACCTTAATTATGAATGAAATTATTTTTCTGCAATATACACAATTGCACACACACTCAAACGTTGCCACATTTTATTATTTCTATGCGGGAATTAGCGACGTTGCAATATTGTAGATTTCAATGTTAATGCAAATGCTTTTTTTCTTGTTAATACATATGAATGTGTATGTATTAATACATGTAAATATTTAATACGTATTCTAATGTTTTGTACCACAACAACAGATTTATTGAATTTAATTACAAACATTGGATTGAAAGGACAAATTGATGAAAACAACCTTTTTTTTCCTTTTTGGAGTAATGGAGTAAAACGGTTACCAATACGGATTATGCTTAATTATTTTTTTATTGTCCCTAACTACATATAGTTATACATATCTGACTATTTATACCTAGAAATGTAGTTCCATATGTACATAAGTATTTACATATGTATGTATGTACGCACATATATTCTTGTATTCTTTCCACATCACCCAGTGGAGTAAAATACTAGATGCGTTTTTTTTTTGAAGTGTCCCCAGTAGGCCTATTCCTCTATCACAACTTTATAAATTCTATTATTGCACATGCATTCAAAGGGATATAATATACATTTAATACATACGTATGTATGCATGTATGTATGTACATAAATATAACAATTTCATAAACTATACTTTTATTTACTGTTAATGGAATCGAATCATTTTGAACCTCTTTAACTGCAGGTGAAACTTCAAAAATAGTTCTTTTCTTTCCAACTGTGCTTGCCCCCGAATTCATAATTCTAAAGGACGAATCGTCAATTACAACGTCGCTGCATTTGCACACTGTTATGCATAATTTGGGAACTGCATTTTTAGTAAGGCATTTTCGAGTTGCCTTTATTATTACATCTTTCAAGTAAAAATGTTTTTTGCAAAAAAAGGCATTTTTTTTTAAAGTTGTTTTCTGAGAATGCTTTAACCAAATTTCTCTTCGCTGGTCATTCGGAATGTGAAAAAATGACAAAGAAAACGATTTCTAAACGTTATTGCAATCTGTGTATGAACATCGGGTAGCCACACTTATAAAACCTTTGCTTATTTATTTACATATAAAATTTAAAAGGAACATATACATATGTATATAATGTACCTACATATGTATGTATATGTATATTCACTGCTCTGAATATTGAATTAAAAATTAACTTTCTTACAACGTACAATTTGGTAATTGCCAGTCAAGCAATGCTATATGTTTTTTGTTTCTCTTCTGGCAAATTATTTTTTGATTTTATGTTAGGCAATGCTGTGACCAATCCTTAACCCCCAAAACCAAGAAAAGGAAAATTTTAAATGTACATCCATACATACATATACATATGTATGTCCAGAGTAAGTCAAAGCTGCGCACAGTACGTATACACATCATATGGCAGAAAACTTCAGGACACACATTACGCAACAACTCTATACAGATATGGAAGAAGTGGTACATTACCCCCAGGTATTCCTTCACACAGACAAATATTGAAGGCGCACCTGTTATGCTCTTAAGGAGTTTAAATCCACCCAAAGTCTGACATGGAAACAGATTACAGGTTAAAGCTGCACATACATACATATGTAAGAATGGGAAAGAAGAAATGATCTTTCTTACACCTATTTGCCAGTCAAACAAATTTATCTGCCTGATTTGTTATGCAATGGTGGTGACCACCCCTTAACCGCCAGAATCATGATAATGAAAAGCATACCTATATAAGTATATATGTATGTGTATCTACAAACAAAGTTGAACGCAGTCCACCTCGGCAGAAACTTCACAGGACACATAACGATCATTTATTTTTTTCTGTATTTTCGATTTCCACCTTTTTTTGTGTGTTTGTTTGGTTCTCTTTTTTTCTCTTTGTTCTCTTTCTTCTCTTCTTACTTGATATCTGCGACTCTAAGAGCAAATGGATAGTTGGGAGCGAATGAGAAAAAAGTTGCCTTGTTTGTTAGAGGCGCTAGTGTCGATATCCTCAAGTGATACTACTATTAGATTTATATACAATGATAATACTTAATTTAGTAAAAAATCAACATCAACAGTTGAACACTATTCCAGTAATTCTATTTGCGAGCATAAAGCACCTTTTACCAAATTCTTTTCCTTTTTTTCAGCTTGGAAACTAGTCTGTAGTTTATTTTCGTGAAAATTCTCATTCAGCACACATATTTGGAAAGAAATTAGAGTCGTATCCAATCAAGCAACTCTCCAGAAGTTTCTTTCTTTTGTCCTAACCATTGTTTGATTGTAAACTCTCATCATGAGTATACAAGAAACAAATTAACTAGAGGACAAAGTTTTACAATTTACATAATATATTAGAACTAGTAAGAAATATTAATAGTAGTAAGAAATCTTAATAATCTTATTCTCTTATTGAATGTTGTTTATATTTCAAATTAATTTTAATTCAGAACGTTTTGAAAGTGATGAAAAAAAAAGACTAACCGGAAGGTAATACGACTTAATAGTATTAAAAGGTTTGGAATGGAAGAAAGTATTTTTAAGATTTAGTGTTAAGAATATTATTATATATAAATACAAAATCTATATATCCATATAAACATATAAATCACTTATAAATATATGTATATAAAATATTTACTAGACGCATTAGTTTGTATAACACTCATAAGAATTTGTCCAAAGAATGACAGTCTTAATTTAGAAAATTGAAAACCAAAATTCAAATTCAAATCCTGAAACATACAAAACAAATTTTCTTAATTTTTAATTTTTTTTAAATGTACACAGTGCATGTCGCTTAATGAGATCACTTCTAATTTTTAACCAAACTAACCAAAGAAATATGTTGATGTAGATCGACTTATTCATCCATTTTAGAGTTCTGCAATACTTTTTAACTAAATCGTATTTTTGAACGCACCCTTTGAAGGTTGAAACACAATTTGGCACTCGCGTGCTCGTACGTTGATAGAATAGAATAGAAAAAATTCGAACTTCGGGCGTTTGGTCGGTTTTTGATCGTAAATATCATAAAACCCACCACGACGTCCGAATAGAGTTATCCCTCTACTACTCTCTACTATTGTCGCAAATTTTTACAGCACACAGCTATTTGGAATTAATATTTTTCTTAGACTTGTTTGATTTTAGTAACAAAGTCACGTCATACTTTTTTGACTTCACAAAAGGAACATACAAAGTAAACTTACAATAGAGAGCAATATATAGCTAAGTTAGCATACAAAAGAAATAGAATAGAATGGAGGAATAGGAAGAAACTATACAGGGGACCTCAATAGAATTTAAACTAAACTAAATTAATTATATATAACAATCCCAGTTTTATGAATGTTTTTTTTTTTCAAAATAGAAGTAACTAAACATTTAAATAGATTTAAAATTAAACATCGACATATACATATATGTGTTGAGTTCTCTTATGGGACTCCGAATTGTTGATCAATCTTATAACTCTCTATCAGCTTCCGACTCAGCAAATTGCTTAAAACTTATTGGATCTACACTAGCTCTTTGACTGCTTGTAGATAGTGCCACGCATTTTTCACATTACAAAACACAAGTGATGCAGCTTGATCTTAGAAAAAAAAACTTACCCACTGATCGAATGTCTTCTTGCTACGTCACAAGCATAGTCTGACATCACTAAAAAAAATTATTTTCGCCGAAAATAATTGTTTTCAGTGATGCCAGACTATTCTTGTGACGTAGCAAGAAGACATTCCATCAGTGGGTAAGTTTTTTTTCTGGGATCAAACTGCATCACTTGTGTTTTGTAATGTGAAAAATGCGTGGCACTATCTACAAGCAGTCAAAGAGCTAGTGTAGATCCAATAAGTTTTAAGCAATTTGCTGAGTCGGAAGCTGATAGAGAGTTATAAGATTGATCAACAATTCGGAGTCCCATAAGAGAACTCAACACATATATGTATATGTCGATGTTTAATTTTAAATCTATTTAAATGTTTAGTTACTTCTATTTTGAAAAAAAAAAACATTCATAAAACTGGGATTGTTATATATAATTAATTTAGTTTAGTTTAAATTCTATTGAGGTCCCCTGTATAGTTTCTTCCTATTCCTCCATTCTATTCTATTTCTTTTGTATGCTAACTTAGCTATATATTGCTCTCTATTGTAAGTTTACTTTGTATGTTCCTTTTGTGAAGTCAAAAAAGTATGACGTGACTTTGTTACTAAAATCAAACAAGTCTAAGAAAAATATTAATTCCAAATAGCTGTGTGCTGTAAAAATTTGCGACAATAGTAGAGAGTAGTAGAGGGATAACTCTATTCGGACGTCGTGGTGGGTTTTATGATATTTACGATCAAAAACCGACCAAACGCCCGAAGTTCGAATTTTTTCTATTCTATTCTATCAACGTACGAGCACGCGAGTGCCAAATTGTGTTTCAACCTTCAAAGGGTGCGTTCAAAAATACGATTTAGTTAAAAAGTATTGCAGAACTCTAAAATGGATGAATAAGTCGATCTACATCAACATATTTCTTTGGTTAGTTTGGTTAAAAATTAGAAGTGATCTCATTAAGCGACATGCACTGTGTACATTTAAAAAAAATTAAAAATTAAGAAAATTTGTTTTGTATGTTTCAGGATTTGAATTTGAATTTTGGTTTTCAATTTTCTAAATTAAGACTGTCATTCTTTGGACAAATTCTTATGAGTGTTATACAAACTAATGCGTCTAGTAAATATTTTATATACATATATTTATAAGTGATTTATATGTTTATATGGATATATAGATTTTGTATTTATATATAATAATATTCTTAACACTAAATCTTAAAAATACTTTCTTCCATTCCAAACCTTTTAATACTATTAAGTCGTATTACCTTCCGGTTAGTCTTTTTTTTTCATCACTTTCAAAACGTTCTGAATTAAAATTAATTTGAAATATAAACAACATTCAATAAGAGAATAAGATTATTAAGATTTCTTACTACTATTAATATTTCTTACTAGTTCTAATATATTATGTAAATTGTAAAACTTTGTCCTCTAGTTAATTTGTTTCTTGTATACTCATGATGAGAGTTTACAATCAAACAATGGTTAGGACAAAAGAAAGAAACTTCTGGAGAGTTGCTTGATTGGATACGACTCTAATTTCTTTCCAAATATGTGTGCTGAATGAGAATTTTCACGAAAATAAACTACAGACTAGTTTCCAAGCTGAAAAAAAGGAAAAGAATTTGGTAAAAGGTGCTTTATGCTCGCAAATAGAATTACTGGAATAGTGTTCAACTGTTGATGTTTTGTTTTTTTGTTTTTTTTTTTTTACTAAATTAAGTATTATCTAATCCTTTCACTTTGACTTAAAATTCGGTTCTGTTTTAAGATATCTTTTGATACTAAGCTTTCATATATCTTTCTGAATTTTATAAAACATTTGTGAAACCACTTTTTCTGGTTTGAAATCTGAAGGATATTGTGGACTGTTCCTATAAACTTTACCTCAAATAGCTAACAAAGGATGATTGATAGTCAAAGGATTAAACTAGACACATCGAAGGTACTCATAAAACTCACAAAAAGTATTCGATAACTACTGGGATTACACTAGTTGTTCGATTGAAATGATATTTATTAGTTGGATATTGTAATTGTTTAAAACTTGTTATTGCATTATAATGATAATACGTGAAGCTATAAACATAACTGGTGCGAAATTGTGCGCAGAGTTGTAAAAGAATGCATTCTTTGACTTCAACTGATTTCAAGTGAATTCACTACTAACTTCAACTGATTTCAAGTGAATTCAATTGACTTTCAAAATGATTTCAATTCAGTGATTGTTAAAAATTGAATGCATAAATTATTGAATTCAAAAGAATTGTGAATTACGTTTTCTAAATTCCAATCTTTTTGCAGAAAAAAATACTTCAAATGACTTTAAGATGAATTCAATAGAATTCACCTCCCAAAAGATTTAATTCCCTTACAACTCTATAGTGCGGTTTTGGAATAATATATACGACAAGAAAATTGCACCAGAAAGTTAGTCAGATAGATAGTCAGAGAACTATCTCTGTCTAAGACATCGAAAAGCTATATAAGGAGCATCTATTTATTACCAATAGTTTTTATATACTTTTTATAAGTCTTATTATTACTATCGATACTTAGAAGCAATAATACTCAAATTAGTAAGCATTAATATATACAGATACCCTAGCTATACGTTACAGGAATTATTTTTGTTTTTTTACCACGCATTCAGGCATACTCTATATGGGGGGAGGGGGGATAGTAGTAATAAACACGAGTAGTACTAGGTATTAGATGTATCACGTGTAACTAACTATATATGATACATGATACAATCTATAGAAAATCCAACTTAAATTTAAGAAAAAATTCTATTTTTCTCTTTGTAAGTACCAAAATCCTAATTTGAATGTTGGCATTGTCAAAGATTGCAATCCTTACATCCTTAGATAGTAATAACAACATAGACGGGACTTTCACACCCATCACCATTGGGTCTATAATATTTGCTATTTAGCGAAAAGCTACTGCCATTAAAAAACTCAAAATCATCGGTTCCAATATGTGAACCTGTACGATCGTTCTCTGAACAACTGTGTAGTATCCTGTAGAATGCACGTTTTATTCCATGTCCACGTGATACGCCCGAACGTTTCTTGTAAATTAAGTTTATTGGCAATTTTTTTGGAGCTTCAATCTCGCAACTACTTCTTGAACTTCCAACAGAAATTGGTGGCCTAGGCCCCAAGACTAAATTGTTTTGCTTTGTATTAACCGAACAAACTGGCTTACCAGTTTCATTCTTTATGGTAACCACTGTATCATACCTGGGTGGTGAGCAATAACACGGATAGTATTCGCTTGTATCAGGACTAGGACCTCTTGGTGCATCTTGAGTATCTATGACTTTAACTTCGTGTACTTCAACATTATTTACTTTTCCATTTGTGTCTTCTGTTGTTGTTGTTGTGGTTGTGGTTGTGTGTTGCATTTTCTGCTGGTGTCGGTTGGGGTAAATGAAAGTAATCTGTATTAAAACATACAGAAAAGCTACAATCCGTCTGGAACGGATCGTATGATACCCTATCCTCCTCTCTATAAAGTGGGCATGGCCAAATTGCATATTGTACTCAAATATAGCTATAATGTCGAACGTTTGAGGATGTTACATGTAAAATTTTATCAAAATAGGTTTTTTGATGATAACGCCCCCAAAAAGTGGGCGTGGCCAAAACTTTTGTATGGGTGGATTGTAGGGAATCTGAATGCCTAAATATTTGGTCTTAACAAAATTTTTCGGTTTCATATAATTTAGTGAAGTTATAAAAAAGTAGGCGTGGCAGTGGGCGGATGTAAAAAAATTTTACACTTGTACTGTATCTTTTTCGTGGAAGCCCAGATATGAAATTTCAGCGTCCTAGTTAAAAATTTAAGGCCCATAAATGGGTTTTGTGATGAAAACGCCCCCAAAAAGTGGGCGTGGCCAAAACTTTTGTATGGGTGGATTGTAGGGAATCTGAATGCCTAAATATTTGGTCTTAACAAAATTTTTCGGTTTCATATAATTTAGTGAAGTTATAAAAAAGTAGGCGTGGCAGTGGGCGGATGTAAAAAAATATTACAGTTGTACTGTATCTTTTTCTTGGAAGCCCAGATATGAAATTTCATCGTCCTAGTTAAAAATTTAAGGCCCAAAAATCGGTTTTGTGAAGAAAACGCCCCCAAAAAGTGGATCGTGGCCAAAACTTTTGTATGGGTGGATTGTAGGGAATCTGAATGCCTAAATATTTGGTCTTAACAAAATTTTTCGGTTTCATATAATTTAGTGAAGTTATAAAAAAGTAGGCGTGGCAGTGGGCGGATGTAAAAAAATTTTACACTTGTACTGTATCTTTTTCGTGGAAGCCCAGATATGAAATTTCAGCGTCCTAGTTAAAAATTTAAGGCCCATAAATGGGTTTTGTGATGAAAACGCTCCCAAAAAGTGGGCGTGGCCAAAACTTTTGTATGGGTGGATTGTAGGGAATCTGAATGCCTAAATATTTGGTCTTAACAAAATTTTTCGGTTTCATATAATTTAGTGAAGTTATGAAAAAGTGGGCGTGGTGGCAAAATTTTTACACTTGTACTGTATCTTTTTCTCAGAAGCCCAGATATGAAATTTCATCGTCCTAGCTCAAAATTTAAGGCCCAAAAAGCGGTGACATACGGACGGACGGTCATCGCTCAATCGATTTCGCTATTGATGCTGATCACGAATATATATACTTTATAGGGTCTATCTCGATTATTTCTCTATGTTACAAACTATGTGTCAAACTTAATATACCCTTAGGATAGGGTATAAAAAGGATTAAAAAACCAAATGCATGCATGCGTTTACTATAATGTACTACTAAAGGACAGAATATTTTAATTTAGAATAAACACCTCCATAAATTTGGCGTAATGTTGAACTATCTACGGCTCTTAAACGCCTAGATTTAAATTGGCGAGTTCGTCGGTCATCAAGTTTGTCTTTTTTACTTTTGACCTTTTTAGGTGGAGAGCCATCAGTTGGAGGATCTTGGCGCCGGCAAAGTTTGAGGCACGGTGAACTGGTAGAACAAATGAAATAGAAAACGTGATAGTATTTCTACAATTGATGTAGTGTTTAACGACAGAGAATGAACACTTTACATACAATGTTGACGAAATGGCTTATCTACATGATTAGCCTTATTACTTTCAATTATTATTAATTTTTTTTTTAAAAGACCCTCGCCCATATGGCTGACACTGCGACCTAAGAAGATCTATTGTATCAAAGGGTAATATTAAGCCAAGAGACGTTCCACCTCCCTTATGAATGATAGTACGTCCTTAGCAGCGGAGTACCTCATCTCTGCTGAAGAACATATTTCTTTATGGAAAATACGCGTCCTTAACCAATGTAATGCTGGGCATTGACAGAGAATGTGTTCGGAGGTTTCGTCGTCTTCTAAACAGAACCTACATTCCGTTTCCGGGCACAAATTGATTTTGTTAAGGTGGTAACGCAGGCTACAGTGACCTGTGAGAAAGCTCACCAGCTTCCTAATGCTTTCCTTATCTAGATTAAGGATTTCCTTGTAGGAAAAAGGTCTGATTAATCTCTTGGATTGTCTCAGCCCCGGAACATTTTCCCAGTGAGCCAGACGAAGTTTATGTTCACAAGTATTGATCAGCGCTGTTGCAGTAGCCCAGTTGACACCACAGTAAGGTTCAGGTCCTATGAACGCAGATTCTGAGCCAGCCCTAGCTAGTTCATCTGCAATTTCGTTGCCTGCAATTCCTTGATAACCATTGACCCAACCAAGTTTCACCCTGTTGTGTCTGGCAAGAGATTTTAGTGCATCGTAGCAGCATTTAACTGATAAAGAGTCCGTTAAGTTGGACGACTGCCTGGCTATCTGAAAAGATATATATCCTAGCGCCTTTAATACCTGTATCCAGGTTTATCTTAGCGCAGATCTCAATGGCATGGAGTTCGGCCTGGAAAACCGTGGAACACATTTCCATAGGTATAGGAGACCTTGGTGTTGGGTCCAAAGACACCAGCACCAACTCCAGTTTCCATTTTTGATCCGTCTGTGTACCAGATCAGACGTCTAGGGTCCATTGTCGGAACACCATTAGACCAGTTTTCACGGTCTAATATCTCTACCTCAAATAACCTTCCAAAACAGTACTCCCTAACCATAATATCGGGGATGGTACAGAACATGTCCTTTTTTGTAATTGAGTCAAGAATTTCCAGGTGTCCCACATGGTCGCCTGATTTATACTTGTATTCTAGTTGCCGTTTGATAGCGCATCTAGCGGCCGTCTTCCTAATGAAGATTTGTAAGGGAGAGAGCCCAACAACCGCTTCTCAAGCTGCCGTAGGGCAGGTACGCATGGCACCCTTAATGCCGAGAAATGCAATTCTTTGAAGCTTCTGAAGCTTCGTTGCCGTTGTCCGTTTAAGAACTTTCAGCCACCAAACAATGGCCGCGTACGTGATAATAGGCCTTACCATCATTGTATACAACCAATGTATAATTTTTGGACTTAGACCCCAAGTTCTGCCGTATAGTAATGTCAAGAAAGGCACACAGGGCTATTTCCTTGGAACGTATAGTTCCTTCTATCTTCTTCACAAGATAGTGAAGAGCACCTTCTGTTGATTTTCCTTTTCTATATGCAAATTGACTTGAGTGCAGAGGGGTAGACAAATCTAGCCGACCTCTAATATGAACATCAATGAGTCTCTCCATTGTTTTTAGGACAAAAGATGTTAGACTTATAGGTCTATAAGATTTAGGCAGCTCACTAGGCCTATTGCCTGGTTTGGGGATAAACTCTACATTTACCTGTCTCCAGGTTGTCGGGATGTAGCCCCAATTGTAGCGGGCTCTAAATAAAGCAATCAAACCTGCTAGGATGAGATCAATTACCTTCTGCAAAAGCGCCGGGAATATACCATCACCGCTGGGGGCCTTAAATGGTTTAAAGGACCCTACAGCCCATTTGACCTTATCCGGACTGAAAATTGTACCAGATAAACTGTTTACTCTACATGCAATGCAGACCCTATGGTCAGATGCGTTCGGGTACGTGTAAAGTGCACGAGTGGACGAACCTGGAAAGTGAACTTGAAGTAAGGTTCTAATAGTATCCATACGGTCCGTCGTGTAGGTGCCATCAGACTTTTTCAGTAAACCTACACAATTAGCATGATCTTTCACAAGTGCTTTATGAATTCGTGCCGCTACTGGCATGTCAGCAATGTTTTCGCAGCATTTTCTCCATGTGGCACGTTTAGATCGTCTCAGTTCAGAGTTGTATTCTGTGAGAGCGAACCTATATTCGTCCCAACTCTTCGTGCGTTTAGCACCATTGAAGAGTTTTCTGACTTTCTTCCTTAGTTTGGCAAGCTGGTCATTCCACCAGGGAACCTTTCGTTTACACCAACAGCTGTCGTGATAGGAAGTAAGCAGCACATCATTTAATTGGTATGCTGCTTCATCTAGGTCCCCTATGGACTCGATAGATGTAACTAGCATATCTAATTTTGAGAGGACAAGCCCCCGATACAGATTCCAGTCCGTGGACTTGGGACACCCTGATGTGTTGGTGGTCAGACATCGAGGCCTCGTCAGACACATGCCAATTTTTAATAAAATTTAAGATAAATGGACTGGCGAGAGGGCGGTCAAGTACGACTTCGCGAATCGCATTTATGAAGGTTGGGTTAGAGCCTTTATTCAAAATATCTACATGAGAGCACACAAGATATTCTAACAGACGCTCACCTCTTCTATTGATGCCACTACTGCCCCAGACCTCATGATGCGCATTTGCATAGCAACCTATGATGTAGTATAGGTTGCTGTCTTGGCAATGTTTTATCAGCTCCTGGACCTCTGTGGGCGGGATGTTGTCGTCGTCGCCGGGGAAATATGCCGAGGCACACACGATGCTGTGTTCCGCTTTCGGTCGGAACTTCAACAAGTAGGGCTACCAGGTCTCTTGTTATAAATTCTGGAATAGGAAGAAAGTTAATATTTGTACTGATTAAGCAGGCCGCCCTTGGCACTGACTCCCCACATTTGAAAATTAACTTACTTGCCTTGTTCCGTAGACCTTTGATTTGTCCGCAAATAACCCAAGGTTCTTGAATAAGACCAAGGGTTATATCTTCATCGGCGAACCGCTTGCTAAGGGTAGCGGACGCGCCCTTAGCGTGATGCAGGTTCGCCTGTAGCACCCTAATGGTGCTCATTAATCCTCCTTTGAGGATCTAGCTTGTCGGAGTAATTGGGCTTTTTAGGGCCCTTTCCTCTACGGCAAGCAGTCGGATTAAGATGACCCATTGGTCTAGTCCTAACTGACTCATCTTTCTTCCTATAAGAGTGCCCAGTGGCGCCGCTTGTCGGATTGGAGGGACCGGCCGGACGTACTGACTTCGAAGAAGCTAATCGAATTGCCTTTTTAGCTGGGATAGTTCCGGAACCGCTGGTACTAGCATGCCCAGTGGCGCTACTAGCAGAAACGGGTCTTGGATCCTGCAGAGCGGACATATTTCCGACTGCTGCTTGTGGTCCAGCTTCCCCTTTGTCAGAGGTACCGCGACCAGACGCTGAAACCTTGTCGGTGCTTCTAAGGATCAGCTTAAGCTGGCCAAAGCGGTAGCTAATTTTACCTTTACAGGTGTTAAGCCATTTCATTGAGGCGTCGTCAATCGCCAACACGAGGTGAAGGAGCGCACCATCCTTTTCCCTCTGAACGACTTTCCACGAATTAGCCTGCAAGCCGGCATTTTGCGCGCAAATTGTGGCAAGAATCTTCTCCGAGGAGAGCTGTAGACTCTGTGGAAAGAATCCGCGGACGATGTGTGGCTTAGGGAAAAATCCCTCTTCGACTAGCGTCACGTACAGTACACTTTTGGCTCTGATCCTCTCGAAGTTCGAGCGCATCCACCCAGCAGTAGCACTGTCTGAGCAGACGAAAACTAGCCATCCCGATCTGTGATGTGAGCCAGAAAAATGCGGCCACACGCCGCTATTGCTCATCTCTATCGAAATGTCTATGACCGCCTCTTCAAACAGTGCCATTTGCTCAGTTGAGAGGGGTTGAGTTGACAAGTCGGTCGGGAAAACACTTAACCTGACAGCACTAGCCACTTGGCTAAAAGTGGGGACATCAGGTGTAGGTCCTGCCTTGACCTTCTTGGCAGCCGAAGCTGGTGGCGTCTGATCCTCTGATCTAACGCGCTTAACTTCGCGCTGAGTGGGAGGGACAGAAGAGGCGGATCTGGCATAAGTGAGATCACATTCTCTGCTTTTGCCCATGCGTAAAGCATGTTTAAACCTCCTTCGTTCCAACGAATTCAATTTTATGAAACCACTTTCTTGTTGTTGGATCTGTAGCCCATCAAGGATCTTCCCAATGGAAGAGCATCCGGATTCCTCCGAAATGACGCTAAAGGCATCGACAAGTATGGATACATCAGAGTCGGAAATGACTGATTCCATATCGTCGACTCTAACACCATCAGAAGATTCAGATGGGGCCCTTATGGCAACGCCTTCTGGAATCTCAGGGTTCGGCTGCTCAACAGCAGGCCGAGAAGATGTGGCCAGTGCGGAATAGGCCGACATAAGCTGTACAGCTTGGGGAACTACGGGTTGCTCAACAGCAGGACCCGAGGTTGATGCGATTTGAGATGCATCAGTCTCATTAGTTATAAAGTTTAAATTTGAAATTTTGGACCCACGAGCCACAGGGAAAGAAGGTCGCCCATGACAGAGCCCGGAATGCCATAGGAAGACTATATTTAAACCGAAGGTCGCCAGGTATTCGGAGTCCGCGTACTAACGACTAAGCACCCTCTTAGCCATGCATCCATCGGCGTACGCTGTTCCACCTTGGATTAGGGATTTGTTAATGCGGTTTTCTCCTCACGTTGCTCACTTTAGCCGTCTCTCATGCTGTTACTGTAACCGGTCATTCGGGACGACTTGAGGGTCACACACCCAGTAACAAGTTTCCCGATTGAAGGGTGAACAGCTCGAACATGAGAGCCGTTACCCGGCGGCCGCCGCGAGGAGACAGTGAGTCTTCTTGAAGCGTTTGCAAATAGGGATCGTCCACTGACTTTGCCCTATAGGTACGCACCTGCCCACCTACTTTCAATTATATTCACCAGAGTGTATTTCTAGATACATATCTCTAGCCGTTTTTTTTTATGCATAAAAACAGAAAAATTATAATTAGAAACTTTGCTTATAGACCCGTTCAGCTTCACCCGTTTTAAAAAAAAACATACAGAAAAGCTACAATCCGTCTGGAACGGATCGTATGATACCCTATCCTCCTCTCTATAAAGTGGGCATGGCCAAATTGCATATTGTACTCAAATATAGCTATAATGTCGAACGTTTGAGGATGTTACATGTAAAATTTTATCAAAATAGGTTTTTTGATGATAACGCCCCCAAAAAGTGGGCGTGACCAAAACTTTTGTATGGGTGGATTGTAGGGAATCTGAATGCCTAAATATTTGGTCTTAACAAAATTTTTCGGTTTCATATAATTTAGAGAAGTTATAAAAAAGTAGGCGTGGCAGTGGGCGGATGTAAAAAAATTTTACACTTGTACTGTATCTTTTTCTTGGAAGCCCAGATATGAAATTTCAGCGTCCTAGTTCAAAATTTAAGGCCCAAAAATCGGTTTTGTGATGAAAACGCCCCCAAAAAGTGGGCGTGGCCAAAACTTTTGTATGGGTGGATTGTAGGGAATCTGAATGCCTAAATATTTGCTCTTAACAAAATTTTTCGGTTTCATATAATTTAGTGAAGTTATGAAAAAGTGGGCGTGGCAGTGGGCGGATTTCAAAAATTTTTACACTTGTACTGTATCTTTTCCTCAGAAGCCCAGATATGAAATTTCATCGTCTTAGCTCAAAATTTAAGGCCCAAAAAGCGGTGACATACGGACGGACGGACGGACGGACGGACGGACGGTCATCGCTCAATCGATTTCGCTATTGATGCTGATAACGAATATATATACTTTATAGGGTCTATCTCGATTATTTCTCTATGTTACAGACTATGTGTCAAACTTAATATACCCTTAGGATAGGGTATAAAAAAGAAACACAGATTTTCTCATAATAAATTCGCATCAAATAAAGTGACTATTAGGCAGAGTTGTAAAAGAATTAAATCGTTTGGGAGGTTAATTCTATTGAATTTATCTTGAAGTCATTTGAAGTCTTTTTTCTAAAAAAAAAACATTGGGAATTAAAGCAAGTGAATCACCATTCTTCAGCAATCACTGAAGTAATGATTTTGGAAGTCAATTGACTTCACTGACTTCAATCGATTTCAAGTGAATTCACTACTGACTTCAACTTACATCTAGTGAATTCAATTGACTTCCAATATGATTTCAACTCAATGATTGCTAAAAATTTAGTGCGTTCTTTTGAAGTCAATGATTAGAGTTCAAAATAATGATGAGTTAAAGTTTTTTAAATCGCAATCTTTTTACAACTTGAGTACTCCAATCGAAAATTTGAATTTTTTATGAATTCTGCGAATGAATTCCAAAAAGAATGCATTCTTTTACAATTCTGCCATTAGGTTGCCGTTGCACCTAGTTCCACCTTTATGTTATAAGTTCTTCTGATGGAATTGTCATAACAAATTTCACATATGTAAGTATTTTTTCATAAGGAACAACCCTTCCAAAAAGTGGGGTCGAATCTGCATAAAATTCAATCGAATTTTAGAGGATTTCAACGGTTAGGGATATCGTCAAATTTGTTTAGCTTGAGCCACGGCGCTCAAGATCGTTAAGATCCTCGCCTAGGATTTTCGTTCTGAAGACCGAAAGGACAGGGCATGTGCACAGAAGATGTGTCATGGTTTCCTCCTCTTCCTCTTTTGGAACCGTCTGTTTAAATCTCTGTCGCAGATACATTCCAAATTTCACCCGATTGCCAAGCACTTCTGCTAAAAATCCTGGTTTTATACTTGACGTTAAACTCCAGATAGGGAATGAATTACTATAGTAACCAATACAATAGTGTTATGGCTGTTTAGGATGCTTGCGGGACACATATTTCCACGAGCCATTTGCAAGGTTTCCCGAAGCAGTAATGCTTCTGTAGCCGCCATTAGCTTCCCATAGATATCAACATGAAGAAGATAGAGCATAATTTCTAGTGTCGCTGTAGGATTGATTCTAAAGGCGACCGTTTTACAGACGCAGGATAACCTTCGAACCTTCTCAAGTATTGCAATGTTGCTTTTCTTGCCTGGTGCCGTCCACTAGACTACTACTCTTTCATAAGGATAGGTCCATGTATATCCAGTGAACAATCCGGGGCTGGGGACCTCAGTTTGGGTTTAAGGCCTTCCTACATGAATAGTGGGCAATCGAGGCATTCCTCGATACGGATATGAAAATGCATTCAACACTGGAAACTTATGAGTTCCAGCCTATCCCATTAAAATCAGCAGAGTCTTAAACTACAACACCAAAATGGACTCAAAGAATATAAGGTCTACGGCGAAGTACCACATGGCTCAGTGCTAGGTCTTTTACTCTGAAATGTCATCGAAATATGATGGGGCTTAACGTCTTCTAATACCTGAGGAGCTACTGAAAGATGTAGAAGAGTTAAGCAACTCCACAATACAGATCGTACGGAACTGGCTGAGTTCGGCTGGCGTCACGCTTGCAGAACACAAAACAGAAGCGGTTCTTATAAGGAGCACGAAAAAGGTGAAAACGAAATAACATCGAAAAATACCTCGGAGTCGTACAAGATACGAGGCTATGCTTCAAAGAACACCTCAAGTGTGTGAGTCACAAAGCAGCTCTCTTACGAATCATGCCCAATACAAGAAGCCCTAGACACAGTTGAAGATTGCTTTTGGCCAGAATAATTGCGTCTATAATCCTCTACGCAGCACCAATCCGGACGAGCGCCATGACGACTAGAGCAAATAGAACAAGTATTGCTTCAGTGTATAGAATGTTCACATTGAGAGTACAGTCTGCGTAATAGCCACAAAATGCTACCAATAGACATGCTGGCAGAAGATCAGCGGCGGCAGTACGGGATAGAACTAAGGCACCCAAAAGAAGAAGAGCAAGCTGCTCAAACCATCGGAACCCAAATGAAGAGTGGCAAGACCGCGCGAACGCTTCCGAAAAAGTAGATGGACGCACATGCTTATACCAAAAATTCAATCATGGACAGAAAGACAGCATGCTGAGGTACGCTTTCACCTAACAGAGTTTCTGACAGGTCATGCACAATGCAACCACTTAATTTTCAAAAAGTGAAATGAAGTAAAGTAAAACATACAGAAAAGCTACAATCCGTCTGGAACGGATCGTATGATACCCTATCCTCCTCTCTATAAAGTGGTCATGGCCAAATTGCATATTGTACTCAAATATAGCTATAATGTCGAACGTTTGAGGATGTTACATGTAAAATTTTATCAAAATAGGTTTTTTGATGATAACGCCCCCAAAAAGTGGGCGTGGCCAAAACTTTTGTATGGGTGGATTGTGGGGAATCTGAATGCCTAAATATCTGGTTTTAACAAAATTTTTCGGTTTCATATAATTTAGTGAAGTTATAAAAAAGTAGGCGTGGCAGTGGGCGGATGTAAAAAAATTTTACACTTGTACTGTATCTTTTTCTTGGAAGCCCAGATATGAAATTTCAGCGTCCTAGTTAAAAATTTAAGGCCCCCAAATCGGTTTTGTGATGAAAACGCCCCCAAAAAGTGGGCGTGGCCAAAACTATTGTATGGGTGGATTATAGGGAATCTGAATGCCTAAATATTTGGTCTTAACAAAATTTTTCGGTTTCATATAATTTAGTGAAGTTATAAAAAAGTAGGCGTGGCAGTGGGCGGATTTCAAAAATTTTTACACTTGTACTGTATCTTTTTCTCAGAAGCCCAGATATCAAATTTCATCGTCCTAGCTCAAAATTTAAGGCCCAAAAAGCGGTGACATACGGACGGACGGACGGACGGTCATCGCTCAATCGATTTCGCTATTGATGCTGATCACGAATATATATACTTTATAGGGTCTATCTCGATTATTTCTCTATGTTACAAACTATGTGTCAAACTTAATATACCCTTAGGATAGGGTATAAAAAGGAAGTGAAATCCGAAAAAAAATTAACTGATACAAAATGTGGTGTGACATGAGGCCAAAATGTAACATTTTCCATTATAATACTTTGATAAAGCGAAGCCCATTTGTCTTTATGTCACTTTGCATTGCATATCTAATTGTGTTTACCTGATTAGCATAATGCTTCATTTACAATTCTAGGAAGTCTAAAATTATTTAAGACTTGACTTTACTTGAAATTAAGTTAATAAAGTGAAGTGTTTGCTTTTTTGCGAAGTGTGGTAGTAGATCAAAAGTAGTAAAATCACTTCAATAGTACTAAAAGTGACTGCTCTGGTCATGGATGTTTTCGCTCATACCTTCAAACATGATGACAACGCTTACTCCCCAGAATGTGTTAAGAGCATTAAAAACGCCGAACATGTGTTTTCTAATGCCCACAGTTTAAGACAAGAGGGAATCATTAAGGAAAGTACTAGGCGTAGTACCAACTCCCGAAAACATGGTTGATACTATCATGAGCAAAACTAAGAATACTGGAACGTGAGAAAAAAGTGTCCAATGTACCAATAAGTCAGAAAAGTCCCAAATGCCAAGTAGGCGGTACCAAAGGGATAAAAATTTCACATTGCCATTGTTAGTGAATAAAAATTCCACATTGCCAGTGGGTACAAACCCAGTTTCAGTTTCTGAAGATTACTACTTCCGAGCACAAAAAAATCAAACATGTTGATTATGAATAATAAAGGTAGACACGCTTCCAGCCGTACACGAAAGATGTCTTGCCTTGAGTCCAGATACATACGTGGGTTGGCGAGTGGAGGAATCCACAACGCCACACTCAGGTCAATACAGACCCAATGTAATAAGCGCCTTGAAGCTAAGTGTCCTCCTTGTCGGACCACAAAAAGTCGTATTGTTTTATATGGACCCTTGCTGGATATGGATATTTGCTTAGACTTTGTGCTTTAGCAACGGGAGGACTTATGATATGATTAAACATACAGAAAAGCTACAATCCGTCTGGAACGGATCGTATGATACCCTATCCTCCTCTCTATAAAGTGGTCATGGCCAAATTGCATATTGTACTCAAATATAGCTATAATGTCGAACGTTTGAGGATGTTACATGTTAAATTTTATCAAAATAGGTTTTTTGATGATAACGCCCCCAAAAAGTGGGCGTGGCCAAAACTTTTGTATGGGTGGATTGTGGGGAATCTGAATGCCTAAATATCTGGTTTTAACAAAATTTTTCGGTTTCATATAATTTAGTGAAGTTATAAAAAAGTAGGCGTGGCAGTGGGCGGATGTAAAAAAATTTTACACTTGTACTGTATCTTTTTCTTGGAAGCCCAGATATGAAATTTCAGCGTCCTAGTTAAAAATTTAAGGCCCCCAAATCGGTTTTGTGATGAAAACGCCCCCAAAAAGTGGGCGTGGCCAAAACTATTGTATGGGTGGATTATAGGGAATCTGAATGCCTAAATATTTGGTCTTAACAAAATTTTTCGGTTTCATATAATTTAGTGAAGTTATAAAAAAGTAGGCGTGGCAGTGGGCGGATTTCAAAAATTTTTACACTTGTACTGTATCTTTTTCTCAGAAGCCCAGATATCAAATTTCATCGTCCTAGCTCAAAATTTAAGGCCCAAAAAGCGGTGACATACGGACGGACGGACGGACGGACGGACGGACGGACGGACGGACGGACGGACGGACGGACGGTCATCGCTCAATCGATTTCGCTATTGATGCTGATCACGAATATATATACTCTATCTCGATTATTTCTCTATGTTACAAACTATGTGTCAAACTTAATATACCCTTAGGATAGGGTATAAAAAGTGCGACAGTGCAAGGTGGCCAATTCGTAATGGATATGGTAAAGATATTCTTTACAATAAGTAAAGCAACTACAAATTTGCAAATATGTAGCGATAAATCCTAGGTGGCGATACAGCTCGGGGTAAACCTGGGCCTAAGCTATAAATATGGAGTTAAGAAATTACACATACATATAGGTATGTATTGATAGAAAACAATCGGAAATCGGTTGGATTTGCGTAGAACTCTTGCGTACCTTAGAATACCCGTCACTATTATACTTTAACTGTCTTCAAACAGCGCTCAACAGTTTAGTTGGAAATTTAATTGTTTACATAATACTCGTATCTTCTGCTTAAAATGTAAACTATCTTAGGTCGACTTATGTGAATTTTTTACATTTATTTGCGCGGCGTTTGCATATTTGTATCCCGTTGTCGTATTTTTAACAAACTTGTGTCCCGATTTATTAAAAAAAGTTTTACATCTTAAGTCCAAAAAGACTTAGACTCCTGTAAAACTGTAGAAATAGACTAAAGATAGTTTAAGTTTTCAACAGAGCTGGACATATATATGTATGTGGGATCCCCTTAAGATCCTTTTGGCACCACGCAAGCATACGCATGGCAGCACTGCTGTAGATGAGTTACAACCATTCCAAACATGGCCGCACTGCTGTAGATGGGCGGCCGAATACGAAAATAAAAGGAACTGCACAAGTTGCGCGTTTCTCCTTTCCGGCTGGTCGTCAACCTCGATTGCATTCATTTGGAAACCTCCCGATTTTACACACTATTAATTGTATTTTCCTCAACTAATAAAAGTTAAATTTGTGTTAAATAAAAGAGTATCAGTGATCGTTATAAGCAACATGCTAGTGAATAAGAAAAATGTTTTTGTAATCTCGGGTGAAGCCGGTTTGGTGCATCAGTTTTCAAAAAAAAAACTAAAAAATATAAAATTAGAGTGTAAAAAAAAAATAAAACCTAAACACATTTACATACCTTCATATTTAATACACGGAATTCTATTTTTTTACGTCGATTACCACAGTTGAAAGTTGAAGCTTTGAAAATCAATCAAACATACCTATTTATCTTACACAAAAAGGAAAGCGAAACAAAAAATAGACAGATACACATATGGATAGAATATTTACTAGGAGTGTAGGTGCAGCTACTACAGGTTAAATTAATTTTTATTTTTTTTTTAATACAATAACAAGACACAACGATTGTGGACTGCAACTTTGTAAATACAATATGTACATACATACATTTATAAACAAATATTTTTTTTACAGATAGTAGGTACACCAAATTTTAAGGAAAAACAACGAAAACATGTTTTTTTTTTTTTTTTAAATTAAGTTTCTACCTTATATAACGAATTGCAGTCATCAAATATCGCCGAAATTTCATAACTATACCAATGCTAATCATAAAATATAAATCAATTTAGTTAAAAATAAATTATTTGAGTAGGTACATTGACAATAACTTACGCAAATATAATTAGCGCTATTATCCCTATCATTAGCAAGCTTTAATTGTTCTGAAACTTTAATTCCCAGTTACTCTCCACTGGGGGTTTGAGGCACGTTTTTTGAAAGAAAAAGAATAAGAAAAGAGAAAATTTGAAAATGACAGTAAACTACATTAGATGTGGTAACTGGCAATGGGCTAGCAACGAGGAAAAAGCTACTGCTTTTGCTGACCACCTAGCGAATACCTTTAAGCCTAGTGAGGCTGTTTGTGATGAGTTTCTAAATCTCAATGACAGATACAGTTCTGTGATTCCTCCGATCATGATGTGCGAGTTATGGTAAGAGATTTTGATTTGATTACTGCGGAAGCAGTACCAAACAAAGCGTTAGTTAAAGTCTTACGGTTAATAAATGAAACAATCAGCCTTAAGTATGTACCAAGCTAAACCAGGTAAGAACCCTCACGAGGTATCCTCATATAGGCCAATACCTCTACTTCCCTTGACTTCAATGTTGTTTGAAAGATTGATTTTTCAGCATCTCATCCCAATCGTAGAATCAGAAAACTTAGTCCCAAGTCACCAGTTTGGATTTCGAACTAAGCACTCCACAATAGAAACAAGCACACAGAATAACAACCGAAATCGAAAAAGTTTTAGAAAAAAAAGTATGTTCTTTATATACTTAGACGCACAGGTTTTTGACAGAGTATGACATGAATGTCTACACCTAGCGACTGTTCTGCTAACTTCTTAGACGTACCACAGGCTTTTGACAGAGTATGGCATGAAGGTCTACACAATAACTTATTTAACATCGCGTTACTTTCGCATAAAACAAGAAAACTGTTACTCCAAGCTAGAGCAGATCAAAGCAGGAGTTCCTTAAGGAAGTGTCCTTGGCCTCTATTATACCTCCTCTATACCAAAGATCTACTAACATCACCCTTCACAAAAACTGCAACCTTTGCCGATGACTATAGATAGAGACCCAAAAACTTTAAGTTGCTACAGATCAAATAGTCAGCTGGACTCAAAGATGGCGAATAAAACTTGATTCCAGCAAATCTGTACACATTGACTTTACAAATAAGTCAGTTTCGTGCTGTCCTATAGCAATATCAGGCTCGGCAATACCGTATGCTGATACAGTGAAGTATTTAGGTACGACCCTAGATGCCAAGCTTCGATGGAAAGAGCACTAGATATTAAGTGGTGAAAAATAGAATGGCTTTTATATAACCAGGTTCTAAAACCAGTGTGTAACTATGGCGCTCAACTCTGGGAATGTGCCAGCCAAACCAACATTGCAGACGTCCAACGCTTCCAGAATAAAGTCCTTAGAAGTATTGTGAATGCTCCATGGTACAACAGAAACAGTGACCTCCATCGGGACCAAACCTACTGTTCTTGAAGAGATCAAGTCTAGGGCCAAAGAACAGAAGAAAATACTTCAGGAGCATGTTAACGAGGAAGTAACAAGTCTTCTTTGTGAATGAGACGACTTCAGCGTACAAGACCGTCAGGCAACCGGAAGCTGGAGGACTAACCTTGTAAACAACTAGATGGTAACGGAGCGACAACAAATATTTCGGTACTGAAGAAGATCGGATTCAAAGTTCGCGTCGGTATAAACCGATGTAAGCTAAGGCTTATTGCCAATTCAGCAAAGAAATATAACAAGCAGGATACGAGTAAAAACAATGACAAAGGTAGTGCAAATAAATCTACATCACAGTAAAGCAGCCAGCACAAACCTGATCTACCTCATAGAGGCTAGACAAATGGACTTAGTCCTAGTTCATAAACCCTGGATAGCAGGAGGCAAAATAAGGGGACTCGTACTGTACAAATGGCACAGGTAGATACAAATAGAGGGAACAGAACCTGTATAGTAGCCAGGAAACGGATAAATCTCTTTCTTCTCTTTCTTCTGTCTACAGTGATATAGACCACACGAAACGATTTAATTCGAACGTGACGGGCTCTCACCGCTGATTTTAAAATCATGCGCTGTGCCCTTTAATGCAACGAAAGGACCACCAACGGAACTAATCGAATTGCTTACCCAGCGTACTAACCAGCAAAAACGAGACCATGTCGGATCAAAGAGATGCTTGCGTTCTAACCGAACGTAACCATTTTCTCCCTTACTTTCTCTCTCTACTTTGTCGCAATTTTTCCCTTTCAGTGGTGACAACATTTAACTCCACCACAAGTAAGAGGCAGTCATCAAACTCAATCGGAGTAAGACGCACCGCACACGGCACCCGTGCCACTTTCAATCTATTTTGTAAATTGTGTTTTTTTCAATTCAATAAAAATAAACTTTAATTTATCCCACACTAATATTAATAAAAGAGGTGAGTTGTTTTTGAATTCCTTATTGTAAATCATTTACTACTAGCGACAGAACTAACTTTTGTAATAAGAAACAGGCAACAGGTTACTTACTTGATTTTACTCTAGTAAGTAACTCAATTACAATCGAAATTGATCAGTGGAAGGTCCTGAAAGATGGTACCAGACAGCAATTATCTCTCAAGACCATATAGAAATCATAGGAAAACTAAATGGGATATTTTCAATATGGAAGTAGAAATTAGGACAAGAACACTCTAGACGAATACTATACGAATACTTTCAGACTCATGAAAGTATAGACATGACAACCGATAATATCGCCAAAATTCTCGGAAAGCCTCTTGAAAAGGCATGTCCACTAAGAAAGTTGAATAAAAGCAAGAAGTCTCCTCCATGGTAGACAAAGGAACTATAGACATGACAACCGATAATATCGCTAAAATTCTTGGAAAGCCTTTTGAAAAGGCATGTCCACTAAGAAAGTCGAGGAAAAGCAAGAAGATTCCTCCATGGTGGACAAAGGAACTATAGACATGACAACCGATAAAAACGCTAAAATTCTTGGAAAGGCATGTCCACTAAAAAAGTCGAGGAAAAGCAAGAAGACTCCTTCATGGTGGATAAAGGAATTATACAACATTAGGAAAGAAACCTATCAACAACGGATAGGGACTGAAAGCAATAAAAATCCAGTCAAAGAAAATTCAAAGCAGATACTCAACGAGCAAAACGTTGTTCTTGGAGAACCTTCTGTAATGAGGTAGAGAGCACTACTGAATCGGCTAGGGGTAGAAAAATCCTTGCCGAGGAATCAATCGCACTGGGCTCTCTTAAAATTTAAAACGGCTACTGGACAGAATCATGCAACGAAACGTTTGAGCTCTTAATGAACACTTACTTTCCGAAATGAGTATTATATAGAATACACAGCTCCATCGGAAATGGTAACGGAAGAAAGGATAAGATGGGCTATTAACTCCTTCTCACCGTATAAATCTCCTGGAACAGATGACTACCAAAATGTGAAGAACTTATAATCCCACATCTTAAAAACATCTCTTTAACGAGCCTAACTTGGGGATATATACCAAAATCATGGTAAAAGCTGGTAAACCCACTCACACTATCGCAAAGGATTTTAGACCTTTCAACTTCATTCGTTCTGAAAACATTCGAAAGGCCAATTGACATTTACATTCAAAGTAAACTCAAACCAAAGAGAAAAGTGTTGAAACAGCACTCCACAGTGTCGTCAGTATCGTGGAGAAAACACTGAAGGACAAAGAATATACTCTAGCTGCATTCTTAGATATCGAAGGGGCCTTTAATAATGTCCAAACTGATGCAATAAGGAGAGTTTTAGTAAATCTTAATGTGAACAACACCATTATCAACTGTATCAGTTCAGAATTAGGTGGTTCGCAAATCACGGTGTCTGCATCTAGGGGTACTATCACCCCTTCTCTGGGTCTTCGTGATAAATGAAGTCCTAGTTAAGCTAAAATTTAGTGCTTTAGTGGATATGCTACTGCTAGCGATAGGAAAATTTCTGTCCACTCTTAGTGATCAAATATAAAACGCTTTATCCATGGTCAATACCTGAACCAAGAACTGCGGACTTATAGTCAATCCACAGAAGATAGAATTGATTCTTTTTGCAAGCAAAAGGACAATACCGGATTCACAATGCCATTAATTGAGAGGACTCAGCTAAAAGTCCCTGACTACGTGAAATACCTGGGATTCATCCTAGATAGGAAACTAAACTGGAACATCAACATTAAGGAAATGGCACAAATTCAAAGAATTTGGGGCATGGAGAACCACTTCTCCTGCTCAGACTGCAGTCGTCGAAGATACACATACATATAGTCGAAGCCATCTCTTTCATAAAACTCAATAGAATAGATACAAAACGAAATAATAAATGTCCTTCCTTGCATTTAACACAACAAAAATAACAAATTAATAAAGTACCAAAAGTATTCAATTCATCGCGCTAATACAATTAATACAAATTTTTACCGTCGTCAAACTTAATCCGCCCTATGGCGTTGTTTAGTTCTTAAGTTTCATAGAAAATGGAATTGAGTTGATTATTTATTGTTTTATAAATTGTATGAAAACGGGTGGGTAGATATAGTATCTACACATAAAGACAGTCCAACAAGTAGTAATGGATGACTGTCAAACATAACTTTCAAAGATTTGAAATAGTACTTACTATATGGCAATAAATTCTATGATGGAAGGAACGAATTTGATTGCTTTCAACGACGCTTGTGTTTAAAATGCGCCCTCTACCTCATTCCCTTTGCTAATGCAAAAAATAGTGTCGGGATTATTTCCACCGCAAAAAACAGCAGAGCATATAGAAGCACCTCAGGAAATACATGAAATCGAAACTGTCAGGAAACGGAACTCCTGGACGTGTGCAGACGTTTCGATGACAATAAGTCATCTGGGTTGGATGATATACCAAACAAGGCCCTTAAGCTAGCCATATAAATAAACACTGAACCATTCCTAGAAATGTATAATAACTGCCTAATCGAAGGGGTCTTTCCGGACCAATGGAAAAAACAAAGTCTGATGCCGATGCCTAAAGGGAGCACTCGTCATACCGTCCCATATGCCTGTTAGATACAATGGGTAACATTCTGGAGCGAATTATATGGACTTTCAAACGAACAGTATGGATTTAGACAAGCCCGTTCTACAAATGATGCTATACGGAGGGTAACCACAATTTTGGAAGAAGATATTCAGGGCAGTAGATGGAGAGGAGGCGCAAAGAAATAGGGTGCGTTCAACTCTGCAAACTGGGAATGTATTTTGTACTCACTTAGAGAAATGATGGTGCCAGGGTTTCTCATTACAATAATATTAAGTTATTCCGAGAAACGGTGCTTGTTCTACGATGGGGTAAGACAGTACCACATATCTGGTGGAGTACCACAAGGATCGGTACTAGGTCCCATTCTGTGGCTTTACCGATGATATTGCAATCGTAGTTGCAGCGAAGCACCTGGAAGAAATAGAGGACATTGGGAACGAATGTATCCGAAAAGTGAAACGGTGATGGCAGCAGTCGGATTGGAGCTCGCCGAACACAAAACGGAAGCCGTACTTGTAAGCAGCCGCCAGAAAAGAGAAGCAATCACCATCAGGGTAGGCGATCGAAATATAAAGTCAAAACCGGTGATCAGATAGGCTCGCTTACCAGGAACACCTTGAAATAACATGCAACAAAGCTGCTCGGATGTGTGCTGCCTTATCCAGAATAATGACAAATGTTGGACGACCCAGACAATAAGGGAGACAAGTTTTGTCAAGAATCGCAGTCGCGCACTCAATAATAATGTATGCGGCACCAATATGGACAAAGGCAGTGAAAATTAAGTCCCACTCAAGAAGAGTTAATTCCGTCAACCGACTATGCGCGCTGAGAGTATGCTGCGCTCTTCGGACGGTATCAGATGATGCTATATGTGGATAAGGACCTACGACGCCAAAATCTAGGAACCCCTTACATCAGTCAAAGATATTAAGCTGAAAGAAAGACGGCGAAGCATGAGAACATGGCAAGAGAGATGGAATTAGTCAACAACTTATACCGGACTTACAAAAATAGATGAACCGCCACCATGGAGATGTAGATTTTTATCTCACCCAGTTCCTAACCGAACATGACTGCTTCCGAGTTTATCTAAACAGTTGAGTGGAATGACATCGACCTAGTAAAAAAATTGCTCATCAGTCGTCTGAGATGGCTAAGACATATAGAGCGAATGGACACCAGTGCTCTGGTTCGTAAAGTCTTCGAATCAAACCCGGCGGACAACGCAGTAGAGGAAGACTTCACCTTACGTGGCACGTACAAGTCGAAGGGCACCTCAACCGACTTGGAGTGTGTAACTGGAGGCAATTAGTTAAGGACCGGTTCACCCCA
Source organism: Xylota sylvarum (assembly GCA_905220385.1). Taxonomy (NCBI): domain Eukaryota; kingdom Metazoa; phylum Arthropoda; class Insecta; order Diptera; family Syrphidae; genus Xylota; species Xylota sylvarum. The sequence continues at coordinate 515,355 of CAJMZQ010000056.1, read as the reverse complement.
AGCTGTAACGCCACCTAAGTAAGTAAGTAATAGTGGCTAAGCCCTGCAAGTTGAGTGGAATGTCGCAGTAGACGAAGACCTCATCTTAGGTGGTGCACGCAAGTAGAAAGGACCTCAATCGACTTGGAGTGCGCAACTAGAGGCCAAGCTAAGGACTGGGTTAACTGAAGACGCTTGTTGATCGAGGCGCAGTATCACCCCGAACTATAGTCCCTAACTTTTCACAATTATCCGTGTTAAGCATTTAAAATTCTTCCTAAGAATGGAAGGGTCCGATTGTTTATTGTCGTTTCTAAATGCCAATTGGAACCAGAGGCTAAGCTAATGACCGGACTAACTGGAGGGGCTTATTGGTTGAGGCCCAGGATCACCCTAAACAATAGCGCCACCTAAGAAAACGAAGAAACAGTTTTACGGTCCAAGACCTAACTTTTTACAATCATTCCTAAGAATGAAAGGGTCCGATTGTTTAATAAAGTTTCTGAATGCCAATTGTTTATTTTTACTGACTTTTAAATGTTTGTCCGACGTGAAAAAAATTTTATGTCGTTTAGTAACCAAACACAATAATCATTAAGCCGTGGGGTTTATCTCATTGATAGATATGAACTACAAAGTAATGGGTTCACTTTGTAGAATGACGTACAACCACACTATAAACTTTAATCTACATGCCTTTACAACTAACAAATTATATTCGATATGGACAAGATATCGATAATCCTCAAACAACATCCCACATCGCAAAGGATTCCCATACATTCTGCATTTTATAGACAGGTACCTATCAAATGTTAATGGATGTAAACATGTACATTTCTTTGGTGTGGACTTCCTAGCAGAATAATCAATCTAAACTTTTTTAATAAAAACACTACAAGACAACAAAAAGAAGATACATATTGAAATACTTGTGTTATCCTATTTCAACAAAACCATCCCCTTAATATTATAATAAGATAACTCAGAGGATTAGCATATCGGATTGTTAAGTTTTATAAAAGTTATGCAGAACTATTCTGACTTTGACTCCTTTGTCAGCATATTTAGTATCGTCCCACGAACTCACAATAATTGCCCGAAAGCATTCTCAGTACCATGCGGCTTAAGAAAGTCTCTTATTGATGTTGTATAAGTATTTAAGTGGTGGTCAAATAATTGAGAATAGGTAACTTTTATATTTTTATTTTTATTTAACAACAGTATTATATTTTTTCTTTAATTATAGTAAGAATATGTCGACGTCTTATAGTCCAAGCTGACACATTTGAGTGCAAATGCCCGGCTAATCAGAGTTGTAAAAGAATGCATTCTTTTAGGAATGAATTCACAGAATTCATAAAAAAGAATTAAAATTTTTGAATAGAGCAATCAAGTTAAAAAAAAATTGGGATGTAAAAAACTTTAATTCACCATTTATTAGCAATCATTGAATTGAAATCATTTTGGAAATCAATTAAGTTCACTAGATGTAAGTTGAAGTCAGTAGTGAATTCACTTGAAATCGGTTGAAGTCAGTGAATTCAACTTCAATAATTTTAATTACCTTGACTAGAGGAGGTGGATCATGTTGATTTTGATGTCTGATTATAAAATGTTTGTGGACGAGATGCAAATTTTGAGGTAGTAAAGATACCGTGGTATTTGAAACGTGGATATTGCTCTTTTAAAGGTGATTCTGATGTCTTAACAAATTAGAAGAGCGTAAAATTGTTCAACCAAGCAGACGAGACTCAGTCCAAACATCATCTAATGATTTTACATAACGAACACTTTATTTTTTGTGAAAAAATTTTCAAAATTTTATAACAGATACGTTCGTACATATAAATGAATTCAAATAATTTCAATTGAATTCACTGACTTCAAGTGGTTTTAATTCACTACTAACTTCAACTAGCATCTAGTGAATTCAATTGACTTCCAAAATTATTTCAATTCAGTGATTGCTAAAAATTTAATGAATTCACTACTGACTTCAACTTAAATCTAGTGAATTCAAGTGACTTCCAAAATTATTTCAATTGAATGATTGCTACAAATGGATTGCATTAATCACTGACTTCAAAAGAATGGTGAATTATGTTTTTTCAATTCAAATCTTTTTGCAGAAAAAAGACTTCAAAGACTTCAAGATGAATTCAATAGAATTAATCTCCAAAAAAAAAACTTAATTCTTTTACAACATAACCTTCGTAATCTTCAGAGAGCTCACAAATGAGTTGGGTTTAATTAATTAGCAGACTTGTCTGACAGTGGATTGTTTTGGTTTTGGCTTGCTGAGTACTGCCTATAGGCATTGTGTACGTACATAGTATGAGAGGAAAAAATGTCCTTTGCACTCATTACGCATAGTGAGGTGTACAACTCTTTTTAACCAATCCATTTACGAATATCAACTATGCATCTGCACATATGTATGTAGCATCAATTTCTGTGTTTCAAAATTTTTCATTTTCGCGCTGAAATTTCTAAAATTACACGTGTCCTTTATTATTATGTATGATCAGTCCATATAGCTTCGAATTTTATAATGACTCACTGGTGTTACGTGCATGTTTTCCACGAAAAAAAAGCGTTGGCATGTTGACCATTTTATTTTACTTTACCATTGTCGTTGGTATTAAATTAATACATTTATAGAGAATTTGATATCGATGAAAACCACAAACACCATTATAGTGACAGTGTCTGTAATTATATGACTACCACTGTGTGCATATTTTCTATAAGCCAATAATTTGCGTCCCGGTCGGAAGAGACACACATTAAATATGACTTCAAAGGGAATGGTGCATCTCCAACCATATAATGTGTCCCGGTAGGAAGAGACACACATTAAATATGACTTCAAAGGGAATGCTGCATCTCCAACCATATAATAAATACAATTTTACTTATAATAGGAAACAGGCTTTCGCCTTTCACTCCCAAACAATGATTCTGCGAAAAATCCACCCAACTAATGTGACTCTCGAATATCAATTCGCAATAAATGTATCCTGAAGGGCGATTGAATGATGTCGCTCGTAATTAACTTTAATTATAAAGGGCTGATCCAGCTGCAGGTGGTCAGCAACACTGTAGGTACTCAAGTGCACCAAATGAACTTGTAGATTTTACAATCTCAAATCAAAATCCGTATCTATTCTATTTTTAGACACTACGTAGGATAAGATCTAATTTAAATTCGCTTCGGCTGTGTATATTTTGTCATTTATTTATTTATTGTTTGTGTATTTTTATTTGATTGGCTTGTAAAGGCCTATTTATGAAGGACGATTATATTCCTCTGTCGGATAATGTAATTAAAACTTCTGTGGAGTTTCTTGAGTCCGCTCGAGGCGACCTTGTTTTTTTATACCCTATCCTAAGGGTATATTAAGTTTGACACATAGTTTGTAACATAGAGAAATAATCGAGATAGACCCTATAAAGTATATATATTCGTGATCAGCATCAATAGCGAAATCGATTGAGCGATGACCGTCCGTCCGTCCGTCCGTATGTCACCGCTTTTTGGGCCTTAAATTTTGAGCTATAACGATGAAATTTCATATCTGGGCTTCTGAGAAAAAGATACAGTACAAGTGTAAAAATTTTTGAAATCCGCCCACTACCACACCCACTTTTTCATAACTTCACTAAATTATATGAAACCGAAAAATTTTGTTAAAACCAAATATTTAGGCATTCAGATTCCCTACAATCCACCCATACAAAAGTTTTGGCCACGCCCACTTTTTGGGGGCGTTTTCATTACAAAACCGAGTTTTGGGCCTTAAATTTTTAACTAGGACGCTGAAATTTCATATCTGGGCTTCCAAGAAAAAGATACAGTACAAGTGTACATTTTTTTTACATCCGCCCACTGCCACGCCTACATTTTTATAACTTCACTAAATTATATGAAACCGAAAAATTTTGTTAAAACCAAATATTTGGGTATTTAGATTCGCTACAATTCAGCCATAGAACAGTTTTGGCCACGCCCACTTTTTGGGGGCGTTATCATAAAAAAACCTATTTTGATAAAATTTTACATGTAACATCCTCAAATGTTCGACATTATAGCTATATTTGAGTACAAAATACAATTTGGCCACGCCCACTTTATAGAGAGGAGGATAGGGTATCATACGATCCGTTCCAGACGGATTGTAGCTTTTCTGTATGTTTTTTTTTGTTTTTCATTCTCTTTTCGGGTTCTGCGGAAATTCATTACTGTTTTGCCCGTCGTCATCGCACAGATACTACTATATGTGTGTAACTGGGCTGAGAGTGTTGAGTTTAGGTAGTTAGGATTAAAAAGAATGGCACTTCAATTAAATGACATCGATTTCTCGGAACCATTGTTATTTTTAATATTTTACACCACTTAGGTCGGTCAGTGACCCTTATACATACATATATATTATATAACTTAATAATGAAGTGAAAGGGAAATGTTGATGGGTGGGCGTTTGCGTTTCGTTGCGTTGGTTTGGGTGATTTCGGGAGAGATGAGTAAGAAGTTCTGAGGTGATGAAAGTTTTGGAAATATTTATGATTATGAGTGAATACTGCAAATACGATGAAAGAAAGATGAATTTTGTAAACTTTACAGTTGTGTTGAATAGGCTCTATGCGCTTCAGAGCGTGGGCTGCGATTGATTTCATACGAAGTGCTGTGTTAACAAGTAAATGGGTGGTACATACATATACAATACAATAGATATCTCAATGATATAAATTCAAAGATGAATTAGAATAAATAAATACTACATTGTCTGACACTCAATATTTTGTTGGAAAGTAAAAAGTTACTTGAAAATCAGTATCAGAGGGTTAGACGAAATGCAAACCATCGAAAATAATCCTTTTCAATCAGCTAATCGGGCGACTGATTTGATAATTCCTGCTGAATTGTAAAAATCCTCGAAAGTTATATAGCCTGGCATTAATCTATGTATCCTTAAAGGATTTCTGAATTTATTTACCACAGTCTGACTGTGGAATGAGGTGAAGGTAGTTACCGAAGTTATACCCAAACCCGGAAAAAACCTATAAGCTACATTTTATTATTTTTTTTTCTTAATACCCTAGACAGACTGATTGTGATCGGTATACAGTATTGGTCCTTACATGCTGTCCGCGTCTCAATATACTTACTCTATGCTGATTGGCATGACACCCTTAAATCATAATTAGTGTATAAAGAGTATTCTATGTTTGTTTTCCTCAATACTAGCAGATCTGCGTGCGCTGTCAAACTCTAAGATTATGGTGTTTCGATCATTTTACTGGTCTTCAGTCTCAAGGTTTGCCAGCAGATACAATGGGTCGTATACAAAAGGGAGTCAGACAAAATCCCGAAACTCTAAAATCCCAAAACGCCAAATCCCGAATAAGAAATTTTTTTTATGGATTTAAAGGAATTTTGCATGTACCCAACCTCGCACTTACTCTAAATCCAACAGTGATTCCAAGCAGGGGGGTTGCAGGGGGCAGCATGCCCCCCATACATATTCCACTGTTTATACACAAACAGTGGGATTTTGGTTTTCTTGATTATGGCCCCAACACTATTCAAAAAGCATTTACTCACTTTCAGTACACTGAGATGTGAGACTTTACGAAAGTAATCGAGACTAAGCCTTTGCAATGAGTAAAAGCTTAAATTCATATGCAAAACCTTTGTCACAGATCGTTGTCTTAGTCTCGTCCTCTTGATTGCTTAATAAATGCAAGGATGACAGAAGATCGTTTCATTTTTGATGCCCTATCCTCTTTTCTATGCGGCTTGACATACAGCATTTTTCTTTCGAATTACCACGATAACTTCGAATGTTTGAGGTTGTTACATGAAAAATTGCATTAAAATTGTTTTTTTTATGAAAACGCCCCCAAAAAGTGGGCGTGGCTAACGACATCTAAATGAATGGTAGACAATCTTCCGTTTGTTTTTTAATTGGAGGTCGCTGAAAGGAAAAATCACTAACAAAGACTCTAACACTTTATCTACTCTGAAAAGAACTATACGCGTTAAATATCCGAGTCGCAACGTTGATGCAAACTCGGCACGATGCCCTTCCAGTATGGATACGCAAAGTGAACTGAACACAACACATTCCTACCCATCGCACCGAGCTGCTGTTGCAGTCTACACTAATGCTATCTATATCCTGAGAGTATGAGGTATTTCCCCAATTTATGGAACGAATCTACCTATCTACTGCCGGCTTATAATCTAGCTGTTAACATTCGGCCATCCGACTACACACTGCCCTCAGTGTGGGTTACTTCGAAAGTTACCACAGACTTTCAATAACACATTACTTCTCCCGTCGGCCACTTCAATTCTTAGGTAACGTGAACCACGGAATTACTCAGAAAACTAGGTCCCAATCGACCTACTCATTTAACGGTAAATTCCGGGCCACGGCCTTCGAATAGTCAGTAGTTTACCCCGACTCACATTTAATTCCACGTCGGCCACTTCAATTCTTAGGTAACTAACGTGATCCACGGAATTACTCAGAAAACCAGGTCCCAACCGACCTACTCATTTCATGGTAAACTCCGGGCCACGGCCCTCGAATAGTCAGTGGTTTACCCAAACTATCAACATCTTCAGTGCTACACCACACCACAGTAGTTTTATATCATCTTTAGTGCTCTCGAGTCTTCTAGCACCTTCTGTTTGACCTTCTAGCATCCGATATATCTTTGGCTGTGGAATAAACAAAATTTCTTCTTTTTTTTTTTTTCTTATTAGTTCAACTAGTAATCAAAACAATAATTATTTTACTCCTGAAATTCTTCAAATTAATTATTATGTACTCCACCATATGTATGTTTCTTTCCAAATAGAGGTTTATTCATTTTAATTATATGTATGTATATCGTACATTGCTTTACTTCATTAAAGTAAAAAAAGAATAAAATAAAAGGGTTAAACACTATCATATATCTATGTACATATATATATATATTTTATTTTTTTTTATTACTATTATTATTCATCATCTCTTAAATCGTCTAGTTGTTCCCATGAGAAGTCTTCCATCTTTCCAAAGGGTTTCATATGATCCGCCGAATGATTTGAAGGATAAGCTTTTCGTGAAATCTGAAGTTCTGCTGAATCGCCGATCACATATCGGTCGTTACCCAATACCTGTTTTACCTCGTATGGACCCTTATATCTTGGAAGTAATTTCTTGGATTGTCCAGTTGCACCATGTTCTGCTCGAATGAGAACCATATCTCCCACAGCATAGTTTTGAGGTTTGCGGTGTGTGTCGTTAAATTTGACTGCTTGCTGATTTTGAAGTTTTTGCATCCGTTGACTAGCTCTATCACGAAGTTCGGAGAGTGGTATATTGTCATCGCCATCGGAGTCCTCGGTGTGTACAATGTTGCTGAGTTGGTTTGATAAGATGTTCCTTGGTGGAAAGCCGAATAGTAATTTTTGAGGAGTCTGGTTCGTGATGTGATGTTTTAGGGTATTCATAACCCACTGAATCGCAGAAACGTACTCTTCCCAATTTCGTCCATCAGGGCGTGTTGTCACAGAAGACAGAGATGTTCCGACTGTTCGAAAATAGCTCGAAAAATTTACACATTTTAATATTTAATGTTAAATGGAGTTCTTGTAGAATCTTGAGAAACTTTTCAAATAGTTCAAGAAGCAAGTTTATGTCTTTCGCGAAAATCACAACATCATCCATATATATAAGTATATTTTTCGAAGCAATTCGACGAGTAATAATGTTCATTAATTTCATAAAAATGGAAGGGGCATTGGTGAGGCCGAAAGGTACACGCATAAATTGATAATGTCCGTTTGGCGTCACGAACGCAGTTAAATGCCTGGAACTTTCTTCGACCGGGATTTGATAATACCCACTCATTAAATCCAATGTTATAAACACCCTAGCACCGCACATTGAGTTGAGTTGTTCCTCCACATTGGGTGTTGGAAAATTCTCCCGAACCGTTATTTCATTCATTTTTCTATAATCTACGCACATGCGGTACGAACCATTTTTCTTTTTACTTGCACCTATGTATACCTATAGGGCAAGTATTGGTTTCGTGAAAGATTTTGAACTCGAGATTTTAATCAAACTTGACATTACTATGATGGAGAAGTCCAAAAAAGTGGGTCCGCCAATTCCGTCTGTCTGTCTGTCTGTCTGTCTGTCTGTATATTCGACTGGAGCCTAAACGGATGGACGGATTTGCTTCAAACTTCATATCTGGGGTCTGTGGGATGATCCCTAGAGGCGAAATTGGAATTTTCGTTCTAACCTCAAAATTAAGGGTACTTTACTTAAGGCGGATTTCACTAAAAATGGATTTTCTCGAAAACGGCTCTAACGATTTTGATAAAATTTCATATGTGAGTTAGTTTGGGCATATGCTAGTAGGTGGCATACCACGTTTTGCGTATAAAATGCGTATAACGGTAATTTTACGAATTGGGTGTATATCGGCCATTTCTTCACCAATTGGGCTTAAAATTAATATTTGATGCAAAGACGTAACGCACCAAGTTTTGAAACTGCCACGCCCACTTTCCAAAAATTTTACTTTTTCAGAATTTGTACTAGAAATCAAAAAAAATTTCTTTCTTTACTTATATGCAAGTACATACGACTCAGTCGTGCACTTTATTTACTAAAAGCACTGGGCTAGCATATTCGGAAGAAGTTTCCTCAATAATACCGTACTTGAAAAGTTCATCAATAATGTCATTTAATTTGTCTTTTTCATTATATGGAACACGATACGGTTTATAACGGACTATTTTGTCTTCTTTCAACCGGATATCCAAGCTCACTTAAATTAAATGCCACACAATCTCGATAATTATTTAAAATGTCTAATAGTTTATCCTTACCTTCGCTTTCAAACAGAAAATCACCTAGCGAAATGTCATCTGTACCAATTTTTGATGCTGACTTCTGTGTAAGGAAAATGTGTGAATCCGAGATAACACTCTCTTTTGGTCATGACTCCTCTACGGCCTTAACCTCTAGGCTACCATATTTTTTTATAACACAGATCTTCGGTGAGTCTAAGAAGTTGCGACCAAGAATCATTGGGACATCCTGCACATTATTTTCTACAATTAGTATCTCCGTCATCATTTGTACTTCTCCCACTTTTACTGGCTTGATAATTTTTCCTAAGGCGTTAGCAGAACCCATATCAAATCCATGTAGTTTCGCCCTAGATGACTGCATGCTCCGCCCGTATCTCTTCAATTCCGCAAGTTTGAGTGTAGTGCAGTCACTGCCTAAGTCGAGAAAAGCTTTAAGTGGATTACCATCTACTTCGACAACTTTTATTAGGCCACTGTCGTCCTTTGAATTTAAAAGACGCCGAATATTCCACGCTGGCTCATCCCTTTGTTGATGTGGATATGACCGGCGACGTACTCTGCATTCACGAGCAAAATGTCCTGGGGTTTGACAATTAAAGCAAACGCTTTCATTAGCTGGTCTTAAAGGGAGGTTATTTCTTTTTAAAGATCTATTAAAATGTGTTTTAAAATGGCTATTTTGGTTATATTTTTGGAATGGCTTAGGGTCGAATCGAGAATTATTCGGTTGTTGATTAACAAACTTGTAACGCGTATCGGCTTGTGATTTTATGGATTCCAGTGAATTTAACGTCGCAATAAGCTCGGAAAAGCTTGAACATTTGACCGTTGTTAAATTAATCATTTATATTCTATCTCCTAACCCGGATATAATATACTTGATTATTGCTTTCGTTTCAAGTTTTCCCCTCTTTGCTATAGAAGCTACCTCATAAGCGTAGTTTTCGAACGATTCGTCATCTCGTTTCTTTCTTCTCATTAACTGCGCATATACGTCGTAATTTTCATCTGAGCTGGGAAAATCTTCGATGAGTTTCGCCTTTAAATCATCCCATTTGTTGATTTGTCCTTGTTGTCCAGCTAACCAGTGAGCAGCAGCCTCCTCTAACCGCAATGAAGCATAAAAAAGAGTTGCGCGATCGTCCCATTCATAAAGCTGACGGATGTTTTCGATTGTTTCTACCCATTGACCGGCCGTAAGGGAATTTTTGTTTGAGGAGTAAAATGGGGGAATAATTTTCTTAATTTCCTCCGACCCAAGTCTTAGAGAATGCGTAAAGTGATAACCTGACTAACTACCTGAACTTCCTGATGGGCGAGTGTCCATACTACTCGAACGGCGTACTATAGCCAATTGTTTTTCTATCTTTTAAAAGTTGCAACTCACCCGTTTCCGGAACTTTCTTTGCTGGTTCTGCACGCTTCCTCTTACTTGCTCTTTCCATTTCACCTTATTTCGTAGCACTTTTGGAAACAATTGTTTTTTTTTTATTTTTTTCACTATTCACTTTATTATTATTTTAATCACTATTTCAACTAAGAATTTGTATTTATGTATCTATGTATGATTTTATTTTATTTACTCTACTAAATGTTCACTTCACTATTATTGTTATTAATTGATTATTTTATTTTTTTTTTCAATAAAAACACATTCCACTTGTACGAAACACAAAATTATAATGCCAATCCGCACCAGGAAAAATACAATTCTACTCCTAGTCCGATTTCAATATTTTTGTAAACATACATAATGTATGTAATGTGTTTTCATTATTATTATTCTATTGCGACCCAACGCAAAAAAATTTATAAGCCATCATTTCGAGTCATAAAACAATTTTCTGAACCCGAACCAAAACACACATAATTATCCGAAACCGAAAGGACTACGCATTATTATAAACAAAAAAACATCAATACTACTGGGCATTATTATCTTAGGTCATAAAATAAATGAAAGGTTCAAAACAAATATTACCCTTTCTATCTACCGCAATAGGAACACTATAAAATGTGGCTGATCAGGCCAACTACTAGCACAGCTGCGCAGATACCATAAACTACCCTCATAAAAATTGCAATTGCAAAATTTACACTTGCCAGAAAAAGTGTGCGTACAGATAAGTTTCCAATATTACTAAGTAAAGAAATGCTTTCAAAAGTGAATAAAATAACTTTAAAATGTATTTTGTTTATTTATCATACTTCAGTCTTTGATTTAGTAACATTTTTGGAACACAATAATTAAACATAAAACAACAACAAAACAAAAACGAAACTATAACACAAATATTCATCAGAAAAAGTCTGCGTACAAGACTAATTACTAAAAGAAAAGCACCTACTGTTAGAACTTTGTTCACATATTAATAGCTTGTTGGGTAGCCTTTACGTCTTAGAACTTCAGCCAAACGTTTTGGCATGGATTTAACGAGCTTTGAGGTTTCTTCGCAGGTGATTTTGATCCATTCCTCGCGAAGTATTTCTTTGAGCCCGTTCTTAGAGGTGATATTGTGCTGGCGAATCCTCCGTTCCAATAAATCCCACAGGTGCTCAATGGGATTGAGATCAGGTGATTGGGGTGGCGTGTGCAACTGTTTGCGCACATTGTAATGCCAAATATGCAGAACTTGCTTTCATCTGAAAAAATCACCTTATTCCAAAACTCTGGAGGCTTATTAATATGCTCATTAGCGAAAGCTATTCGTTTTTGCCGGTTAATCAAGGAAATGAATGGTTTCTTACGTGCCACACGGCTATGATAGCCCGCTCTCTTCAAAATTTTGCGTACAGTATCATCACAGATTGACTTTTTATAGTTTTCTCTAACGTCGTTAGCAATTTTAGATGCAGTTAGTTTGGGATTTAGTTGCACAGATTGGAGAATGTGTCGTTTTTCTCGGTTGGTCAATTTTGAAGGGCGACCAGAACGTGGCTGCGATATAAAAACACCGGTCATTTTGAAATTGTTTACCACTCTTTGAATGGAGAAATGCTTTCTCCCAACAGTTTGACCGACGCCTCGAAGAGTTTTTCCCTCTTCCCACAACTTAATAATAATTTTAATTTCGTCAGGACCAATTTCTTTTCTTTTCGAATCCATGGCTGTACTTTATTTACTCACAGTATAACACTTCCTAAAAATACGTCAAATTGTTGTACAATGCAAAACAAACAAAAACGAACAAGGGTGTAATTTGTTCCAGGATTCCAATGAATGGAAAATCACCGTTAATTTACTTGTACGCACACTTTTTCTGTATCGGCGCATGGGTTATTGCCAGGTTTTGGCCTATAAATTCGGAGTTGCCAAATTATAAGTTTTGAAATCAATTTTAAAATGTTGTTGAGTGCTTAATGTAAACACTTCAAAGATATAAATATGCCTATTTATAAAAATTAATGCGATTTTGAACCATTCCATATTACAACTTACTTTGTACGCACACTTTTTCTGGCAAGTGTATGTATATAAGGTAATAGCTCTTCATATGTACTTGAGTGATAATGACAACAAAAATGAGGTAGACATTGCTCTTTATTATTATTGCAGCAGGCCATCGTCTTGCTTCATGTTTACTTGTAACTCTCTTGCAACATATTTAGATTATTAGATTTAGATTATTTATTTTTATTCTTATAAATTCATAAATTAATAAAAAAAAAACTTAATACAATATAGATGAAATACTTCAAACAAAATATAAGAAAGGTTGGTGACATTCAGTATTTACATATATACAAGTCAAAAATAGATTAGAATGCCACTTCAATTGGCTAAGGTAATACATAATAAAATAAATTGGGTGGGGTGACCCTTAAGAATTCAAAAAAATAAACTTAAACATTACAATAAGCAAGATCAAAAAAAATAATTCAAAGCAAACAAAAAACATACAGAAAAGCTACAATCCGTCTAGAACGGATCGTATGATACCCTATCCTCCTCTCTATAAAGTGGGCGTGGCCAAATTGCATTCTGTACTCAAATATAGCTATAATGTCGAACGGTTGAGGATGTTACATGTAAAATTTTATCAAAATCGGTTTTTTTGATGATAACGCCCCCAAAAAGTGGGCGTGGCCAAAACTGTTCTATGGGTGAATTGTATGGAATCTAAATACCCAAATATTTGGTCTTAACAAAATTTTTAGGTTTCATATAATTTAGTGAAGTTCTAAAAAAGTAGGCGTGGCAGTAGGCGGATGTAAAAAAATTTTACACTTGTACTGTATCTTTTTCTTGGAAGCCCAGATATGAAATTTCAGCGTCCTAGTTAAATATTGAAGGCCCAAAAATCGGTTTTGTGATGAAAACGCCCCCAAAAAGTGGGCGTGGCCAAAACTTTTGTATGGGTGGATTGTAGGGAATCTGAATGCCTAAATATTTGGTCTTAACAAAATTTTTCGGTTTCATATAATTTAGTGAAGTTATGAAAAAGTGGGCGTGGCAGTGGGCGGATTTCAAAAATTTTTACACTTGTACTGTATCTTTTTCTCAGAAGCCCAGATATGAAATTTCATCGTCCTAGCTCAAAATTTAAGGCCCAAAAAGCGGTGACATACGGACGGACGGACGGACGGTCATGGCTCAATCGATTTCGCTATTGATGCTGATCACGAATATATATACTTTATAGGGTCTATCTCGATTATTTCTCTATGTTACAAACTATGTGTCAAACTTAATATACTCTTAGGATAGGGTATAAAAAATTTAAGGTACATGAAAAAGTGCAAAAAGAAAAGAAAAGAATGAAAGCAAATATTAGACCAAAACATAACGCAACATAATCAAAGCAGAAGAGCCACAATTTTACACGCTTTAGGAACGTTCCAAGTATTGCTATCGTCCTGGTAGACTGAGGGAGTTCATTAAATAACCGATAAGATAAAACCAAAAAAAAAATTACGGTAAGCAGTGGTGCGGAAGTGGGGTACAATACTTGACAGGTTAGCACGCAGATTGTAACAGGAAATTAAACGAAAATTACGATTACCAGACTTCATAAAGATTAATTTTAACACCTTAAAACAATACAAATGACGAACGGGAAGAATTTTCAGGGTACAAAATAAAGGAAAGCTTGAATGTCTACCAGACTTTCGACAAATTTTTCTTAGGACATATTTTTGCAAAATCAGCAGTTGTTGTATTCTATTTCGATGCACACCCTCCCAACAAGCAATTCCATATTGTAACTTAGAATGGAAAATACCATAATAAATTATTTTTAAGAGCTTGGTAGAGCATAAGTTACGCAAATAATAAAAATGTCGGAGGGTGCAACGAAAATATTTTCTCAGAGTATCAGCGTGATTCGCAAAACTCATCCTAGAATCAAAAGTAATACCCAAATATTTAAATACATCAACTCTTTCTACTAGGAAACATTTATCACTACAGGTTAGATTATAACAAAACGAAGGAGACGAAGAACCAGAATCACAAATGCAATTGGAGAGTTTATATCTTTGACACTCCGGTGCATGGTAGAAGACATTTGCATCCAAATAGCGAGAGGAAGATAAGCTGAAAAACATTATCTTAGTTTTTGAGCTTATTACTAAATGATGTTCAGCAAACCAGTGTCTCAATAAACTTAGATCCCAATTAACATCAGAAACTAGATCCAAAGGACTGTTTAAGCCATAAGTGAAACCAATGTCATCAGCAAAGGCAGTTGGTGAACCCTTGAAACTAAGAGCAAAGAGTGAATTGATATAAACAAAACAAAAACAGGATAGGACCTAAGACAGAGCCTTGAGGTACACCCAAGTTAAAGAATCTTATTTCACTCCTTACATCATCTATCTTCACTATCTGAGATCTATTTTCAAGATAAGACTGAAACCAGCGGAGCATGAAACCACGAAATCCAGCTTTTTCCAATTTTCTCAACAAGATATTGTGGTTGACCATGTCACATGCTTTGGTAATGTCAATGAATAAACCAGCCGTACATTTTTTCTCATCGAGATGTGACATTATAAAAGAACAAAACTGTAGCAGCGCATCTTCCGTCGACTTGCCTTTTAAAAAGCTAAATTGATTTGGACTGAAAAACTTATTTTTTTCTAAAAAACTCACTATTCTAGTTTTCATTAATTTTTCAAAAATTTTGCTAAAAACAGAAAGAAGTGAGATGGGCCTGTAGTTACAGATATCTGCAGCAGAGCCTTTTTTGAGTAAAGGAATGACATCAGCACATTTAAGACATCCACAAATGGAAGGACAAGTAAAACAAAGTGATTGTACAGGACTCGGTTGTAGATTGCAGTCGACATTAGCAAAATAACAGTTAAATGCATTAGCAATAGCAAGCTTGTCATAAATTTCACAGTTATCATCACGTATAACAGTAGGTTTTTTAGAAGAATTCGTTTTATTCAAAAAGCTATTAACAACTCTCCATTCATTTCTTAAATTCCACTGTGCAGAGCTGAATTCAGCACGGTAATAGTTATCGCGGCAAATAGGAATCTCTCTTTTTAGTTCGATACACAATTTCTTATACCTTCTTTTAAGATCCTGGTTATCAGGATACCTTTTACATTTTAATCTTAATTTGTTTTTACCTATAACTTTGTTTAATAAGGAACGAGATATCCAAGGTTTAAGTCTATTAGCCGATTTTGTAGAAGGCAGAAATGCGGAGCAAGTTAAGATATGCTTTCTAAGCGAATCAAAAAAGATTGTAAAAGCAGAAGAAGAATTGCTACAAGCAAAAAAATGTTCCCACGACTCACGGCATAAATTGTTTTTTAGTTTAATAAAGTCAATAGTGACTTTTCTATGCGACGAATTAGAGGATCCACTATCTCTAGTTTTTGAGATTGATACTATGAGTCCCGTCATGCAGTGATCAGTAATTTTAAAATCAATAACACATTTTTCGAACTCATTTAGTGCAACATTACTGAGGCGCCCATGGATATGTTCAAGGCAACTCCCGGAAGCAGGCCTAGTATTCTCATTAATGAAGCAATCTAGACCATGCGAATCAAGTAATGCCAAGTAACTAGAGACAGTTTCATTATCATCCAAGCAATTGATGTTGAAATCTCCTACTATAATTAAATTATGCGCTTTTTCCTTATTTAAAAGAACAGAAAACTCATTTAAAAAAGTAACGACATTAAACATATGCAGTCTATAGACACATAAAAATACATATATTACATTGTTAATTTTAACAGAAACCTTCAACACATCAGCATCAAGAATCAAGTAATCCTCATTAACAAAACAACCAACTCCGCCTGCAGCGTAATTCTCGTTTGTTTTAGACAAACTTGAACCCGGGCATAAAATAGTCGTTCTTATCAAAGTCATATATCCAAATTTCAGACACAAAAACAATATCAGGAACGCAAGCAAAAGAATTAAGATGTGTAACAAGAGATGAAAAGTTTTCTCTCATGCTTCGAATGTTTTGGTGAACAATAAAAAATTTATCATTGCAGTAGGAACTATTCTTTAAGACATTATCACCGTTGAAATTATTCAAATTGGAGGTAGGAAAGTCACCAAATAAATCTGTATCAAAATTCATTAATTAGCATAGAAAAAACAGAAGCACTAAATGAGTGCAAGATCATTAAAAGATTTAATAGAGATGACTTTCCCCCCCTCAACCTTTCTCTTGAGAATTTGGTTATTATTAAACCGTACGTATTTGCCGCCTTTCTGCTTCATTGCTTCTTTCGTTTTCATTAAGAGAGCACGGGTAAACTTCGTAAGAGAATCGTTGATGTAAATTCCGGAACTGCTCCCTTTTCTGCCGACGCTGCTACCGCTGCTGATGAGAGGACCATCAATGCCAGTCGCATGTGTGTGAAGATTTGTTTTTGTTATTCCTCTTTGCGCACATTATTCGCTGCTTCGTTGTTAGATTTGAGAATCGTAGGCAGATGATCGATTTTAAGGCAGTCGAAGAGGATGAAGATTGAATTTTCTTCACAATGCATTTCTCAATTTCGTTGTCGGGAACATCAACAGACAAAGCTTTGGAGAAAATTTGCTGAGCCAACCTAATAGCATTTGTGGCGTCGACGTTGGACACACCCACAATTTCAATTGTATTAGTGAGAAGGTGCTGTTGTTGCCAGTTAAATTTACTCTCCAGAACATTTGTTGCCAATATTCCCGATTTAAGGGATTAATTACACGCGCGCAATCTAAGAATAGGATTTAATCTAATTTCCTTGGAATTATAAAAAGGAAAAAAGTAAAAAACATACAGAAAAGCTACAATCCGTCTGGAACGGATCGTATGATACCCTATCCTCCTCTCTATAAAGTGGGCATGGCCAAATTGCATATTGTACTCAAATATAGCTATAATGTCGAACGTTTGAGGATGTTACATGTAAAATTTTATCAAAATAGGTTTTTTGATGATAACGCCCCCAAAAAGTGGGCGTGACCAAAACTTTTGTATGGGTGGATTGTAGGGAATCTGAATGCCTAAATATTTGGTCTTAACAAAATTTTTCGGTTTCATATAATTTAGAGAAGTTATAAAAAAGTAGGCGTGGCAGTGGGCGGATGTAAAAAAATTTTACACTTGTACTGTATCTTTTTCTTGGAAGCCCAGATATGAAATTTCAGCGTCCTAGTTCAAAATTTAAGGCCCAAAAATCGGTTTTGTGATGAAAACGCCCCAAAAAGTGGGCGTGGCCAAAACTTTTGTATGGGTGGATTGTAGGAAATCTGAATGCCTAAATATTTGCTCTTAACAAAATTTTTCGGTTTCATATAATTTAGTGAAGTTATGAAAAAGTGGGCGTGGCAGTGGGCGGATTTCAAAAATTTTTACACTTGTACTGTATCTTTTCCTCAGAAGCCCAGATATGAAATTTCATCGTCCTAGCTCAAAATTTAAGGCCCAAAAAGCGGTGACATACGGACGGACGGACGGACGGACGGACGGTCATCGCTCAATCGATTTCGCTATTGATGCTGATCACGAATATATATACTTTATAGGGTCTATCTCGATTATTTCTCTATGTTACAAACTATGTGTCAAACTTAATATACCCTTAGGATAGGGTATAAAAACTGGAGGTAAACACAAACACGGCCGCGCACGCGAAATGTAAAGTGTCGAATGAGGGAGAAAGGGAATATCGCAACAACAGCGAATGCGAATTCGCCGGCTTCCGACCGCTCAGCAGGGTTGGGTTCGGGATGTATTGGGGAATGTTCCTTGGGGTCGGAACACAAGGGCGCCAGGTAATCTTTTGCAAAAAGAGGTAAAATTACCAAAACCTTTGAAATAAAAAGACGTGGTGTGGGTGAAAAGAAGTTGGTTTGTATATTTTGGTATATATATACGATGGTGGAATGAACAATGGAGGCCGCAATTTAAAAGGAAACATACAGAAAAGCTACAATCCGTCTGGAACGGATCGTATGATACCCTATCCTCCTCTCTACAAAATGGGCGTGGCCAAATTGCATTTTGTACTCAAATATAGCTATAATGTCGAACGTTTGAGGATGTTACATGTAAAATTTTATCAAAATAGGTTTTTTGATGATAACGCCCCCAAAAAGTGGGCGTGGCCAAAACTGTTCTATGGGTGAATTGTAGGGAATCTAAATACCCAAATATTTTGTCTTAACAAAATTTTTCGGTTTCATATAATTTAGTGAAGTTATAAAAAAGTAGGCGTGGCAGTGGGCGGATGTAAAAAAATTTTACACTTGTACTGTGTCTTTTTCTTGGAAGCCCACATATGAAATTTCAGCGTCCTAGTTAAAAATTTAAGGCCCAAAAATCGGTTTTGTGATGAAAACGCCCCCAAAAAGTGGGCGTGGCCAAAACTTTTGTATGGGTGGATTGTAGGGAATCTGAATGCCTAAATATTTGGTCTTAACAAAATTTTTCGGTTTCATATAATTTAGTGAAGTTATGAAAAAGTGGGCGTGGCAGTGGGCGGATTTCAAAAAATTTTACACTTGTACTGTATCTTTTTCTCAGAAGCCCAGATATGAAATTTCAGCATCCTAGCTCAAAATTTAAGGCCCAAAAAGCGGTGACATACGGACGGACGGACGGTCATCGCTCAATCGATTTCGCTATTGATGCTGATCACGAATATATATACTTTATAGGGTCTATCTCGATTATTTCTCTATGTTACAAACTATGTGTCAAACTTAATATACCCTTAGGATAGGGTATAAAAAGAAAACGAAACTCCCAAATCAAAAGGATTGGGGTAAAAGTGAAACAGATTGAAGAAAATGGCCACGGAGGGTAGCTCGCGATTCCCACACGATACAGAATTTAGAAAAAAAGAAAAAAGGGGTCGCGAACAGTTTTAAACACCGGAATGAAATCTTCGGTGACTCAGAAAGAAACGGACGATGGCTTACTCGAAATTATATATGTAACAAATATTCTACACGACTTTCAAAACTATAACAACTCTAATATTGGAAAGAACACTCTACTTATCTCGTCCTTTCACTAGGGGTTGGGGAACCTTCCTGCTCCTATCTATCTTCCTGGTTGGGGGGAGGTTGGATGTTCTCCGCCACAGTCACTCAATGTATCCTGGTCTCGTCTTCTGATTTCGTCCTCGTGTTTTTGGTATTCGTGTTCTGGTCTCGGGTTTTCGTATGTTTATTGTTGTTTTTTTTTTCCTGGATCCCTGCTGGATCGTCGTTCTCTTCTCTGGCTTCTTATTTTTATACCCTATCCTAAGGGTATATTAAGTTTGACACATAGTTTGTAACATAGAGAAATAATCGAGATAGACCATATAAAGTATATATATTCGTGATCAGCATCAATAGCGAAATCGATTGAGCGATGACCGTCCGTCCGTCCGTCCGTCCGTCCGTCCGTATGTCACCGCTTTTTGGGCCTTAAATTTTGAGCTAGGACGATGAAATTTCATATCTGGGCTTCTGAGAAAAAGATACAGTACAAGTGTAAAAATTTCAACTTCATAAAGATTAATTTTAACACCTTAAAACAATACAAATGACGAACGGGAAGAATTTTCAGGGTACAAAATAAAGGAAAGCTTGAATGTCTACCAGACTTTCGACAAATTTTTCTTAGGACATATTTTTGCAAAATCAGCAGTTGTTGTATTCTATTTCGATGCACACCCTCCCAACAAGCAATTCCATATTGTAACTTAGAATGGAAAATACCATAATAAATTATTTTTAAGAGCTTGGTAGAGCATAAGTTACGCAAATAATAAAAATGTCGGAGGGTGCAACGAAAATATTTTCTCAGAGTATCAGCGTGATTCGCAAAACTCATCCTAGAATCAAAAGTAATACCCAAATATTTAAATACATCAACTCTTTCTACTAGGAAACATTTATCACTACAGGTTAGATTATAACAAAACGAAGGAGACGAAGAACCAGAATCACAAATGCAATTGGAGAGTTTATATCTTTGACACTCCGGTGCATGGTAGAAGACATTTGCATCCAAATAGCGAGAGGAAGATAAGCTGAAAAACATTATCTTAGTTTTTGAGCTTATTACTAAATGATGTTCAGCAAACCAGTGTCTCAATAAACTTAGATCCCAATTAACATCAGAAACTAGATCCAAAGGACTGTTTAAGCCATAAGTGAAACCAATGTCATCAGCAAAGGCAGTTGGTGAACCCTTGAAACTAAGAGCAAAGAGTGAATTGATATAAACAAAACAAAAACAGGATAGGACCTAAGACAGAGCCTTGAGGTACACCCAAGTTAAAGAATCTTATTTCACTCCTTACATCATCTATCTTCACTCTCTGAGATCTATTTTCAAGATAAGACTGAAACCAGCGGAGCATGAAACCACGAAATCCAGCTTTTTCCAATTTTCTCAACAAGATATTGTGGTTGACCATGTCACATGCTTTGGTAATGTCAATGAATAAACCAGCCGTACATTTTTTCTCATCGAGATGTGACATTATAAAAGAACAAAACTGTAGCAGCGCATCTTCCGTCGACTTGCCTTTTAAAAAGCTAAATTGATTTGGACTGAAAAACTTATTTTTTTCTAAAAAAACTCACTATTCTAGTTTTCATTAATTTTTCAAAAATTTTGCTAAAAACAGAAAGAAGTGAGATGGGCCTGTAGTTACAGATATCTGCAGCAGAGCCTTTTTTGAGTAAAGGAATGACATCAGCACATTTAAGACATCCACAAATGGAAGGACAAGTAAAACAAAGTGATTGTACAGGACTCGGTTGTAGATTGCAGTCGACATTAGCAAAATAACAGTTAAATGCATTAGCAATAGCAAGCTTGTCATAAATTTCACAGTTATCATCACGTATAACAGTAGGTTTTTTAGAAGAATTCGTTTTATTCAAAAAGCTATTAACAACTCTCCATTCATTTCTTAAATTCCACTGTGCAGAGCTGAATTCAGCACGGTAATAGTTATCGCGGCAAATAGGAATCTCTCTTTTTAGTTCGATACACAATTTCTTATACCTTCTTTTAAGATCCTGGTTATCAGGATACCTTTTACATTTTAATCTTAATTTGTTTTTACCTATAACTTTGTTTAATAAGGAACGAGATATCCAAGGTTTAAGTCTATTAGCCGATTTTGTAGAAGGCAGAAATGCGGAGCAAGTTAAGATATGCTTTCTAAGCGAATCAAAAAAGATTGTAAAAGCAGAAGAAGAATTGCTACAAGCAAAAAAATGTTCCCACGACTCACGGCATAAATTGTTTTTTAGTTTAATAAAGTCAATAGTGACTTTTCTATGCGACGAATTAGAGGATCCACTATCTCTAGTTTTTGAGATTGATACTATGAGTCCCGTCATGCAGTGATCAGTAATTTTAAAATCAATAACACATTTTTCGAACTCATTTAGTGCAACATTACTGAGGCGCCCATGGATATGTTCAAGGCAACTCCCGGAAGCAGGCCTAGTATTCTCATTAATGAAGCAATCTAGACCATGCGAATCAAGTAATGCCAAGTAACTAGAGACAGTTTCATTATCATCCAAGCAATTGATGTTGAAATCTCCTACTATAATTAAATTATGCGCTTTTTCCTTATTTAAAAGAACAGAAAACTCATTTAAAAAAGTAACGACATTAAACATATGCAGTCTATAGACACATAAAAATACATATATTACATTGTTAATTTTAACAGAAACCTTCAACACATCAGCATCAAGAATCAAGTAATCCTCATTAACAAAACAACCAACTCCGCCTGCAGCGTAATTCTCGTTTGTTTTAGACAAACTTGAACCCGGGCATAAAATAGTCGTTCTTATCAAAGTCATATATCCAAATTTCAGACACAAAAACAATATCAGGAACGCAAGCAAAAGAATTAAGATGTGTAACAAGAGATGAAAAGTTTTCTCTCATGCTTCGAATGTTTTGGTGAACAATAAAAAATTTATCATTGCAGTAGGAACTATTCTTTAAGACATTATCACCGTTGAAATTATTCAAATTGGAGGTAGGAAAGTCACCAAATAAATCTGTATCAAAATTCATTAATTAGCATAGAAAAAACAGAAGCACTAAATGAGTGCAAGATCATTAAAAGATTTAATAGAGATGACTTTCCCCCCCTCAACCTTTCTCTTGAGAATTTGGTTATTATTAAACCGTACGTATTTGCCGCCTTTCTGCTTCATTGCTTCTTTCGTTTTCATTAAGAGAGCACGGGTAAACTTCGTAAGAGAATCGTTGATGTAAATTCCGGAACTGCTCCCTTTTCTGCCGACGCTGCTACCGCTGCTGATGAGAGGACCATCAATGCCAGTCGCATGTGTGTGAAGATTTGTTTTTGTTATTCCTCTTTGCGCACATTATTCGCTGCTTCGTTGTTAGATTTGAGAATCGTAGGCAGATGATCGATTTTAAGGCAGTCGAAGAGGATGAAGATTGAATTTTCTTCACAATGCATTTCTCAATTTCGTTGTCGGGAACATCAACAGACAAAGCTTTGGAGAAAATTTGCTGAGCCAACCTAATAGCATTTGTGGCGTCGACGTTGGACACACCCACAATTTCAATTGTATTAGTGAGAAGGTGCTGTTGTTGCCAGTTAAATTTACTCTCCAGAACATTTGTTGCCAATATTCCCGATTTAAGGGATTAATTACACGCGCGCAATCTAAGAATAGGATTTAATCTAATTTCCTTGGAATTATAAAAAGGAAAAAAGTAAAAAACATACAGAAAAGCTACAATCCGTCTGGAACGGATCGTATGATACCCTATCCTCCTCTCTATAAAGTGGGCATGGCCAAATTGCATATTGTACACAAATATAGCTATAATGTCGAACGTTTGAGGATGTTACATGTAAAATTTTATCAAAATAGGTTTTTTGATGATAACGCCCCCAAAAAGTGGGCGTGACCAAAACTTTTGTATGGGTGGATTGTAGGGAATCTGAATGCCTAAATATTTGGTCTTAACAAAATTTTTCGGTTTCATATAATTTAGAGAAGTTATAAAAAAGTAGGCGTGGCAGTGGGCGGATGTAAAAAAATTTTACACTTGTACTGTATCTTTTTCTTGGAAGCCCAGATATGAAATTTCAGCGTCCTAGTTCAAAATTTAAGGCCCAAAAATCGGTTTTGTGATGAAAACGCCCCCAAAAGTGGGCGTGGCCAAAACTTTTGTATGGGTGGATTGTAGGGAATCTGAATGCCTAAATATTTGCTCTTAACAAAATTTTTCGGTTTCATATAATTTAGTGAAGTTATGAAAAAGTGGGCGTGGCAGTGGGCGGATTTCAAAAATTTTTACACTTGTACTGTATCTTTTCCTCAGAAGCCCAGATATGAAATTTCATCGTCCTAGCTCAAAATTTAAGGCCCAAAAAGCGGTGACATACGGACGGACGGACGGACGGACGGACGGTCATCGCTCAATCGATTTCGCTATTGATGCTGATCACGAATATATATACTTTATAGGGTCTATCTCGATTATTTCTCTATGTTACAAACTATGTGTCAAACTTAATATACCCTTAGGATAGGGTATAAAAAGAAAACGAAACTCCCAAATCAAAAGGATTGGGGTAAAAGTGAAACAGATTGAAGAAAATGGCCACGGAGGGTAGCTCGCGATTCCCACACGATACAGAATTTAGAAAAAAAGAAAAAAGGGGTCGCGAACAGTTTTAAACACCGGAATGAAATCTTCGGTGACTCAGAAAGAAACGGACGATGGCTTACTCGAAATTATATATGTAACAAATATTCTACACGACTTTCAAAACTATAACAACTCTAATATTGGAAAGAACACTCTACTTATCTCGTCCTTTCACTAGGGGTTGGGGAACCTTCCTGCTCCTATCTATCTTCCTGGTTGGGGGGAGGTTGGATGTTCTCCGCCACAGTCACTCAATGTATCCTGGTCTCGTCTTCTGATTTCGTCCTCGTGTTTTTGGTATTCGTGTTCTGGTCTCGGGTTTTCGTATGTTTATTGTTGTTTTTTTTTTCCTGGATCCCTGCTGGATCGTCGTTCTCTTCTCTGGCTTCTTATTTTTATACCCTATCCTAAGGGTATATTAAGTTTGACACATAGTTTGTAACATAGAGAAATAATCGAGATAGACCATATAAAGTATATATATTCGTGATCAGCATCAATAGCGAAATCGATTGAGCGATGACCGTCCGTCCGTCCGTCCGTCCGTCCGTCCGTATGTCACCGCTTTTTGGGCCTTAAATTTTGAGCTAGGACGATGAAATTTCATATCTGGGCTTCTGAGAAAAAGATACAGTACAAGTGTAAAAATTTCAACTTCATAAAGATTAATTTTAACACCTTAAAACAATACAAATGACGAACGGGAAGAATTTTCAGGGTACAAAATAAAGGAAAGCTTGAATGTCTACCAGACTTTCGACAAATTTTTCTTAGGACATATTTTTGCAAAATCAGCAGTTGTTGTATTCTATTTCGATGCACACCCTCCCAACAAGCAATTCCATATTGTAACTTAGAATGGAAAATACCATAATAAATTATTTTTAAGAGCTTGGTAGAGCATAAGTTACGCAAATAATAAAAATGTCGGAGGGTGCAACGAAAATATTTTCTCAGAGTATCAGCGTGATTCGCAAAACTCATCCTAGAATCAAAAGTAATACCCAAATATTTAAATACATCAACTCTTTCTACTAGGAAACATTTATCACTACAGGTTAGATTATAACAAAACGAAGGAGACGAAGAACCAGAATCACAAATGCAATTGGAGAGTTTATATCTTTGACACTCCGGTGCATGGTAGAAGACATTTGCATCCAAATAGCGAGAGGAAGATAAGCTGAAAAACATTATCTTAGTTTTTGAGCTTATTACTAAATGATGTTCAGCAAACCAGTGTCTCAATAAACTTAGATCCCAATTAACATCAGAAACTAGATCCAAAGGACTGTTTAAGCCATAAGTGAAACCAATGTCATCAGCAAAGGCAGTTGGTGAACCCTTGAAACTAAGAGCAAAGAGTGAATTGATATAAACAAAACAAAAACAGGATAGGACCTAAGACAGAGCCTTGAGGTACACCCAAGTTAAAGAATCTTATTTCACTCCTTACATCATCTATCTTCACTATCTGAGATCTATTTTCAAGATAAGACTGAAACCAGCGGAGCATGAAACCACGAAATCCAGCTTTTTCCAATTTTCTCAACAAGATATTGTGGTTGACCATGTCACATGCTTTGGTAATGTCAATGAATAAACCAGCCGTACATTTTTATACCCTATCCTAAGGGTATATTAAGTTTGACACATAGTTTGTAACATAGAGAAATAATCGAGATAGACCATATAAAGTATATATATTCGTGATCAGCATCAATAGCGAAATCGATTGAGCGATGACCGTCCGTCCGTCCGTCCGTCCGTCCGTCCGTCCGTCCGTCTGTCCGTCCGTCCGTCCGTCCGTCCGTCCGTATGTCACCGCTTTTTGGGCCTTAAATTTTGAGCTAGGACGATGAAATTTCATATCTGGGCTTCTGAGGAAAAGATACAGTACAAGTGTAAAAATTTTTGAAATCCGCCCACTGCCACGCCTACTTTTTTATAACTTCACTAAATTATATGAAACCGAAAAATTTTGTTAAGACCAAATATTTAGGCATTCAGATTCCCTACAATCCACCCATACAAAAGTTTTGGCCACGCCCACTTTTTGGGGGCGTTTTCATCACAAAACCGATTTTTCGGCCTTAAATTTTTAACTAGGACGCTGAAATTTCATATCTGGGCTTCCGAGAAAAAGGTACAATACTAGTGTAAAATTTTTTTACATCCGCCCACTGCCACGCCTACTTTTTTATAACTTCAGTAAATTATATGAAACCGAAAAATTTTGTTAAGACCGAACATTTGGGTATTCAGATTCCCTACAATTCACCCATAGAACAGTTTTGGCCACGCCCACTTTTTGGGGGCGTTATCATCAAAAAACCTATTTTGATAAAATTTTACATGTAACCTCAAATGTTCGACATTATAGCTATATTTGAGTATAAAATGCAATTTGGCCACGCCCACTTTATAGAGAGGAGGATAGGGTATCATACGATCCGTTCCAGACGGATTGTAGCTTTTCTGTATGTTTTCTCATCGAGATGTGACATTATAAAAGAACAAAACTGTAGCAGCGCATCTTCCGTCGACTTGCCTTTTAAAAAGCTAAATTGATTTGGACTGAAAAACTTATTTTTTTCTAAAAAAACTCACTATTCTAGTTTTCATTAATTTTTCAAAAATTTTGCTAAAAACAGAAAGAAGTGAGATGGGCCTGTAGTTACAGATATCTGCAGCAGAGCCTTTTTTGAGTAAAGGAATGACATCAGCACATTTAAGACATCCACAAATGGAAGGACAAGTAAAACAAAGTGATTGTACAGGACTCGGTTGTAGATTGCAGTCGACATTAGCAAAATAACAGTTAAATGCATTAGCAATAGCAAGCTTGTCATAAATTTCACAGTTATCATCACGTATAACAGTAGGTTTTTTAGAAGAATTCGTTTTATTCAAAAAGCTATTAACAACTCTCCATTCATTTCTTAAATTCCACTGTGCAGAGCTGAATTCAGCACGGTAATAGTTATCGCGGCAAATAGGAATCTCTCTTTTTAGTTCGATACACAATTTCTTATACCTTCTTTTAAGATCCTGGTTATCAGGATACCTTTTACATTTTAATCTTAATTTGTTTTTACCTATAACTTTGTTTAATAAGGAACGAGATATCCAAGGTTTAAGTCTATTAGCCGATTTTGTAGAAGGCAGAAATGCGGAGCAAGTTAAGATATGCTTTCTAAGCGAATCAAAAAAGATTGTAAAAGCAGAAGAAGAATTGCTACAAGCAAAAAAATGTTCCCACGACTCACGGCATAAATTGTTTTTTAGTTTAATAAAGTCAATAGTGACTTTTCTATGCGACGAATTAGAGGATCCACTATCTCTAGTTTTTGAGATTGATACTATGAGTCCCGTCATGCAGTGATCAGTAATTTTAAAATCAATAACACATTTTTCGAACTCATTTAGTGCAACATTACTGAGGCGCCCATGGATATGTTCAAGGCAACTCCCGGAAGCAGGCCTAGTATTCTCATTAATGAAGCAATCTAGACCATGCGAATCAAGTAATGCCAAGTAACTAGAGACAGTTTCATTATCATCCAAGCAATTGATGTTGAAATCTCCTACTATAATTAAATTATGCGCTTTTTCCTTATTTAAAAGAACAGAAAACTCATTTAAAAAAGTAACGACATTAAACATATGCAGTCTATAGACACATAAAAATACATATATTACATTGTTAATTTTAACAGAAACCTTCAACACATCAGCATCAAGAATCAAGTAATCCTCATTAACAAAACAACCAACTCCGCCTGCAGCGTAATTCTCGTTTGTTTTAGACAAACTTGAACCCGGGCATAAAATAGTCGTTCTTATCAAAGTCATATATCCAAATTTCAGACACAAAAACAATATCAGGAACGCAAGCAAAAGAATTAAGATGTGTAACAAGAGATGAAAAGTTTTCTCTCATGCTTCGAATGTTTTGGTGAACAATAAAAAATTTATCATTGCAGTAGGAACTATTCTTTAAGACATTATCACCGTTGAAATTATTCAAATTGGAGGTAGGAAAGTCACCAAATAAATCTGTATCAAAATTCATTAATTAGCATAGAAAAAACAGAAGCACTAAATGAGTGCAAGATCATTAAAAGATTTAATAGAGATGACTTTCCCCCCCTCAACCTTTCTCTTGAGAATTTGGTTATTATTAAACCGTACGTATTTGCCGCCTTTCTTCTTCATTGCTTCTTTCGTCTTCATTAAGAGAGCACGGGTAAACATCGTAAGAGAATCGTTGATGTAAATTCCGGAACTGCTCCCTTTTCTGCCGACGCTGCTACCGCTGCTGATGAGAGGACCATCAATGCCAGTCGCATGTGTGTGAAGATTTGTTTTTGTTATTCCTCTTTGCGCACATTATTCGCTGCTTCGTTGTTAGATTTGAGAATCGTAGGCAGATGATCGATTTTAAGGCAGTCGAAGAGGATGAAGATTGAATTTTCTTCACAATGCATTTCTCAATTTCGTTGTCGGGAACATCAACAGACAAAGCTTTGGAGAAAATTTGCTGAGCCAACCTAATAGCATTTGTGGCGTCGACGTTGGACACACCCACAATTTCAATTGTATTAGTGAGAAGGTGCTGTTGTTGCCAGTTAAATTTACTCTCCAGAACATTTGTTGCCAATATTCCCGATTTAAGGGATTAATTACACGCGCGCAATCTAAGAATAGGATTTAATCTAATTTCCTTGGAATTATAAAAAGGAAAAAAGTAAAAAACATACAGAAAAGCTACAATCCGTCTGGAACGGATCGTATGATACCCTATCCTCCTCTCTATAAAATGGGCTTGGCCAAATTGCATTTTGTACTCAAATATAGCTATAATGTCGAACGTTTGAGGATGTTACATGTAAAATTTTATCAAAATAGGTTTTTTGATGATAACGCCCCCAAAAAGTAGGCGTGGCCAAAACTGTTCTATGGATGAATTGTAGGGAATCTAAATACCCAAATATTTAGTCTTAACAAAATTTTTCGGTTTCATATAATTTAGTGAAGTTATAAAAAAGTAGGCGTGGCAGTGGGCGGATGTAAAAAAATTTTACACTACTATTGTATCTTTTTCTCGGAAGCCCAGATATGAAATTTCAGCGTCCTAGTTAAAAATTTAATTCCCAAAAATCGGTTTTGTGATGAAAACGCCCCCAAAAAGTGGGCGTGGCCAAAACTTTTGTATGGGTGGATTGTAGGGAATCTGAATGCCCAAATATTTGCTCTTAACAAAATTTTTCGGTTTCATATAATTTAGTGAAGTTATAAAAAAGTAGGCGTGGCAGTGGGCGGATTTAAAAAAATTTTACACTTGTACTGTATCTTTTTCTCAGAAGCCCAGATATGAAATTTCATCGTCCTAGCTCAAAATTTAAGGCCCAAAAAGCGGTGACATACGGACGGACGGACGGACGGACGGACGGTCATCGCTCAATCGATTTCGCTATTGATGCTGATCACGAATATATATACTTTATATGGTCTATCTCGATTATTTCTCTATGTTACAAACTATGTGTCAAACTTAATATACCCTTAGGATAGGGTATAAACATACAGAAAAGCTACAATCCGTCTGGAACGGATCGTATGATACCCTATCCTCCTCTCTATAAAGTGGGCATGGCCAAATTGCATATTGTACTCAAATATAGCTATAATGTCGAACGTTTGAGGATGTTACATGTAAAATTTTATCAAAATAGGTTTTTTGATGATAACGCCCCCAAAAAGTGGGCGTGACCAAAACTTTTGTATGGGTGGATTGTAGGGAATCTGAATGCCTAAATATTTGGTCTTAACAAAATTTTTCGGTTTCATATAATTTAGAGAAGTTATAAAAAAGTAGGCGTGGCAGTGGGCGGATGTAAAAAAATTTTACACTTGTACTGTATCTTTTTCTTGGAAGCCCAGATATGAAATTTCAGCGTCCTAGTTCAAAATTTAAGGCCCAAAAATCGGTTTTGTGATGAAAACGCCCCCAAAAAGTGGGCGTGGCCAAAACTTTTGTATGGGTGGATTGTAGGGAATCTGAATGCCTAAATATTTGCTCTTAACAAAATTTTTCGGTTTCATATAATTTAGTGAAGTTATGAAAAAGTGGGCGTGGCAGTGGGCGGATTTCAAAAATTTTTACACTTGTACTGTATCTTTTCCTCAGAAGCCCAGATATGAAATTTCATCGTCCTAGCTCAAAATTTAAGGCCCAAAAAGCGGTGACATACGGACGGACGGACGGACGGACGGACGGTCATCGCTCAATCGATTTCGCTATTGATGCTGATCACGAATATATATACTTTATAGGGTCTATCTCGATTATTTCTCTATGTTACAAACTATGTGTCAAACTTAATATACCCTTAGGATAGGGTATAAAAACTGGAGGTAAACACAAACACGGCCGCGCACGCGAAATGTAAAGTGTCGAATGAGGGAGAAAGGGAATATCGCAACAACAGCGAATGCGAATTCGCCGGCTTCCGACCGCTCAGCAGGGTTGGGTTCGGGATGTATTGGGGAATGTTCCTTGGGGTCGGAACACAAGGGCGCCAGGTAATCTTTTGCAAAAAGAGGTAAAATTACCAAAACCTTTGAAATAAAAAGACGTGGTGTGGGTGAAAAGAAGTTGGTTTGTATATTTTGGTATATATATACGATGGTGGAATGAACAATGGAGGCCGCAATTTAAAAGGAAACATACAGAAAAGCTACAATCCGTCTGGAACGGATCGTATGATACCCTATCCTCCTCTCTACAAAATGGGCGTGGCCAAATTGCATTTTGTACTCAAATATAGCTATAATGTCGAACGTTTGAGGATGTTACATGTAAAATTTTATCAAAATAGGTTTTTTGATGATAACGCCCCCAAAAAGTGGGCGTGGCCAAAACTGTTCTATGGGTGAATTGTAGGGAATCTAAATACCCAAATATTTTGTCTTAACAAAATTTTTCGGTTTCATATAATTTAGTGAAGTTATAAAAAAGTAGGCGTGGCAGTGGGCGGATGTAAAAAAATTTTACACTTGTACTGTGTCTTTTTCTTGGAAGCCCACATATGAAATTTCAGCGTCCTAGTTAAAAATTTAAGGCCCAAAAATCGGTTTTGTGATGAAAACGCCCCCAAAAAGTGGGCGTGGCCAAAACTTTTGTATGGGTGGATTGTAGGGAATCTGAATGCCTAAATATTTGGTCTTAACAAAATTTTTCGGTTTCATATAATTTAGTGAAGTTATGAAAAAGTGGGCGTGGCAGTGGGCGGATTTCAAAAAATTTTACACTTGTACTGTATCTTTTTCTCAGAAGCCCAGATATGAAATTTCAGCATCCTAGCTCAAAATTTAAGGCCCAAAAAGCGGTGACATACGGACGGACGGACGGTCATCGCTCAATCGATTTCGCTATTGATGCTGATCACGAATATATATACTTTATAGGGTCTATCTCGATTATTTCTCTATGTTACAAACTATGTGTCAAACTTAATATACCCTTAGGATAGGGTATAAAAAGAAAACGAAACTCCCAAATCAAAAGGATTGGGGTAAAAGTGAAACAGATTGAAGAAAATGGCCACGGAGGGTAGCTCGCGATTCCCACACGATACAGAATTTAGAAAAAAAGAAAAAAGGGGTCGCGAACAGTTTTAAACACCGGAATGAAATCTTCGGTGACTCAGAAAGAAACGGACGATGGCTTACTCGAAATTATATATGTAACAAATATTCTACACGACTTTCAAAACTATAACAACTCTAATATTGGAAAGAACACTCTACTTATCTCGTCCTTTCACTAGGGGTTGGGGAACCTTCCTGCTCCTATCTATCTTCCTGGTTGGGGGGAGGTTGGATGTTCTCCGCCACAGTCACTCAATGTATCCTGGTCTCGTCTTCTGATTTCGTCCTCGTGTTTTTGGTATTCGTGTTCTGGTCTCGGGTTTTCGTATGTTTATTGTTGTTTTTTTTTTCCTGGATCCCTGCTGGATCGTCGTTCTCTTCTCTGGCTTCTTATTTTTATACCCTATCCTAAGGGTATATTAAGTTTGACACATAGTTTGTAACATAGAGAAATAATCGAGATAGACCATATAAAGTATATATATTCGTGATCAGCATCAATAGCGAAATCGATTGAGCGATGACCGTCCGTCCGTCCGTCCGTCCGTCCGTCCGTATGTCACCGCTTTTTGGGCCTTAAATTTTGAGCTAGGACGATGAAATTTCATATCTGGGCTTCTGAGAAAAAGATACAGTACAAGTGTAAAAATTTTTGAAATCCGCCCACTGCCACGCCCACTTTTTCATAACTTCACTAAATTATATGAAACCGAAAAATTTTGTTAAGACCAAATATTTAGGCATTCAGATTCCCTACAATCCACCCATACAAAAGTTTTGGCCACGCCCACTTTTTGGGGTCATTTTCATCACAAAACCGATTTTTGGGCCTTAAATTTTTAACTAGGACGCTGAAATTTCATATCTGGGCTTCCGAGAAAAAGATACAATACTAGTGTAAAATTTTTTTATATCCGCCCACTGCCACGCCTACTTTTTTATAACTTCACTAAATTATATGAAACCGAAAAATTTTGTTAAGACCAAATATTTGGGTATTTAGATTCCCTACAATTCACCCATAGAACAGTTTTGGCCACGCCCACTTTTTCATCGTAAAACCCATTTTTGGGCCTTAAATTTTTAACTAGGACGCTGAAATTTCATATCTGGGCTTCTGACGAAAAGATACAGTAGAAAAGTAAATTTCTTTTACATCCGCCCACTGCCACGCCTACTTTTTTATAACTTCACTAAATTATATGAAACCGAAAAATTTTGTTAAGTCTTAATATTTAGGTATTCAGATTCCTTACAATTCACCCATACAGATACAGTTTTGGTCACGCTCACTTTTTGGAGGGCGTTTTCATTAAAAAACCGATTTTGAAAAAATTTTACATGTAACATCCTCAAACGTTCGAGGTTATAGCCATATTTGAGTACGAAATGCAATTTGGCTACGCCCACTTTATAGAGAGGAGGATAGGGTATCAGACGATCCGTTTCAGACGGATTGTAGCTTTTCTGTATGTTTTTTTTTTGCTTCACAGCAACTCTCGAATTTATCTCTCTTGTAAAAAAAGAACCTCTCATAGGTCTTAATCTCAAACTAAAAAAAGGCGACGTGTCGAGACATGTTCGACTTTTCATACATCGGTATGTTCGTATGTCCATACACTCGTACGCATTCACGCACTCACACATTCTCACACTCACTCTCAAGACGAATTCAGCCGTCTCCAATGATCTCAGATTTTGAGAAATAGTTCCTGACGCCCGTCTCTCTGGCGGGGAACTGTATGGTGGTATTGGTGGTGGCTGAGTTCGCCTCGTTCTCTCCGCTGCAGTTGATTTAGCTGCCAGAGCAAAGGGAGTCACATCCAGAGCTCTGACAGCTTCCTCTCTCACGGTTTCAAGATTTCACTCTCTCTCGTAGTTCTGTTCGTTTTGAGTGACTGCTTGGGTTCACATTCACCCTCCTGACCAGGGCTAATTATAAATCTATATGGAGACTAGACATTATAAGTTTAACGCGAAAACTACCTATCGAGTAAACCATCGTGCAGACATTAAGGGACAAAAAGGGTACCCAGGGAATCGGGAGCTATCCTTTACAAAAAAGGTTTTGGTCCCTTTTTGGGATATGTGGAATATAAAAATTGTTGTTACCATTAGGCAATATCAAACAGTAAAATATAGGGTGGGCTCACGGCCTTTTGAAATTGGCAGCAGATGATTTTAGAATGTTGGGGGACTTCGTTAACCCCTTGGATAAAGAATGTATAGATTGTTGGGGGACCTTGTTAACCCCTTCGATGAAAAAGGATCAGGATGAGTCTCCAGGCGGTTTGCCTGACTCTTCCTGCTTCAGACCGTCCGTCTGGCCCTTGGGTACCTGCTTTGTCATCCCCTTCGAGCATATCGGAAAGAGTGAGCACTGGGTTGTAGAACAACCTAGGAATGCTCAGTTAACCCACAGTTCTCAGAGAACAACGGATAAAAGAGAAAAGGCAAGGCAAAAATGGTGGATGGGTAAGACTGGGAAGGATGGAGTGGACAAGGACTTTTGTGCGTAATTTGAACGCAACAAACCCCACCCTTACCTCCTAAATGAAAGGAGTTGGCTTTCGAAAGAAAAGCCGGAGTAAAGAAAAATCCGAACAGGGATTACCCCCAAAAATGACACAACAGAGGTAACAGGTACTACAGGGGGGACGACACAACTACCTAAGTCTGGTTGGCCGCCTGGTTGGCCTGGTGCGACGTAATTCCTCCGGTTGTGACTCGTGGTCACCGTTGCATGGCTTAAGGTCCTTAACGTGCCATGTCCCTCGCTCTTTCCTGCTCTCGTCGCGGAGGACATAAGTCCAAGGGGAAACCTTCCTGTGAACTATAAATGGCCCGACATATTTCGGCGCCAATTTCGCTGCGTAATAGTTCGCAGCCTCAGACAGGGTAAAATTCATACGCCATACAATCTCATTCGGAAGATATTGGACATCTCTCCGGCTGAGATTGTATGCCCTACTTGCCTTCTTAGAGGCTATAGCTAGCTTCTTCCTAATGTCTTCCCTAAGCTGACTAAACCTACTGCCTAGTTCAGACATGTCTAATTCCCTATCAGCACTTTCCCTATCTAATGACCTGGTTTCCCTATCTCCTATACCTATTTCCCTATCTTCCACAGCTGAGTTCCTACTATCCCTAACATTTGAAATGGTTCTTATCCGGCCGCCGGCGTAAGTAACCATTTCCCTACCAAAATTCGCGAAATAAGGGGAGACTCGAAGTACGTCATGCTCGGACGTACGGATACTACATGCCACCTTCGCGAGGTGTATATCCCAGGTGCGATGATTTTCCGAAACGTAAGCGCGAAGTGTGGTTTTGATGATTTGGTTAATCCTCTCGGCAGGATTAGCCTGTGGGTGGTAATGGGCAGTGAATTTGATCTGTGAACCATAAGATTTACAGAGGGTTTTCAGTTCCTTGCTCCGGAACTGAGGGCCGTTGTCGCAGATAACAGTCTTGGGTACGCCGAAAAGAAGAAATACATGGTCCTCAAGATCCCTACGGACAGAAGACGCCGTTGCAGACCTAAGGGGAAACAATAAAGGGAACTTGGTGAAATAGTCAACGACGGTTAAAATGTATACAAAACCCCTACTCGACCTAGGAAGAGGCCCTACCGAATCCACGCAAATAGTCTCCCAAGGATTCGAAATCCCTCTCCTTTCAACCATCCAACCAGCTGGTCTGTCATTAACTGGCTTCACACTCTGGCATACCCTACAATTCCTAACATATTTGGTAATATCTGACCTCATCTTAGGCCAGTAATACCGAATCCCTACTCTCGCAAACGTTTTGCGTACTCCCATGTGACCTGCTAATGGGTTGTTATGACACTCTTTTAAAATCCTAAGTCTTTCTGCTTTCGGAACTACTTCCTTCCACTCTGAACTATCGTCATGAACAACCACGTGATTTGCCCTAACAAATTTAAATAAAACCCCCTTATCGACCCTCCAGGCCGGAAAAGCTAAAGGGTTCGACTCTACCTTCGTGATCATCTGAGCGATCCAAGGATCGGAACTTTGCTCATCTATTTCCGCTACAACCGCAACGTTCCTAGAGAGCATATCGGGAACTACATGATCCTTTCCCTTCCGATGCACGATTTCGAAATCGAACTGCTGTAGTCTAACCGCCCAACGCGCTAACCTACCGCACGGATCTTTAAGATTACTCAGCCATACCAGGGAGTAATGATCCGTCACAACTGTGAACCGAACACCTTCGATATACGGCCGCAACTTCTCAACCGCCCACAATACAGCCAAGCATTCCTTCTCCGTGGTTGAATAGTTTTTCTCGTTCCTATTCAACGACCTACTCAGATAACATATGACCTTCTCCCCATCATCAAATGTCTGACTCAGTACTGCTCCGACCCCATAGTCCGAAGCGTCTGTTTGAACGACAAACTTCCGCTCGAAATCCGGACAGGTCAGAATCGGGGCAGTCACCAGGCACTCCTTTGCCTTTTGGAAACACCCCTCGCACTCCTCAGACCAGATGAACCTACTGCTCTTCTTCAGCAAGTCGGTCAACGGCTTTACCAAAACTGCGAAGTTTGGTATAAATCTCCTGTACCAGGATACCGTGCCGACGAAACACATAATTTCCCTAACATTCCTTGGTGCAGGAATCCTCAACATACTCTCTACCTTCTCTGGATCCACATGCAAACCATTGCGATCCACTACGTATCCTAAAAATTTTAAAGATGACCTACAAAAGTTACATTTCTTCCTACTCACTTTCAGACCTGCCGCACATAATCGCTTGAAGACTTCTTCCAGGATTTCCAGATGTTGTTGGAAACTATTTGTGACGATAATTATATCATCCAAATACACAAACACGTGCGGTTCCAAATCGTCACCAAGCACAGTGTCTAAAATCTTTGCCATGTCGCCGGTGCGTTATGCAGACCAAATGGCATTCGTTTGAACTGGAAGAGTCCTCGGTTTGGGACTGAGAAAGCTGTGTACGGCCTAGACTTTTCTTCCACAGGGATCTGCCAGTATGCGGACTTTATGTCCAACGAAGACAAGAACTTGGCATCCCTGAGCTTGTCTAGAGTGGCTGAAATATATGGGAGAGGGTAAGCATCTCCCTCAGTAACTTTATTGAGCTTCCTATAGTCCACACAGAATCTGAAGGACCCATCCTTCTTCTTGATCATGACTATAGGAGAAGCCCATGGACTACCTGACTTTTCTATAATCCCGTCCCTCAACATATCCTCTAATTCTTTATCTATATGGCGTTGAACCGCAGGCGATACCGGATAATACCGCTGCTTTATTGGTTCAGATGTCGTCCTAATCTTGTGTTCTACCAAATGTGTGCATCCAATCCCCTCAGGCTTGTTTTGGAAAACCTTTTCCACAAATCCGGTTAGTTGCCTGTCTTGTGTCTCTTCCAACTCTGATCGTTCTTTGATCGTCGAAATCGAAGCCAACCCCGCTGGATTTGAGAACCTCCACTCGCCTGATCTTAAATCCGGGACAATTCCCGTTCGGGCCCAAAAGTCGGCACCGAGGATCAAGACGTGTGG
Organism: Xylota sylvarum; assembly: GCA_905220385.1. Lineage (NCBI taxonomy): Eukaryota > Metazoa > Arthropoda > Insecta > Diptera > Syrphidae > Xylota > Xylota sylvarum. The sequence goes on along the minus strand of CAJMZQ010000056.1, from coordinate 478,121 downwards.
GAGAGTTGGAATAACAAGACATTCCAGCAACACCGATTTATCTTGCACCACAAATGGAACTAAAACACAACCTAACACTTTTATACCCGCACCATCTGCTGAAGCTACCTGCCTAATTTTCCCCTTTCCTAACTCTAAACCTAACTCTTTTAAAATCTTCCAACCGTCCCTACCGATGATCGTACGCGAAGCTCCTGAATCTAATAATCCTACCATCCTAATACCACAAACATTAACTCCTAAATATGGGCGTACGTCATCGTCTAATGCCTCGAGTGTAAAGCCTAGCTGAACCCCTTCCAACTGGTTCCCAGCAGGCAACCTACTCAATTTCTTCGGCGCTCTTGTCCTGCCGACGCAAGAGACCGATTCCCATTTCCAGAACAGAATCTACAATCCCTACGAATGACCCCTAATCTACCACAACCTAAACATTTTCGAGGAGCGGAACAAGAACTCGAAATATGTCCCTCCTGGTTGCAGTTGAAACACCTCAACCGTCTAATAGGTTGGGGGTTTCTACTGGCAACCACCGATACTTCTGGTTCCTCAGCTGTCAGACACGCTAAATCAGGTTCCAGTAAGCCTCGGGAACGTTGAGAGGGAGGTGGAGCAAAGGAGTCTACATTGGCTCGGACCACTTCCAATCTTCTACCTAACGCAACCAATTTGGTGATCGACTTGGGATCAGCCAAACCAAGTTGCGTTTGATAGAAGGGAGCCAAATTCCTTTGTATCATCCCTAGCCTCCGCCTCTCACTCAATGGTTCAGAGAGTCGACCAAACATGTTGTCCATGATGGCAACATAAACGCCAATGGACTCTTCCTTCCCTTGGGTACGACGTCTGATCTCCTCCAAAAGGAGATCATCATAGTTGGGAGGGAGAAACTCCAGTTTCAACTCCCTCACCAACGCCTGCCAAGACGTTACTCTTCTCCTAATCGCCCTAAGTTAAAGTAAAGCCTTCCCTGAAAATAAATCGACAGACGACCTAAACAATTGGAGTTCACTAACTCCCCTAGCTTCGCGTAGTTCCTCCACTCGTTCTAAGAACGAGTTTACGGACGCTCCGCACCTATCACCCGAGAACTTTAAGTCCCATTTGGACAAGTTCTTCACCCTACGCCCCTCTCCTGTCTCGACGGTACGCGTCGGCGAACGTGCTTGTTCTTGTTGTTGCTGCTCTTGTTGTTGATGTTGTTGCTGATGATGTTGTTGGTACTGTTGCTGTTTCCGCTGCTGGTTTTGTTGTTGCTGGTCCTCATCGTGATTATCCTGGTCTTCTTCGTCATCTTCTAAAGTGGCCAACAACATCATCAGCTCAGTTTTTAGGGCTTTCTTATTCCCTTCTTCCTCTTTGGAGTCTTGACGGGATCTCCCAATACGCGCGGTCGCCCACTCGATTTTTGTGACGATCTTCGCGTACTCTTATGAATCGCGTTGAGGTCTGTTTTCTAACAGCACCTCAATTTCCGCGATCTTTTCTTCCACCGCGTCCCTATCTTCCGCGAAACTAAACGGGTAGTCCGCCACTTCAAAGGACCCCCGCCTCTCAAGCACTTTCGCCGCCCGCAATGCCTTCCGCATTTTATCCACCGTCCCTACTTCTAGCCCCCGAAACTCTACTTCGTAGGAGAGTTCCTCCTGCGAAAGCCTATTAATCTGCATAATTAAAAAAATAAAAAAAATAAATAAAACAGTCGAAGAAAAAAAAAACGCGACAAAAAAAACCAATGCAAAATAAAAGAACAAAATAAAAAAAAATAAAAACTCCTAAAAGTACAAACGATGAAGGAAAAAAAAATGAAAACATACAGAAAAGCTACAATCCGTCTGGAACGGATCGTATGATACCCTATCCTTTGCATATTGTACTCAAATATAGCTATAATGTCGAACGTTTGAGGATGTTACATGTAAAATTTTATCAAAATCGGTTTTTTGATGATAACGCCCCCAAAAAGTGGGCGTGGCCAAAACTGTTCTATGGGTGAATTGTATGGAATCTAAATACCCAAATATTTGGTCTTAACAAAATTTTTCGGTTTCATATAATTTAGTGAAGTTATAAAAAAGTAGGCGTGGCAGTAGGCGGATGTAAAAAAATTTTACACTTGTACTGTATCTTTTTCTTGGAAGCCCAGATATGAAATTTCAGCGTCCTAGTTAAAAATTTAAGGCCCAAAAATCGGTTTTGTGATGAAAACGCCCCCAAAAAGTGGGCGTGGCCAAAACTTTTGTATGGGTGGATTGTAGGGAATCTGAATGCCTAAATATTTGGTCTTAACAAAATTTTTCGGTTTCATATAATTTAGTGAAGTTATGAAAAAGTGGGCGTGGCAGTGGGCGGATTTCAAAAATTTTTACACTTGTACTGTATCTTTTTCTCAGAAGCCCAGATATGAAATTTCATCATCCTAGCTCAAAATTTAAGGCCCAAAAAGCGGTGACATACGGACGGACGGACGGACGGACGGACGGACGGACGGTCATCGCTCAATCGATTTCGCTATTGATGCTGATCACGAATATATATACTTTATAGGGTCTATCTCGATTATTTCTCTATGTTACAAACTATGTGTCAAACTTAATATACCCTTAGGATAGGGTATAAACAGGCAACGGCAGCACTGATACGCAGTGCACTAAGTTCAACAAGGGTTTAAAAATGGTTCAACCGTGTATATATATGTATACAAAGAACCACTGCACCGAAGATCACACAAAAAACAATGGTGGAATAATTTTTTCACAGAGAAAACAAAAAAAATATATGTAAAAAAAACCGAAACGAATGATAAAAAAAACATACAGAAAAGCTACAATCCGTCTGGAACGGATCGTATGATACCCTATCCTCCTCTCTATAAAGTGGGCGTGTCCAAATTGCATTTTGTACTCAAATATGGCTATAACCTCGAACGTTTGAGGATGTTACATGTAAAATTTTATCAAAATCGGTTTTTTTATGAAAACGCCCCCAAAAAGTGGGCGTGGCCAAAACTCTTCTATGAGTGAATTGTAGGGAATCTAAATACCCAAATATTTGGTCTTAACAAAATTTTTCGGTTTCATATAATTTAGTGAAGTTATAAAAAAGTAGGCGTGGCAGTGGGCGGGTGTAAAAAATGTTTACACTTGTACTGTATCTTTTTCTTGGAAGCCCAGATGTGAAATTTAAGCGTCCTAGTTGAAAATTTAAGGCCCAAAAATCGGTTTTGTGATGAAAACGCCCCCAAAAAGTGGGCGTGGCCAAAACTTTTGTATGGGTGGATTGTAGGGAATCTGAATGCCTAAATATTTGGTCTTAACAAAATTTTTCGGTTTCATATAATTTAGTGAAGTTATGAAAAAGTGGGCGTGGCAGTGGGCGGATTTCAAAAATTTGTACACTTGTACTGTATCTTTTTCTCAGAAGCCCAGATATGAAATTTCATCGTCCTAGCTCAAAATTTAAGGCCCAAAAAGAGGTGACATACGGACGGACGGACGGACGGACGGACGGACGGTCATCGCTCAATCGATTTCGCTATTGATGCTGATCACGAATATATATACTTTATAGGGTCTATCTCGATTATTTCTCTATGTTACAAACTATGTGTCAAACTTAATATACCCTTAGGATAGGGTATAAAGATGCGCACTCAAATAAAAAACATACAGAAAAGCTACAATCCGTCTGGAACGGATCGTATGATACCCTATCCTCCTCTCTATAAAGTGGGCATGGCCAAATTGCATATTGTACTCAAATATAGCTATAATGTCGAACGTTTGAGGATGTTACATGTAAAATTTTATCAAAATAGGTTTTTTGATGATAACGCCCCCAAAAAGTGGGCGTGGCCAAAACTTTTGTATGGGTGGATTGTAGGGAATCTGAATGCCTAAATATTTGGTCTTAACAAAATTTTTCGGTTTCATATAATTTAGTGAAGTTATAAAAAAGTAGGCGTGGCAGTGGGCGGATGTAAAAAAATTTTACACTTGTACTGTATCTTTTTCGTGGAAGCCCAGATATGAAATTTCAGCGTCCTAGTTAAAAATTTAAGGCCCATAAATGGGTTTTGTGATGAAAACGCCCCCAAAAAGTGGGCGTGGCCAAAACTTTTGTATGGGTGGATTGTAGGGAATCTGAATGCCTAAATATTTGGTCTTAACAAAATTTTTCGGTTTCATATAATTTAGTGAAGTTATAAAAAAGTAGGCGTGGCAGTGGGCGGATGTAAAAAAATATTACAGTTGTACTGTATCTTTTTCTTGGAAGCCCAGATATGAAATTTCATCGTCCTAGTTAAAAATTTAAGGCCCAAAAATCGGTTTTGTGAAGAAAACGCCCCCAAAAAGTGGGCGTGGCCAAAACTTTTGTATGGGTGGATTGTATTGAATCTGAATGCCTAAATATTTGGTCTTAACAAAATTTTTCGGTTTCATATAATTTAGTGAAGTTATAAAAAAAGTAGGCGTGACAGTGGGCGGATGTAAAAAAATTTTACACTTGTACTGTATCTTTTTCGTGGAAGCCCAGATATGAAATTTCAGCGTCCTAGTTAAAAATTTAAGGCCCATAAATGGGTTTTGTGATGAAAACGCCCCCAAAAAGTGGGCGTGGCCAAAACTTTTGTATGGGTGGATTGTAGGGAATCTGAATGCCTAAATATTTGGTCTTAACAAAATTTTTCGGTTTCATATAATTTAGTGAAGTTATGAAAAAGTGGGCGTGGCAGTGGGCGGATTTCAAAAATGTTTACACTTGTACTGTATCTTTTTCTCAGAAGCCCAGATATCAAATTTCATCGTCCTAGCTCAAAATTTAAGGCCCAAAAAGCGGTGACATACGGACGGACGGACGGACGGACGGACGGACGGACGGACGGTCATCGCTCAATCGATTTCGCTATTGATGCTGATCACGAATATATATACTTTATAGGGTCTATCTCGATTATTTCTCTATGTTACAAACTATGTGTCAAACTTAATATACCCTTAGGATAGGGTATAAAAACACCAGACACTTCCCTGAAAGGAACCACTACACCACAGCACAGATTTTATTTTTATCGGGCCCCACATTGGGCGCCAATTTGTTGCCAATATTCCCGATTTAAGGGATTAATTACACGCGCGCTATCTAAGAATGGGATTTAATCTAATTCCCTTGGAATTATAAAAAGGAAAAAAGTAAAAAAAAACTGGAGGTAAACACAAACACGGCCGCGCACGAGAAATGTAAAGTGTCGAATGAGGGAGAAAGGGAATATCGCAACAACAGCGAATGCGAATTCGCCGGCTTCCGACCGCTCAGCAGGGTTGGGTTCGGGATGTATTGGGGAATGTTCCTTGGGGTCGGAACACAAGGGCGCCAGGTAATCTTTTGCAAAAAGAGGTAAAATTACCAAAACCTTTGAAATAAAAAGACGTGGTGTTTGTGAAAAGAAATTGGTTTGTATATTTTGGTATATATATACGATGGTGGAATGAACAATGGAGGCCGCAATTTAAAAGGAAAAAGAAAACGAAACTCCCAAATCAAAAGGATTGGGGTAAAAGTGAAACAGATTGAAGAAAATGGGCACGGAGGGTAGCTCGCGATTCCCACACGATACAGAATTTAGAAAAAAAGAAAAAAGGGGTCGCGAACAGTTTTAAACACCGGAATGAAATCTTCGGTGACTCAGAAAGAAACGGACGATGGCTCGAAATTATATATGTAACAAATATTCTACACGACTTTCAAAACTATAACAACTCTAATATTGGAAAGAACACTCTACTTATCTGGTCCTTTCACTAGGGGTTGGGGAACCTTCCTGCTCCTATCTATCTTCCTGGTTGGGGGGAGGTTGGATGTTCTCCGCCACAGTCACTCAATGTATCCTGGTCTCGTCTTCTGTTTTCATCCTCGTGTTTTTGGTATTCGTGTTCTGGTCTCGGGTTTTCGTATGTTTATTGTTGTTTTTTTTTTCCTGGATCCCTCCTGGATCGTCGTTCTCTTCTCTAGCTTCTTATTTTATTTTATTTTTTTGCTTCACAGCAACTCTCGAATTTATCTCTCTTGTAAAAAAAGAACCTCTCATAGGTCTTAATCTCAAACTAAAAAAAGGCGACGTGTCGAGACATGTTCGACTTTTCATACATCGGTATGTTCGTATGTCCATACACTCGTACGCATTCACGCACTCACACATTCTCACACTCACTCTCAAGACGAATTCAGCCGTCTCCAATGATCTCAGATTTTGAGAAATAGTTCCTGACGCCCGTCTCTCTGGCGGGGAACTGTATGGTGGTATTGGTGGTGGCTGAGTTCGCCTCGTTCTCTCCGCTGCAGTTGATTTAGCTGCCAGAGCAAAGGGAGTCACATCCAGAGCTCTGACAGCTTCCTCTCTCACGGTTTCAAGATTTCACTCTCTCTCGTAGTTCTGTTCGTTTTGAGTGACTGCTTGGGTTCACATTCACCCTCCTGACCAGGGCTAATTATAAAACTATATGGAGACTAGACATTAACCCAAAGTGAAAGGATAAGTTTAACGCGAAAACTACCTATCGAGTAAACCATCGTGCAGACATTAAGGGACAAAAAGGGTACCCAGGGAATCGGGAGCTATCCTTTACAAAAAAGGTTTTGGTCCCTTTTTGGGATATGTGGAATATAAAAAGATGAGGATGTGTCTCCAGGCGGTTTGCCTGGCTCTTCCTGCTTCAGACCGTCCGTCTGGCCCTTGGGTACCTGCTTAGTCATCCCCTTCGAGCATATGGGAAACCGATGGTTAATTTCCTCCAGCTTCGAGAGTTTAGTGTATATCATCTGAAGAGTGCATTGACCCTCGCTGTCATTGTTGCGAGTGGAATCTTCATCAGATAAGAGCGTGGGGTTTGCAGTACTTTGAAGAGCATTGGCACTAGATGATGCAAGTGCACTGTTAAGTTGCGGCTTGGTTACCACCGGCACTGGCTGATGAAGAGAGCGACGTCTTAGCACTGCACATTTGTCACCACGAAAGGGTTTCGCACTGGATTTCAAATAATCAGCATCTTCATCGGAAATATTAACACATGTATTGTGAAAAAAATTTTTGCAATCGCTGCAGTTTATTTTCGCAGAACAACTACGCTCATTTTTTTGTAAGCATGCAGAACAATTCAAGTTGTACAAAGTAAAGTTAATAGATTGGTTCTTAATGATGCGCACCCCACGGTAATCAAGAGAGAACTGATGCGCCTGCCGGGTAACTGTTCTGTTCTCTCTGTACATTCTACTTGGATTTGTGTTTGTTTAAGCAATTGGAAATATATGTACATATGTATATGTTGGTAAAAGTTCATTATATGTATAGGGCGACAAGGACAACAAAAATGAGATAGACATTGCTCTTTATTATTATTGCAGCAGCCCTTCGTGTTTACTTCTGTTGGTGCACATCATAAACTTAATTTTCAAATAATACGATATAATCAATTTATCATTTACTTTTATGAAATAGAAAGTTTAACTACTTTATCTACACATTTTTTAATGTTAAATGTAACGTAAAGTAAATCTTAATGTAATACAACGCATATTTCTGTCTTAATTGCTGATCAATGTCAAATGTTACAATTGACAAATTCGCACTCTTAATCAAGATCTCAAAGTGTGAAAGTGTGGTAAAAATTATAAAAGCAATAAATGCTAAAAGTTAAATTCTAAAATTATAGTTTGGATTTATTCTTATTTTTCATTCCATTTCATGGTCCTTCGAGTCCTTAATCGATTAATTAGTTAATTAATCAGTGTGTAAACATAAAAATATAAAAAATTGAAATATTTCATATATTAAAATCAAAACAGAACATACAAGTGAACAAGTGCCAAACGGTTTCCCGCGAAACCTAAATTGTTTTTTAGTTTAATAAAGTCATTTTTGCGAGTTCTTAGAAGCGAGATTCAGGACACTGGAAGCAGTAGGTCAACAATTAGATGCAAGACCCAACAAGGTCACTAGAGTGTCAATGGCAAAAACCAATACTTTTCTTGCCAAGCAATCAAGCAAGGGTCAGTTTAGCTGCAAGTTGTGCAATAAAGGTGCGCATTCTTTGCGAACGTGCAACCGCTTCTTAAAGCTGGACATCGCTTCACGCAGAAGGGCAGTCAAAAACATTGGCGTATGCGAAAATTGTCTAGCATACAGCCACGCCACACAACAATGTCCCAGTAGGATTAGATGGTAGTTCTGCCAGTAGCTTCACCATTCCCTGTTGCATATCAACCCCCCTACACATATAGATAGATAGGTTCAAACACACATAACACACAACACTACACAACAGCACCTAATTCTTTTACCACCACCAACCCACACACAAACAACCCCACACAAAAGGGGTGAGCAAATAGTTGACAACATTGCAACCACCGCAAGAGGAAGAAACCGCGTCGTCATTGCAGGCGATTTTAATGCGTGGGCGGTAGAATGGGGTTCACGTACCACAAACGCCAGAGGAAGAACACTCCTGGAGGCATTTGCATCGTTGGACATAGTTCTCGTGAATTCCGGGAGCGAGCTGACTTTCAGCAAAAACGGAAGAGGGTCAATAATAGACATTACTTTTATGAGCACGTGTTTGGCAAGGAATGCTGCGTGGAAAGTATGCACTATGTATACGCACAGTGACCACCAGGCCATCAAGTTCCAGCTACGACCCAGCCCCATTGAAAATAGAAGAGAGCAGAGAAGGCAGCCGCGGAAAAGAGGATGGAAACCACATACTCTGGACGTCGAAGTACTTCAGCTGATGATGGAAGATGTATCCCTTAGTGGACCAGCCGCCGACAAGGCGAAGCAGCTCAGAAGAGGATTGACACGCGCCTGTGACGCATCTATGCAAAAGAAAACAACAAGCGCGCGGCGACCTCCAGTATACTGGTGGAACGACGAAATCGCCAGACTGCGCGCAGAGTGCCACAGGTCGCGCAGATTGTACCAGCGGTCCAGAGAACACAGCAGCCATGGAGAACTACATGAGAGATTCATAACTAAAACTGCAATACGACGGGAGCGTTAACAATACCCCTCGTCACCGCTGAAGAAGTCCTGCAAGTCTGCGCAAAAATCAAGGACCAAAAGGCGCCTGGTGTTGATGGAATCCCTAACATTGCCTTAAAAGCAGCAATCAATTGGCGCCCACACATCTTCGCAGATATGTATAACACTTGCCTAAAAGAAGGAGTATTCCCCGACCAGTGGAAAAAACAAAGACTGGTCCTCCTGCCAAAAGGTAGTAAACTACCACAGAATCCCTCATCGTATAGGCCTCTATGCATGCTGGACACAATGGGCAAAATACTGGAACGCGTCATAAGTGACAGGTTGGAGAGTGCAATCGATGAGGCAGGAGGCCTTGCAGCTCACCAGTACGGTTTCCGTAAGACACGGTCTACGATCGACGCTATCGACGAAGTCGTGAATACCGCGTCAAAAGCCATAGAAGGAAGACGATGGAAGGGCGGGAGCAAACAGTACTGCGCAATCATCACGCTGGATGTAAAGAACGCCTTCAACACCGCAAACTGGAGAAACATCTTGCGAGCACTTACCGCCAAGAGAGTACCAGAATACCTGCAGAGGATAATGACGGACTATTTTAGAAATAGAATACTGCTTTACGACACCGACGATGGAACGAGGCAGTATAACGTCACAGGCGGCGTTCCCCAAGGCTCCGTATTAGGTCCGCTACTGTGGAACTTAATGTATGATGGCGTCCTCAGACTTCGAACCCCGAGGTCTTCGAAAATAATTGGTTTCGCCGATGATATAGCGATCGTTGTAGTAAACAAACACCTTGAGGAGTTGGAGCATGACTGCAATGAAGCTATTGGGATGGTCCAGGACTGGCTAGTACGCATGGGCCTACAACTTGCAGAAGAAAAGACTGAAGTAGTGCTCATCAGCAGCAGGCGAGTCATGGAGACTATAAGGGTAACCGTGGGCGATCACGTCATAGCTTCCAAACCAGAGCTGAAATACCTTGGCATTACCTTAGATGCAAGGTTAACCTATAAGCAGCATCTGCAGTATGCAGCTGAAAAGGCAGCAAAGGCAACGGCTGCCCTATCAAGGATAATGCCGAATATCGGGGGACCAAAACATAAGAAGCGATTACTCTTAGCAAGAGTTGCCTCATCAATAATGCTCTACGGTTCCCAGATATGGGCTAGTGCCGTGAAAACAAAAGCATACAGAAAGAAGACTGAGGCAGTCTACAGAAGCAACGCGCTGAGAGTATGCAGCGCCTTCCGAACAACTTCCTACGACGCGGCATGTGTAGTGGCTGGCATGGTACCAATAGACCTTCTTGCAAAAGAAGCGCAACAGAAATACCGTGCCAGCAGGACAACGGCAACAGCAACGATTAGAAGCAATACTGAAGGACAAGGACCAAGGACAAGTCTGGAAGAATGGCAGGAGAGATGGTGTCACTCTGACAAAGGCAGGTGGACGCAGAGATTGATACCCAATATAGACGCCTGGATTAATAGGAAGCATGGGGAGCTGAACTTCTACCTCACCCAGATGCTTACGGGCCATGGATGCTTCAGAGCCTACCTGCATAGATTTGGACACGAAGACAACCCCTATTGTCCAACGTGCACGGGAGTAGTGGAGGATGCGGAACACATCATGTTCCACTGCCCACGTTACTACGTAGAACGGCACCTGCTGGTAAACCAATTGGGCGAGGACTTAACCCCAGACAACTTCACCAGACAGATGACGAGCAGCGAAGAGGCTTGGGACGCAGTTAACGACACTGTGACTACAATAATGAAAGAGCAGCGAAGGCAGGAGCAGCAACGAAACGCAGCGCAGCAGGCTGCTAACCTGTATGAGCCGAGCACATAAGGCTGAAGTCCCCCCTCGCGATGAAATGCTTGACGGCAGTGCCGCGAGGACCAGGGGTAGAAGGGGAGGTGGGTTTAGTGGGTGGAAATCCCACACTGTTACTGAGTACGGGCTCAGTTTCGTCTTTAAAAGATTCCCACCTTCCTACGGAAAGGTAGTTACATAATCACCATTTTACCAAGCTCTTAATAGCCGACGCTCACATACGAACCTTACATGGAGGAATACAACAAACCATGATGTATTTGCGGAACGAGTATTGGATCCTGAAATTTAAAACCTGTGTTAAAGGATTCATTAACAAGTGCACCACATGTTTTCGGTACAGAGGAAAAACGTCACATCAACTAATGGGCAACCCACCAGCTCCAAGGGTCCGCGTATCTCAGCCATTTACCCACTCCGGTGTAGACTACGCAGGACCAATCGACGTGAAGGCTTGGAAAGGTAAAGGCACCAAAACATATAAATCTTACTACGCCATATTTGTTTGCCTGGCTACCAAGGCCATACATATTGAGCTGGTAAGTGATTTAACCACGCAAGCTTTCATTGCAGCATTACGACAATTTACTGCCAGAAGAGGACTCTGTTCGCATATGTTCAGCGACAATGGGACGACCTTCGTCGGAGCCAACAATGTGTTGAAGAAGTCGCTCGAAGATGCCAAATTCAATTGGAAGGATGTTGCGGAAATGATCTCAAAGGATGGTATGCAATGGCATTTTATTCCTCCTGCTTCCCCACACTTCGGTGGACTTTGGGAAGCTGGAGTGAAATCGATAAAATACCACCTCAAAAGGATTATCGGCGTCGAGGCATTCACATTCGAGGAACTCACCACGTTTCTGCATCAGGTGGAAGCATGTCTAAATTCGAGGCCTCTTTGTCCAATGACCAACAATCCTCATGATTTCGCAGCACACTCTCCCGGGCACTTCCTCATCGGACGAGCTCTCAACGCCATCCCTCAAGCTGACTTATCCGACATCCAAGTAGGACATCTACAACGATGGCAGCGGATACAAGAAATGCAACAATTATTCTGGAAGCAGTGGTCATCTGCATATCTATCCCGACTTCAACAAAGGTCGAAATGGTTGAAGGTAGAGCATCAGCCCAAGATCGGAGACCTAGTCTTGATAAAAGACAACCATTTACCACCAGCAAAGTGGAACTTAGCACGCATCGTCGATACGCATCCAGGGACAGATGATTTAATTCGGGTAGTCACCCTTAAAATACCGAATGGAGAAGTAAAACGGCCTATTACGAAGATTTGTTTACTTCCTATCAACGACACCTATGAAAACAGCGCAATTATTTAATTTAAAAAAAAAAAAAAACTTAATTCATCACTAAGTAACCAAAATCAAAAAGCCGACGGTAACGCAAATAAACAAAACTCACCTCCTTAATCAAAACAAAAATATAAATATTGAAATTATTTTAATTCAACACGTACATAAACATTAAAACTTCTAAAACTTTTAATAATATTTCATTTATTTTATAAATTTAATTACAATGAAATCTTTAATTGAATTTATTTACAAATCACATGAAGCATAATAAACACATTTAATCAACTTACATATCTACATAAATATATCATGCATTCATATTCATTTACACACAACACAATCCACAATTCAACACTCGCATGGTATACCCTACACTACTCGCATGATACACTTCGCACAAAACATCTACAGTTCAATTATATCATTGCACACAAATTTAATCTCTACGCAACACACCGTAATAATATTTTTACACACCCTACTCAACCAGCTACACACAGAGTTGAACATATGTACGTAGCTGTTTTTACCACACGCACCACAAATCAGTTTGTAAACAAACCGTCGCGAATCGAAATGCATTAAACACACACACACACATATACGCGTCGCCGTTTCTCTTTTTTTATGCACTTTTTTTTTCTTACATAAAAAAAAAAACACAACTAATGCACTTTTAAGTTCTTTTTTTTCTCCAGGTAATTGTTCTTCCACTTTACCTAAGATGGAACACTACACATCACAAAATATACTTCGTACGGACAGTTTGTGTACGAATTACACAAACCACACGATATAAACAAAAGAAACTTGAACGGGCACGCAACTCCTTTCACGAAATGCTGCTACGCATATGCAACAACAACACCATCCGAAAAACCACCCCAGAAGACACCAAAACAAAACCAACCGCATAATATGCACCATATGAATAATATATTATATTTTTTATTCTAATAACACTCACCTGAATTGTTTGCATACTCCTCACTAATAAAATTTACTTTCGTTTGTAAAAATAATAATTAGCACACTACAAAAATACCCGGCACAGCACAACACAACACAGCAATGGGAATTACAATGCCAACAACAACCATCGTCATCGTAAACATAACGGCCGACCAAGAAGAAAAGATAAGACGTCCATGTAAAAGTTTTCTGATTTATGAAGTCAACGAATTGCTGAACTTAAAGTCCGCATCACATTCTGAACTTCGTTCACCGTCGGGGAGAATGTTGGTGCACATCATAAACTTAATTTTCAAATAATACAATATAATCAATTTATCATTTACTTTTATTAAATAGAAAGTTTAACTACTTTATCTACACATTTTTTAATGTTAAATGTAACGTAAAGTAAATCTTAATGTAATGCAACGCATATTTCTGTCTTAATTGTTAATCAATGTCAAATGTTACAATTGACAAATTCGCGCTCTTAATCAAGATCTCAAAGTGTGAAAGTGTGGTAAAAATTATAAAAGCAATAAATGCTAAAAGTTTAATTCTAAAATTATAGTTTGGATTTATTCTTATTTTTCATTCCATTTCAACTTCTAACACTCTTGAAAGATTTTACACGACTGATGCGCCTGTCGGTCAGTTGTTCTGTTCTCTGCGTACATTCTACTTGGATTTGTGTTAGTTAATCCAATGGGAGATATATATATGTATATGTAGGTAAAAGCTCTTCATATGTAATCGGGTGGCAATGACAACATAAATGAGAAAGATATTGCTCTTTATTATTATTGCAGCAGCCCTTCGTCTTGCTTCATGTTTACTTGTAACTCTCTTGCAAAATATAACACGACTGATGCGCATGTCAGCTAGTTGTTCTGTTCTCTGTGTACATTCTACTTGGATTTGTGTTTGTTTAAGCAATTGGAAATATATGTACATATGTATATTTGGGTAAAAGTTCATCATATGTATAGGGTGACAAGGACAACAAAAATGAAATAGACATTGCTCTTCATTATTATTGCAGCAGACTTTCGTCTTGCCTCCTGTTTACTTGTAACACTCTTTCAACATTTTACACGACTGATGCGCCTGCCTGTCAGTTGTTCTGTTCTCTGTGTATATTCTACTTGGATTTGTGTTTGTTTAAGCAATTGGAAATATATGTACATATGTATATGTTGGTAAAAGTTCATCATATGTACAGGAGTGACAATCACAACAAAAAACATACAGAAAAGCTACAATCCGTCTGGAACGGATCGTATGATACCCTATCCTCCTCTCTATAAACTGGTCATGGCCAAATTGCATATTGTACTCAAATATAGCTATAATGTCGAACGTTTGAGGATGTTACATGTAAAATTTTATCAAAATAGGTTTTTTGATGATAACGCCCCCAAAAAGTGGGCGTGGCCAAAACTTTTGTATGGGTGGATTGTGGGGAATCTGAATGCCTAAATATCTGGTTTTAACAAAATTTTTCGGTTTCATATAATTTAGTGAAGTTATAAAAAAGTAGGCGTGGCAGTGGGCGGATGTAAAAAAATTTTACACTTGTACTGTATCTTTTTCTTGGAAGCCCAGATATGAAATTTTAGCGTCCTAGTTAAAAATTTAAGGCCCCCAAATCGGTTTTGTGATGAAAACGCCCCCAAAAAGTGGGCGTGGCCAAAACTATTGTATGGGTGGATTATAGGGAATCTGAATGCCTAAATATTTGGTCTTAACAAAATTTTTCGGTTTCATATAATTTAGTGAAGTTATAAAAAAGTAGGCGTGGCAGTGGGCGGATTTCAAAAATTTTTACACTTGTACTGTATCTTTTTCTCAGAAGCCCAGATATCAAATTTCATCGTCCTAGCTCAAAATTTAAGGCCCAAAAAGCGGTGACATACGGACGGACGGACGGACGGACGGACGGTCATCGCTCAATCGATTTCGCTATTGATGCTGATCACGAATATATATACTTTATAGGGTCTATCTCGATTATTTCTCTATGTTACAAACTATGTGTCAAACTTAATATACCCTTAGGATAGGGTATAAAAACATACAGAAAAGCTACAATCCGTCTGGAACGGATCGTATGATACCCTATCCTCCTCTCTATAAAGTGGTCATGGCCAAATTGCATATTGTACTCAAATATAGCTATAATGTCGAACGTTTGAGGATGTTACATGTAAAATTTTATCAAAATAGGTTTTTTGATGATAACGCCCCCAAAAAGTGGGCGTGGCCAAAACTTTTGTATGGGTGGATTGTGGGGAATCTGAATGCCTAAATATCTGGTTTTAACAAAATTTTTCGGTTTCATATAATTTAGTGAAGTTATAAAAAAGTAGGCGTGGCAGTGGGCGGATGTAAAAAAATTTTACACTTGTACTGTATCTTTTTCTTGGAAGCCCAGATATGAAATTTCAGCGTCCTAGTTAAAAATTTAAGGCCCCCAAATCGGTTTTGTGATGAAAACGCCCCCAAAAAGTGGGCGTGGCCAAAACTATTGTATGGGTGGATTATAGGGAATCTGAATGCCTAAATATTTGGTCTTAACAAAATTTTTCGGTTTCATATAATTTAGTGAAGTTATAAAAAAGTAGGCGTGGCAGTGGGCGGATTTCAAAAATTTTTACACTTGTACTGTATCTTTTTCTCAGAAGCCCAGATATCAAATTTCATCGTCCTAGCTCAAAATTTAAGGCCCAAAAAGCGGTAACATACGGACGGACGGACGGACGGACGGTCATCGCTCAATCGATTTCGCTATTGATGCTGATCACGAATATATATACTTTATAGGGTCTATCTCGATTATTTCTCTATGTTACAAACTATGTGTCAAACTTAATATACCCTTAGGATAGGGTATAATGAGATAGACATTGCTCTTTATTATTATGGCAGCAGACCTTCGTCTTGCTACATGTTTACTTGTTTACATTCTACTTGGATTTGTGTTTGTTTAAGCTATTGGAAATATATGTACATATGTTAATGTTGGTAAAAGCTCTTCATATGTAATCGAGTGGCAATGACAATATAAATGAGAAAGACATTGCTCTTTGTTATTATTGCAGCAGCAGGAGTTGGAGATATGTATATGTATGTATATGGAGGTAAAATTTAATTGCCCTATAAACTGATTAAGATAGGTATGGCTGCTGAGAAAGACAGTGGTATGAGAGAAGCACGTGACGAAGGGAATGAAAAGTCCATAGGTAAACCCCATATAACATGTAAGTAAAATCAGGACAGTTTTCTATTGAGAGACTACGATTATACAGAAAGCGTACTTGGAAACTTGGTAAAAAAAAGAATTAGAAATTTGGAGAGTCGTGAATATAAATATAGTTACATGAAAGTAAAATCAGGACAGTTCAATTTTATATATTGTTACATAGAGCATTGCCTGCTCAGTTGTAATCAGAATTTGGATCAGATATGCTGTAAAGAAACATGTCGGAGATATTGGCAAAATCTATAGTAAAACACGTAAAGCACATGATTTCGATTAATGTTTTTGCTACACCCCGGTACACCGATAATCTGTTGACTGTTGACATCGAAGACAATTCGATTGTCGCATTCAACATTTTTGGATGATTTCGACTATAACATGATGTTGGGGGATAATCATTTCGTTGTATACGCCAAGGCCCATTTCCTTATAACAAAAAATGGGATAATGAATGTCTTGTGCATGTAAATATACATAGTCGCCTTGTTGTTCTCGAAAAGGTTACCTTCTTAGAAGAAAGCAACAGACCCTTGGAGTTAGCAGTGAAGCCTTTGCAGATGAATTATTTCACCACCTCAACATAGTAACTGTTAAAATTTCTTGTCTTGACAGTTATGTATACATTATTTTAAATAAATAAAGTGAAGTTAAAAACCAAAGCTCAAGCCGTTAGCAATTCTATTACTTTACTTCTCCAACAGCGCAGAACTATCCCAAGGATTTTTCTGCACCCAACCACCTTTAAGTTCGTAACTATCCCAAGTATTGTTACTTCGGACTACACATAAATGTCTGAGTCAAACATTGGTCCTTCGAGCCGGATCCTGCCCCTAGAGGATCTTATCAAAATACACCACCGCAAGCTCCACAGCCGAGTTATAAAGAAACCGCTACGCCAGTAATCACGATCATCAGGATGACCGAACCTTCAGCAGAAATTGTCCACAAGTTGAATTTCGGGAACATAGAGCGCCTTTCAAAAAGGATTCAAAGGATAGGTACAATCTTTAATACTTCGAGCTACGTCTGGATTAACTAAAGATGGCCAGGAGCAGCTGCGAAGAGTTACACCCAACGGTTCACAACCTCAAGCTCCATAACAAAACGTTAGAGGGCGATTATGATGACTGCGTACACTAAAACGGAGGAAATCGCGATGAGACTCCAAACATGTTTTAAGAGAGTCATCGATGAATACCAGGCTCAGCAACGGCCTCCGGCGCCGATACAAAATATCCAGACACCCCAAGCGCCATTAAACGAATAAGTCCTGCGTTTTGAATGGGTGAAACTACCTGAGTTTGAAGGAGATTACCTGAAATGGACCACGTTCTACCAGATGTTCAAAAAGTTGGTGCATGAAAACACCCAGATACAGGATATTCAAAAAATGCAGTACTTAATCACTTCCACTGGAGGCGAAGCACGACGCCTAATCGGGAATCTTGGAGTGACCGGAATTAATTATCAGAAAGCATGGAAATTGTTATTCGATCGATACAACAACAAGAGAATACTTCTGTCGACACACCTGCAAGCATTCCTCAACATATCGTTATCCAAATATGAATCAGCCAATAACTACAAGAAACTGTTGGATACAACAAACGAGACACTCATTGGAATCTCAGCACTTGATGTGGATACAAGTTCTTGGGATCCAATGATAGAATATATATCGCCTCACAAAAATTAGATCTTGAAGCACGAAAGGAATGGGAACGTTCTTGGGGAACAAAAACGGACTTGCCGTCCTGGAAGGAATTTTCCGAGTTTCTTTCTAAAAGGCTTAGGTCTCTAGAAGCCATATCCCACGAGGCTCCACGGTAGCTTTATAAGACAAGGTTGGTCGCTCAACCAGAAAAATTAAGTGTACGCAACTACAACGGGCCAACATACATACACACCGAGAACTGGTAAAAGGCCACAATTTATGTTTCAATTGCCTAGGCTCCAAAGAGTTTCTGAGTGGAAAAGCAGAGCAACGTGCAAAATGTATTCCAAGAAGCACCACACTCTGCTTCACGAAACCGTAAACGAACGCCAGATGGAGATGAGAGAAGCCAACAACAACACGAAGAGCTTCAACGGTCAAGTCGTCAGTACAAAAAGAGATATCCTTTTGGTAGCAGCCAACATCAACGTTAAAAATGCCTGCGGACAATACATACAATTACGGGCATTAATAGACCAAGGGTCACAAAATTCTTTCATTTCAGAAAGGTGCACCCAGTTGCTAGGGCTTAAGCGTGAATCAACAAACGTTACAATCAAGGGTATAGGAAATTCCACCAAACGAAGTGGAGGACAGATCCAGTTGGCCATCAAGGAGAAATGGTCTAAGAAAGAAATATACACCACAGCTCTAATTCTCGGTCAAATTGCTCACTGTCTATCATCAACTAACATCAACTCCCATGTAAAGGTAACAGTCAAGACATCTGAACTGGCTGATCCAGAGTTTCGCACTCGAGCAAAAATCGACGTGTTACTAGGAGCGGACGTCTATGGCGAAATTTTAATGGACGGGATAAACCATGGCACCCCAACCGGCGAGAAAACCAAACTTAGTGGATTTTATCAGGCCCCATAGCAAGAGGGACAACAACCACATCAACCAGCATGATCACAACAGCTGAATTGGATCAACATCTTAGCAGATTCTGGGAACAAGAAGATGTGGAAAGAAAGAAATTTCTATCTAAAGAACAAGAAATGGCCGAAAGCCAATACATAAAGAATGTAAAGAGACGTAAGGATGGAAGGTACCAAGTCAGGTTGCCGTGAAAGGAAGACCCTCGGCTCTAATGAAAACAACAACCAAGGTACGAGTAGTCTTTAATGTCTCTGCTAAAACATCTTCTGGAAACTCGCTCAACGACCTCTTGATTTTAGGACCGACAGTTCAGAATACACTAGCAACCTTGCTGCTACGATGGAGGATGTATCCTGTCGTCATCACAGCCGACATCGAAAAGATGTATCGATAGGTAACAGTGGGAAATGAGGACACGGATTTCGAACAAATCCTATGGCGCCCAAAGAATGAAGATATTATTCGACGATATCGATTAAAAACACTGACGTTTGGAACAGCAAACACTCCGTTCCAGGCAATTCGTACGCTAATACAACTTGCGATGGAGGACGGCGATAATTTCCCTCCGCGGCGAACCACCTCATCAATAATTTCTATGTAGACGATCTTCTGACAGGAGTGGATACAATAGAAGACGCTAAAAAGTTGTACTTCGAACTTTTAGAACTGTTGGACAAGGGAGGCTTCAATCTCCGCAAATGGAACAGCAACTACAAAGAAGTTCTAAAGGACATACCAGACAGTCATATGGGACTAATTCACATCTTCGACCAAGAAGAAGAAGAAGAAGACTCTACGAAAGCATTCGGACTCCAGTGGCTCCCTCGGGACGATCAATTCGTTTTTAGCTCAAGTAAGTTTGGACCCGACGAGGGAGAAATAACAAAACGCAGTATCGTTTCATTCGTTGCAAGACTCTTCGATCCACTGGGGTGGCTGCAACCTATTGTAATTCGCAATAAAATATTTCTACAGAAGCTGTGGCTAAAGAAACTCACTTGGGATGAGGAACTTCCCACGAAGTTGAAACAGGAATGGATGGACTATGCAGCGGAAATTAAGGATGTCAAACATATAAGATTACCACGATGGTTAGGGACAACCGAAAGGGATACATATAAGTTACATGGATTTTGTGATGCATACCAGCACGCCATGGCGGCAGTTGTGTACATGGTCATACGGACACCAGGAAGATCACCAACTCCAAAGCTACTAAGCTCGAAACGGGTAGCGCAAGTAGCCGCTCAAACCATCCCACGATTGGAACTGACAAGCGCTGCTCTATTAGTGAAATTGATAGATCAGATAAAAACAGCCCTCAAAACCCCGGCCAAAAGTCAAACGTGCTTTTGGACCGATGCAATAATCGTTCTTGCTTGGCTTGATGATCATCTAGCCCGATGGAACACATATGTAGCCAGCAGACTAAGCCAAATTCACGAGAAGAGCAACATCACCCAGTGGCACTATATATCAACACATGATAATCCCGCGGATTGTGCGACCCGAGGACTTTCTCCACAAGCTCTCCATCAGCCCATGAATACCCAAAACAATCACGCACCATGGGTACAGACGAAGAAAGAAAAACCATGGCTCATCTCACTATAGCTACCGACGACGAGTCAATTAGTACGAGTGGTCGCTTATTGTTTGAGAATGCAAACACAAAATTTCTGATGACTAAGGAACTACAACGTGCAAGGATCATTTGCATCAAATTGTCACAGGAAAGGTCTTTTCCACAAGAAATACGATCACTCTTAGCGGGAAAACGAATGGACAGCAAATCAAGGGCATCCCCTTAATGCCCATATTTGGATACTGATGGGGTTCTCAGGGTTGGCGGAAGGCTGCAAAAGGCAGACTTAAGCTACGCAGAAAAACATCCTGTGATACTAAGCAACGAATGTTCATTAGCGAAACTAATAGTGCGCCATGTTCACCTAAGACCCCTCAACGGGTCGCAACAGCTAACATTCAGCACCCTACCGAAGGAATTTTGGATATTAAATGCGCAAAGATTGACGTCAACATGCATTCATAAGTGCAGCACGTGCTTTAAACTGAATGCCAAGACAAGTAAACAACTGATGGGAAGTCTTCCTGCCCAAAGTGTGACAATGAACCGCCTGTTCTGGTCCATCGGATTAGGCTTCGCACACCCAATCAAAATCAAATGGACCAACGGACGAGGAGCAAAAACTGCAAAATCTTATATAGCCGTCTTCATATGCTTAGCAACCAAGGCAATGCATCTGGAATTAGTGAGCGACTTAACCTCAGCAGCCTGCATCACTGCCATCAAGCGTTTTGAGTCTCGGCGAGGCAGATGCAAGGTGATCTACAGCGATTGTGGCACGAATTTCGTAGGAGCACACAAGGAACTCCAACAAGCATTGGAAGAGATGGCATACGGAACGTAAGCCTGGATAGGGGACGACAACATTACTTGGCACCACATACCTCCCAGTAGTCCGCATTTTGGAGGTCTCTGGGAGGCAGGAGTAAAATCAACGAAAGGGCTTTTGGTAAGGACTCTTGGAGAAAGTGTCTTAAATATTGAAGAAATGTACACTGTACTAGCGCAGACCGAGGCTTGTCTGAATAGCCGACCCTTAGCCCCAATCAGCAACGACGTAAATGATGCCCAACCACTCACACCAGGACAGTTTCTTATCGGAAGCTCCATGTTCGCAGTACCAGATGCGGCTCCACACAACTTAACGCTGATCAAAAGATGGCAACTGATACAGAAACCCGCGAACGAATTTTGGAACAGATAGAAGGAAGAATATTTAACGAGGCTTCAAGAAAGACCGAAGTGGTTAGGAACAAAGAGAAACCTTCAACCTGGGCAGCTAATTCTTGTCAAGCAAGAAACCACACCACAAACTAAACGGCCACTGGCTCGCATTTTGGACGTACACCCGGGAGAAGATGAACGGAAATATCACCAAACGTCCCGTGGTATACTTAGCTATGCCTCCAGCCAATAGAAGAAGCGGACGTGGAATTGACGAAAGTAGCCCACAAACGCAAAGATCAACCTACGGACACTGAGGTAGAGAGCAGGGGTAGATCAGTTGATCTCTCTTACTCGTCGTGATAAAACATGATAAGATTTGCCGTGATAAGACATTCATTGTTAGACGTTAAGTCACACACTATTGCTTAAGTATGAATCTCGTTTGCTCTAAATACCTTAATCCTTTAACTGGCGATTGTTATATATCGTGCGGATTGTGTGGTTTACCAACTCACTGCAAATGTACAGACTTATCCGCAGAATATATGAAATTCATTTGTGATGCAAAAATTTCCAAGTTGATGAGTGCATAAGGAATATTATTGATCACTTTCGCAGGTCATCGTCATACCCAAATATTGCAAGCAAAAATAACGAAAAAGTTATAAAAAAGAAAAGAAAAAATTCAGAAGTCGTTGTTGTTGCATCCAGTGCTAATAACTTGAATGATGGTGTTGTCGTGGGAGTTACAATCACGGATATTTCTAATGAAGTTGTTGTTGCTTGTCATGATGCTGTGGACGTCGCTGCTGACACTGCGGTTGCTGCTCTTGGTAATGAGAACGCTGTTAGTAATTTGAAAGCTTTTGATAATGATGTTGGTATTGCGATTGCTTCTGTCTCTCATGTGACTATGAAAGCAGATACAACTATTGCGACTGGCGCTTCTGCTTCTTTTGCTGATGTTGTCGTTGTTGGCGATACTCTTTCGGTTCCTGCCATCGCCTCTGCTAAGGTGTTGAATGCAGTTAACAAACATACAGAAAAGCTACAATCCGTCTGGAACGGATCGTATGATACCCTGTCCTCCTTTCTATAAAGTGGGTTTGGCCAAATTGCATTTTGTATTCAAATATGTCTATAACGTCGAACACTTGAAGATGTTACATATAAAATTCCATAAAAATCGGTTTTCTGATCAAAACGCCCACAAAAGGTGGGCGTGACCAAAATTTTTGTATGGGTGAATTGTAGGGAATCTAAATGCCTAAATATTTAGTCTTAACAAAATTTTTCGGTTTCATATAATTTAGTGAAGTTATGAAAAAGTGGGCGGATTTCAAAAATTTTTACACTTGTACTGTATCTTTTTCTCAGAAGCCCAGATATGAAATTTCATCGTCCTAGCTCAAAACTTAAGGCCCAAAAAGCGGTGACATACGGACGGATAGAAGGATGGACGGACGGGCGGACGGACGGACATGGCTAAATCGTCTTCGCTATTGATGCTGATCACGAATATATATACTTTATAAGGTCTATCTCGATTATTTCTCTATGTTACAAACTATGTGTAAAACTTAATATACCCTTAGGATATGGTATAATAAAACTATAATAGGTTCTAAGCTCCAATGTAATGATCTTAAAATAGCGAAGGAACTAAAATGGTTCCATATTGGAAGTTTTCGCAACTCTACCGCTACGGATGATATCATCAACTACATATTGACTAATATTGAATTCCATCCAGGTGAAATTCAATGTTATAAGCTTCTTAAGCATCAGGAATCGGATCGTAGACTGAGGTTCGTTAATTTTAATTTTTTGGCCTAGTGGAGTAAAGATGCGTCCTTTTGTATTCAAGCTAAAAAACTTGGAAGGTTAGAGGGATCTCTGATACCCTCAAGTTCTTTTCGTCAATCAATTCGCCAAATTAATCAGCCTATACTACGTCATGATTGGCATTCACACGAAAATCTCTGAGCTGTTTCACAACTCAAGTCATCTTGATTACGATGTAATCATTAGCGTCGAATCTTGGTTATGACATATCTTCGTCTGAACCTGACATATCTCCCTCTGAACTTTTTGATTCCCGGCATTTAGTCGTTTATCGACGAGACAGATGTAACACTATCTCCGAACGTGGAACGAGGAATCCTGATTGCCATCAGTACAAAGCTATGCTGTAATTAAGTTGCCTTGCCAAACTTGGATGTGGAGCAATTATGTATTTTCATTAATTTATTTTCAACATATAATGTTTGTTTATTTTTTATTATAAGCTCTCACCAAGAAGTATTTTTGAAGTATATGAAAAACAGTTTTTAAATATAGAAGCAATTTATAACACTTGTTCTGTATCTTGTTGTTACAAAAAAAAAACAACGAACAATAATTGTAATTGAGCCAGCTGTCTCTGCTGCCAACAAATTCAGTCTGTCCGTCCATCGCTTTAGATTTTCCTCCATGCCTCTGATTCGTTTGCTTTAGTTGACCCAGTGCGAACCGTTCCACTTAATTGCCCCATGTATCCAGTAAGCCTTCGGCAACAAGGCATGTATGGCGATGAATGGAGTGGACTTAATATGTATGGAATTTATTAAATACATATGTTTTTTATACCCTATCCTAAGGGTATATTAAGTTTAATACATACA
This sequence comes from Xylota sylvarum, assembly GCA_905220385.1. Lineage (NCBI taxonomy): Eukaryota > Metazoa > Arthropoda > Insecta > Diptera > Syrphidae > Xylota > Xylota sylvarum. Next base: position 453,690 of record CAJMZQ010000056.1, on the reverse strand, counting down.
GTCGACTCCCTCTAAGTCGAATTTTCACGGGATATCAAAATTAGTTCGAGTTAGAGGGATTTTTGGAAAAATTCGAGTTACATTGATTAATATTTTTTTTTGTTTAAAAACCTTTATTTTGTTCAAAAATATATATATATATATATATATATATACATAAGTTTTAAATATATAAAATTAGTTAAAGAAACTTTAACTTTAAAATTTTAAATTGAGTCATTACAGTTGGAGTATGCACCTGTTTAAAAAACGAATCTATCTTAAAAAGGCAGGCAGGCTACGATACCGTCATCGACTTGAACATAATCCTTCCAACTCACGCCTTCAACATTGTAATTAGATTCTGCAAGCCTGTTCCAGATTACCTCGATTTCATTAGTATCCTCGTTTAAACATCTAAGTAAGTTAAGTGGAATATTATTTGGTCTCGTTAAGGACGATTCGCCAGGTCTTCGTCCATTCGCATACTTTGTTTAGAGTCCGTTGTAGTTTACCCGTTGATGCTTCGACTGACTCGTCCGTTGCGAGGATAGTCGTATCATCTGCGAATGTTGCTACGACGGTCCCTTCATCTTTTGGCAAAACTCTTGTGTAGAGCAGGAACAGCATTGGACCGAGTACGCTTCCTTGCGGAACGCCGGCATGGATTTCCTTGAATTGTGAGTATTCGGTCCCGTGTCTAACACGAAAGAGCCTGTTTTCAAGGTAAGATCCCAGTATTCTAACACAATTTTTTCGGTAGAATTAGCCTAAGCTTATACCTTAGACCTTCGTGCCATACCTTATCAAAGGCTTGCGATACGTCGAGGAAAGCGCTAGAACATATCTTTTTCGCTTCTAGAGCTTCTTCAATTTCATTCGTTATACGATACACCTGATCGATTGTGGAATGTTTGACCCGAAAGCCGAACTGATGATCCGGGATCAAGTGTCTTTCTTCAATTACTGGTTGTAATCGTTTAATCAAAAGTTTCTCGAAGACCTTAGATGTTATCGGCAGAAGCGAAATGGGTATATATGATTTCTTATCGTTTGCACATTTCCCCGGTTTCTGAACCATAATGACTTCGGCGACTTTCCATTGCCTTGGAACATATAAAAGTCTCAAAGAAGCGTTTATAATGTAGAGCAGCTTAACTAACGCCTTTGTTGGTAGCTCCTTCAAAATTTCGCCAGTGATTAAATCATATCCTGGAGCCTTGTTATTTTTCAACCTTCCTATTGTCATTCGAAGTTCGGACAAGGATACGGTTTTTACTTTAAAGTTGTCGGGTGCCGTGTTAACATTCGGGTCTTCGATCAATGGTTGTCCATCGAACGGCTTGAACGTTTCTTCTAAATGCTCGGCAAATAATTCCGCTTTCTCCTTGTCTTCTTTTGCCCATTCGCCGTTAACTTTTCTTATTGGTGGCGAGTGCATTACAGATTTCCTTACGGACTTCAAAGCTTTCCATAGTGAATAGTTTGAGCTCTTTTCAGCAGACAAGCCCTCGAGGTAAGTAGAAGTCTCGCGATTTCTTAAATCATGCAGCACATTTTTCAATTTGTTGCAAAGATAGTTCAGATAAGTTTTATCTGGGGGCACGCGGGATTGTTGCCATCTCTTGCGCGCTCTCCACTTTTCTCGTATGAGGTCTTCAATTTCGGGTTGGAATTGAACTTTATTGTTCCGTGTTACTGTCTTCCGGAAAGGAGTGTTTTTTTCACGCTGCACTCTGAATGGCTTCCACAAGTTTGTCAATTTCGTCTTCTATTTCGATCGGTGTCTTTAGCGGCACATTTAAAGCAACATTTTCCGTGCAGTCTTTTCTAAAGGCGTCCCAGTTAGTTTTGTTACTAGTTAACCTGGGCGGTCCTTCTTTCGTATCTAGATTTCCACCTATTTTTAAAGTGACTGCTGAGTGATCTGAGCATAGATCATAGCATTCTTCGACTCCCGTCAGATCTTTAGCTAGCCCTTTTGCGATAAAGAAGTCGACGAGGTCAGGGATTTTATTTTTGTCAGTTGGCCAATATGTTGGCTTTCCCGTCGAAAAAAATTTCACACCACGCTTCATGCTGACTTTGTACAATAGCCTGCCTTTCGTTGAATTACATCTTGAACCCCAGAAGGTGTGTTTCGCGTTAAAGTCACCACCGATGATAAAATTAGGCCCGAGTGATTCAAAGAGGCGAACGAGGTCGTCGTCTACTAGCCTATATCCCGGAGGAAAGTAACTAGATCCAATGTGGTAGTCTAAGTGGTTTATTTTTACGGAGACTGAACTTATTTGCATAGAGTCGAGTTCTATTTTCATGTCTTCGGAGTGCTTGATGCAGTCTTTGATGTAAAGAGAAGATCCGCCTCTCGCATTTTCCGAAGGATGATGTGCGTGATAATCACTGTATCCTTTTATTTTGGGTCCAGGTCCCTTTTTTAGGTGGGTTTCTGATATCAGGCATATATCAATACTGTTTTTCCGTAGAAATACTTCTAGTTCGTCGATTTTGTTCAGAAGGCCGTTTGCGTTCCATGTTAGTATCTTGAGCAACTGTTTCATATTCATGTTTTGTCATTTGGTCGAGCTTGCTCAATTTGTCAAATATGACTTGATTAATCTTGGTTTGCTCATCAAGTTTTTCCAATATCACGGATAATAGTTGACATACCGGATCTATTGTGGCTGATCTTGAATTGGGTTCGTGTGATGCGACTTGCGCGTACGATCTCGCGCTAACCAGTGGCGGTTTTTCCATTGTACTTTGACCAGCACCACTTTCTTTGGCAATTTTTATATTGTCCTTTATCGGTCTTGTCTTTTTGACTGGCTTAACAATCTTAGGCTTATCGGTTTTGGGATACTTTAGGCTAGTATTCGGGTGTACCGGTTTCCTGAGAGTATCGCGTCTTTTTTGAAGTCCTTTGGCGACTTCACAACCTCGATAATTCGCTGGGTGGTTTCTGTTGCAATTGGCGCAAACCGCTGGGACCTGTTTATTTTCTTTGCACTCTCCCGAGAGATGTGTACCAGCACATTTTACGCACCGTGGTTCTTTCTGGCAGTATGCCTAACCGTGTGGTTAGAACCTTGGCATCGTTTGCACTGAGGTATCGTTCTCTTGCCTTTACGCATGGGGTCGATTTTAACCCTTATATTCAAGATCGCTTTGATTTTGAAAATGTCGTCCACATTTTCGGTTTTATCAAAGGTAAGCATAAAGAGTGGGAGACCTCGTTTGACTACGGTATCTTTGTCCCCTTCTGTAAGTTGCTTTTCCTTCTTAAGAATATTCACGGCGTCAAGAATTTTGAGCCCTTTGGTTTGCACGTCTTCGATAATGTCTTCTTTTGAGCATGTCGGGTGGAGTCCCCTAACAAAAACTCTCAGCGGTTTTTCATACTTGTTTTCATATGTGTACCATTGGATATTCTCCGTGTTTAATTTTTGAGACAGTGCTCGGTAGGAATCGGCGTCATCTACATTGATTTTCCACTCGTTGTTTCGGCGTGAGGTTATATTATGCTTTGTCCTCAGCGTATTTACAAGAAGATTACGAAGTTTTCCGTAGTCCGCTATCCCGACGACATTTATTGCGGGTGGTGGGCGAGGTTTCGCTTGGTTTTTTGCCTGCTTTGATATAGCGGGGTTATCATTCATTTGTGAGACTTCGGGTGAAGTAACGGCCTTACGCTTTTTGCTAGGCCTTTTTTTAGAGCACGGATTGGTTTCGCGGGCAATTTCTTCCTAGTCCGTAAAATATTGAATTGCTGGACGGTTTGGCGTTGTCTCGGAATCTTTCGGTTCACGAAAGTTCTTGAGTGTCTCGTTTTTTTTTCGCAGAGAAACAACTTCCTTTTTCAGCTCTTGGACGAGTCGCTCCATTTCATCGATTTTAGCACGTAGCTCGTTTTCTCTTTAACGTAGCATTTCGTTATCACTGAGTCCTGATTAACCGGCGGACTTCTTTTCCCGGAGACATTCGATCTAGGTGGTGGAGATCGACATATTTTTGTCCTTTTTTCAAAGGGATTTTTGTGCAATAAAAGTCTCTCCCCAAAATCCATAGAGCCTACCTCCGAAGAGGGTGGATTTTCCAGCATAGCTGGGCTGCCACCTGGGGTAGTTAATCTGTTTCTTTTTTCCATTGCAGGTTTTGTATACTCTATGCACTCGGTATACGGAGATTGGATTGTAGTCGCCTCTTACGACAGGCATGCCTATTTCGGGTATATTCTAGCCCCTACCCGAAGGGGGAAGATTGAGGTGAATGTCAAAATATGGCGAAAAAATTCGAGTTAGAGGGAAATTCGACTTAGAGGAAGTTCGTCTTAGAGAGAGTCGACTGTAGTTTGTAACATAGAGAAATAATCGAGATAGACCCTATAAAGTATATATATTCGTGATCAGCATCAATAGCGACCGTCCGTATGTCACCGCTTTTTGGGCCTAAAATTTTGAGCTAGGCCGATGAAATTTCATATCTGGGCTTCTGAGAAAAGGATACAGTACAAGTGTAAACATTTTTTAAATCCGCCCACTGCCACGCCCACTTTCATAACTTCATTAAATTATATGAAACCGAAAAATTTTATTAAGACCAAATATTGAAGCATTCAGACTCCCTACAGTCCATTCACACTCACCCACGTTTTCATTCAAAAACCCGATTTTGATAAAATTTTACATGTAACATCCTGAGTACGAAATGCAATTTGGCCACGCCCACTTTATAGAGGGGAGGATAGGGTATCAGACGATCCGTTCCAGACGGATTGTAGCTTTTCTGTATGTTTGTTTTTAAATTTGTGTACAATATTGAATTATATATGTATGTTTTTACATGAAATAATGTTAAACATGAAATAAATATATAAAGTTTGTTTTTTTTTAGATATAGGTAAATGTATACATAGATATACATATATACATACATATGTATATATATTTCATCGTCCTAGCTCATAATTTAAGGCCCAAAAAGCGGTGACATACGGACGGACAGAAGGACGGACGGACGGGCGGACGGACGGACATGGCTAAATCGTCTTCACTATTGATGCTGATCACGAATATATATACTTTATAAGGTCTATCTCGATTATTTCTCTATGTTACAAACTATATGTCAAACTTAATATACCCTTAGGATAGGGTATAATAAAACTATAATAGGTTCCAAGCTCCAATGTAATGATCTTAAAATAGCGAAGGAACTAAAATGGTTCCATATTGGAAGTTTTCGCAACTCTACCGCTACGGATGATATCATCAACTACATATTGACTAATATTGAATTCCATCCAGGTGAAATTCAATGTTATAAGCTTCTTAAGCACCAGGAATCGGATCGTAGACTGAGGTTCGTTAATTTTAATTTTTTGGCCTAGTGGAGTAAAGATGCGTCCCTTTATATTCATTCACACGAAAATCTCTGAGCTGTTTCACAACTCAAGTCATCTTGATTACGATGTAATCATTAGCGTCGAATCTTGGTTATGACATATCTTCGTCTGAACCTGACATATCTCCCTCTGAACTTTTTGATTCCCGGCATTTAGTCGTTTATCGACGAGACAGATGTAACACTATCTCCGAACGTGGAACGAGGAATCCTGATTGCCATCAGTACAAAGCTATGCTGTAAGGAAGTTGCCTTGCCAAACTTGGATGTGGAGCAATTATGTATTTTCATTAATTTATTTTCAACATATAATGTTTGTTTATTTTTTATTATAAGCTCTCACCAAGAAGTATTTTTGAAGTGTATGAAAAACAGTTTTTAAATATAGAAGCAATTTATAACACTTGTTCTGTATCTTGTTGTTACAAAAAAAAAAAAAAAACGAACAATAATTGTAATTGAGACGGCTGTCTCTACTGCCAACAAATTCAGTCTGTCCGTCCATCGCTTTAGATTTTCCTCCATGCCTCTGATTCGTTTGCTTTAGTTGACCCAGTGCGAACCGTTCCACTTAATTGCCCCATGTATCCAGTAAGCCTTCGGCAACAAGGCATGTATGGCGATGAATGGAGTGGACTTAATATGTATGGAATTTATTAAATACATATGTTTTTTATACCCTATCCTAAGGGTATATTAAGTTTAATACATACAGTCGACTCCCTCTAAGTCGAATTTTCACGGGATATCAAAATTAGTTCGAGTTAGAGGGATTTTTGGAAAAATTCGAGTTACATTGATTAATATTTTTTTTTGTTTAAAAACCTTTATTTTGTTCAAAAATATATATATATATATATATATATATACATAAGTTTTAAATATATAAAATTAGTTAAAGAAACTTTAACTTTAAAATTTTAAATTGAGTCATTACAGTTGGAGTATGCACCTGTTTAAAAAACGAATCTATCTTAAAAAGGCAGGCAGGCTACGATACCGTCATCGACTTGAACATAATCCTTCCAACTCACGCCTTCAACATTGTAATTAGATTCTGCAAGCCTGTTCCAGATTACCTCGATTTCATTAGTATCCTCGTTTAAACATCTAAGTAAGTTAAGTGGAATATTATCTTCATCGTGCCATGTCTCGGGCTTAAATCCGGCCTTTTGAAAACAATTCTTAATTGTCAACAGTCGAGCAGTGATACCTTATAGTCCTTTTTTTTGGTTTCCCAAGTCTTTAAGATTTTCCCAAATACACGGCGCTTATACTGCACTTTCAAATTTTGTATAATACCTAAGTCCATCGACTGAACTATTGAGGTCATATTAGGAGGGAAATACTCAAGCTTTAGGAAGTTTAATTTAGCCTTTACTTGCGTTGGGTGAGCTGGGCAATTATCGATTATGAACAATACCTTGCACTTTGATAAAAACAAAGAAGTCCTTCAAAAGTTAAGTTTTTTGTTAAAAAAATGTTCTTGTCCAACCTAACGTACCTATAGCACAGCCTGAAAGCAATACAGTTTAAATAAAGTTAACAAAATTCCTGAATAATACCATTGTATATAAATCTAATAGTATTATCACTTGACGAAATTTTTTCTTAGTTACCTTGCTAGACAGAGGGCGCAAAGCAAAGTGGTTTCTCTTACACACTGAATGAGAGTTTTGAGCGAACAAATGGATAAACGAGAGAACAAAAGGAAAAACGGCAAGGAATATAAAAACAAAACTGACTCTCTTCTTAATCATGTACACACATCCAAATATGTACATGTTCGTGTGGTTTAATACCATCGTGATGGACGAGACGGGAGGATTATGTTTTCCTTTCGTGTTTTGTTATACCCTATCCTAAGGGTATATTAAGTTTGACACATAGTTTGTAACATAGAGAAATAATCGAAATAGACCATATAAAGTATATATATTCGTGATCAGCATCAATAGCGAAATCGATTGGGCGATGACCGTCCGTCCGTCCGTCCGTCCGTCCGTCCGTCCGTCCGTCCGTCCGTATGTCACCGCTTTTTGGGCCTTAAATTTTGAGCTAGGACGATGAAATTTCATATCTGGGCTTCTGTCGGTAGGCTTAATGCAGAATGCCAGCGATAGATTGTACCTATCGTTGGCATACTAAATCCTGTATTTAGCATATGAGAATAGAGAGATGGAGATTTGTAAAAAAATTTCAAGCACATGTCTTTCTCTTCGTTGTTCCAATGTGCATTTTGTTTGTGGAATAGTTGCATATTCACAAAAGTTTTTACATCTGGTTGTTTATGTTCTAATTGAATCTCCACTTTTTTTCCAAATTGTATTCCTTATTTTGTTTTAACCTTTTTGGTGTATCAAACAAGGATCGAGGTATAGCTTTAATGCTGTTTGTTTCCAATTTTTTGTGATTTGTTTGTCGATGGGGAGAGGGAAACTGCGAAGGAGAAACGTCAACATCATTTTCATGTAGGGGTAAGCCATAGTCCCTTATATATGTAATTCCGTCAGTACTTTTATTTACTGTTAATGGAGGCGAATCATTTTGAACCTCTTTTACTGCAGTTGAAACTTCTAAAATAGTTCTTTTTTTTCCAACTGTGCTTGCCCCAGAATTCATAATTCTAAAGCACGTATCGTCAATTACAACGTCACTGCATTTGCACACCGTTATGCATGATTTGGGAACTGCATTTTTAGTGAGGCATTTTCGAGTTGCCTTTATTATTACATCTTTGAAGTAAAAATGTTCTTCGCAAAAAAGGGCATTTTTTTTTAAAGTTGTTTTCTGAGAATGCTTTAACCAAATTTCTCTTCGCTGGTCATTCGGAATGTGAAAAAATGACAAAGAAAACGATTTCTTAACGTTATTGCAATCTGTGTATGAACATCGGGTAGCCATACTTATAAAACCTTTGCTTATTTATTTACATATAAAATTTAAAAGGAACATATATGTATATAATGTACCTACATATGTATGTGTGTATATATGTACATACATATGTGTATAAAAATAAAAAATATACTCCATGTGTACAATACACATGCAAATACCAAAATAAAGTAAATCGATAAATTATACTTATCGACAAAAGCACAGCAAATAAGCACAACCAATCTTTAAACACAATCTTCAAACAATTTAATCTTCAAACGATTTAATCTTGCACCGCAAGATTATTATTTTGATTTTATGTTGGGCAATGGCAAAGAATTATTTTTTATACCCTATCCTAAGGGTATATTAAGTTTGACACATAGTTTGTAACATAGAGAAATAATCGAGATAGACCCTATAAAGTATATATATTCGTGATCAGCATCAATAGCGAAATCGATTGAGCGATGACCGTCCGTCCGTCCGTCCGTCCGTATGTCACCGCTTTTTGGGCCTTAAATTTTGAGCTAGGATGATGAAATTTCATATCTGGGCTTCTGAGAAAAAGATACAGTACAAGTGTAAAAATTTTTGAAATCCGCCCACTGCCACGCCCACTTTTTCATAACTTCACTAAATTATATGAAACCGAAAAATTTTGTTAAGACCAAATATTTAGGCATTCAGATTCCCTACAATCCACCCATACAAAAGTTTTGGCCACGCCCACTTTTTGGGGGCGTTTTCATCACAAAACCCATTTATGGGCCTTAAATTTTTAACTAGGACGCTGAAATTTCATATCTGGGCTTCCAAGAAAAAGATACAGTACAAGTGTTAAAATTTTTTACATCCGCCCACTGCCACGCCTACTTTTTTATAACTTCACTAAATTATATGAAACCGAAAAATTTTGTTAAGACCAAATATTTAGGCATTCAGATTCCCTACAATCCACCCATACAAAAGTTTTGGCCACGCCCACTTTTTGGGGGCGTTATCATCAAAAAACCTATTTTGATAAAATTTTATATGTAACATCCTCAAACGTTCGACATTATAGCTATATTTGAGTACAATATGCAATTTGGCCATGCTTTTTCCATGCTTTTGGCTATGTTTTCTCTTTGTTCTCTTTCTTCTCTTCTTACTTGATATCTGCGACTGTAAGAGCAAATGGATAGTTGGGAGCGAATGAGAAAAAAGTTGCTTTGCTTGTTAGAGGCGCTAGTGTCGATATCCTCAAGTGATACTACTACTAGATTTATATACAATGATAATACGCACGTCCGCAAATGTTTACAATTGGAATCTCACTGGTAGACGTCTGTATGTTACTCTTTTTAAAGTAGACTTCCAAAACACACACTAAATGGCAAAAAACATCTGCGATACTTAACTGTTTTCAAATTAAAAGCAGATTGTTTGGAGCCCAACCAACAACACAAGGAATAAGCAGCGCATATGTTCATACAGGGACGCACGGTTGTGTGCGCGATGCGACTGAGAGAGTCAGAGGATGCGAGTGTCTGTGCTTGATGTTATACAGGTTGCGAGAGGACATTTTTTGTTTTTCTTTTTTCCGTAAAAAAAAATTCGACTTAGAGGGATTGAAATTAGAACAAGAGTCGAAAGAATGTGTTCGAGTTAGAGGTATTTCGACTTAGAGGGAGTTCGAGGATGGTTGTTTGTATGGAAAATTGAGGTGAATGTCAAAATATGGCGAAAAAATTCGAGTTAGAGGGAAATTAGAGGAAGTTCGTCTTAGAGAGAGTCGACTGTAGTTTGTAACATAGAGAAATAATCGAGATAGACCCTATAAAGTATATATATTCGTGATCAGCATCAATAGCGAAATCGATTGAGTGATGGCCGTCCGTCCGTCCGTCCGTATGTCACCGCTTTTTGGGCCTTAAATTTTGAGCTAGGCCGATGAAATTTCATATCTGGGCTTCTGAGAAAAAGATACAGTACAAGTGTAAACATTTTTTTAAATCCGCCCACTGCCACGCCCACTTTCATAACTTCATTAAATGAAATGAAACCGAAAAATTTTGTTAAGACCAAATATTGAGACATTCAGACTCCCTACAATCCACTCACACAAAAGTTTTGGCCACGCTCACTTTTTGGGAATGAAAACATTCAAAAACCCGATTTTGATAAAATTTAACATGTAACATCCTCAAACGTTCGAGGTTTGAGTACGAAATGCAATTTGGCCACGCCCACTTTATAGAGGGGAGGATAGGGTATCAGACGATCCGTTCCAGACGGATTGTGGCTTTTCTGTATGTTTGTTTTTAAATTTGTGTACAATATTGAATTATATATGTATGTTTTTATATTTTACATTACATAATGTTAAACATGAAATAAATATATAAAGTTTTTTTTTTTTTTAGATATAGTTAAATGTATACATAGATGTATGTATATATACATATGTATATTCTTTTGATATTTCTTTGTATTGCATTTATACACTTATACTATACTTATTTAAATCTAATTATTCGTTATGAACAGATTATGGTGGTATTTCGGATAGGTTTGCTGGGATGTCAAGGATTTCCGTTGGCAACAGGTCTTCGAATGATACATGGTTCGGGTAGAATCGTAGATCTCGTTTGTTGTAATAGACTTCTTCAGTCATTGCTTTGCAAAATTGGTTAATCGTTAGAATTCCGCTATCGGATAGTTTGAGGGTTTGTGGCGTGTTGCCGCATAGGACTTTTACATGTGAATGTTTTGGTATGACATAAAGCCATGGATTTTTGTTTACTAGGTTAAACTAGATTTCGTGATTTAGTTGGAATATCTTGCAAGATTTTGGGTTTGTATTGCCTGACATTAATTGAATAATACAGTTATTGGTATTGTGATTATGAATCACGAAGTTTTGTTGGCATAGAAAGTGGTTTTGTTCGAATTCTGAGCACTTGCTGAGGTCTTTTGTGTTCCCTTCTGCCTGGGAAACAAAAAGATGATTTTTAGGGAAACGCGTCATAAATGATTGGTTTTTGGGGTAAAAAGTGTGATTTTGAAATTTTGATGTATTATGCCTGTCAGTGATGGGAATTTAGTTGGTTAGTGTAGAAAGTGTCGGTGAGGGGGTGGATGATAGTTGATGTGCAATTAGGAAGTGGGAGTGAAAATGGATTTTGTATCTGAGTGTGTGTGTGTGTGTGCGGATGATGTTGAATGGATGAGATCTTATCTGTGGGATGAGTAATTCGTGATCGTTGTTATCTGGGGTGAGTGCGAGAGATTGTAATATGATAGTGTTGATTAGTGTGTGTGTGACGTGGCATGGATATTTGTTTACGTTATTTTAATGGTTTTTTAATTGTTTTTGGATATAGATGGTGCATTGGATTGTGTGATCATGTTGTTGGAGTTTTTGTTTGGTTGAGAGAATGATGCGAATTTTGGAGGATGAGTGTGAGGGGAATGGAAAGGGTTTTTTGTTATCGGGGAGGGGTTGGCTGTGTGTGATGACGATAGATGGTTTGTATTTTGCTAATTGGGTGTGCTGGCGTGTTGTGTCATGAATTTTTTGTCAGCGTCATAATGATCTGTATTATTTGTTGGATATTGCTGGAGCATTGGAGTGTGTGGGATATTGTGTAAGTATATGAATGAGTAATTTCGACGGATGGGTGAGGGAATATGGGATAAGGGGAGCTGTTTTTGGATGTTATCGTGAGTAATGCATGATCTACCGATCGTTGAAATCAAACAGCATCAGGTGGTGTTACTACTTAGATGGGAACCGTGTGTGTTGTTAGCATTATTTAATTAAGAAAGACGAAAAGGGGGCTCTTTCTAATAATAATATATATTCATATATATATACCTATGTAAATATATACATATGTATAATTCCTGACCTTGCTATGGGAGTTGGAAATGCGAAAAGGGTGATGAATGCGGAAGGAAAATAGTTTGTATGTGTATGAATTATTGGCATCGGTGACGATAGATGGCTCCCGTGACCAAATCTGTGTGTGTAAACTTGTGCAAAGGCATTGCATATAATGGATTATCACAAGTCAGGGTAATGTTGATTTGACAAGAGTGGATCAGGGATAAGAAATTTGTATGTATGAAAAGAAATTAATTGTACATTCAATACATTAAGTAAACATTCATAAGTACTTACATTAAGTAATACTTTATGAGAACAGTCGGAGTAACATATGTACATATGTACATACGAAATATTTATAATGCATTAAATATGGGAATGAAACCAAATCTAGAACTTAACCAGCAATAAAGTGTCTTTGATGAAGGTACTGCAGATTAAGGGATGTACCTATGTACATACATACATATAAGGCTTGTCAAGAAGCATCTGAAACATGATTGTAATTTATTAATTATGAATTGACGAGCAAGTCAATCAGCCCTAAGTTATGCAATGAACTCGAAAGATCCTCAGATCTTAGAAATGCTACTATATGTCAGAAAAAATATAAAATTTAACAAAAGACACGCTCATCTGTTAAATTTGGGAATTAATTCATCTATCAATCTAGGATATATCCAGCATTCAAGTCTCTTTAAGAAGGTACTGCAAATGAAGGGATGTATAAGGCTTGTCAATCAACGAGCAAGTCAATCCGTCCTAAATTATGCAACGAACTTGAGAGATCCGCAGATCTTAGAAATGCTACTAGGCGTGTACATACGTCAGAAAATATAGAACTTAACGAAATACACACTCATCTGGCGCTATGCAATAGAATCAATCTAAATGTCTCGTCAACTCCATTTTATGCTGTGTATCCTTTCATAAAGGCATGGAATATAATGGTTTATCACAAGTCAGGGTCAGGGTAATGTTGATTTGATAAGAGTGGGTCAGGAATAGGAAATATGAAAAATAAAAATAAAAAAATTGTATGAATGTGTATCATACATATGTACATTTATACATCGAGTAATACTTTATGAGAACAGTCGGTGATATACACGAGATTTCTAAATTCTATTAAATATGGGAAAGAATCCAAATTTGGAAGATGCCCTGCATTCATGTGTCTTTAAGAACCTTCTTGGATAGAGGGATGTATAAGGCTTGTCAAGGAATATCTGAAATATGATTGTAATTAATTAATTACAAAGCGACGAACAAGTCAATCCGTCCTAAATTATGCAATGAACTTCAGAGATCCTCAAATCTTACAGATGCTACTGTCTACGTCAGAAAATATAGAACTTAACAAAATACAAGCTCATCTGGCGCCACTGAATAGCGTCAATCCAACCGTCTCGTCAGCTCTGTTTTATACAGTAAAATATTACAATAAAAGCATAGCATACAGGAACTTCTGAAGCATGGAGAATACATACATACATATATAAAATCAAAGAACAAGTGCCATGCTTCATATAGTGTCACAAATGGATGCAAATCCTATGTCTTTATGGTGAATAAACAAAAATCTTTTTTCTCTGAAAAAATATTATTAAGTAGTTAAAATGTTGACGATCAATAAGTGAATTGTTACAGATCAGATCCCAATATCCCAGATCAACGAGCAATTACTCCCATCCTGTGCATGATAAGAAACGAGCAGCTTTCGATGGATAGAAAAGGTCAACTTATACAAAAATCTCTTGAGCCATCCATTGATTGACCTAAGCACATTTCACGATACTGAAGCCAGGCAACTGTTGGAAAATGAGTTTCCAGATCATCAGCAGAGATCAATTTAACATATTGATCAATTTCCTACGAAGAAGCAATGAAGAAAAATTCCTACAAAGCTTACATAGAAATTCTTTGCTGCGTCAGAAAAAAGATTTAAACCTTCTGGAAAATTAAAATTAAATAAAAAACCATTTTGATTTTAAATTTTTTTTTTATTTTTATAGAAGTTTGCCTATAATATTTATTTCTTTTGGTATAGTAGGGATTTCAAACTGTCCACTAACTCCTAGATGCTCCAGTATTTTCATCATATGGAATAGCGTTTTCAGCTGGTTAGTTTTAAGGTCTCTCCTATATTCGTGCAGAAGTTTTGTCGCCTCCGCAACAAATTCTAGGTAGTCCCAGCAAGCCTTCTCGAACTCCTCGATGAAATTAGTTATGATTTGTTGAATCATACTGGTGCTGCTATGAATAACATAAATTCATAAGTCTTATTTATACTGAAATTTTTCTCGCTCATTGATCGTGCTTTATGTAAAAAATCCATACACATGTCCTATCTCATATGGAGAAATACAAAGGAGAACAAAGGATAATTCACTGCCCTCTGACTTGGATAAATACACACACACACAGAGATCGATCATTAACTTTCCTTTCGATATTTAATTTCGTTCGGACAGTGGTCCCCGTAATCAAAAATGCTTCTCTAGCAGATATGTGCACTCCATTAAAAAATCTATATGTATACATTGTCTCAAGACAAAGAGGAACAACGGAGAAATCATATCCATTGACTTATCAATAATCGAGTCTTGCATAAACACAGAGACTAATTTCGTGGTCCCAATAATCAAAAATGCTTCTCTAGCAGATACATACATATGCGGACTCCATCAAAAAATCTATCCGTATACATTGTCCCATATGGAGAAAAACAAAAGGAGAATTTATGTCCTCTGCTTTAGCAATAATCGACACTTTTTTATAAACAGAGACATTGAGAGAGGTTTCAACGATCATATTTTTGAGGGTAATTAAAATTTCAATCCCTGGTGACACGCATTGATCAAGCAAAGAATCTATCCGTATATTTTGTCTCATGACAAAGAGGAACAACGGAGAAATTAATTATCTTGCATAAACACAGAGACCAATTTCATGGTCCCAATAATCAAAAATGCTTCTCTAACAGAAATAAGTGAACTCCATCAAAAAATGTATCCATATACAATGTCTCATATGGAGAAAAACAAACATATTTGATCACGCTCTAATCAATGATGATCTATTCGTATACATTGTCTCATATGGATATGAGGCGTAAACAAACATTTTCTTGTCTGATTTGATTGTGCAAAGTCCAGTTTTTCATAGAGATACCGATCAATGGAGGGTTCATAGAATGTTAAAGAGAAAAATGCAATTTCTAATGTTGATATGCTGCCTAAGTGAACAGCCAGTGATTGAATGCGAAAACCTTGAAATACAACCAAATTTTCGGAGACCATACTCATAGTGTATTGCTGAATTAAAGACCAATTCTAATTTACGGAAAGTCGATGAGTTAGGATTGCTATATACATATTAGCACAGCGTAATTTTTAATTGGTAGAAACAGAGCTCTCACAAGTTTTAGTTTTATGTTATGCATATTTGAATGCCAAAATAAATCCGCTTAATTACATATGTAGATAATATAAGCTTCGCAGGAGAGTGTAGATACTATTAAGATAAATGCATAGGGTGTTAGCCTCATCTATTGTACATAGGATATAGTCGTACCCATAAGATTTAGAGTTTTCTAAGAAATTTGGATCTACATAGTTGTTAGATATAACTAAAGCTTTTGATTTTGTTTTATTAAGACAGAGCTTATTGCAACGGAGTCTTTAATGAGGCCGATTGTTATATAGAAAAATACAGAGGGAGAATAATAAAGGACTAAAAATAGATCCTTGCGGAACCCCAGAGTGTACTTCCAAAGACTGAGAAATCCATGAGGCTGTACTGACTTGTTGGAATCTGATAGTAAGATAGCTAGAAATCAGGATTACAGAGTTTTGGTTAAAATTTTACAGTTGCTTTAGTTTTTGAGCAAAAGAAAGTAATCCCAATTATCAAAAGCCTTGGAAAAATCTAACAGACACAAAATGGAAATATTATTCTGGTCAAACTGTTGTTTTATGTCATTCATGATTTCAACAGTGGCGATGGTACAACTATGTTTTGACCTGAAATCAGATTGATGAAGAGATAGCATATTATTCAGGTCAATATGTGATTTGATTTTTCATTAGAACTTCCAATACTTTTGAGAGACATGACAAAATGCTTTTTTGTCTGAAGTCATCGGGTCTATTTCTAGTACAGCTTTTCAGCACAGGAACTACCCTAACGTATTTTCAACTGCTTGGAATTGTCAACTCATGATACAAAAATTAATAATATGTGTTAAGGTATAATATGTATATCTACGGTAGAATGAGTTTAAAAATCTCAAATTTATTTCATCAAATTCTGCTGCATTTGATTTGATACTATTTACTGCCTTTAGAACATCATATATAGATATACATATATTGAAAGACTAGACTATTTCATTGATCATTTTGTAGAAATATCTTTGTTATATTATTTATATGGCTAGAAACACAGCTGAGAAAATTATCCGTCAAGAGATTTGGATCTAAATCACATGACATTGAGGCTTTATCAATAACTTTCAATGATCTAAGGTTCTTCCGCAGATCTGAGGAAGATTGATTTAAGCTAAGCTTTGAGGAGTAAAAACCATTTCACCTTAGCATTTTAGATTTCAGTAGTTAGTCTGTTCCTTATCGATCTGTAATTTTGCTCGTTGGTGATAATATACCTTATTTCTATCGGCAATTTGCATCTTAATATTATCAGAAAACCATTGTTCTCTAGCATCCCTTAACCTTTTGGACTTAATTGGTACACACTGTTCAAAGAGCGATTGAATTAAAGTTTGAAAGAAATAAGCCTTGTTATCAACTCTGTAGGCCTCCCAACAGAAATAATTCTGGCTCATTAATGTTGCGGGGATCACGGTATGAAGTATTAAATCATGGTAGGATGGAATACCAAGGAGTCCTATCTGCTTGTACAATTTAACTAAATTCAAATTTGAGGTAAGAATTAGATGAAGAAGGCTTTCAGAACAGTAAGGCTTAAAATGAGTCGTATTTGAAATGTTTATGATGCCTACACCCATAATATACCAATTAGTCCGAAAATTACGAAATAAATTATTGTTTCTCTGAAGATCCATATGAAAATCTCCACGTACTATAATATTTATATATCCAGGGCTATGTATACTAGGGCAATCAAAAATTGTGAGGATTGTAGGTGCAGATAATAGTATATAATAGGCTGGTATATATAGGTATCAGTAATGTATGGATTTAACTAACTGAATATGATATTTGCTTCGCGAAAATTATTATCGCCAGCTTTTTTCGGGTGCGATTATAGATCGTAATCTATCAACGAATTCATTGGGGTTTTCCCAATACAATTAATACTAGAGTACCTATGTCATATTGAATGAATTAATATATGCTTTACCAGTTCTTCTTTTAACGCTCTCTGATAGGGTGAATAATATGTTTATACTTTTGGCCTTTGTTACCTTTAATTTGGAAAGCACTATCATAGTTTCTCATATTCACATTGGTCTTATGTGATATTTTTCGATATTGTTGTAAATCCTCATTAGTGTACCGTGATTTTCTAGGGTTTTTATGTAAAATCAGCTCATAGAGCCCATCTGTTCCACTGAGGATTTTATCGTCAATAACGAAATCATGGTGTTCGTTTATTGAAAATGTTGATATACCTACTTTCGTAGAATTTGATTGCGAATCGAAATGTGGACCATAGATCTTGTCACAATTCTCATTTGATGGTGATGATCGATTAAATCAAGTACTTTGATCGAGACTATCGTTATAGAAATTTGTGGGTGTTCTAAATGAAGGATCTTTATCTCTTGTTGCTGAAGTCGATAACAATGGTTCCAGAGAGGAGTACTCGAAACTCTTCTTAAATTGTTCTTTTTCTTCTGGTGGGCTTTGAAATTGTAATTATCGTTTTACTGTTTCATTTATATCTTTCATTTTATTAGTATTTTGAGTATCCTCATTCTCGACCTTTTTCGAGACTCCTTTTAAAGGTTCAATTATTGGTTTAAAAGTATTTTCAAAGTCTATTTTCTTCATAGTTTTTCCAGTTTGGAGCAACTTATATTTCTTCTTCAAAGCATTTCTAGGTCTTCATTTATATACATATTTATGTGTGCGAATAGGGTAATTCCAAAATAGGACTATTCCGTGAACAGGGCTGTTCCTTCAACAGGGCTGTTCCTTCACTAAGGCTGTTCTCAACAGGGCTGTGCCTTCAATAGGGCTGTTCTCAACAGGGCTGTTCCAAATAAATAAATTCAAATGTTTCCAACAAGTTGAGTTCAATTCTTTGAATTGACTGAATGCCATATCGGAATTTACATATATGATCATTGTATATATGTACATGTGTTTAAGGTTGAGTTCATCTTCCTTAAAATAGCTATATAGTTTGCATTGTCTCTAATCAAATGCTTTGGTATGCATGTATACGACTGACTGAAATACGAACTAGTAGTGCGATTGCACCTTAAATCATAATAATGATAATATATGTAGGATGTCAACATCCCCCTAACAAAGCCGTTGTGACGACACGACGACGATAACTAACACAAAGCAAACAACCGAAGAACGAACAACGAAGCCAAAGCAAAATACACAACTAGTTTTGCGCATCGGACAACAGAACAGACAGACGCAGACAGACAGTAGCAGAAGTCGGTTGAGCCATCCCTATTCGTTTAATTTTAGTGTTTAACGTTCTTTTGTGCCGAACATCTCACTAAGGAGTTCGAGCTACATATAATTGTCGAGTAATTTAAGTAATAAAGTAACAAGTCATTTAATGTTCTCGACTGTGATTGTTTTATAATTCGCGTACATTCGTGCACCCTTTCTGTGGGTTCCTGGGTCATTCTACATTTTTGGGGGCTCAGCCAAGATTCCCCGCCCCAGAAAATTCACCACAGCAACGAATAACGGAATTGCAGCTGCAAACACATCGAGAAATACCCGTTGAGCAGACGACACAGAGGCGCCGTTGTGACGAGGAACAACACAAGTAACAGGATCGATGACTGGAGTAGCGGAGAAGCAACAGTAGTGTCCGAAGAAAGAAGGCCAGATAATATTTTATTGATTGCATTTCTTTAATAATTTATATATTTTTTTTTTTTGATTTTAGTGCTGTGTTTTTTTTTATTTATTTTTTTTTTTTTTTTTTTTTATTTTTTATTTTTTTTTTTTTTTATTTTTTTTTTTTTTTTTTTAAGTGCTGTGTTTATATCTTAACCTAACTTACATCTAAGGACAGCAACAAAAGACAACAGAAGCCGCACTGGTACGTGCCGATTAGTGTGCTGCAGAGAGTCTTCAGATGTTCACACAGTAGATACGTTGGATAGGATCTTATATCTGACATTAAGCAGGGATATACCTCAATAATTCTTACAAGACATATGATCACCTTTTTTTTTTTGATGAAAGGGCATATAAAGCTAGGCATGGTTTCATCCACACATACATAGTTGGCTGATGATTTGGTGCATGCCCCCTACTAAAGTCATGTTTGAAAAGTTCTCATGGTAGACCATCGGAGCCGGCGGTCTTCTTGTTCTTCAGCTTTTTATAGCTGAGCTGACCTCTTCAAAACCGGTAGGGGGATGGATTCTTCAGTGACTGGATGCAGGTTTTCTTCTTGCCCTATCACTTTCTCTACCTGAGGACCATTAAGTTGCAGCTTAAACACATCTACTATTCCCTGTTCTTCGGTGACTAGATTTCTTCCACTGTTTCGAAGAGTCTGTGTTCCGAGCTTGAAGCCAGCTGCCAGTTGCTAGGTTTTTCTATCGCGGGACTCTTCGTTAACCTTGAGCTCGCAGACTGCGTGGGCACTTTTCTTATTCTTTTCTGGCTCGATACTCGTCTCTCTTTGGCCTTGTTTTGCCACCTGTGCTTCAGTGACTAGGTTTCTTTTGCTGTTTCGAAGAGCCCCTGCATTCTGAGCTTGAAGCCATCTCCTGCCTCGATACTCTTCTCTCGCTGCCCTTATTTTACGCTGCAGTGCTTGTATGTGTCACCTTTTTTGTCACCTTTTTAGGGCTCTTTTTGGGATGATGGCTGGTAGCCTATGGTGGTCTCTGTTACCCCTTTTGATGGTGTCGCGATACTAGTTCCACAGATTGTTGACGTTTGTGGATGGTGAATGCTCAGCTCAGGAGTCGTGTTAAGGCTTCTAACCTTGAATTTCTTTTTCTGGACGGTTTGCAGCTTCTTCTAGTTGGATAGTCGAGCTCTGAATTTGGCTTCAACAAGAAAATAGTCAGAGTCGACGCTTGCCCCTCTGAAAGTTTGAACATTCAAAATGTTGGATGCGTGCCTCGCATCTACATTAGGATTGCCGTTCGACCATCTTCAGAACGCCAGACTGCTGTCTTGGAAACCTAGTACTACTTATCACTGTATTACGAGCTGCTGCAAAATTGTTGTCTGTTGTCGTGTCGTGGAGGCCGTGCTTTCTAACTAATTCGTCGAAAATGCTTTCCTTACCGATTTTGGCATTCAAGTCCCCGCGTCATATTAGAGGCCGGCTAGATTTGTCTACCCCTCAGCACTCAAATCAGTTTGCATAGAGGAAAAGTAAATCTACAGAAGGTGCTGTTCACTATCTTGTGAAGAAGATAGAAGGAACTTTTTGTTCCAAGGAAATAGCTCTGTATGCATTCCCTGACATTGATGGCGCATTCGATAAAACTAGCTCCGACTCAATAGGATTAGACCAACCAATGGATACGGACCATGCTCGAATTATTACTTCCTCCTCTGGAAGAGTGTCAGTGTCTTTGACCGTCCCCACGCTGTCCACAGGGAGGGCTGCTTTCTTCCCTTCTGTGTTCACTAGTCATCGACAATCTTCATCTCGATCTATAGAGATCTGGCTACATCGCTATTGGTTATCCGGATGACTTGGCGATTTTTATTAGTTTTAGACACAGCACGACTATTTCTTATGTCTTGCGGGGTACTTTACTACACGTGTTAGAATGGTGCAGCAGAGGAGAACTATTCATCAATCCTTGCAAAACCGTTCTAGCGCCTTTTACAAAATGAAGACTGGTCAATCTAAGACCTATCACCATTAAAGGCACTACTTGAGGTTATAACAGTTAGGCTAAATATCATTGCGTCATCCTTGACAAATGGCTTACCTGGAATTCTTATACTAAGTCCCTCATTGAGTGCACCACTAGGGCCATGTGGACCAATAGACGCCTATATGGCAGAACTTGGGGTCTAAGCCCAAAAATGATGCATTGGATGTATACAATGGTTGTCATCGTTTGGTGGCCGAAAGTTTTTAAACGGACAACGGCAACGAAGCTTCATAGGCTTCAAAGAATTGTCTGTCTGGGTATTACGGGTGCCATCCGTACCTCCCCTACAAATCTTCATAAGGAAGACGGCCGTTAGATGCGCTATTAAGCTGCAACTACACCTGAAAATTCTTGACTCAATTCCCAAAAAGGACATGTTTTGCACTATCCCCGACATCATAGTCAGGGAGTACTGTTTCGGTAGGATATACGAGGTAGAAATATTGGACCGTCCAAACTGGTCTAATGGTATTCCGGCACTGGATCCTAAAGGTTCACAGATGGATCAAAGATGGAAACTGAAGTTGGATCTGGCGTCTTTAGACCCAACACCAAGGTCTCGATGACGAGGAACTGCGCTAGGATATACATATGCAGATCTTTTCAGATAGCGAGGCAGGACTGAAAGCCCTGTGGACTCTATATCAGTTAAATGCTGCTATGATGCACTACAATCCCTTGCCAGACATAACAGGGTAAAACTCGATTGGGTCATTGGTCATCAAAGAATTGCAGGCAACAAATCTGTAGACTGGTTCAGAATCTGTGTTCATAGGACCTGAACCAACACAAACTTCGTCTGGCCCACTGGGAAAGTTTCTCCGGGCTGAGACAATCCAAGCGAAGACACAGACTGGGATCAGTATAAAGCCAGTCAGAGGATGTTCAAAAATGAGACGCAAGCACTTGTGCGACGACATTGATTGAACAACGGAATCTCCGAGACTAAGAAAGTTCCTCTCCAGACAAACTACGGCCATAGAATCAATCAAAAATCCAGACGGAAATTGGACTGAATCTTGCTCAGATTTACTGAGGTTACTAATAAGTACGAACTTCCCAGGAAGTATAACCCAATCTGTCGACAGCACCAGAATCAGTACGAACACGGAATATGAATTACCAGCGGATTTGATCGCAGAGGAAAAAATTTATTGGGAAATTAGATTGCTCTCCCCTTAGGAATCGCCACGATTGGACATTATCATCCCGATCATGCTACAGAGCACTGTGAGCATGATTAAGGAACGATTTACCAGTAGTCTCATACGAAGACATATACCAAGAACATAGAGAGAGATCAATGTGGTATTTATACCCAAGGTCGACTGCAGGCCAATCAACCTTACCTCCGTTATACTAAAAACTTTTAAGAGACTAGCCGATATCCACATTCGCAGTAGACTACGCTCCGGAGATATATCCACGGCTCAACACGCCTACGCCAAAGGAAAAAGTTTAGAAATAGCTCTGGATTTTATAGTTAGCTCAATCGAGATTAAGAATCCACCTTAGCTGCATTCCTAGACATTGAAAGAGCATTTAGTCAGAACAGACCCTGTGCGTGGACCACTCTCACACCTCAATAACCACAACGCCCTGACCAATTGGATTGTGGAAATTCTTGAGGATGGATTTCAAGTCGAAGGGGACGTCATCATACATTAGATTCCACAATAACGGACCGAATACGGAGTCTTGAGGAACGCCGCCGGTTACGTTATACGGCCTCGTTCCATCGTTGCTATCCGGTAGCGAAAACGAAACGCAGCACAGAAGGCTGCCAACACGAACCAGCCGCGTACCTAAGTCTGAAGTCCCACCTGGCGATGAATTGCTTGACGGCAATGCCCCGAGGACCAGGGGTAGAAGGGGAGGTGGGCTTAATGGATGAAAATCCCACACTGTTACTGAGTACAGGCTCACCTTCGTCTTTAAAAGATTCCCGAACGCGTTGGATACGAAATCTCCAAAATTAAGATCCCCAAACTGAAATCCCCAAATCAATATCCTCAAACCCAGAATCCCCAAATCCAAAATCCCCAATCACAAATCGTTGACTTTGTTGCGGGTTGGCTACGTAATCCCCAGTTGCAAGAGTCCTAAATTAGAATCTGAATCCCCAA
The DNA here is from genome assembly GCA_905220385.1 of Xylota sylvarum. Taxonomy (NCBI): domain Eukaryota; kingdom Metazoa; phylum Arthropoda; class Insecta; order Diptera; family Syrphidae; genus Xylota; species Xylota sylvarum. The sequence continues at coordinate 430,331 of CAJMZQ010000056.1, read as the reverse complement.
ACACAAATCGTTGACAATCAAAACTTCATAGAACGTCCAAAATTACTTCACCGCTCGCTCCGCTTCGCTGCACCTTAAAGATCGTGGGGATAATATGGGTATTTTGCGCTTGGGGATAGTCAATTCGAGTATTTTTCAAAAGGTGGGGATTTTGGGATTTGGGGATTTTGAACTTGTGTATTATATAGGTATCCCAAAAAAAAAATACCTTCACAACCTCGTTCCCCATATATGTATCATCTCTATTCTCACAGACGGATCAAAGATGGATGCAGGCGTAGAATCATGGATCTTTTCTGAACCGTTGGGTTCATAACTAAATCAGTTTGAAATATGGCAGTTTTTTCCAAGCGGGGATTCTTACTTACTTACTTAGGTGGCGCTACTGTTAGTGGTGAACCTGGGCCTCAACTAACAAGCCTCTCCAGTTAGCCCGTTTGTTACCTAACTGCCTCCAGTTGCACACTCCATGTCGGTTGAGGTCCTCTTTTACTTATGTATACCACCTAAGGCGAGGTCTTCCTCTACTGCGTTGTCCCTCCGGATTAGATGTGAATACTCTACGGACCGGAGCATTTGTGTCCATCCGATCTATATGTCCTAGCCATCTTATGACGACTAATGCCCAAGTTTTTGACTAGGTCGATGTCGCTGTACAGCTGGTATAGTTCGTCGTTGAATCTCCTCCTCCAAAGGCCGTCAACCAACAATTTTCTTTCGAAGCGACCGAAGATAATATATTCATCCACTTTAGATAGAGTCCATGCTTCAGCCCCATAAAGTAGGACTGAGATGATCAAGGTCTTATACAGAATCTCTTTAGTTGTTCGGGATAGGGCTGTATTACTCAGTTGCCTTCTCAATCTAAAGAAACAGGATGACTGCCGAGGTATTGTTTTCAGAATTGATAGCAGAGCCAAGGTAAACAAAGTCCCTTACTACCCCTTACTACCAAAACTATACATGGCTCTGTATAGCTCGTCTCTATAGATACTGTCATATGCGGCCTTAAAAACGATGAAAGGATGGTGGGTATCGATTTGGACGTTTTGACTTTTCTCCAGGATCTCCAGTAGGTCTGAAACTACACTGATAGGGTCTAATCAGATTGCTGACGAAAGGTTTTACATGTAAACACAGGATGACAGATAAGATCTTGTACGTGATGTTGAGGAGACTGATAACTCTGTTATTGGCGCAATAGCGGGGATCTCCTTTCTCCACACCTTTTTCATCATATCTAGGCTGCTATCGAAATAAAATCCAAGTCTGTGAAGTGTTGTCGTAAAGAGCACCTCTGCTGGTTCCCTAGACATGAAAATATACCAGACAATGGGAAGGTCGACAAATTGGCCAAAAGAAGTTTGGAATCTACATCAGAACAACGCGAGAACTCGGTGTTCATCCCGCCTTGCACATTGAAGTGAGCTCGAAGCTGGGATTAAGGCTCGTTAAGGCTAGCGTCGTTTGGTTCTCTCTAGACACTTGTGTTATCACAAGAAGTATATGGACTTGTTTCGACAAAAGTAGGACCGACAGGATTATGCAAAAGGATTAAAGCGCTCTTGAAGCGAAAGAGATATTGCTGTGTGCCTTCTTGGACATCGAAGGAGCATGTGATAACACATCGCATGAATCAATTGTGTGAGCTCTAGTTAGAAAGGATGTAAGCAACACAGTATCCAAGTGGATGTATGAACTTCTGGGCACAAAATCAGCAGAGACTCATACATCAGAAGGTATCATCAAGTTCTTTCTCCCTTAAAGTGAAGCCTCGTTGTAGATGAGCTACTTGAAAATCTAACAAACAATGGCATCAACCTAGACAGTACACTCATATGGAAGAAACACACAGAAGAGATAACCTTCCATAGATTCTTAAAGGAAACTGGATTTGAGAGAGTGCTCTAGGACAGATTTGATTCCGAAAGGAATCCAAATGCGAGGGGAACTCTAATGGTGGCATGTACCTCTCAAAGGTGTTGGCTGGGGGCACAATAGACCAACAGGTCGCAGTGCTACATACTCTGTCTTCAAATAATAATGCAAAAGGATAGAAAATCCGTTTCTTTCGTAATAGGAGCAATCACGAGGCATGACACTCTGCTGTACCACATGAAAAATGTGAACATGAGAATGGCAAAGAGGTTACAGCTCACTTTATATGCCACTGTCCTGGTCTTATCGACCTTAGACTTAAATTTTTCGGTCGACACATCTTCGGTTATTTAAAAGAAGTATCCAGCAGACCAGTCAATTAAAACTAAATACCATATCTGTTGAACAAGGGTTTACCAATGGGTAAAGGACATCTCTCCCCTGTGGTTATGACAGTGGATGTGGCATTATGAATTTTTCCACGCGCCTATCCACGTGCCCAACATAAAATAGTGCACGCTACCATGCTGGCATTTTTAAGAGGTTATCTTATGCCTCATGATAACCTTAAAAAAATCTACTCAAATAAGTCTTATCTAATCAATTCCAGAATGTTAATTCGTTTCTGCTGCTTGCATATGTTACATGGAGTATAAATGCCATGTCAATACCCATCGAAGCATAACATATTAAGGGTTTCAATTAATCAGGCGTAACAAAAAGTATTTATATTTCTGTTGTTGAACGCTAAATTTGTTTTCTAGTTGTGTATAGCATATCTTGAACTATAGATAAAAATTTATTAAAAAAAAAAAATTACCTTTTTTTTCAATTACTTTTTTAATTGAAAAAAAAAGGTAATTGAAAAAAATAAAGTGCACGACTGGGTCGTACGTACTTGCACCTTAATGCTATAAGTTTATAATCGTATAAGCACTGAAATTCAGGTTTTTGGTAAAAACGCCATCCTAAAGTGGGCGTGGCCATATATGATGTTAAGGTGAATTGTAGAGATTTTCAAAGCCTATGAACTATGTTTTAACAATTTTTTTTGATTTCTAGTAAAAATTTTGAATAAGTAAAATTTTTGGAAAGTAGGCGTAGCAGTTTCAAAACTTGGTACGTTATGTCTTTGCATTTGCCGTACCCACCTCAAATATTAATTTTAAGCACAATTGCTGAAGACATGGCCGATATACACCCAATTCGTAAAATTACCGTTATACGCATTTTTCGCGCAAAACGTGGCATGCCACCTACTAGCATATGCCCAGACTAACTCACATATGAAAATCTATTTTTAGTGAAATCGGCCCTAAGTAAAGTACCCTTAATTTTGAGGTTAGAACGAAAATTCCAATTTCGCCTCTACGGATCATCCCACAGACCCCAGATATGAAGTTTGAAGCAAATCCGTCCACCCGTTTAGGCTCCAGTCGAATATACAGACAGACAGACAGACAGACAGACAGACAGACAGACGGAATTGGCGGACCCACTTTTTTGGACTTCTCCATCATAGTAATGTCAAGTTTGATTAAAATCTCGAGTTCGCAATTTTTCACGAAACCAATACTTGCCCTATATGTAGGTATAAAATAATAATTATGATTCGGTATATGTATAGGTATTCGGTGGCTGGATATGCAATAAAAAAAATTCATCGTGAATTCCTATCGTTGCGTAATCATGAAGAAGATTTTGGTTTTGATATAGCTAAGAGGCAACCTGAAATTGTTATGGATTTTAGGATAGATAACTATAGTCTGCCTAATTGGCAAAAATAAATTATGCAAAGAATATTGATACTAAAGTCCTTCCAAGGATGCATGCATTTGATGCATAAATTTCATTTGCACTACAATTGCCAAAAAAAATAAATTATTCAAAGAATATTGATTGATTCTAAAGTCCTTCCAAGGATGCATTACATAAATTTCATTTGCACTACAATAGATTGCATCAGCAATTTCATTCTCTATGTGGAATTTACCTGTGTAAAATTTTCATCCAAATTTTTTTTACAGTAAAATTTTCATCCCCCAAAACAAAATGAAATGTGCAACTGCATATGTATCTTATGTGCATCCCACACATATTTGATCCAACAATAATATGCATATAAACGTCCCCGCTACCCTCGATACATAACGTCGCATCTCGCAATACCTACCTTCCTTGAAGGAAAAAAATGTGTCTGTGTTTGCATTGCAAACTTTCTCTTCATTCTCTCTCGGACATGCGTAAATACATGTTAGGACAAAGGATGTTTCAAGATGTTTATATACAAATTTTCAGTAGTAGACGGTACTTGAACAAAGTTACTCTACGGAAGACGCTTTACTGGAACAGTCCATTAAAACTAATTAGGCCAATCATCTACTAATTATATCAAGTTTGTGTAATTTAAAGTGTCAGTGAAAAAAAAAAAAAGTTGTGTTTGTGAAATTTTTTATAAGTTATGCAAGTACACATATGTATCTTCACATCTATATTCTTAATTTAACACACATCATTGAGAGACTTGAAATAAATGTCCTTTTATATTGTATACAACACAAACTATATGAATTTATATATTACTCGTACTTATTGTGATAAATATTGTTACAAATTACAAATCCCCTCCTATGTCCTCTTATGTATATTTTTCCCAAAACATAGTCTTAAGCCTTCAAGTGTTCTTATCATTAATCCTCCATACACGTATGGGTTCCTACAGCAACAGTTCAATATTGGTTCCAGGCTATGGAGACCATTCTGATAAAAATTTCGCGCTAATTTCTTTCTTTTCAATATTTACAAAAAATAAAATGAAAATCATCCCCCAAAATTAAATGAAAAACCGTTAGTTACCTTTATTTCTTTTTACCGACAATATCAAATGCGCAAGCTTGTATTCTTATAATCTTTTTATCTTAGTGAATTTAGTATCCTATTGAATTTAGTATACATACAAAAAAATGTGGTCTCTTCATCATGAAATATTTGAAACTTCGGAGTTTAAATACATATCTGTACATATTTACATTAAGTTGATATAAATTAAATTACGGTTAATTCATTTACTTTAAAAAAAATATATTTATTTCTTAAACTGGCAGAGGTTCTGCCTCTTAAAATGAACTGAACAACTTGAATAACTTATCTCTACCTTAAATACCTAATAAACGCTGTCACTGCAATTTGGCACCTTGATGTGAGGAGCGCGTCGATCGTGGGAACGTTGCTGACGTTGGCATTCGATGACCGGTGTGGCGGTGTTTGGTTCAGCAGACTTGCTGACTCGATGACTTGAATGCGGCATGTGTTGGATTTGCCTGCATATTATGTTGCCTTAACTTATATGTACATATATATATTTAAATCCCTGGGTTGATTATCTACCTTCCTTGCATTCAATTGTACATTTAGGGACATTATTGGTAACCTAAAGGACATTTTTAAAGAATTTTAATTGAAATATAAAAAAAAATATAAAAAAAAGAAAAAACTGTACAATGTTATCTAGGTATACATTATATTTTTTCTTTCAGCTATAAATCTCAAACTCTAAATCATTTAACAGAAATTTATTGAATTCTTGAACGTTAAGATGGCGCCACCGAAGACTAGTCGCAAAAAGAACAAAAAGTAAGCAAAACTAGCTTAAAATCCAGTCTGTAGCTATAGTATACGGTTTTTTTTAATTTTCCTCGAAGTTAGATGAAAATTTCACATAATTTGGAGAAGTTTTGGAAAATGTTGTACAAAATTTTAGTTTTGACGTTCGAATCCCCTTCGTTTTTCACGGTCTCATCTCTCGCGAACTTCTGACAAAGCATCCGAGGGTAAGAATGCCTTGAAAAAAGTTTTTCAAAACAAGAATTACCCTTGGTCCTAAATCCCATGGATCTATCGCGCCAAATATTTGTATTTGTACACTGTTTGTACACTATTGGCCAAGATCATAGAATATTTTCAGCTACTAAGGGCTTAACAGTCTTTAAGACTTCGAAGCCTGTAAGTAGCATCTTGGTTTTTTCGTTTGCCCAACTTAATGTGCCTTACTAACAACAAATCATTAGTCGTGACTTAAAAAAGGTGTCGAATTAAATATTAATCACACTTAAGTCTAAAGTGTACTAATAATGTTTTAATAGTCGACTTTTACTTAAACTTGACTCTTTCAAAGAATTTACTACATTTTCATTGAATCTACTACATAATATTGGTTTGACGTTTCATATTTGCACTTGAATTTGAATTTTTATTTTCTTCCATGGTGCTATGAGGACAGTGGTTATAATTTAAAATTGAATTGAATGTTTATTTTAGATACCAATATCAGGAGACGCCTACACTCGTTGCATGCGAAAGTCGAAAGAAAGAAAATCAGCTGATATTGTTTTCTTCGCTTATTCATACATATAAAGCGGTGATACCAATGCACTGAAGTTAATACTCTTTGTTGGTTCCATTTTCCCTCCTAAATGGAAACTGGATTCCATAACAATTCTTTTCAAAACACTAATATAATATTATTTTCATCAGACAATAACTTTGTATAACGAAATATGTAGTAATTAATTGTTTCAATGAAACATTCATGAAAAACACATTTTTACTGTAAAGTATTTCGGTATATAATAATGAAGATTAAGGATTTTTTTAAAATTCATGAAAATCGAATAACGCTTATACAGCGTCAGCTAAATTCAATTAGCATTTAACGCATAGTTTTAGTATTCTAGATACCAAATGTAATCCTTTTTAGTATTGTTCGTGCTATTAAATTAGTACATTGGCATTACTCTGGTCTTTAATGACATATTTGTAAAATTAAACATGACGTTCTGTACATTAAAATTTAACTCCATACTAACACTAAAGCCGACTATTAAATTCGTTATTGGTACACACATTTTGGAAAATGTGGATATTATACTTATGCAGTATACTAGACTTGGTTGTTAGTAAGGCCCAATAACAACAAAAGAATTTACTTTTACATTTACTTTTCAAAATTCTAGCTCCCTCCCCAACTGCTCTGCACCACTTTTCAGTCCATGGAAGCTGTGACTGTTTTGTTTTCTTTTCTTCCGCTATATGTTGATATATTTACATGTAAAGCAACTTCTTTAAGATATTCTTCAGCCAACAAATCCTAAAGATAATCAAACCCAAAGTTCCAGAAGCAACTTTAATAATCAAATTTCTTAAATATCCAAACAATCTTCCCTAAGTTGTGCGATATATCTATACAGGGCAGGCATCACTTCAGATGAAAGGTTGGACTGATTCATTTGCTTTTCTTCCGCTTTATGGTGACATGTTTTCCTATAAAGCACCTTGTTTAAGATATTCTTTGGCCAAACAAATTTCCAAGATAACCAAGATTTCCAACATTCCAAACCCAGATGTAAGGATCAAATTTTTTGAAAATCAAGAAAATGTTCCTTAACTTGTGCGATAGATCTATACAGGGTAGAGAGTGGATAAATGAACAGCGAACGTCTTGGGAGTTATTTCTCCCATCAAAGTGAAATTATTACTCACTGATTGACTCACTGTGGGAATTAATTTCCCACGCAACCCCCATGTCTCTTCGAGGACAAAATTTTTTTATTTTGTTTGAACATTTAATTTTACTAGTATTATTTTCAGTGTACGTTTGGAAATAAGTATTCGTCCCAATTCCGAAGCCAGTCAAATGATGGGCACATCATTTCGTGAGTATTTGCTAGAAGAGGAGAATCTTAAAAAGCATGTTAATCTAGTAGTACGTCAACGTATACTACGTGATACTATAAATCCATTCGAAATAGAAGAGGAACAATTTCGCCAACTCTATCGTTTCGATCGTGCATCTGTACAACAATTGATTGTTGAAACATCGCGTCACATTGAAAGACCACAAGTTTCAATAACGATTCGAGTTTTTGTCGCATTGCATTACTTTGCTCATGGAACATTCCAAGCTGATTTTTCAAGTGTTTTTCCCGAGAATCCAATTGAAAATGTTATCATGGTCGCAGATGGACTACAGAAATTGGCTCAAATTTGGGTTAAATTTCCAAGCGTTGATGAATATGATGCGATTAAGGATAGGTGGGACATTTTGTTTGGGATCAACAATGGAATTTAAGTTAACTGATGAAATTTGTTTAGATTTTTTGCCAATACATCATTCCCCGGGGTTGTGGGCGCTATTGATTGTCATCAGATTCGCTTGAAGAAGCCAAAAGATGAAAAATCCCGTATACAGTATCAGAATTGTGAGGGATATTACTCAATGAATGTTCAGTTGGTAAGATAAAATGTTTAGGTATATCCTTTTTGTAGTAAGGTGTATGATAGCGTTAGAATATAAGAGCGTCAATCAACCTTATTTAGTAAACGTACCTGTGAAACTTTTTATTTTAGAGCAAAAAAAACAACCTTTCAGTATGAGAGTAACAAAGTGAATGTAAAAGCTTTTATTAGTTCTAATATGCAAATTAAAGAAAAAAAATAATTAGGATCTATGTTGACACATAGCACATTTCAATTTACAACACTTCCACTTGTGTCATACATTTTTCAAAATTCCAAAGCAATTAATTTTAGCTTTACACAAAAAACAATAATTATGTGCTCAAAACTACATATTAAAATTAGTAAATGAATGTAAATTTAGAGCTAATTTTAGCTTTTGAAATTTTTCTTTAGGCAAGGATTTAGTAAATAAATCAGCAACTTGTTCTTCACTAGGAACATATTCTAATTTAAACAAATTCTCTTCATAGTTTTCTCTTATAAAGTGATATCGCACATCGATATGCTTTGTGCGTTTATGGAATTCAGGATTCTTAATTAATTTAATTGCACTTTGATTATCCAAATACAAATAAGAGCATAGTTTAGTTTCATTGGTCAGCTCACGAAAAAGTTTCTGCAACCACAACAAGTCTTTTACAGCTTCCGATGCAGCGATATACTCGGATTCGGTTGTGGACAGCGATACACATTTCTGCCTCTGAGACCGCCAAGAAATTGCCCCACCACACAGCATCACAACAGTACTGCTCGTCGACCTTCTTGTTTCAACGTCTCCCGCATAATCAGCATCGCTGAAATAATGCAGATACATTTTATTAGAGAAATTATAAATTATACCGTGATTAAAGGTTCCAGCATCTGGAAGATTGCTTTAGTCCATAAAGACTCTTTCTCAATTTACAGACTTTCCCACTTCCGTCATCGTACCATTCAGGCTGTCGCATATAAATGTCTTCAGACAGATCGCCATTCAAAAAAGCGGTTTTAATATCAAATTGAAACAATTTAAAATTTTCAGCTGCAGCTACAGCCAAAATTGATCTAATGGATGCAAATTTCACGACTGGACTGAATGTTTCCGAATAATCCAGACCGTACTCCTGGCTGTAAACCTTGATAACCAGACGGGCTTTATTTCGACTCACTTTGCCATCTGTCGACAGTTTTACTTTATATACCCATTTACTGCCAATTACCTTCCTTTCTTTGGGTGAATCTACTAGCTGCCAATTGTTATTTTTCAGTAAACTCGATATTTCTTCATCCATAGCACGTTTCCATTTATCTGCCCACGGAGACTGCACTGCTTTCTGATAACTAGGAGGTTCGATAATTTCGGCAACAAAAGCAAATCCCCCAGACATAACAGAATTATTTTTTTTTTGCTTCGCAATCTCAATTTTATATTTTCAGAAGGGTCATCTTTCTCACCTGAACGATTTTCACTATTTTGGTGCTCCTGGACATTATCGGTTTTCGAAATTTCTTCACCGCTATGCATGCTTATTTGCAAACCATCATCTTCGTCCTCGATGCCATCCGGAGAAACATCATCACACAGGTTGTCATCTCCTCCATTTCCATCGTCTCCATGAGTTTGACCCACGACAGTCTTACTGGAGTTGCCATCTCTCTCGTCATCGTCTGCCTCGTCGTCAAACATTTTAACATACGCAAAATCAGGTTTGGCAATATTTTCCTTAAAATTTGATTGATTAGGAAAGTATTCGAAATATCTATTCTGTTACTGTCTTCTAAAAGGATTCGATAGCCCTTTGTGTTATCAGCGTAGCCAACCCAAATCCCTTTTTTAGCTTTTTAACTCACTTCGCATTTTTTATTGAACCACAGTTCAAACGAAGATTTTCCTGTTATTTGACTTGGGCAGGTCCTATTCAGCACATAAACTGCGGTATTCACGGCTTCAGCCCACAGCTTCACCTTGAAGTTCAATCGTCAATCATGTCTCGTTCGGCTCGCCCGTTTTGTTGCGGAGTGTAAGGAACGGTTTTCTGATGACTTATGCCCCGAGCCGTAGTAACGATTGTACGACTTTATTGACGAATTCTGTATCCTTTATTGACGACCTGTATCAATCTCCACCTGCTCTAGATATACCTGCAGCAGTCTAGTTAGCTCAGTTTTTTGTTTCAGAAAATAAACATAGCGGAAATTCGAAAAATCATCTTTTATTAAAAGAAAGTACCTGGATCCTCCGTAGGATACTTCATGCATAGGACCGCAAAGATCACAGTGCACTAGCTCACCACACATAGACGCTCTCTTCCTACTTCTAACAAACGGCAACCTATGACTTTTTCCCATAGCACAAGCAGCACAAAAGAAAGAAGAATCTCCTGATTATGCAATATTGTTTGTTTTCAGGAATTCTTTTACGTAGTTTATGTTCTGGTGACAGAGTTGTTCATGCCACAATTGCAGGTCATTATTGGACTTGTGACTTGAATCCCGAACAGCACTATTCACATGAAATTCACCTCACCATCAACACTTGACACAAAAGCTTAAACATTTTATTTTCGCGCAGACCAACAGCAACAGCATCACCATCCTTAAGCAGCTCACATTCTTGTTTGTTCGACCTCATCATGAGCCCTTTGTCAAGTGCACAGCTTGCTGAAAACAAATTTAATTTGATATCAGGGACGTATAACACGTTTGATATATGCTTCTCCTTCCAGCCAATTTTATTATATGCCAGAATATTAATGTCTACGGAACCGTACGCATAAATGACTTCACCGTTTCCAACGCGAATATTTACCGGTTTCTCAAATTTCTTAAAAGAAATGTACCAATCTTTTCTAGATGTCATGTGGTCACTCGCACCCGAGTGGAGAAACCAACTATCTCTTTCCGATGTTTTGGCAAAAACAGTTTGAAATATAAAAGCTTCACCTCTTTTGACGTCATTCGAAAAATTTGTTTTCTCTTTCTGCTTTGTAGGGCATTCCGCTTTCCAATGACCCGTTTTCTTGCAGATAAAACATTTTCCCATCTTTCTGCTTTTACCGCTGCTACCTCGAAAAAATGGATTTTGAAGAGGTTTTACCTTTCCTAGCGACCAGGGCTTCACACTCAATTTGATTTTGCGCGTTAATTCTCGATTCCTCCATGAAGAGACAGGCAGTCAAATTCTTTAATGTTTGGTCGCTTGCCGCTGTTGACTCCCACGCACTGTAGAGGTATTGTATGACGGTGGTAAAGTCATTAAAATTTTTGTGATGATCATTGAGACTGAGACATCCTCCCCCAAATCTTTAAGCTGCTGAACGATTTTTTCTAGCTTTGATATTTGAATCGATAAATTTTCATCTTCACTGTAAAATCTTTGCTGGAGCAAATGGATGGATGTCTTAAATTTTTGCTCATATACATTCTCGAGCTTTGTCCACATGTCGAATGCATTATCACAACTCATTATATGCAATAATGGCTCCTGTCCCATCGATGTTACAATCACTTTTTGGGGTCTATTGTCGGATTTTACCCAATTCTTGAGTTCTACGGAATCCGCTGCTGCAGTTTCGATTTTGGCAACCGGCTACTTCTTTGTTCCATCGACGATCTCCCACAAATCGTTTGCTCTTAGCAAAACCTTAATTTGGAACTTCCAAACTAACCATTGCTCACTATTCTGCAATTTTTCAATTCTTTGCAGGTCAGTTTCCATTTTTACGTCCACTTACGGCCGACAGTCAAAAAACCCGCGTATGTTAGACCACAAAAAAAAAACAAATCCTATCAAGTATATCTATGATTAATTTAATGACTAAACGCTTTGACTTTTCGTAATAAGAATAATTATTCAAAAACTATTTTATTCTTCCGCCGCGTGTTTTGGGCCCATAACCTGTGAAACTTTTTATTTTAGAGCAAAAAAAAACAACCTTGCAGTATGATGGTAACAAAGTGAATGGAAAAGCTTTTATTAGTTCTAATATGCAAATTAAAGAAAAAAATAATTAGGATCTATGTATGTTGACTCATAGCACATTTCAATTTACAACAGTACCGCATCAGAGCGTACTTATATTTTTTTCCCTATATTAGATTTGCGATTTTAACTTGAAGATACTCGATTCAGCATCGGCCAATGGTGGTGCGACTAAAGATTATGAAATATGGGAACAGAATCGCACCAATGCAATCTTGCAACACCGCTACAGGATGAATAAGAACGATAATTCTTGGCTTTTGGGTACGTTTCATAAGACCTACTTAGACTATGCATTATGTGTGTACATGCGTATGTACATATGTATATCCTTGTTATTTTTATTACTCTTAGGCGACTCACGTTATAAGCTATGCCCATGGGTGCTAATACCATACCGCCCAGTAACAAGCGAAACCGAGCTTCTATACAATAAGCTCCATGCCAAGACCAGAACCTGCACCTATAGCTTGATTCGAACTTTGAAAACTCAATTCCGCTGTCTTGTAGAAATTGATGCAACACCACAGCAAGCACGTAAAATAATCGATGCTTGTATAGTTTTGCACAATATGCTAGTCGATCGTAATTTAATCCAAAGATGTGACAATCAAGAAGTTGTTTATGCTGACGAGCCGCCCTGTAACCACTACCGTCGCAAGGAGCCGCCTTGTTGGCAAACAAACGAAGGTGCATTAGCCCGTGATCGTGCAAAGGGTATAATTGTTTCCAATTCCATGGGAATTAAACAAGAAATAATGGATTAAGTAGTTTTATTCGAAATGAATTATCAAAGATTATTGATGTGATTTTTTTTTTTTTACATATTATATAAATGTTGTGAGTTTTATTGAATGTAACTAGTAACATTTACTTAAACCCCCCCCCCCAACCTGAGACTGATTGTATGAGCTTCGGGAAACAATAATAACTTTAATTTATGAACGAAGAAGAAACCTTAAGTATTACCTATTAGATTGTTTTGAAAATCAAGTTTAACGCTGTTTGTTAAACAAAACTTTATTTAAGTATAAATATCCTAAAATATATTAAATGTTACATTCAACGTGACAATACATATTTAAATGTAAACAATACATTTACACAATTTAAACTTTCTTTAAACTTAAAAAAAAAAAAAACCAACTATCTTAATGTATGTGTGAAGGGTAATTATTTTTTATAAATGTTGTAATATTTTGGCATGAGAAAATTAAAAAAAGGATTACTAAAATACCCGTACCTAAGACTGAGCCTCAGTCTTATAGGGAACAAACAATAAATTTGACTAAAACAAAAGAAAAGTATTACTAAATCTATTTAAAACTTAGAATTTTTATGCTATATTTATTTTTTATAATAAAACTATAAAATTCTTAGCTCACGGGTAAAACAAGACAACTCTTTAAAAATCTTTTGATGGACTTATACGTACATGTTTACGTTAAATTAAGAGGAGATAGGGAATTCTTTTTTGGAATCAAATTTATTATCGAAATATTTATTAATTTTTTTTATTTTTATTTTTTTTTCTACACCTTACATAAGTTGTATTGTTTTTCCTGTGAGCTAACTATTATTTATATCATGATATACATAATATTATTAATAGATGGACAAAATACTATCCCACTTGGAGAAACTCTAAATTTTAATAGATTGTGTCTGATTTTTTGTATTATTTGAAAATATTATACTAAAACTTAAAACTAAATATAAATGTGACTTGATGTAAAGAATGTATGGATTAAAATAAATGTCGTTTAAAAAGGATGGAGAAAAACTCCTGTCCACAATCAAAAACGATACTCTTTATTTCAAAATAATATTCCTTTTCTTTAGCGGATCATCATCACTTTAAACTCATCCGAGATGACACCACAATACTACATACATTACTAATAGACGACAAGAAATCCTGTATCAACATTGGTTGATACTACTAAGTTGTGTTCACCTGTAGAGAAACTGTCTAGTAGAGAAATGTAAAGAGGGTGGGGAGTCGGTTGGTTGTTTCATTGTTTCGAGAAACGCATTGTATTTTCAATTTCAATTTCAATTTCAATTTATTTATTTAATGAAATCCTTGAGATTGTGATCTCATTTATGGCCATTAAAATTAAAATTTACAATATTATATAATTCATATATGTATGTATATGTCAAATTCAAGATTACATAGATATAATATACAATCATTACATATATTTAAAAATAATGTTTTTATTATTTTGTATCTAAAGAATATCTAAACGATAAAGAAAAAAAAATTAATTAACAAAAATGGAGTGAAAACGCATAGCTACATCTGGGTCCTGAAAGTGGTCTTTTAAATAGCGGACAAAATCGTTTAGATTATCTACGTTTTTAATATGAGTAGGTAACATTATCCAAATTCTGGCACATAAAGGGTGCTACGTGTTTGCAGTGTTGAGGTCCTGTAGGTGTTTATATTTAAAGTTCTCAATGATGAAGAAAAATGTATTTTCTCAAATAGATAAATTAACAAAGGATGGAGATAGATGGAGATTAACAAAAATGGAGTGAAAACGCATAGCTACATCTGGGTCCTGAAAGTGGTCTTTTAAATAGCGCACAAAATCGTTTAGATTATCTACGTTTTTAATATGAGTAGGTACCATTATCCAAATTCTATCACATAAAGAGAAGAAGGATCTAAGTGTTTGCAGTGTTGAGGTCCTGTAGGTGTTTATATTTAAAGTTCTCAATGATGAAGAAAAATGTATTTTCTCAAATAGATAGGTCGGAGCTCGATAATATATCAAGCCATACATAAACTAGGACATTTCAATAACAAGTTAAACATGGTCAAATCTGCTTAAGGAATGAATAAATCGTATGCAGGAATTGAAAGCTACGTTTAATTTTTGTTTGCCTATTGAGGCCATTCCAGCACACAAAGGGGCCCCATATGTTATAATTGGTGCTAATGAGGTTTTGACGCAGAGTTAATCGTGTGGATTTGGGTAAATAAACTGATATTCTCCATAGACGCCTAAGACTACCATAAATTGCAGTAATTACTTTGTTCACATGGTCATTCCATGTCAGCGTTTTATTAATAATAAATCCTAAATTTTTATACCCTATCCTAAGGGTATATTAAGTTTGACACATAGTTTGTAACATAGAGAAATAATCGAGATAGACCCTATAAAGTATATATATTCGTGATCAGCATCAATAGCGAAATCGATTGAGCGATGACCGTCCGTCCGTCCGTCCGTATGTCACCGCTTTTTGGGCCTTAAATTTTGAGCTAGGATGCTGAAATTTTATATCTGGGCTTCTGAGAAAAAGATACAGTACAAGTGTAAAAATTTTTGAAATCCGCCCACTGCCACGCCCACTTTTTCATAACTTCACTAAATTATATGAAACCGAAAAATTTTGTTAAGACCAAATATTTGGGCATTCAGATTCCCTACAATCCACCCATACAAAAGTTTTGGCCACGCCCACTTTTTGGGGGCGTTGTCATCACAAAACCGATTTTTGGGCCTTAAATTTTTAACTAGGACGCTGAAATTTCATATGTGGGCTTCCAAGAAAAAGACACAGTACAAATGTAAAATTTTTTTACATCCGCCCACTGCCACGCCTACTTTTTTATAACTTCACTAAATTATATGAAACCGAAAAATTTTGTTAAGACAAAATATTTGGGTATTTAGATTCCCTACAATTCACCCATAGAACAGTTTTGGCCACGCCCACTTTTGGGGGCGTTATCATCAAAAAACCTATTTTGATAAAATTTTACATGTAACATCCTCAAACGTTCGACATTATAGCTATATTTGAGTACAATATGCAATTTGGCCACGCCCATTTTGTAGAGAGGAGGATAGGGTATCATACGATCCGTTCCAGACGGATTGTAGCTTTTCTGTATGTTTAACTTTAGATTTGTATGGGATATAGGGATGCCAGATCTGAAAAAACTGCCAGCGGGACATTTTCGTTTTGACGTAAAAAAAATCGTTTTTTTGCAACTTCAATTTTATTTAAAATAATAAATTAGCATTTAGTAAATAACAGTCTTTTAATTCATATTTGTACATTTTATGTACGTTTTACAAAATAAATACTTACAATTACTTATATCATATGTATGTTAACAGTCTGTCTTTTATTGCAATTTGTAGGTAACTTTAGTTATATTTAAGTCTTTTTTACATTACTAGTTAATAAAGAAAATGCTACGAAAGTTAATGTATAATTATCAGTACTTATCAGAAGAAGTTATTTTCGAAACAATTTCCTTTTTCCCAAACTCAAAATACAAATTTTTGGCTCAACAGGTCCATGGGACCCAGGGCCTAGCTTCTCACAACCATTCGTGTTGTGCGTGTTATATTCTTCACATGAATGGAAGGGGCCTACTGTTTAATGCCGGATCCGAACGGCAATTTTGAGAAGCTTTTTCATGACAGTTTTACTCTCGGATGTTTGTCAGACGCTCGCGAGAGGTGGGGCCGTGAAAGAAATTTTTAGGTGTTGTCTGGCGATTGAACCTGGAACCCCTTGCTCCGTAGTCCAACGCACTAACCACTTGAGCCACGGCGCCCAGTTTTCCCAAACTCAGTTTCGCAAACTTCCTTAAAATCTTTGCAAGTCATCGAAAAATGTTGTTTTATAAGAAGCTCGGCTTCCAACACTGCCATAGAAAGTTGATTTCGGTCATCTCGCCATGAGTTTTTCATTAAATTGAAAATTCTTTCAGAACTACCATTAGAGACAGGCAACGAAAACACAAAGTTGCAAAGTATTTCCAAATTTGGAGCCTTATTGCTTTTAAAAAAACTAACCCAATTTTTCACATCGTTTTTCTCATCTAAATCTTTTAGCTTTAATTCAAAAAAAGTGATTAATGCTATAAATACCTCAAAAAGTATGTCAGTATTTATATTTTTAATTTCAAAAAGGCTGATAATTTTAAGACAATTTTCAAAAATTGGTTTATTTTGTAAATTCATCGCTGATAGGTACTGAAGTTTAGTGTCAAAGTGTTTTTCTAAATAATTAATAGCGCTCTCATAAAATGCATCTAATTCTCTATAAAATTGGTTAACAATTGTATCATTATTACATTTTGATAAAATTGTTCGAACTAGTGAACCAAAATATTTGTGTTCTCTTTCGTTTCTTAATTGAACTCTGACATTGTTCATAATATTAAATAAATTAACGGCCGAAGTGTCTTCGGATTCCAGCAAAATAACGGCCTTTTGGAATATTTCACCAACATGAGAAATAAATGCTAAATATGCTTCAGCAATTTCAAATTCAAAAAACTTTTTCAAGTATGGACGTACTTTTTATACCCTATCCTAAGGGTATATTAAGTTTGACACATAGTTTGTGACATAGAGAAATAATCGAGATAGACCCTATAAAGTATATATATTCGTGATCAGCATCAATAGCGAAATCGATTGAGCGATGACCGTCCGTCCGTCCGTCCGTCCGTCCGTCCGTCCGTCCGTATGTCACCGCTTTTTGGGCCTTAAATTTTGAGCTAGGACGATGAAATTTCATATCTGGGCTTCTGAGAAAAAGATACAGTACAAGTGTAAAAATTTTTTAAATCCGCCCACTACCACGCCCACTTTCTCATAACTTCACTAAATTATATGAAACCGAAAAATTTTGTTAAGAGCAAATATTTAGGCATTCAGATTCCCTACAATCCACCCATACAAAAGTTTTGGCCACGCCCACTTTTTGGGGGCGTTTTCATCACAAACCCGAGTTTTGGGCCTTCAATTATTAACTAGGACGCTGAAATTTCATATCTGGGCTTCCAAGAAAAGGATACAATACAAGTGTAAATTGTTTTTACATCCGCCCACTGCCACGCCTACTTTTTTATAACTTCACTAATTTATATGAAACCGAAAAATTTTGTTAAGTCCAAATATTTAGGTATACAGATTCCCTACAATTCACCCATAGAACAGTTTTGGTCACGCCCACTTTTTGGGGGCGTTTTCATCAAAAAACCGATTTTGATAAAATTTTACATGTAACATCCTCAAACGTTCGAGGTTATAGCCATATTTGAGTACAAAATGCAATTTGGCCACGCGCACTTTATAGAGAGGAGAATAGGGTATCATACGATCCGTTCCAGCCGGATTGTAGCTTTTCTGTATGTTTTTAGTACTTGAGCTGAACTCATTATAAGTCATTATTATTATGCTTTCCAAGTCAAATTTTAAAACAATTTGATCCTTTTTAAACGTGTTATTTATAATGTGACAATTACATCCTGTAGGAATAATCAAATCGTTTTCTTTCTTAAGCTCTGTAAAAACAGACTGCTTCCTGCCATAATTTACTGCAGCGTTATCAGCAGAATAGGCTGTGATATTTTCTATAGATAAATTTGCTGATTTAAGAGTTAGTTTTAAGGAGCATGCAATATCTTTGCTTGTTTCGGAGTTTAGACTATAAAAATTCAATAATTTCGTGCATATTCCCTGAGAACTTTTAAAATATCTTACTATAAAGGGATATGTTTTGACATTACCTCTGTTTGAGGCATCGGTTCCTATTGAAAAAGGTTTACTTGCTCCTTCTGTCAAGTCTGCTATAATAGTTTTCCTCGAGGCAGCAGCCAGAACATTTTGTGCAATTTTTGTACACTAAGTCCTTCCACATGATATTTTGTTTGCAATTTTGGAATCGTCAAAAAGACATGGCATCAGCTTATTTGTACACTCAGCTGACTTGTAGCTGTGAGTGTGTTTGATTGCGTGGTAAACTAACGTCGCTTCTGCTACACTTGTGCTGGTTTTCTCCTTCGAACTTGTGAAGAAATACGATGCAATTCCTTTTGATGTTGATTCTGCTGAATTTGATATGAATGTTTTGTGACGTTTAGATTGCAAATGCCTTTTTACGTCATTTTCGCCACCATGTGATATGGAAAACCTTAAAACGCATAGCTTACATTCGGCAAAATGTGGGGAGTATTTGTGGGACGCTATCCATTTATATTTTGGTTCCCACAATTTATTACACATTACTTTCCGCCGCTCCTTGCCGATCTTTTTATACCCTATCCTAAGGGTATATTAAGTTTGACACATAGTTTGTAACATAGAGAAATAATTGAGATAGACCCTATAAAGTATATATATTCGTGATCAGCATCAATAGCGAAATCGATTGAGCGATGACCGTCCGTCCGTCCGTCCGTCCGTCTGTCCGTCCGTCCGTCCGTCCGTCCGTCCGTCCGTATGTCACCGCTTTTTGGGCCTTAAATTTTGAGCTAGGACGATGAAATTTCATATCTGGGCTTCTGAGAAAAAGATACAGTACAAGTGTAAAAAATTTTGAAATCCGCCCACTGCCACGCCCACTTTTTCATAACTTCACTAAATTATATGAAACCAAAAAATTTTGTTAAGACCAAATATTTAGGCATTCAGATTCCCTACAATCCACCCATACAAAAGTTTTGGCCACGCCCACTTTTTGGGGGCGTTGTCATCACAAAACCGATTTTTGGGCCTTCAATATTTAACTAGGACGCTGAAATTTTATATCTGGGCTTCCAAGAAAAAGATACAGTACAAGTGTAAAATTTTTTTATATCCGCCCACTGCCACGCCTACTTTTTTATAACTTCACTAAATTATATGAAACCGAAAAATTTTGTTAAGACCAAATATTTGGGTATACAGATTCCCTACAATTCACCCATAGAACAGTTTTGACCACGCCCACTTCTTGGGGGCGTTTTCATCAAAAAACCGATTTTGATAAAATTTTACATGTAACATCCTCAAACGTTCGACATTATAGCTGTATTTGAGTACAAAATGCAATTTGGCCACGCCCACTTTATAGAGGGGAGGATAGGGTATCAGACGATCCGTTCCAGACGGATTGTAGCTTTTCTGTATGTTTTGTTTGGTTTTTCTTTGGAGTACCAAATAATTTGTAGACCAAATTTTGTTCATTTTGTTCATCTTCCGGTGAAGATTGTGCTTGCGAATCCGAATCCATTACTGAACTAAGTTAAAGAGTATGCATATTGTTAAAAAAGTATTTACAAATACAAAAAAATAAGTCTATAAAAATATGTACCTTCTTGCGACGAAGAGCTCCAAATTCTGTTTATTTTTCAATGGAAATCAGCTGTTGTACCTACAGAGTGAAATGTTAAACTTTCGGAATCCACTGAACTATCGTCATTACCTTAAGGAGTAGTTCACATTTTTGTAGGTTGAAAAAATAATTTGGTGGCTTGATAGCTAAATTCGAAGGGCGACAAGCCGAAAGCGGGACATTTCGCGGGACAATTTTTTATGCGGGACACTTGCGGGACAAAAGCCCTTTATCGGGACTGTCCCGCACTGAGCGGGACGTCTGGCATCCCTAATGGGATAACATGTGTATTTAAATAAATTTGTGGAAAGTATGATTCATCTAAGGACTCTTTATATATAATAATACTTTGTGATTTATCTGGGTTCAAAGTTAAGTTATTAGCTGTTACCCATTCATGTATACTGCGTAAATCTTCATTAAATCTGTAAACCCCGTCTTCTATAAGTCCCAAAGGGAAAGAAAAATATATCTGTAAATCATCAGCGTAAAGATGATAGAAGGAATTTTTAATTACACCTACAATGTCATTGATGAACATACTAAATAACAGAGGGCCTAATATAGAACCCTGTGTGACTCCCTTTTTCAGTTCAACAACGTCAGAAGTAAAGGACCCAACGACAGTGGTTTGTTTACGGCCATCCAAAAAGCTGTATAATAGTTTAAGCGCACTTGAAGAAAAGTCAAAATTATGTTGTAATTTTCCTTGTAAAATTCGATGATCAACTGAACTAAAAGCATTAGTGAAATCAAGTAAATTCAGAATAGTTACTTTATCGTTGTCTATTGCTATTCGTATATCATCACACACTTTTAAAATTGCAGATACACAACTGTGTTTTTTACGAAAACCTGATTGAAGGGAAGATAATAGATTACGCGATTCTAAGTGGTAATTTATTTGATTGAACATCAGTTTTTCCAAACCCTTGGAGAAACATACAGAAAAGCTACAATCCGTCTGGAACGGATCGTATGATACCCTATCCTCCTCTCTACAAAATGGGCGTGGCCAAATTGCATTTTGTACTCAAATATGGCTATAACCTCGAACGTTTGAGGATGTTACATGTAAAATTTTTTCAAAATCGGTTTTTTAATGAAAACGCCCTCCAAAAAGTGAGCGTGACCAAAACTGTATCTGTATGGGTGAATTGTAAGGAATCTGAATACCTAAATATTAAGACTTAACAAAATTTTTCGGTTTCATATAATTTAGTGAAGTTATAAAAAAAGTAGGCGTGGCAGTGGGCGGATGTAAAAGAAATTTACACTTCTACTGTATCTTTTCGTCAGAAGCCCAGATATGAAATTTCAGCGTCCTAGTTAAAAATTTAAGGCCCAAAAATGGGTTTTATGATGAAAAAGTGGGCGTGGCCAAAACTGTTCTATGGGTGAATTGTAGGGAATCTAAATACCCAAATATTTGGTCTTAACAAAATTTTTCGGTTTCATATAATTTAGTGAAGTTATAAAAAAGTAGGCGTGGCAGTGGGCGGATGTAAAAAAATTTTACACTAGTATTGTATCTTTTTCTCGGAAGCCCAGATATGAAATTTCAGCGTCCTAGTTAAAAATTTAAGGCCCAAAAATCGGTTTTGTGATGAAAACGCCCCCAAAAAGTGGGCGTGGCCAAAACTTTTGTATGGGTGGATTGTAGGGAATCTGAATGCCTAAATATTTGGTCTTAACAAAATTTTTCGGTTTCATATAATTTAGTGAAGTTATGAAAAAGTGGGCGTGGCAGTGGGCGGATTTCAAAAATTTTTACACTTGTACTGTATCTTTTCCTCAGAAGCCCAGATATGAAATTTCATCGTCCTAGCTCAAAATTTAAGGCCCAAAAAGCGGTGACATACGGACGGACGGACGGACGGACGGTCATCGCTCAATCGATTTCGCTATTGATGCTGATCACGAATATATATACTTTATATGGTCTATTTCGATTATTTCTCTATGTTACAAACTATGTGTCAAACTTAATATACCCTTAGGATGGGGTATAAAAAGGCAAAATACTAATCGGACGGTAGTTTGAAAAGTCATTATTATTTGATGTGTTTTTCTGAAATGGTATGATTTTGGCTGTTTTCCAGATACTGGGATAAACGGATTTAGTAAGGCAATCATTATATATGCTAATGACACATGGAATGATTGCCGGAAGTATTAATTTAATAAATTTGGGTGATATGTTGTCTAGAGCTATCGCATTTGATTGTATTGAGCAAAGAGACTCGAAGAACTCATTCATTGAAACGCAGTCAAATGAAAAGATACCATTTGAGTTGTTAAGGGAATCTGTATTAACTTGCGTATTAGTACCCGAAAGGGCAAAAAACCTATTCAAATTGTTTGCAAAAGTAGGATTATCAGTATTTACTAAATTACCTTTGCCGTACGCACCCAATTTTTTCAAATTATTCCAAAGGATTTTAATTGAGTTTTTGGAAGCATCTAATTGATTGCGATAGAACTCTTTTTTGGCATTTCTTATGGCTACGACAACCTTGTTTCTGCACGTCCTATATCGCTCCCAGTTGGATAAATTTCTATTGTTTATACCCTATCCTAAGGGTATATTAAGTTTGACACATAGTTTGTAACATAGAGAAATAATCGAGATAGGCCCTATAAAGTATATATATTCGTGATCAGCATCAATAGCGAAATCGATTGAGCGATGACTGTCCGTCCGTCCGTCCGTATGTCACCGCTTTTTGGGCCTTAAATTTTGAGCTAGGACGATGAAATTTCATATCTGGGCTTCCACGAAAAAGATACAGTACAAGTGTAAATTTTTTTTACATCCGCCCACTGCCACGCCTACTTTTTTATAACTTCACTAAATTATATGAAACCGAAAAATTTTGTTAAGACCAAATATTTGGGTATACAGATTCCCTACAATTCACCCATAGAACAGTTTTGACCACGCCCACTTCTTGGGGGCGTTTTCATCAAAAAACCGATTTTGATAAAATTTTACATGTAACATCCTCAAACGTTCGACATTATAGCTATATTTGAGTACAAAATGCAATTTGGCCACGCCCACTTTATAGAGAGGAGGATAGGGTATCAGACGATCCGTTCCAGACGGATTGTAGCTTTTCTGTATGTTTTTGTAAACATTATATAAAAAATTTCGTTAACTTATTAGATCTATTATGTAACTAGTAAGCCACCAAACTCTATTGCGATTGACATATCTCTTTAAAGGGACATACTTATCGAATAAATATTTTAAAAGATTAGTTAAATATTCCACTTTACAATCAACTGAGATTACATTTCTGAAATACCACCAGTCAATATAGGCTATTTCATTTAGAAGTTCATTGAAATTTAAATTTTTAAAATCACGAACAAAATAGATCTCATTTTGGTTTACACATTCAACTTCATTTGATTAAAAAAAGAAACTTTATTTTTATTTGAGACTACAAATAAATCAATAGTTGTAGCGCTATGGCTTGTGAAATGTGTAGGAGCAAAACTTACGATTTGTAGGCCATGAGAATCAAATAGATTTTTTAAATAATTAGTTAGACCGGTAGAAAGACAAACATCAACATTAAAATCTCCGCACAAAACCATATTTTCATAAACAGCGCTATATTTCAATAAGAATGTTTCAAATTCAATATAAGGAAAACTGCCAGGATGTCTGTATACCGCATTAAGTAATACCTTTTCACATGGTAGAGTGATTTCGATAAAAAGGCATTGGATATCATTATGTTTCAGATAATCAGAATAACGAGCTGGAATACCTGTGCGAACATAATTCCACACAACAAGAACGACCGTCTCCATCTAATCGAAAAAAACGATAGCCATTAATTTAAATCATCGAACTATCAACACTGTTGTTTAACCATGTTTCTGAAAATCAAATAATATCTGTCGTTACAGATTGAAACATAAATCTTAACTCATCAATTTTGCTTAACAAAGTACGAACATTCATGTGACAAATCTTTAGTCCATTAGAACGTGACGAGAATATATTCAACATTGCATTACAAAGGTCAACTTGACCTGTACCAGTTAACAAAGAACTACTTTGACTGCTCATACAATAATAATTTATAGAAAAAAATTAAAAACTCGATAAAAACCATAACCAGGTAGAAAAAGATATGCGTTTTCACAACATTAAAAGAATAATTACAAATATTTGTATACATTTAGGATAATATTCAAAATAATACAATTTTGATAATAGATAATAGAGTATAAACTTTTAATCAGTATGCTGCGTTTCTGCTATTGTTTTGTTTGTTGATTGTTGTTGACATCGCCAGCATTTGCGTTCAGAGTAGGCAGACCGGTTAATTCTTCCAATGAGTTGATTTTGATATAATGATCGGTAGATTTTATTTTGATAGTCACAATGCCGTTAAATGATTGCACTGAATGTAGTTTTTTTGCTTCCTTCAATTTCATTGCAGCCTTGCGAATGTGCAGTGCATAAGTGGAGAAACACTCGAATGCTCCAATAGCTCTATTGGAGGTAAATCCAATTTTATCCAGTGTAACTGGAGTGGCAGCAAAAAAATGTTTAAGAAAAATATGTCTCTCGCGCGAATTGTTCAATTTGACAATTACCGGAGGAGTGATTTTCTTTGCAGAGGTTATGGTCTTGTTGTTGGCTCCGCCTTTCTTTGCATTTTTTGGACGAAAAATGTCAAAAGAGTTTGGTGTGTGATTTATATGCGTACAGATTCTTTGGAATGTATCTTTTAAATTTTGTTTAGGATTTCCGGTATTCCTGTTACTATAACTTCACTTTTACGCAATTCATTTTCAAGTTTATTTAGTCTATTAAAAATGATTTTTGAGTCATCTTGATATTGAACCACGGAAAGTTTTTCTTTTATTTTATTTTCCAATTCACCCAAATCACTTTTGATACCCGCTTTTTGGGCCTTAAATTTTGAGCTAGGACGATGAAATTTCATATCTGGGCTTCCACGAAAAAGATACAGTACAAGTGTAAATTTTTTTTACATCCGCCCACTGCCACGCCTACTTTTTTATAACTTCACTAAATTATATGAAACCGAAAAATTTTGTTAAGACCAAATATTTGGGTATACAGATTCCCTACAATTCACCCATAGAACAGTTTTGACCACGCCCACTTCTTGGGGGCGTTTTCATCAAAAAACCGATTTTGATAAAATTTTACATGTAACATCCTCAAACGTTCGACATTATAGCTATATTTGAGTACAAAATGCAATTTGGCCACGCCCACTTTATAGAGAGGAGGATGGGGTATCAGACGATCCGTTCCAGACGGATTGTAGCTTTTCTGTATGTTTTTGTAAACATTATATAAAAAATTTCGTTAACTTATTAGATCTATTATGTAACTAGTAAGCCACCAAACTCTATTGCGATTGACATATCTCTTTAAAGGGACATACTTATCGAATAAATATTTTAAAAGATTAGTTAAATATTCCACTTTACAATCAACTGAGATTACATTTCTGAAATACCACCAGTCAATATAGGCTATTTCATTTAGAAGTTCATTGAAATTTAAATTTTTAAAATCACGAACAAAATAGATCTCATTTTGGTTTACACATTCAACTTCATTTGATTAAAAAAAGAAACTTTATTTTTATTTGAGACTACAAATAAATCAATAGTTGTAGCGCTATGGCTTGTGAAATGTGTAGGAGCAAAACTTACGATTTGTAGGCCATGAGAATCAAATAGATTTTTTAAATAATTAGATAGACCGGTAGAAAGACAAACATCAACATTAAAATCTCCGCACAAAACCATATTTTCATAAACAGCGCTATATTTCAATAAGAATGTTTCAAATTCAATATAAGGAAAACTGCCAGGATGTCTGTATACCGCATTAAGTAATACCTTTTCACATGGTAGAGTGATTTCGATAAAAAGGCATTGGATATCATTATGTTTCAGATAATCAGAATAACGAGCTGGAATACCTGTGCGAACATAATTCCACACAACAAGAACGACCGTCTCCATCTAATCGAAAAGAACGATAGCCATTAATTTAAATCATCGAACTATCAACACTGTTGTTTAACCATGTTTCTGAAAATCAAATAATATCTGTCGTTACAGATTGAAACATAAATCTTAACTCATCAATTTTGCTTAACAAAGTACGAACATTCATGTGACAAATCTTTAGTCCATTAGAACGTGACGAGAATATATTCAACATTGCATTACAAAGGTCAACTTGACCTGTACCAGTTAACAAAGAACTACTTTGACTGCTCATACAATAATAATTTATAGAAAAAAATTAAAAACTCGATAAAAACCATAACCAGGTAGAAAAAGATATGCGTTTTCACAACATTAAAAGAATAATTACAAATATTTGTATACATTTAGGATAATATTCAAAATAATACAATTTTGATAATAGATAATAGAGTATAAACTTTTAATCAGTATGCTGCGTTTCTGCTATTGTTTTGTTTGTTGATTGTTGTTGACATCGCCAGCATTTGCGTTCAGAGTAGGCAGACCGGTTAATTCTTCCAATGAGTTGATTTTGATATAATGATCGGTAGATTTTATTTTGATAGTCACAATGCCGTTAAATGATTGCACTGAATGTAGTTTTTTTGCTTCCTTCAATTTCATTGCAGCCTTGCGAATGTGCAGTGCATAAGTGGAGAAACACTCGAATGCTCCAATAGCTCTATTGGAGGTAAATCCAATTTTATCCAGTGTAACTGGAGTGGCAGCAAAAAAATGTTTAAGAAAAATATGTCTCTCGCGCGAATTGTTCAATTTGACAATTACCGGAGGAGTGATTTTCTTTGCAGAGGTTATGGTCTTGTTGTTGGCTCCGCCTTTCTTTGCATTTTTTGGACGAAAAATGTCAAAAGAGTTTGGTGTGTGATTTATATGCGTACAGATTCTTTGGAATGTATCTTTTAAATTTTGTTTAGGATTTCCGGTATTCCTGTTACTATAACTTCACTTTTACGCAATTCATTTTCAAGTTTATTTAGTCTATTAAAAATGATTTTTGAGTCATCTTGATATTGAACCACGGAAAGTTTTTCTTTTATTATACCCTATCCTAAGGGTATATTAAGTTTGACACATAGTTTGTAACATAGAGAAATAATCGAGATAGACCCTATAAAGTATATATATTCGTGATCAGCATCAATAGCGAAATCGATTGAGCGATGACCGTCCGTCCGTCCGTCCGTCCGTCCGTCCGTATGTCACCGCTTTTTGGGCCTTAAATTTTGAGCTAGGACGATGAAATTTCATATCTGGGCTTCTGAGAAAAAGATACAGTACAAGTGTAAAAATTTTTGAAATCCGCCCACTGCCACGCCCACTTTTTCATAACTTCACTAAATTATATGAAACCGAAAAATTTTGTTAAGACCAAATATTTAGGCATTCAGATTCCCTACAATCCACCCATACAAAAGTTTTGGCCACGCCCACTTTTTGGGGGCGTTTTCATCACAAAACCCATTTATGGGCCTTAAATTTTTAACTAGGACGCTGAAATTTCATATCTGGGCTTCCACGAAAAAGATACAGTACAAGTGTAAAATTTTTTTACATCCGCCCACTGCCACGCCTACTTTTTTATAACTTCACTAAATTATATGAAACCGAAAAATTTTGTTAAGACCAAATATTTAGGCATTCAGATTCCCTACAATCCACCCATACAAAAGTTTTGGCCACGCCCACTTTTTGGGGGCGTTTTCTTCACAAAACCGATTTTTGGGCCTTAAATTTTTAACTAGGACGATGAAATTTCATATCTGGGCTTCCAAGAAAAAGATACAGTACAACTGTAATATTTTTTTACATCCGCCCACTGCCACGCCTACTTTTTTATAACTTCACTAAATTATATGAAACCGAAAAATTTTGTTAAGACCAAATATTTAGGCATTCAGATTCCCTACAATCCACCCATACAAAAGTTTTGGCCACGCCCACTTTTTGGGGGCGTTTTCATCACAAAACCCATTTATGGGCCTTAAATTTTTAACTAGGACGCTGAAATTTCATATCTGGGCTTCCACGAAAAAGATACAGTACAAGTGTAAAATTTTTTTACATCCGCCCACTGCCACGCCTACTTTTTTATAACTTCACTAAATTATATGAAACCGAAAAATTTTGTTAAGACCAAATATTTAGGCATTCAGATTCCCTACAATCCACCCATACAAAAGTTTTGGCCACGCCCACTTTTTGGGGGCGTTATCATCAAAAAACCTATTTTGATAAAATTTTACATGTAACATCCTCAAACGTTCGACATTATAGCTATATTTGAGTACAATATGCAATTTGGCCATGCCCACTTTATAGAGAGGAGGATAGGGTATCATACGATCCGTTCCAGACGGATTGTAGCTTTTCTGTATGTTTATACCCTATCCTAAGGGTATATTAAGTTTGACACATAGTTTGTAACATAGAGAAATAATCGAGATAGACCCTATAAAGTATATATATTCGTGATCAGCATCAATAGCGAAATCGATTGAGCGATGACCGTACGTCCGTCCGTCCGTCCGTCCGTCCGTCCGTATGTCACCGCTTTTTGGGCCTCAAATTTTGATCTAGGACGATGAAATTTCATATCTGGGCTTCTGAGAAAAAGATACAGTACAAGTGTAAAAATTTTTGAAATCCGCCCACTTCCACGCCCACTTTTTCATAACTTCACTAAATTATATGAAACCGAAAAATTTTGTTAAGACCAAATATTTAGGCATTCAGATTCCCTACAATCCACCCATACAAAAGTTTTGGCCACGCCCACTTTTTGGGGGCGTTTTCATCACAAAACCCATTTATGGGCCTTAAATTTTTAACTAGGACGCTGAAATTTCATATCTGGGCTTCCACGAAAAAGATACAGTACAAGTGTAAAATTTTTTTACATCCGCCCACTGCCACGCCTACTTTTTTATAACTTCACTAAATTATATGAAACCGAAAAATTTTGTTAAGACCAAATATTTAGGCATTCAGATTCCCTACAATCCACCCATACAAAAGTTTTGGCCACGCCCACTCTTTGGGGGCGTTTTCTTCACAAAACCGATTTTTGGGCCTTAAATTTTTAACTAGGACGATGAAATTTCGGCTTCCAAGAAAAAGATACAGTACAACTGTAATATTTTTTTACATCCGCCCACTGCCACGCCTACTTTTTTATAACTTCACTAAATTATATGAAACCGAAAAATTTTGTTAAGACCAAATATTTAGGCATTCAGATTCCCTACAATCCACCCATACAAAAGTTTTGGCCACGCCCACTTTTTGGGGGCGTTTTCATCACAAAACCCATTTATGGGCCTTAAATTTTTAACTAGGACGCTGAAATTTCATATCTGGGCTTCCACGAAAAAGATACAGTACAAGTGTAAAATTTTTTTACATCCGCCCACTGCCACGCCTACTTTTTTATAACTTCACTAAATTATATCAAACCGAAAAATTTTGTTAAGACCAAATATTTAGGCATTCAGATTCCCTACAATCCACCCATACAAAAGTTTTGGCCACGCCCACTTTTTGGGGGCGTTATCATCAAAAAACCTATTTTGATAAAATTTTACATGTAACATCCTCAAACGTTCGACATTATAGCTATATTTGAGTACAATATGCAATTTGGCCATGCCCACTTTATAGAGAGGAGGATAGGGTATCATACGATCCGTTCCAGACGGATTGTAGCTTTTCTGTATGTTTTTATTTTCCAAATCACCCAAATCACTTTTGATACCCGCTTTTTGGGCCTTAAATTTTGAGCTAGGACGATGAAATTTCATATCTGGGCTTCCACGAAAAAGATACAGTACAAGTGTAAATTTTTTTTACATCCGCCCACTGCCACGCCTACTTTTTTATAACTTCACTAAATTATATGAAACCGAAAAATTTTGTTAAGACCAAATATTTGGGTATACAGATTCCCTACAATTCACCCATAGAACAGTTTTGACCACGCCCACTTCTTGGGGGCGTTTTCATCAAAAAACCGATTTTGATAAAATTTTACATGTAACATCCTCAAACGTTCGACATTATAGCTATATTTGAGTACAAAATGCAATTTGGCCACGCCCACTTTATAGAGAGGAGGATGGGGTATCAGACGATCCGTTCCAGACGGATTGTAGCTTTTCTGTATGTTTTTGTAAACATTATATAAAAAATTTCGTTAACTTATTAGATCTATTATGTAACTAGTAAGCCACCAAACTCTATTGCGATTGACATATCTCTTTAAAGGGACATACTTATCGAATAAATATTTTAAAAGATTAGTTAAATATTCCACTTTACAATCAACTGAGATTACATTTCTGAAATACCACCAGTCAATATAGGCTATTTCATTTAGAAGTTCATTGAAATTTAAATTTTTAAAATCACGAACAAAATAGATCTCATTTTGGTTTACACATTCAACTTCATTTGATTAAAAAAAGAAACTTTATTTTTATTTGAGACTACAAATAAATCAATAGTTGTAGCGCTATGGCTTGTGAAATGTGTAGGAGCAAAACTTACGATTTGTAGGCCATGAGAATCAAATAGATTTTTTAAATAATTAGATAGACCGGTAGAAAGACAAACATCAACATTAAAATCTCCGCACAAAACCATATTTTCATAAACAGCGCTATATTTCAATAAGAATGTTTCAAATTCAATATAAGGAAAACTGCCAGGATGTCTGTATACCGCATTAAGTAATACCTTTTCACATGGTAGAGTGATTTCGATAAAAAGGCATTGGATATCATTATGTTTCAGATAATCAGAATAACGAGCTGGAATACCTGTGCGAACATAATTCCACACAACAAGAACGACCGTCTCCATCTAATCGAAAAGAACGATAGCCATTAATTTAAATCATCGAACTATCAACACTGTTGTTTAACCATGTTTCTGAAAATCAAATAATATCTGTCGTTACAGATTGAAACATAAATCTTAACTCATCAATTTTGCTTAACAAAGTACGAACATTCATGTGACAAATCTTTAGTCCATTAGAACGTGACGAGAATATATTCAACATTGCATTACAAAGGTCAACTTGACCTGTACCAGTTAACAAAGAACTACTTTGACTGCTCATACAATAATAATTTATAGAAAAAAATTAAAAACTCGATAAAAACCATAACCAGGTAGAAACATACAGAAAAGCTACAATCCGTCTGGAACGGATCGTATGATGCCCTATCCTCCTCTCTATAAAGTGGGCGTGGTCAAATTGCATTTTGTACTCAAATATAGCTATAATGTCGAACGTTTGAGGATGTTACATGTAAAATTTTATCAAAATAGGTTTTTTGATGATAACGCCCCCAAAAAGTCGGCGTGGCCAAAACTGTTCTATGGGTGAATTGTAGGGAATCTAAATGCCCAAATATTTGGTCTTAACAAAATTTT
The DNA here is from genome assembly GCA_905220385.1 of Xylota sylvarum. Lineage (NCBI taxonomy): Eukaryota > Metazoa > Arthropoda > Insecta > Diptera > Syrphidae > Xylota > Xylota sylvarum. Next base: position 398,554 of record CAJMZQ010000056.1, on the reverse strand, counting down.
TCGGTTTCATATAATTTAGTGAAGTTATGAGAAAGTGGGCGTGGCAGTGGGCGGATTTCAAAAATTTTTACACTTGTACTGTATCTTTTCCTCAGAAGCCCAGATATGAAATTTCATCGTCCTAGCTCAAAATTTAAGGCCCAAAAAGCGGTGACATACGGACGGACGGACGGACGGACGGACGGACGGTCATCGCTCAATCGATTTCGCTATTGATGCTGATAACGAATATATATACTTTATAGGGTCTATCTCGATTATTTCTCTATGTTACAAACTATGTGTCAAACTTAATATACCCTTAGGATAGGGTATAAAAAGATATGCGTTTTCACAACATTAAAAGAATAATTACAAATATTTGTATACATTTAGGATAATATTCAAAATAATACAATTTTGATAATAGATAATAGAGTATAAACTTTTAATCAGTATGCTGCGTTTCTGCTATTGTTTTGTTTGTTGATTGTTGTTGACATCGCCAGCATTTGCGTTCAGAGTAGGCAGACCGGTTAATTCTTCCAATGAGTTGATTTTGATATAATGATCGGTAGATTTTATTTTGATAGTCACAATGCCGTTAAATGATTGCACTGAATGTAGTTTTTTTGCTTCCTTCAATTTCATTGCAGCCTTGCGAATGTGCAGTGCATAAGTGGAGAAACACTCGAATGCTCCAATAGCTCTATTGGAGGTAAATCCAATTTTATCCAGTGTAACTGGAGTGGCAGCAAAAAAATGTTTAAGAAAAATATGTCTCTCGCGCGAATTGTTCAATTTGACAATTACCGGAGGAGTGATTTTCTTTGCAGAGGTTATGGTCTTGTTGTTGGCTCCGCCTTTCTTTGCATTTTTTGGACGAAAAATGTCAAAAGAGTTTGGTGTGTGATTTATATGCGTACAGATTCTTTGGAATGTATCTTTTAAATTTTGTTTAGGATTTCCGGTATTCCTGTTACTATAACTTCACTTTTACGCAATTCATTTTCAAGTTTATTTAGTCTATTAAAAATGATTTTTGAGTCATCTTGATTTGAATTGATGGAAAGTTTTTCTTTTATTTTATTTTCCAATTCACCCAAATCACTTTTGATACTATTAATAAAACTTTCAAGCTTTATATTTAACTGTTCGAGATTGTTATTGGTTTGGGTTTTAAAGTCTAAAATTTCCTTTCGCCTGCCACTCACTTGGCCATCTACTGACATTTGTAATTTGGCAAACATTTTGGCTAAGTCTTCGTTGGAAATGGACATTGTTTATTTGATTTGAAATAAATGTATTATAAATTATATTTCGACTTGTATGTTATTTCCGAACTGTGGACTATTGCACTATACACAACTTTAATAAAAAAAACTTCAAAATATATCAATCGGATGAATAAATTCAATAAATCTGCCGGAGCTCTAAACACACGTGCGCTACTCAAAGTTTGACATATCAATTTCATCAACAAGAGCAGTGAATAGAGTTATCAGGGAGTGAGGGTTAGAGAATTCAACTGTATTTCTTTTGATGAAGCCGACCATCGAATTCTCTTTAGATGTTATGTAAATCAATATGATCACAAAAAGACAATGCCTGATCAAAAACAACACCGAGATCTTTAACCTTATTTATTAGTATAAGATCTAAGGAATCGATTGAGTATCTATAAATAATAGGGTTGGAGGATCTACTAAATGTAATGACGTAGCATTTCGCTATGTTAAGATGGAGGCTATTAATTTTACACCAAATTGAAAGCGCATCAATGTCATATTGAAGCTTTATGCAATCATTTATACTTGAAATACTTAAAAACAGTTTTAAATCATCTGCATAAAGAAGGCATTTGCTGTAGCTGAGAACAGATGTTATATCGTTGATAAAAATAATGAAAAGTAAAGGCCCTAGGTGACTGCCTTGGGGTACACCTGAACAACAGTGAAATGGATTAGACTGAATATAATTGAGTTTAATCAACTGCACTCTATTCGTTAAAAAAGACGAGATCCATCTTAACGTAGATGAGTGGAAACCAAAGCACTTCAACTTGTGTATTAAGACATTGTGGTTGACGGAATCAAATGCCTTACTGAAGTCAGTATAGACCGTATCCACCTGACAACCCCTTTCAAACGAGTTTAGAACAGACGAAGTAAAATAAACGAGATTGGAAGCTGTAGATCTCCCTGAAACAAATCCATGCTGAGATACTGACATATGCTCTTTGACGAAAAATTCCAGTTTGCTTTTGACGATACCCTCAAAAAGCTATAATTCTATAAGAAAATGCAAAGCTTAAGTGATCTGTTGAAGATTTGCTGCAGTGGGTAACAAATTCTATCCTTACAGCTTCTTAAAACAAATGCACAAATTCCATCAACTCCTACATTATGTGATGGTTTTAGACTGCCAAAAGCCGGAGTGACGTCCTGTAAGTCCAAATAAATGTTGATAGTTGGCATGAACTGTACTTGGTCACTTTTCACATACACAGATTCAAAAAATAGAGCAAACAATTCACAGGAGGATCTAATATTGTTCGATTCTGTATTTTCATATTTCTTTACTTCCGGAATGCCATAGGCATTACGGTTATGTTTAATGAAATTCCAAAAACTTTTACTATCTGTTACAAGCTTACTCTCGATATCCATGACGTAATTTCTATGAAGAAACCTACTGAGCACACTAAACTGCTTTCTCAAGGTACAAAAACCGTCTAAGGGCCTTGTTTTTTAAATTCTTCAAATGCATTAACGGTTATACCAGGGGGGCTTTGAGAGTTTTTTCTTATGTGTCCTCGGCACATACATTTCAAACCCAGCGTCAATAATAGTTTTGAAACGAGCATACATTTCATTTAGATTTAGGCAATGAAATTGATAAGTCCAATCAAACGAATTGATCCAAATATTTAAACCCACAAAATTTGCTTTATGGAAATTGAAAGTTTTAGTATTACTATCAATCGGCTTTAAAATATTGTAAAATTCAAATTCAAACTCCGTTTGCTTGTGATGGAACGAATTATTAAGCAGTTCATAAGAAGCGTAAGATGCTTTTACTTTAAGTTCTTTTATACAAAAAAAAAAAAAAGATCTAATAATCTGTTTAATGAATTATATATCGTTATTACCCCTTCGGGTTAGGGGCTAGAATAGAATATACCCGAGGTAAGAAATGCCTATCATAGAAGGCGACTAAAATCCAAAACGTTTAAACTTTTCGCGAAAGTTAAAAAAAAACATACAGAAAAGCTACAATCCATCTGGAACGGATCGTATGATACCCTATCCTTATCTCTATAAAGTGGGCGTGGCCAAATTGCATTTTGTACTCAAATATGGCTATAATGTCGAACGTTTGAGGATGTTACATGTAAAATTTTATCAAAATAGGTTTTTTGATGATAACGCCCCCAAAAAGTGGGCGTGGCCAAAACTGTTCTATGGGTGAATTGTAGGGAACCTAAATACCCAAATATTTGGTCTTAACAAAATTCTTCGGTTTCATATAATTTAGTGAAGTTATAAAAAAGTAGGCGTGGCAGTGGGCGGATGTAAAAAAAATTTACACTTGTACTGTATCTTTTTCGTGGAAGCCCAGATATGAAATTTCAACGTCCTAGTTAAAAATTTAAGGCCCAAAAATCGGTTTTGTTATGAAAACGCCCCCAAAAAGTGGGCGTGGCCAAAACTTTTGTATGGGTGGATTGTAGGGAATCTGAATGCCTAAATATTTGCTCTTAACAAAATTTTTCGGTTTCATATAATTTAGTGAAGTTATGAAAAAGTGGGCGTGGCAGTGGGCGGATTTCAAAAATTTTTACACTTGTACTGTATCTTTTCCTCAGAAGCCCAGATATGAAATTTCATCGTCCTATCTCAAAATTTAAGGCCCAAAAAGCGGTGACATACGGACGGACGGACGGACGGACGGTCATCGCTCAATCGATTTCGCTATTGATGCTGATCACGAATATATATACTTTATAGGGTCTATCTCGATTATTTCTCTATGTTACAAACTATGTGTCAAACTTAATATACCCTTAGGATAGGGTATAAACACATGCAATGAACAAAACAAATGATTTTAATACTTCAGGTGGTAGGCCAGTTAAACTGATAAATCCACCCTTTTCGGAGGTCGGTCCCACGGATTCTGGGGGGACCATTTATTGCATAACGAAGACCCTTTCGGAAAATGTAAAAGGGTAGAGAGGACACCCCCATCTCGTATAATAGATGAAAAGCAAGTTCTGGGGGTTAAATATTCAAAAGCCTGCGAAGAAAGAGATGGGTTTAAGCAACTCAACGAGACATTGCTTAAAGAAATTAACAATTTAAAGCAGGAGTTGCAAGCGCTGAAACATCAATTCACCAGCGAAAATAAAAATAAAGATAAAATTAAAGTAGTCGAGTTCTCAACAGATGAAGAAGAACTACTTAAGGAGACAGAAGGAAGTCTTAAACATACAGAAAAGCTACAATCCGTCTGGAACGGATCGTATGATACCCTATCCTCCTCTCTATAAAGTGGGCATGGCCAAATTGCATATTGTACTCAAATATAGCTATAATGTCGAACGTTTGAGGATGTTACATGTAAAATTTTATCAAAATAGGTTTTTTGATGATAACGCCCCCAAAAAGTGGGCGTGACCAAAACTTTTGTATGGGTGGATTGTAGGGAATCTGAATGCCTAAATATTTGGTATTAAAAAAATTTTTCATTTTCATATAATTTAGAGAAGTTATAAAAAAGTAGGCGTGGCAGTGGGCGGATGTAAAAAAATTTTACACTTGTACTGTATCTTTTTCTTGGAAGCCCAGATATGAAATTTCAGCGTCCTAGTTCAAAATTTAAGGCCCAAAAATCGGTTTTGTGATGAAAACGCCCCCAAAAAGTGGGCGTGGCCAAAACTTTTGTATGGGTGGATTGTAGGGAATCTGAATGCCTAAATATTTGCTCTTAACAAAATTTTTCGGTTTCATATAATTTAGTGAAGTTATGAAAAAGTGGGCGTGGCAGTGGGCGGATTTCAAAAATTTTTACACTTGTACTGTATCTTTTCCTCAGAAGCCCAGATATGAAATTTCATCGTCCTATCTCAAAATTTAAGGCCCAAAAAGCGGTGACATACGGACGGACGGACGGACGGACGGTCATCGCTCAATCGATTTCGCTATTGATGCTGATCACGAATATATATACTTTATAGGGTCTATCTCGATTATTTCTCTATGTTACAAACTATGTGTCAAACTTAATATACCCTTAGGATAGGGTATAAACATACAGAAAAGCTACAATCCGTCTGGAACGGATCGTATGATACCCTATCCTCCTCTCTATAAAGTGGGCATGGCCAAATTGCATATTGTACTCAAATATAGCTATAATGTGGAACGTTTGAGAATGTTACATGTAAAATTTTATCAAAATAGGTTTTTTGATGATAACGCCCCCAAAAAGTGGGCGTGGCCAAAACTTTTGTATGGGTGGATTGTAGGGAATCTGAATGCCTAAATATTTGGTCTTAACAAAATTTTTCGGTTTCATATAATTTAGTGAAGTTATAAAAAAGTAGGCGTGGCAGTGGGCGGATGTAAAAAAAATGTACACTTGTACTGTATCTTTTTCGTAGAAGACCAGATATGAAATTTCAGTGTCCTAGTTAAAAATTTAAGGCCCAAAAATCGGTTTTGTGATGACAACGCCCCCAAAAAGTGGGCGTGGCCAAAACTTTTGTATGGGTGGATTGTAGGGAATTTGAATGCCTAAATATTTGGTCTTAACAAAATTTTTTGGTTTCATATAATTTAGTGAAGTTATGAAAAAGTGGGCGTGGCAGTGGGCGGATTTCAAAATTGTTTACACTTGTACTGTATCTTTTTCTCAGAAGCCCAGATATGAAATTTCATCGTCCTAGCTCAAAATTTAAGGCCCAAAAAGCGGTGACATACGGACGGACGGACGGACGGACGGACAGACGGACGGACGGACGGACGGTCATCGCTCAATCGATTTCGCTATTGATGCTGATCACGAATATATATACTTTATAGGGTCTATCTCAATTATTTCTCTATGTTACAAACTATGTGTCAAACTTAATATACCCTTAGGATAGGGTATAAACATACAGAAAAGCTACAATCCGTCTGGAACGGATCGTATGATGCCCTATCCTCCTCTCTATAAAGTGGGCGTGGTCAAATTGCATTTTGTACTCAAATATAGCTATAATGTCGAACGTTTGAGGATGTTACATGTAAAATTTTATCAAAATAGGTTTTTTGATGATAACGCCCCCAAAAAGTCGGCGTGGCCAAAACTGTTCTATGGGTGAATTGTAGGGAATCTAAATGCCCAAATATTTGGTCTTAACAAAATTTTTCGGTTTCATATAATTTAGTGAAGTTATGAGAAAGTGGGCGTGGCAGTGGGCGGATTTCAAAAATTTTTACACTTGTACTGTATCTTTTCCTCAGAAGCCCAGATATGAAATTTCATCGTCCTAGCTCAAAATTTAAGGCCCAAAAAGCGGTGACATACGGACGGACGGACGGACGGACGGACGGACGGACGGACGGACGGACGGACGGACAGACGGACGGACGGACGGACGGACGGACGGACGGACGGACGGACGGTCATCGCTCAATCGATTTCGCTATTGATGCTGATAACGAATATATATACTTTATAGGGTCTATCTCGATTATTTCTCTATGTTACAAACTATGTGTCAAACTTAATATACCCTTAGGATAGGGTATAAAAAGGGGAATAAAAATAAAAAACAAAAAAATGAGTACATCCTCAAAATTTTCATCTCCAAAAGAAAGCAGCCAAGTTGCGGATAATACTCCTAACAAAGAAAGTACCAATCAGAAGCCAATTAATCCTCCGCCTATTATTGCACTGCAAATGATAAAGTATGAAAGTTTAATTAAGGTATTGGAGGAAACTAAAATTAAAGCAAATACAATATTAAACATACAGAAAAGCTACAATCCGTCTGGAACGGATCGTATGATACCCTATCCTCCTCTCTATAAAGTGGGCATGGCCAAATTGCATATTGTACTCAAATATAGCTATAATGTCGAACGTTTGAGGATGTTACATGTAAAATTTTATCAAAATAGGTTTTTTGATGATAACGCCCCCAAAAAGTGGGCGTGACCAAAACTTTTGTACGGGTGGATTGTAGGGAATCTGAATGCCTAAATATTTGGTCTTAACAAAATTTTTCGGTTTCATATAATTTAGAGAAGTTATAAAAAAGTAGGCGTGGCAGTGGGCGGATGTAAAAAAAATTTACACTTGTACTGTATCTTTTTCTTGGAAGCCCAGATATGAAATTTCATCGTCCTAGTTAAAAATTTAAGGCCCAAAAATCGGTTTTGTGAAGAAAACGCCCCCAAAAAGTGGGCGTGGCCAAAACTTTTGTATGGGTGGATTGTAGGGAATCTGAATGCCTAAATATTTGGTCTTAACAAAATTTTTCGGTTTCATATAATTTAGTGAAGTTATAAAAAAGTAGGCGTGGCAGTGGGCGGATGTAAAAAAATTTTACACTTGTACTGTATCTTTTTCGTGGAAGCCCAGATATGAAATTTCAGCGTCCTAGTTAAAAATTTAAGGCCCATAAATGGGTTTTGTGATGAAAACGCCCCCAAAAAGTGGGCGTGACCAAAACTTTTGTACGGGTGGATTGTAGGGAATCTGAATGCCTAAATATTTGGTCTTAACAAAATTTTTCGGTTTCATATAATTTAGAGAAGTTATAAAAAAGTAGGCGTGGCAGTGGGCGGATGTAAAAAAATTTTACACTTGTACTGTATCTTTTTCTTGGAAGCCCAGATATGAAATTTCATCGTCCTAGTTAAAAATTTAAGGCCCAAAAATCGGTTTTGTGAAGAAAACGCCCCCAAAAAGTGGGCGTGACCAAAACTTTTGTACGGGTGGATTGTAGGGAATCTGAATGCCTAAATATTTGGTCTTAACAAAATTTTTCGGTTTCATATAATTTAGTGAAGTTATAAAAAAGTAGGCGTGGTAGTGGGCGGATGTAAAAAAAATTTACACTTGTACTGTATCTTTTTCTTGGAAGCCCAGATATGAAATTTCATCGTCCTAGTTAAAAATTTAAGGCCCAAAAATCGGTTTTGTGAAGAAAACGCCCCCAAAACGTGGGCGTGGCCAAAACTTTTGTATGGGTGGATTGTAGGGAATCTGAATGCCTAAATATTTGGTCTTAACAAAATTTTTCGGTTTCATATAATTTAGTGAAGTTATAAAAAAGTAGGCGTGGCAGTAGGCGGATGTAAAAAAATTTTACACTTGTACTGTATCTTTTTCGTGGAAGCCCAGATATGAAATTTCAGCGTCCTAGTTAAAAATTTAAGGCCCATAAATGGGTTTTGTGATGAAAACGCCCCCAAAAAGTGGGCGTGGCCAAAACTTTTGTATGGGTGGATTGTAGGGAATCTGAATGCCTAAATATTTGGTCTTAACAAAATTTTTCGGTTTCATATAATTTAGTGAAGTTATGAAAAAGTGGGCGTGGCAGTGGGCGGATTTCAAAAATTTTTACACTTGTACTGTATCTTTTTCTCAGAAGCCCAGATATGAAATTTCATTGTCCTAGCTCAAAATTTAAGGCCCAAAAAGCGGTGACATACGGACGGACGGACGGACGGACGGGCGGACGGACGGACGGTCATCGCTCAATCGATTTCGCTATTGATGCTGATCACGAATATATATACTTTATAGGGTCTATCTCGATTATTTCTCTATGTTACAAACTATGTGTCAAACTTAATATACCCTTAGGATAGGGTATAATAAATAACAATGATATTAAAATTAATGTAGATGGAGAAGATTCTTATAGAAAACTTACCAAAATACTCAACCAAAAAAAAGTGCAATGGTACTCTTAGGAGAACAAGCAAACAAGACCAATTAAGGTTGTTGTAAAAAAATTAAACTTTTCATGCTTCCCAGAGAGTATAGTTAAAGACTTAAAAAGTAAAAGCTTTAACATATTAGAAGCTGTCAATATGCTAAAATTTAAAAGCAAAGTACCACTTCCTATTTTTATACCCTATCCTAAGGGTATATTAAGTTTGACACATAGTTTGTAACATAGAGAAATAATCGAAATAGACCATATAAAGTATATATATTCGTGATCAGCATCAATAGCGAAATCGATTGAGCGATGACCGTCCGTCCGTCCGTCCGTCTGTCCGTCCGTCCGTCCGTCCGTCCGTCCGTCCGTATGTCACCGCTTTTTGGGCCTTAAATTTTGAGCTAGGACAATGAAATTTCATATTTGGGCTTCTGAGGAAAAGATACAGTACAAGTGTAAAAATTTTTGAAATCCGCCCACTGCCACGCCCACTTTTTCATAACTTCACTAAATTATATGAAACCGAAAAATTTTGTTAAGACCAAATATTTAGGCATTCAGATTCCCTACAATCCACCCATACAAAAGTTTTGGCCACGCCCACTTTTTGGGGGCGTTTTCATCACAAAACCGATTTTTGGGCCTTAAATTTTTAACTAGGACGCTGAAATTTCATATCTGGGCTTCCGAGAAAAAGATACAATACTAGTGTAAAATTTTTTTACATCCGCCCACTGCCACGCCTACTTTTTTATAACTTCACTAAATTATATGAAACCGAAAAATTTTGTTAAGACCAAATATTTGGGTATTTAGATTCCCTACAATTCACCCATAGAACAGTTTTGGCCACGCCCACTTTTTCATCATAAAACCCATTTTTGGGCCTTAAATTTTTAACTAGGACGCTGAAATTTCATATCTGGGCTTCTGACGAAAAGATACAGTAGAAGTGTAAATTTCTTTTACATCCGCCCACTGCCACGCCTACTTTTTTATAACTTCACTACATTATATGAAACCGAAAAATTTTGTTAAGTCTTAATATTTAGGTATTCAGATTCCTTACAATTCACCCATACAGATACAGTTTTGGTCACGCTCACTTTTTGGAGGGCGTTTTCATTAAAAAACCGATTTTGAAAAAATTTTACATGTAACATCCTCAAACGTTCGAGGTTATAGCCATATTTGAGTACGAAATGCAATTTGGCTACGCCCACTTTATAGAGAGGAGGATAGGGTATCAGACGATCCGTTTCAGACGGATTGTAGCTTTTCTGTATGTTTATGCTTACTTTTGAGCACGACGAAGATATTAAACTTACAGAAAAGCTACAATCCGTCCGGAACGGATCGTATGATACCCTATCCTCGTTTCTATAAAGTGCTCATGGCCAAATTGCATTTGGTACTCAAATATGGCTATAACGTCGAACGTTTGAGGATGTTACATGTGAAATGTGAAATGTGGGCGTGGCCAAAACTGTTCTATGGGTGAATTGTAGGAAATCTGAATACCTAAATATTTGGACTTAACAAAATTTTTCGGTTTCATATAATTTAGTGAAGTTATGAAAAAGTGGGCGTGGCAGTGGGCGGATTTAAAAAATTTTTACACTTGTACTGTATCTTTTCCTCAGAAGCCCAGATATGAAATTTCATCGTCGTAGCTCAAAATTTAAGGCCCAACAAGCGGTGACATACGGACGGACGGACGGACAGTCATCGCTCAATCGATTTCGCTATTGATGCTGATCACGAATATATATACTTTATAGGGTCTATCTCGATTATTTCTCTATGTTACAAACTATGTGTCAAACTTAATATACCCTTAGGATAGGGTATAAAAAATACACGAAATTAAAGATATCCTTGGAATGAAAGTAGAGATTCATGCCTTAAGGAAATCAAAACTAGTCCCACAATGCAAGAATTGCCAAAAGTATGGACATACACATAAATACTGCAGCTCTAACCCGAGATGCGTTAAGTGCACAGGAAACCACCATACTAAGGACTGTATGAGGAAAATAAAAGAACCTATAAAATGTGCTATCTGCAACGAAAAGCATCCAGCTAACTACAGAGGCTGTTCGGTTGCAAAGCAGATTCAACTGGCAAAAGAGAAAAAACATAAAAAAATAGAACCTGATTCTAAAAAGGACGCACCAAAAGTCAGCAAGGACTTAAAACCAAAAACGCCAAAAAAAGTACCCAGAATCCGAGAAATTGTCAAAAAAGACCTAAAACCAAAGACAGCGGCTGGTACAGAAATGACTTATGCACAAGCTGCATCAAAAAATGTTGAAAAATCAACTAACATAACAAACATACAGAAAAGCTACAATCCATCTGGAACGGATCGTATGATACCCTATCCTCCTCCCTAAAAAGTGGGCGTGGCCAAATTGCATTTTGTACTCAACTATAGCTATAATGCCGAACGTTTGAGGATGTTACATGTAAAATTTTATCAAAATAGGTTTTTGGATGATAACGAGTGGCAGTGGGCGGATGTAAAAAAAGTTTACACTTGTACTGTATCTTTTTCTTGGAAGCCCAGATATGAAATTTCAGCGTCCTAGTTCAAAATTTAAGGCCCAAAAATCGGTTTTGTGATGAAAACGCCCCCAAAAAGTGGGCGTGGCCAAAACTTTTGTATGGGTGGATTGTAGGGAATCTGAATGCCTAAATATTTGGTCTTAACAAAATTTTTCGGTTTCATATAATTTAGTGAAGTTATGAAAAAGTGGGCGTGGCAGTGGGCGGATTTCAAAAATTTTTACACTTGTACTGTATCTTTTCCTCAGAAGCCCAGATATGAAATTTCATCGTCCTAGCTCAAAATTTAAGGCCCAAAAAGCGGTGACATACGGACGGACGGACGGACAGTCATCGCTCAATCGATTTCGCTATTGATGCTGATCACGAATATATATACTTTTTAGGGTCTATCTCGATTATTTCTCTATGTTACCTATGTGTCAAACTTAATATACCCTTAGGATAGGGTATAAAGACAAAACCAATTACTAATATGGAAACCTTCATGCAAAAAATTCTAAATAGAATGGAAAGCATGGAAAAAAGTAATAAAGCTATATTAGAAAGAATATCGTTTCTTGAAAGGCAAAGCAGCAACAAACATATAGAAAAGCTACAATCCGTCTGGAACGGATCGTCTGATACCCTATCCTCTCTATAAAGTGGGCGTGGCTAAATTGCTTTTCGTACTCAAATATGGCTATAACCTCGAATGTTTGAGCATGTTACATGTAAAATTTTATCAAAATCGGTTTTTTGATGAAAACGATCCCAAAAAGTGGGCGTGGCCAAAATTGTTCTATGGGTGAATTGTAGGGAATCTGAATACCTAAATATTTGGACTTAACAAAATTTTTCGGTTACATATAATTTAGTAAAGTTATAAAAAAGTGGGCGTGGCAGTGGGCGGATTTAAAAACAATTTACATTTGTACTGTATCTTTTTCTCAGAAGCCCAGATATGAAATTTCATCGTCCTAGCTCAAAATTTAAGGCCCAAAAAGCGGTGACATACGGACGGACGGACGGACAGTCATCGCTCAATCGATTTCGCTATTGATGCTGGTCACGAATATATATACTTTATAGGGTCTATCTCGATTATTTCTCTATGTTACAAACTATGTGTCAAACTTAATATACTCTTAGGATAGGGTATAAAAAGGCTGCACTAAAAAAACAAACATGATGGATAATATAAAAATCCTAGAATGGAATGCTAATGGTATCGAGAATCGTAAAGAAGAAATTCAAGTAATTCTCGACATAAACCAAATAGATATATGTCTTGTGTCAGAGACGCACTTTAAATTTGAAACAAATTTCAAACTGAATGGGTACGAGTTATATCACTCCCCACATCCCCATAATTCTGCAAAAGGATTTATCAATAGATTTATCACAGGAGGAGATTTTAATGTCAAAAACAAGTATTGGGGATCTAGATTAGCAAATACGAGAGGAAGAGAATTATATGAAACAATTAGAGAAATTGGCGGCAAATATCACTCAACGGGAAAACCCACCTATTGACCAACAGATAGGAATAAAATCCCAGATCTTGTCGACTTTTTCGTAACAAAGAATATCTCGTCAAATGCTATAAAAGTAGAAGAGGGGCCAGATTTTGACTCAGATCATTCTACAATACTCTTAACACTTGGCGGCAAAATCATTATCAAAGAAAATACCCCACGATTAGCTAATCAACTGACTGATTGGAACTACTTTAGAGAGAACTTGGAGGAAAGTATCCAACTTTCAGGGATGATTGACACAGAAGACCAATTAGATGAGGCTGTGCAGATATTTACAACTAATATCCAAAAAGCTGCATGGGCTGCAACACCTAAAACTAAACCAAAAATCCAACAAAACTCCTATCCAAAAGAAATACGTGAAATATTGCAGAAAAGAGAAGAGCTAGAAAACGTTGGCAACAATCAAGGGCGCCAAGGGACAAAAACATGCTTAATAAGCTACGCAGTAAACTTAAAAGATCGATAAGAGAATTTAAAAATGAGTCTCTTAAAACATACCTTACCAATCTTATGAATGATGCTAGTACCGAATATTACCTCTGGAAGGCAACAAAGAAAATGAAGAGGCCAATATCACACATTCCACCAATTAAAAACAGAGAAGGTAACTGGGCAAAAAGCAACCAAGAGAAAGCGAACTTATTTGCTGAGGTTCTCGCAAAAGTCTTCCAACCTTATGAAGATAATGATTATGAAGAAACGGAAGAATTGTGCGAAGAAGAGAGATATATTCAACCGGTAACGGCGAACGAAATTGCCAAAGAAATAAAAGAAGGCATCAATACTAAAACATACAGAAAAGCTACAATCCGTCTGGAACGGATCGTATGATACCCTATCCTCCTCTCTATAAAGTGGGCATGGCCAAATTGCATATTGTACTCAAATATAGCTATAATTTGAGGATGTTACATGTAAAATTTTATCAAAATAGGTTTTTTGATGATAACGCCCCCAAAAAGTGGGCGTGACCAAAACTTTTGTATGGGTGGATTGTAGGGAATCTGAATGCCTAAATATTTGGTCTTAACAAAATTTGTCGGTTTCATATAATTTAGAGAAGTTATAAAAAAGTAGGCGTGGCAGTGGGCGGATGTAAAAAAATTTTACACTTGTACTGTATCTTTTTCTTGGAAGCCCAGATATGAAATTTCAGCGTCCTAGTTCAAAATTTAAGGCCCAAAAATCGGTTTTGTGATGAAAACGCCCCCAAAAAGTGGGCGTGGCCAAAACTTTTGTATGGGTGGATTGTAGGGAATCTGAATGCCTAAATATTTGGTCTTAACAAAATTTTTCGGTTTCATATAATTTAGTGAAGTTATGAAAAAGTGGGCGTGGCAGTAGGCGGATTTCAAAAATTTTTACACTTGTACTGTATCTTTTCCTCAGAAGCCCAGATATGAAATTTCATCGTCCTAGCTCAAAATTTAAGGCCCAAAAAGCGGTGACATACGGACGGACGGACGGACGGACGGTCATCGCTCAATCGATTTCGCTATTGATGCTGATCACGAATATATATACTTTATAGGGTCTATCTCGATTATTTCTCTATGTTACAAACTATGTGTCAAACTTAATATACCCTTAGGATAGGGTATAAAAAGCCCCAGGATTTGATTTGATAACTAGAGAAATCCTAAAACAATTCCCGAAAAAAGGTTTAAAGAAACTAGCACAGATTATAAATGCTGCATTCAGGATAAGGTATGTACCAAGCATGTGGAAAGTCGCGGAGGTAATTATGATACCAAAACCAGGCAAACCACCTAGTGAAGTTACCTCCTATCGTCCAATATCGATACTGCCTATATTGTCCAAGCTATTCGAAAAAATGTGGATTAAACGTCTGCATAAAATAATCGAAGAAAAATCGCTAATTCGAAACCATCAATTTGGTTTTAGAACAAAGCATTCCACGATTGATCAGGTGCATAGAATAATGGATGGAATCGAAAAAGCATTTGAAGAGAAAAAGATATGATCTGCTATCCTTGATATAAGTTATAAGTTATTTGAACTGTATGACCTTTATATTTCTTTTTGAGAACTGTAATCAATTCAGGTTCTGCTGAGTTGAAATAAAAATTATTAATTCGGAACGGAAACTCTCGAATTTCAGCGCGTGAACTGAAAGTGAGTTCAACGTTCTTGCATATCCAGCAGAATTTGTTTATTTCTATTTTCTTTTCCTCTGTTCTTTCTTTTCAAATTGTAACTTTAGTTTTTTTAGTCTAATACAGATCGTTTAATAAATACGTCCTCATAGAGGACAGGAAAGAAGTAAAAACGCTGTTTCTTTTAAAAATATTAAAACACGATTTCAACTGGCGCCCAACGTATAAAAATCCCAACCGCGGCTATAAACAATTATCCCAGTACTAGGGAGAAAAGTGATTGTGAAAAAAACATTTGTAAAAAGTATTCCATAGTGATAGTGATCAAAAGCCCTGCACCAAAGATCGACACCAGTGTAAAACACCCACACCAGAGGAATCATCATCAGCAGCGCGATACCATCAGTAGCAACGGAGATTATCATCATCAATATCGGAAATAATAATGAATGTAATTTTCATGTAAGTGAAGTGTTCCGCTCTAGAATTTTATAAAAAAGTTAACGATTATTTGTTGTTAACTAAGATATTTTAAGTAATTTTTTTATTGTGACACGAAATTATCATTTTTTTTAACATGGACGCAGCACAGTTTCAGGCAATTGTTACTGCCGCAGTACATTCGGCTATAGAACATAGCAGTCAAATTTTTGATAGGAAAGTAGATGAATTAAAAACCAGACTTAATGCATTAGAAATCCCGATAAAGGTAGAAGAATATAAATCTGTGACAATAGTGCCAGTGAACGTATGTGACCAATCCCTCGACTTAGTGAAGCCCTTGCCAGAGTTTGACGGAAACCAAGCCCGTTATGTTTCTTTGTGGCAGGCAGCTTTTGCTGCTTATAAATTATTCGAAGCCCACGATGGTAGTTCTAGACATTACCAAGCGGTTGCTATAATTAGGAATAAAATTATTGGTTCTGCTGACCTTATGTTGTCCTCGTTCAACACGGTCCAGAATTTTAAAGCTATTATCGCACGCCTCGATTTCACTTATGCCGATAAACGCCCAGTCTATCTTATCGAACAGGAAATGTCGACGCTGGGACAAGCCGGGATGACAACTACTCAATTCTATGACGAAGTCGAACAGAATCTGACTCTTGTTATTAACAAAACTATTATGCTTCATGAGGGCAATACCACCCTTATCAATTCACTGAGCCAGAAGTATAGACAGGATGCTCTCAGAGTACATATCTCTGGTCTAAACAGACCAATGTGTGACATTTTGTTTTCATCAAAACCCAGCCAAACCCAGGAAACCCAATTCTTTTTCCAGGCGGGATGAACAGCTAACCCAAGGACCAAGTTACCATATTTCTAATTCTCCCCATTATAGAAGAATCCAACATGATCAATTTCGCAATGTATCAACTCCCATGGAGGTTGATCCATCCTCCTCTCATTATAGAGAAAATAGGGTAAATTCAATGCAAACAAATAAAGTTAGCAATAGGCAGCCCATGTCTAATGTCCAATCGAGGAACCATACGGCGAATTATCAAGATAACCACCCGTGCAGAATTCCCAGCCAAGACTTCATATGACAGGTTATCAAAACCAATTACCCAAAAGACAACGCGAATCAGACCGCCGACCGGCTCCCAAAGTACAGAGAATTAATCATTTCAATCAAGAAGCACCAATGCTCTATGAGGACGGCCCGGACGACGAACAATACGACGAACAATACCAATACAATTATGGCGAAACGTACAACAAAGACAACCAGATATCGGATGAGGTGAATTTTTTAGGGGTAAATCCCTCCTGCCGTATGTCAGCCGAACATTAGCAGGAAAAGAAATAAGACTTTTAGTAGACACCGGTGTCGCTAAAAACTACATTAAACCCCTCGATAACTTAAAAGGTGTTAAACTAATAGACAATCCATTTCGTGTTAAATCAATACATGGAACGAACAAAATTACATCGAAGTGCATAATAAACATTTTTAACAAAAATACTAACTTCTTTATCCTCCCTGGCCTCGACACTTTCGACGGTATTAGTTTTGCAGACTCCCTTTCGGTCTTAAGAATGCGCCCAGCATTTTTCAGAGGGCTATAGATGATGTGTTGCGGGGAGAAATAGGAAATATCTGTCACGTTTTTATTGACGACATCATTATATTTTCAAGAACAAAAGAAGAACACCTTGAGCATATAAGCCGTATCCTAGAGAAACTTTACCCAGCCAATATGCGTGTTTCTCCCGAAAAGTCAAAATTTTTTAAGACAGAGGTTGAGTTTTTGGGATTTATCGTATCCGATAAGGGCATACGAACTTGCCCAGACAAGATAAATGATATTGTCAATTACGAGGTTCCCAGAACACTTCACAGCCTGCGATCATTTCTTGGGCTATCAGGATATTAAAGGCGATTTGTACGGGACTATGCTCTGATCGTTAAACCCCTCACGAGATATTTACGGGGTGAAAACGGAAACGTGGGTGCAAGACAATCAAAGAATATAGGTATTGAATTGGACGAGGCGGCACTTCATGCTTTCAGGAAGATTAAAAAAATTTTAGCTTCTGAGGATGTGCTTCTCTTGTACCCTGACTATGAAAAACCTTTTGACCTAACTACCGATGCATCTTCACATGCTCTTGGAGCTGTGCTTGCTCAAAACAATAGGCCTATAACAATGATTTCGAGAACATTATCTCAAACTGAAGAGAACTACGCTACCAACGAACGAGAACTGCTGGCTATAGTTTGGTCTTTGAAGAAACTCCGAAATTACCTATACGGTGTCAAACAATTGAATATTTTCACAGACCACCAACCACTAACATTTGCGATCTCTGATAAAAATCCAAACACAAAAATCAAGAGGTGGAGAGCGTTTGTAAAGGAGTTTTCCCCGCAATTCTTTTACAAACCAAACCAGGAAAGGAAAATTACGCTGCGGACGCTCTTTCCAGGCAATATTTAAATGCATTGGAGGAAACATCTGTTACGAATTCCAAAACCGTGAATCATTGACAAAAACTATCCCAACTGTACAAAATCCAATCAACTGTTTCAGAAATCAATTAGTCATAAATCAAGGGAAAGAAGCAGCTAAAGTCATTAAAATAATTTTTAAATCACGAATTAGGTATGCCATTACTTTTCGTAATATAGACGATCTTTTCGAGACACTTAAGGGAGCCATCAATCCCAATGTTGTCAATGTTGTACTGTGTGAACTTCCTATTTTGTCAAAAATTCAAGATAAATTAATAAAGGTATTTCCCTCTGTAAAATTTGTTCATACAGAGAAATTTGTAACGGATATTTTTAATCAGAGTGACGAAGTAGAGATCCTCCTAACCGAGCACAATCGAGCCCATCGATCCGTACATGAAAATATGCGGCAAGTTCTCAACGACTACTACTTTCCCGAAATGCGGAAAATGCTCAAAGAAATTGTTTCTAGTTGTAAAGTGTGTCGTGAGGCAAAATATCAGAGGCATCCACCCAAAGCGGAAATAGGCAAAACTCCAATACCATCCTACCCCGGTGAAATTCTGCATATCTACATCTACTCAACGGACAAACTATATTTCCTCACATGTTTAGATAAATTTTTGGATCACGTGCCATAATCGACGTTAAGGAACATCTTTTGGTCATCCTCAATGTTTGCAAAAATACCAAGACAGTAGTTTGTGATAATGAAAGATCCCTAAACTCAGAGACTATCAAATCATTACTCAGGGATCACTTTAACTTGAGTATTTTTACAACACCACCATTCCATAGCACAATAAATGGGCAGGTGGAAAGATTCCACAGCCCATTAACAGAAATAGCTAGATGTACTAAATTAGAACAAAATGTAAACGACACCACCGAACTAGTACTCCTTGCTACCACTAAATATAATAGAACAATTCATTCAGTCACGAAGCGAAGGCCCATCGATATAATCCACTCGATTCCCCCCGCTTTCAGAAGTGAAATTAGAAACAAACTTGAACGAACCCAACAGACAAACTTAGACTACCATAATAAGAAAAAACATACAGAAAAGCTACAATCCGTCTGGAACGGATCGTATGATACCCTATCCTCCTCTCTATAAAGTGGGCGTGGCCAAATTGTATTTTGTACTCAAATATAGCTATAATGTCGAACATTTGAGGATGTTACATGTAAAATTTTATCAAAATAGGTTTTTTTATTATAACGCCCCCAAAAAGTGGGCGTGGCCAAAACTGTTCTATAGCTGAATTGTAGGGAATCTAAATACCCAAATATTTGGTCTTAACAAAATTTTTCGGTTTCATATAATTTAGTGAAGTTATAAAAAATTAGGCGTGGTAGTGGGCGGATGTAAAAAAAATTTACACTTGTACTGTATCTTTTTCTTGGAAGCCCAGATATGAAATTTCAGCGTCCTAGTTAAAAATTTAAGGCCCAAAACTCGGTTTTGTAATGAAAACGCCCCCAAAAAGTGGGCGTGGCCAAAACTTTTGTATGGGTGGATTGTAGGGAATCTGAATGCCTAAATATTTGGTTTTAACAAAATTTTTCGGTTTCATATAATTTAGTGAAGTTATGAAAAAGTGGGCGTGGCAGTGGGCGGATTTCAAAAATGTTTACACTTATACTGTATCTTTTTCTCAGAAGCCCAGATATGAAATTTCATCGTCCTAGCTCAAAATTTAAGGCCCAAAAAGCGGTGACATACGGACGGACGGACGGACGGTCATCGCTCAATCGATTTCGCTATTGATGCTGATCACGAATATATATACTTTATAGGGTCTATCTCGATTATTTCTCTATGTTACAAACTATGTGTCAAACTTAATATACCCTTAGGATAGGGTATAAACAGACTCGAACATATGAACCCGGTGACAAGGTGTTTGTGCGCACCAACAAACGAATAGGAAACAAGTTTACAAAACTCTTTGCTGAAAAAATCGTACAGAAAGATTTAGGATCTGTGGTACTAATTGACAATAGACAGGTGTATAAGAATAATTTAAGATAATTTTTCTTCCCTAGGCTTATACACTTCGTTCTCCCACGGAGCTCATATTCTAAACTCCTGGACTACTCGCAGGCGCGTTACATACCTATCCACGATGGAGAAGTAGCCATCTATGACGACTACGGTTACCTCACACACTGTACCAACCTAACAGTGTACGAACTTATGGCCTATCAAACTCAAAAATTTATCCCTCTATTTACTAAATCAGACGTGAAGAAGGCAATACAGGTCGATGTAGGTCAAATACTACATCTCTTAAGTACGCTACGGGTTCATCACCGTCATGTTCGAAGCATTAACTTTATAGGTACGGTTCTGAAGTACGTTGCCGGTACTCCTGACTGTGATGATTTTAACGAGGTGAAGACTAAGGAAGAAGCACTTATTGAAGCGAACGAGGGTCAAGTCGTCATAAATACTGAACTACAGGTCAAAATTAACCAACTAACCAAAACAGTGAATGAGCTACTAGACACTACTAAAGAAATTAGAACCGACTCAGAACATTTATTTGAATTAATTGCTAGCAGAAATAAGGCTATTATTACCGACTTAGATAATATAATTTACTCCGTTATGTTAGAAAAACTTAATATTGTAAATCCAATAATACTAGATGACAGAGAAATTGAATTTATAATTAGAGCAGAACACTTTATAAACGTTAGCATTAGTGAAATTTTAAATAACTCTAAGCTAAAGATTATGCAAAACAACGATTTAATTTTCTTTTTAATAAGATATCCAAAAATTGAATTAAGATGTAATAGAATAAGATTATTTCCTGTAGTACAGGCAAATAAAATTATAAGTTTAGAAACGCAAGAAGTTGCTCGATGTGGCAATTACTATAAACCCCTAAAGAATTGCAAGAAAGCTACATTTTTAACGTTTTGTCAATTAAGTTCCAATGCGACATGCGTGCAGCAGTTGATGAATAACAATACGGCCTTATGTAAGACAACCTCAGCTTACCAGATCGATCCTGTCAACGTTGTCGAAGACGGTCTCATAATCTTAAATAACCAAATCGCTAAAGTTCAAGAAGGGAACAGTCAACCAATTCCAATCAACGGGACTTACTTGTTGTTATTTGAAAAGCAAGCAATTATCAACGATACGACCTACGTCAACGAGCAGCAAATTAGTCACTTGAACCCGGAAGCGCCTAGGGCGCAGATGATACATATTTCAGAACATCTGACGATGCTATCCTTGCCATATCTTAACGAAGTCCATTTGAAGAATCTTGACCACATCGCTACCTTGAGGCAGGAGATCAAAACGCGAGGGGTGCAGTGGCTTTTCCTTTTTTTCCCGTGCGATGACCGTGGTGTTTGTGGGGGTGCTTATCGCCAAACTGCGAGGGAGGCGCAATGCAAGTGATCAGAGCAGCAACGAAAAAACTGTTGTAAATCTCGCGGAAATTGACAAAGATACGTTCATTCGAAATCTTTTAAAAAATCTACACAAAGCCGAGGACAGCTTAGTTTAAAGGGGGAGTAGTTATAAGTTATTTGAACTGTATGACCTTTATATTTCTTTTTGAGCAGTAATCAATTCAGGTTCTGCTGAGTTGAAATAAAAGTTATTAATTCAGAACGGAAACTCTCGAATTTCAGCGCGTGAACTGAAAGTGAGTTCAACGTTCTTGCATATCCAGCAGAATTTGTTTATTTCTATTTTCTTTTCCTCTGTTCTTTCTTTTCAAATTGTAACTTTAGTTTTTTTAGTCTTATACAGATCGTTTAATAAATACGTCCTCATAGAGGACAGGAAAGAAGTAAAAACGCTGTTTCTTTTAAAAATATTAAAACACGGTTTCATAAAAATAACTTATAGCACAAGCTTTCGATAAAGTCTGGCACAAAGGACTGATCCATAAATTGCAAAAGCATCTACCAAAGCAATATTCAGAAATTTTAAAATCTTATATATTGCAGCGATATTTTAGAATTAAACAAGGGGATGAGTACTCCACATTGAGAGAAATAGAAGCTGGTGTACCACAAGGCAGTGTGCTAGGACCTGTATTATATCTTTTATTTACCAGTGATCTACCAGAAAGTGAAGAAATAACTATGGCAACATTTGCAGATACTGCTGTACTTGCTGTGGGTGAAACTGTAGAAATAGCGACGAAAAACCTACAGAAGGCAGTGAACAATATTTTAAAATGGACCAAGAAATGGCAAATTAAATTAAATGACCTAAATTCGGTCCACATCAATTTTACGAATAAAAACGTTCAGCACATCCCAGTATTCATAAATAATAATGTAGTAGAATACGCAAACACTGCAAAATATCTAGGCATGACTCTAGATGCAAAGCTGCGCTGGAAATCCCATGTAAAGAAAAAAATTGACGAATTGAACATGCGTTACAGTAAAATGTATTGGCTTATTGGGAGATACTCTTGTTTGTCCAACTACAATAAACTACTGCTTTATAAGCAAATTCTAAAACCAGTATGGACCTACGGGCTCCAGCTGTGGGCATGCACATGCAAATCAAATTAAAAAAAATACAAACTTTTCAAAATAAAGTGCTACGGAATATAGTAAATGCACCATGGTACATAAGGAACTCTGATCTGCATAGAGATCTAGAAATTGACTTGATAAACTTAGGCTTCTCAACCACGTCAATATAGAAATGACGCAACTACTTAATGCAGCCAATCTGACTAGGAGATTACGAAGAATAAAACCCTTTGAACTAGCTAGATAATAAAAAAAAAAAACCAACATACATACATACATATGTAGCATGATCACAAGAAAAAAGTGATTAATATTGTTAAAAGAAAAACGTAACCGACAAAAAAAGGTTTCTTAAATTTTCAAAAGACAATTATCAGAAAAAAATTGCTAATTGTTTATTAAACAAACTAGCTGCGATAATAATCTTAAGACTTAGAACAACATTTCCATCTGAGCCTAATCTCATCGGAATAGGTACGTTTCAGCTATGCGCTGAGATGAAAAGATAAACTGAGAAAAAAATAAAAAATTATATATCGCGTTAATTTGTGAAAGGTTTAAAGAATATAAAAAATCAATGCAAGTGTGTTCATAATCAAAATCAAAATTCGAACGAATTAACATTTTATCTTCTTCAGACCAGGACCATTTGACTTCAAAAAAATTAAAATCTCCTAATACACAAAGGTACTGAGTTGACTTATAAAACATTTTAGATATGTGGTCTATATTTTCAAAGTGCTTTAAATAAGTATGCGCAACACTATTTGACGGAATATAACTAGCAATTAAAACAAGTTGAGAATATGAGTTTACGTTAATTACAATACATAATTGCTCAATCAGGCGGTCAAAATATGGTGATGCGGAATATATGGGAACACAAGCGTTCACACCTTAGCCTCTCACTATCAACTCCTACTCTACACCTCCGCGTTGGTGGCTGCTGGGTGCCTAGTACCTCGGCTGGAGATTGGGTAACCAACCCCTTTGGAAGGTCGTTGGTGGTAGCAAACGAGAGAGGGGGGAGGAGTGTTTTCTCACTAGGACACTTCCTCTTAATCTTGGACGGCAGCGGACGAATTCTCCAGGTGGAATCAATGGTGGCGCCCACAGTTCCAGTCAGGCCGAACTTTCTAGTGCAATCCCTATATGAGCTGCTCTGACTTATTCGGATCCCAGGTCTATAGGGATCTCCAACACTGAGCCAGGGTGTAGGAAAAGAGTTGGTGGCGGAAGAGCCCCTAATGGGCCAACGGCAGCACTCATATCCCCGAAGTGGGTTACTGACTCCGGAAAATCCGGCCCCTCGTCCTAGGGGTTTAAAAGGGAACTGGTCCTCCAGGTTGGGGGTTGTGCGTAGGGGTAACTTCCCGACAACGAAAAAAATTTATTAGTTCCGAAACAAATACAAGCCTCGGATATGGATGGATTCACTGTTGACGACCCCAGCAATCGAAATAAGGACAACGACCTTCGGATCTGCACGTGGAATGTTCGGACCCTTAACAGACCGCGTGCAGCCGAAGAATTAGCAGAGGCCCTAGTCTGCTATAAGGCAGACATCACCGCCATCCAGAAAGTGCGATGGGATGGGCCGGGCAAAAAAAGGATGAAAAACTGTGACATCTATTACGGTGATTGCTATAGAGAGCAGAAACAGCGCTTATTCGGATGTGGATTTGTCATAAGCGGCAGACTTCGCAAGAAGTCTTAAGCTTTCGACACGTGAGCGAACGACTTATGACAATCCGCATCAAGGCTAAATTCGCCAACATAAGCCTTATATGCGCTCACGCTCCCACCGAAGACAAGGACGACAAACTTACGAGCAATGCCCTAAATATGATAGGAAAGGAGGACATCTTTGGTAGGACGATTGGTAAGCACAGCCTCCACGACTCCACGTCCGGAAACGGACTTAGGCTTATTGACTTCGCTGCGAGGCGAAACGTCACCATAGCAAGCACACGGTTTCCTCATCTCAATATCCACAAGGGGACATGGCGGTCTCCTGATCATCAAACGGTCAACCAAAGAATGTTTCTACGAGCTCCTCGACAAAACTTACGAGCAATGCCCTAAATATGACGAAGACCGGAAAGGAGGACATCTTTGGTAGGACGATTGGTAAGCACAGCCTCCACGACACCACGTCCGGAAACGGACTTAGGCTTATTGACTTCGCTGCGGGGCGAAACGTCACCACAGCAAGCACACGGTTTCCTCATCTCAATATCCACAAGGGGACATGGCGGTCTCGTGATCATCAAACGGTCAACCAAATTGATTACATTGCGATCGACGTAAGGCATGCCTCCAGTATTCTGGATGTCCGAACCTTCCGAGCAGCCAACATGGATTCGGATCACTACCTTGTTGCAGCCAAGGTACGAATGCGGATATCCGAACGCCACAATTAAGAACAACTACTGTGAGAAGATTTGACGTCGAAAAGCTGCAATCGCAAGAGATCGCCAGAACCTTCGCCGAACGCGTATCCCGAAACCTCTCAACTACTCCTATGCCGCCAGCATCAAGCGCCGAAGACCAGTGGCAACGCTGCCAACAAGCCATCAGAAGTGCCGCAACTGATGTGCTGGGTTTCACCCGACCACCACCTAGAAACCCCTGGTTTGACGATGAGTGCCGGCAAGCACATGCAGCTAAACAGCAAGCATACAAAGCGGCGCTGCAAAAAAGGACGAGAGCGGAAGTTTTACCAACAGGTAAAAAGAACGTGTCAGGCCAACAAGACCCGTACAGAAGCCTGTAGAGATGAAGAAGGAAACCTCGTAGTAGAGTCACAGTCGGTGCTGAGAATATGGAAATGTCTTCTGCAGACTGTATAACGGCGACGAAGACCAACATTCCGCTGTCAGGCAGAATGAACCATTCAACATAGACGATGATAGCCAAAACTTCCGTCCACCTGACCAAAACGAAGTGAGGATAGCAATATCCAAACTTAAGTCCAACAAGGCTGCTGAACCTGACGGCTTACCAGCCGAGCTGTTCAAGGCAGCTGGAAATGACCTGGTAGAGAGCATACACCAACTAATTTCTAAAATTTGGTCAGATGAGTGTATGCCTGATGAATGGAATCTCAGCACCGTTTGCCCGATCCACAAGAAAGGAGATCCCTTCAATTGCGTCAATTACAGAGGTATCAGTCTCCTCAACATCGCGTACAAGATCCTATCTGCCATATTGTGTGAACGTCTGAAACCCTTCGTCAACAACCTGATTGAACCCTATCAGTGTAGTTTCAGACCAGGAAAGTCCACAATCGATCAAATTTTCACACTTCGGCAGATCCTGGAAAAAACTCAAGACGTCCAAATCGATACCCACCATCTCTTCATCGATTTTAAGGCCGCATATGACAGCATCTTTAGAGACGAGCTATACAGAGCCATGTCTAGTTTTGGTATCCCTGCCAAACTCGGTCGCCTGTGCAGGATGACATTGAAGAATTCTCGCTGCTCCATCAAGGTCGGTAACGATTTCACCGAGACCTTTGATGTCAAAAAAGGCTTTAGACAAGGTGACGCGCTGTCATGTGATTTTTTTAACATCGTTCTTGAAAGAATTGTGCGAAACTCACAAGCCAATACCGGAGGCACAATCTTTCAAAAGTCTGTGCAACTACTAGCGTACGCCGACGACATCGACATTATTGGAAGAACACAGCGGGCTGTTTCGCTAGTATTGAAACAGAAGCCGCCAAAATGGGTTTAGCGGTAAACGAGGGCAAAACCAAGTATATGCTGTCAACCAGAAGGGATACGCAACATCGACGAATTGGACAGAACGTCACAATCGACAGCTATAACTTTGAGGTAGTAAGGGACTCTGTCTACCTCGGCTCTGCTATCAATTCTGACAACAACACCTCGGCAGAAATAAAACGAAGAATAACTCTTGCCAATCGCTGGTTCTTTGGGCTGAGAAGGCAATTGAGTAGTAAGGCCCTATCCCGAACAACTAAGGAGACTCTATATAAGACCTTGATCATCCCAGTCCTGCTTTATGGCGCTGAAGCTTGGACTTTATCAAAAGCGGATGAAGATATCCTCGGTCGTTTCGAGAGAATAATTCTTCGTAAAATATTCGGTCCCGTTTGCGTTGACGGGCTTTGGAGGAGAAGATTCAACGACGAACTATACGAGCTGTACAGCGACATCGACCTAGTCAAAAAACTGCGCATTAGTCGTTTGAGATGGCTAGGACATGTAGAGCGAATGGACACCTGTGCTCCGGCCCGAAGAGTCTTCGAATCACACCCGGAGGGACAACGCAGCAGAGGAAGACCTCGCCTTAGGTGGCGCGCACAAGTTGAAGGGGACCTGAACAAGCTTGGAGCGCGCAACTGGAGGCAGTTAGCTAAGGACCGAGCTAACTGGAGAGGCTTGTTAGTTGAGGCCCAGGTTCACCCCGAACTGTAGCGCCACCTAAGTAAGTAAGTACTTTGCTTACAAGGTAGAGATGATCGGATAGCTATTATAATTCCTCCACCACGGTCCTTGGCGGCGGTTTGACATCTATCCAAACGGAACACGGTATAAAATCTGCTGTCAAATATTTCCGATGACAGTATACCCCCATAAATCCAGGTCTCGGACGATTATATCATACATAAGCAGGGAAGAAGCGACGAAGAGATCATATACCTTAGACCTCATTCAACTGGCATTGTGGTAAAAAAGTTTAAGAGATGAGGGCTTATTCAGTACCTGGATAGTATTCGTAGGTGACGGTGTGTAGGCATTGCTTAATTTGTATTGGACACCGTCAGAACTCCTTCGTTTTTTTTAAATGATTGGAATGGACGCAACGTCACACCAACAGGCCAGATATTCGGCTCATACATGACATCTTCAAGTGCAACTGGAACTCCGATTTTAAAATTAACGGATCTTAGATTCGACTCTTCATAATCACGTTTGGTGAGCTTGTAGCATGCAAGTATTGTTGGACTAACAAAACTCCCCAGGTGAAACCATTTGAGTTTCTGTATAACACCAATGTTAGTATCATCACTATTAGTTCCCCTGATAGGTTTTGCCACGTTAGCTCGTTTCCGGCGAAGAGTTGCACTTCCGGCGTCTCCAAAATTAGTAGCAGAAGCATCAGAAACATGAACATTAGCTACACCAGCAACAGCATCGACATCATCAGAAGTACCAGAAGAAACAGTAACGATAGTAGCAGCAACAGCGTTATCATTTACATTAGCAACAACATCGGCAAAGGAAGCAACCAGCAAGCGATCGCCGCCGTCACTCTCTTTTAAACTTGTCGAAACGACAACATCAACAGTAGAAGCAGCAACAACAACCTCATCAGCAACCAGGCAAACAGATTCTTCAGTAGAACGATCAGCACTAGCAGACATACCAGACACACCTCCATGATCAGCGTCAGAATGAAATGAACTGTAATTATTTTCAGCAATCTTATGGGTATCAGGAGCAGTATCATCAGCAGCGTCAGCAAGCGAAATTCGATCAGCGTTATCAGTCACTGTCGACACACATCCAAGGCCTACGTCAAAGCGAACTATACTGGTAGCATTACGAGTAACATTGAGAGCAGCAGCACTCTCTTGGTATGCTTTAGTAACACTGCTGTTGGGTTTTGCAACTTGCATTTTCTTTTGCATTTTCAGGTAATAGAAAACAATTTATTAGGTGAATATGATGGCAAATTATTTAGTCAGTTTCTAAAGAAGCGACGATATTCCATTCATTATGACAAAGGGGTCATTAAGGAAATTACTTTACAATACTTATGTCAATATAAGGTATTGAAAGAATGGACTGTATTCGTTCTGCCATATAAATTATTTCTATTGAATATTTTGGTTGTTAAATAAAAAATAACGAATGTATTGTAAGTGTGTTTGAATGTTTTAACAATCGATGTGATCGATAAAATCACAATCAACAATCGTTTATCGATAAAATTTGAACGAAAGTGTGTTTGACGTTTATGCTGCCGGTGCGCATTACATTCGATAAACAAACGTGAAACGTTCATGACTCCTGTGTTCTATTGAGAACAAAAATATCACAGCGCTATATCGGTGCGGAGCATTTAAGAAATATCAGTGCAATCAAGCATTTCATGGCGTATCTCGTCGGTCGGGTCGTTTGGACACCCAGGCGGAGATCTCAAAGAAATATTAAATTTGAAACTAAAAGTGTGCTGTTGTTGTGCGTCGCAGTTCTGTTCTAATTATTTTTCGGACCCGATTTCGGATGCAGCTGTACCGGGCCGGTTACCTCAAGTACGACGACAGTGGACACAACTTATTCTCCGTTGAGAATAGATTCCTCGTGGATATCGAGAAAATACGGGAAGGTTTGACCGTGTTTGGCGTTGCGTCGCCGTGGGAAAATGGTCTTCCCGAGCCCGACTATGATGACGGTCCATTCTTTGATGAAGATCAAACGAATATGTGGGGATGGGATGTAGGACAGAAAGAGGAATGAATTTATTCTCTTTAGGAACGTTAATGGACAAAAAATATAAAATGGTGTCTGATGAAGGAAAGTGTGAAATATTCCAAGTTGATAGCATTGTGGCAGTGGGAATACGATGTCGTAGACTCTGCAAGATAAAGTTTTGTGTGCTGATGAATGATGAGGATGATAGTGCTGTAGGTGACCATGGAGGTATGGATAGTACGATTGGGGAAACGAACGTCGTGATGAAAGGTGAGACTCTAGAACTGTGACATCAGAGGTTCGGCCATTTGTGTGCAAACCAAGTGAGGTCTGTGCTTAAGTAACGGAGTATTGAATTTGTGGATAACAAACACACTTTCTGTGACGCTTCTGTCTATGGAAAGCAGTGCATATTGCCTTTTAATAGTAGTGAGTCCAAGGTTAAGTTGGCAGGTGGATTATTTCATACGGATTTATGGGGTCCCATGCAGAAGCTATCCATAGGCAGATCAAAGTACTTCGTTTTTTTCAAAGATGATTTCTCCCATTATAGATATGTTCATTTTGTCAAAGAGAAAAGTGAATTGTCTTCTATACTTCAGATTTGTTTGCATTCGGTGAAGCTCGACGTTAATCGAACTATTCTTCGTTCTGATAACTGGCTGGAATTCAAAGACAAGGATATAGCGGTGATCTTAAGGCAGGACAACATACGCCATCAAACCAGTGTTCCATAAAATCCCGAACAAAATGGGTGTACTGAGCGTGACATGCGGTTCATCGTTGAACAATGTTGCATGCAAAGAATCTTTCAATTAAGCTGTGGGCAGAGCGGTAAGGCGGTTTTCATTATCAATAGGTACGGTCCAAATCCTGAAAAGGAAAAAGTCCTTTCCAGCTTTGGTTTGAACGGGAGCCTTCGCTCGAAAACCTTAAAATATTTGGCACCGAAGTATTTATTCATGTTCATAAGGACAGGAGTCGAAAGTGGGACCGAAAGTCGCAACATGGGTACTTCGTTGAGTATCTTGAAAATCAAAAATCAAATAAGATCGAGATTTCTCGTAATATAGTTTTCAAAAATGAATTCAATACTTCTATCATTTCAGTACCCAGCAATCCTGATACAGAAATACGACCATCAACGGTATATGATACTGCTAAGCCAGGCATTGTTATCTATCACGTTCTGATTGGATCTAATGAAGATAAATTGGACCTCACACTTTCGAAAGGGCATGATGAATGTGCTAAGCCAGATGAGGATAAATACTTCGAATCAGATCAGCCACCCCCAAACGCAGAAGATCACGAGGATGATGGAGAGTTGGGTAAAGCAGTGCATTATCGAGAGCGACTTCGTAGTTACCAGAAAAACCAGACCAGCGTCCTAACAAGCATGTTGGAAGGGTACGCATTTGTAAAAGAATGTTTTGAGCCTAAGAGCTATCAAGAAGCGATTGAATCGGTGGATGTCAGAAAGTGGAAAACGGCGATAGACGAGGAAATTGATGCGATCTTGTTTTTCTTGCAAACAACAGAAAAGTGATTGACAACAAGTGAATGTTTAAAGCAAAGCTTTCAGAGGATGCCAAGATTAACCGGTACAAAGCCCGCCTTGTGGTACAAGGATTCACTCATAGGCAAGGAACGGACTACACGGATTGCTCGATTCGCATCCATCAGAGCCATTCTTGCGATATCTGTTGCGGAGAACCTCGTTTTGAAGCATTTTGACATGAAGACGCCTTTTTTGAATGGTCAGTTGGAGAAGGAAGTTGTATATGTACATGTCGCAGCCGGAGGGTTATGACTGCAGCGGACTTGTATGTAAGTTGAATAAAAACCTTGCAGGTTTTGTGGAACCGAATTTGATGTCCAGACGACAGCACCGCACGAAGCCTGCTCCTTCCATTTTAGCCTGTTGAAGTAATCAGTCGGAGAGTCTGCATTGGGTTAAAGAGAATGGTCGGTTTCGGGTGTGGAACCTGTTGCCAACACGATTCTTTTGCTCGCCCCGAACGCACTTCGGTAATATGTCTGATTTTGATAATGCAGATTTACCGCACCTTGTATGCCCTTTCAAACATTTTATTCTTCATACTAGATATTGAATCGTCAAATTTTAGTACGGTGGTTGCGGCCATCAAAATCCTCGCTTCAGACGTTGGCGGGATGGATTTTGGTAGATTTCGAGTACCGCGCGGAGTAGACAGATTCTCCTTTGTGTGACATACTGTAACATGACCATTTTAACGCCTTTAGGCTAAAAGTGTCTTGAAGTCCCGCCTGTGATATTCTCAAGACGTTGAGAGCTTCGACTTTTAAGCATTTTTTCTTACCCTCACGCAGTTGAAGAAGGAAAAACCAAACTAAGTTAAGTACCAACCTTAACTCCTAAGGTCATTTGTAAAAAAGTTTGTAAACCGTAAGTACCGGAGGTAATATCATAAATTAGCATTTCCACTTATAAATCGAATTATGGCACCCAGATTCCAGACACGAACTTTGAAGAAAATCATTCCACCCATATATTGAACATTGATATGACAATATGAGGTTTACCGACGGACTTTTCATTCCCTTCGTCACGTGCTTCTCTCATTCCACTTTCTTTCTCGGCAGACATACCTACTTTTACAAGTTTATAGGGCAATGAATTTTTACCTACAAACACAGATTCAAGTAGAATGTACACAGAGAACAGAACAACTGGCTGGCAGGCGCATCAGTCGTGTAATATGTTGCAAGAGAGTTATAAGTAAACATGAAGCAAGACGAAGGGCTGCTGCAGTAATAATAAAGAGCAATGTCTATCTCATTTTTTGTTGTCCTTGTCACTCCTGTACATATATATGTTTTACACAGCCCTTATGTAAATGTCATTGTTTGATAAAGGGACAAAAATCAGTAAATGGATTCCATATAAATTATCGGATCAGAACAAGACAGTTCTACTGGATCTGTGCTGTTCATTATTCGTCAAAAACAAAAGCAATCCTTTATCGAAAAGAATTGGTAGCTTGTGGTAAAAGTGGATCCATTATGATAATCGCCAGCAATTTACACAGTGACTTAAAGATAATGCAGGACATGTCCAGCAACAACAGCATCGATACTGATTTACTTTTATTTTCTAATACCTAGCAAAAGGATTGAAATACTGTTCATAACAGCAAGAGATGTATGACAATTTGAGGATTGAGTAAGAGGCATTGACGTATACTACTCACTCAATTTGTCCTATATTGAAACGCTCGAGCTCCTCTTTAACAATCACTTTATGGCATGTCCCTCCAATGGGAATACCGAAACGAATGAGTACAATACAAAGCATACAAAACCAGCAGAAATGACATCAGAAGAAAGGACAAGATGGGCTACAAACTCCGTCTTACCAAATAAATTCCTAAGCAACTTAACTTGAGAATATGTACCAAAATTATGGCGAGAAGTTACAGTGGTTTTTATACCTAACTCCTGTGTAAACCCAGTCAAATTATCGCAAAAGACTTAACATTTGGAGTAAACTGAACTCGGTTTTTATATTTCTGACTCAGCATGCGTACACGAAAGGTAAAAGTGTAGAAACAGGATTCGTCGAAACAAGGACAGTGTCATCAGCAGCGTGGAAAAAAAAGCTGAAGAATAGGGAATACACTCTTTCTGTCTTTCTGGACATAGTCACCGCTGCAGTACACAGAACTCTGGTAAAACTTTTTTTTTTGGGATTAGGAAACACTCCACTGGAGCACTCAGACACAACTGGTTCATTGTACTAAAAGGAAGCAATATCCAGTATTACTCATTTTACTGGAATTTCTTCGACTTTCGGAGAAAGCTGAGAATGCACTTCAGTGATGAGGAGCTTACAGTATCAGCACTCACCACATTAGCGCCGAAGATCTTCCACCTGATCTAAGCAAAGGCAGGGCAATAACAAAGGAAATGATCTGAAGTATCATCGCCTTCTCCACAAGCGTCGCAGACAGAGGTGTCTCTTGAGGCTAGCACACTAAGATGTTTAGCAAAAGGAAAGTGTCCCGTAAGAGCGCCAATAAGTTGTCTGCAGTCTTTTCTGCTGAGAGACAGCAAGAATGCCGCTGATTTCTTACAGACGTTCGGGAGCATACGTTTAGTCTACCTGCATCCTGGAGAGCCACAATTGTGCTCGTAAGAGACCCAATCGTCAATGGAGGCCCTGACAGAGGACGCGGAAAGACCCAACGCAGGTTCAGGTTCTGAGAAATTATCCTCTGAGCCTAGCTTAGCAATCTCATTTTCCGCAATCTCAGTATGACCTGCGACCCAGACAAGAGTCAATGAGTTCAGGCTTGCGACCGAATTCAAAGAATTCTTGCATTCTCCAACTATTTTGGAACGGGTTACAGGGTTGAGCAAGGCCTTAAGCGCAGCATGACTGTCACTACAGACGCAGATACTCCGACTACGCCACCTATTCTTAACAATATATGTTGTCGGCAGCCATTAGGATAGCATAGATCTCCGCTTGGAAAACAGGGGTATGCTTGCCTAACGAATAGTGAAGTCTAGTGTTGTCGGTCTCCACGAAGACACCAGCACCGGCCCGGCCCCTTGACTAGTTTTGGAGCCATCCGTTAAGATTCGACTACAGCCCAGTTCAGGCTCAGACTCTGGCCAAAGCCAGTCCTGAACGCAAGGAAAGTCGACTCGAAATTTACACAGCAGCCGAATTTCCGGTGTCATTGCATCAGACGGCATTTCCATGGAACTAAGGTCGTAGGATAAGTGTAGCGCAAGGTCGTCGAAACTCCAGTGCGGATGATACCAAAAGCCACGCCATCTAAGAAGATAGATTGCTTTGATAGTACAGCCCATGATAAAAGTATCAAGGGGAGGTAAATCAAGCAGAGCATCTAGAGCAGAGCCAGCCATACTCGGGAAAGCTTCCGTGCAGCCGAGACAGGCCGTTCTTTGAAGTTTGGTGGTGGATAGTTACGTTAAAGCCTTCTCCACCAAACAACCGACGCATAAGTTAGAAAAGGTCTTACCATAGCCGTATAGATCCAGAGGACCTTTTTCGGTGATAAGCACCCTTACACTGCCAGAAAACTGAGAGCGCCTTGGATGTCTTCAACTTGACATGCTGTGCCCAAAGAAGTTTCTTATCCAGGATTACTCCCAGATATTTCGCTTCATTGAAGATCTGAATGGTAATGCCTTTTAGCACTGGCTGAGTCAGACCGGTCACAATCCTCTTTCTCGTAAAGAGAACAACCTCAGTTTTCAAAGGATTGATCGAAAGTCCATTCCTAGTACACCATTCATCGACCAAGTCTAAGACTATCTGCGCGTTAGCACAAACAGTCTGCAGGCATGAACCGACAGAAAGTATGGCAACAACATCAGACAAAAAATTCTTAGACGAGCTTGTGTATTATACACACACTCCCTCTTCTTTCCGATAGATGGAAACTTTTCTATTATTTGATGCTTTTCCTTCAAAAGTTTTACATAGAAGCTTAGTGCTTTTCAGTTAATAAGCTTACATACTTCTCCCTTTGCAAAAAATAAACAAAAACAATCCGTCCAGAACGGATAGTATGATACCCTATCTCATACCTTTGGCGTTAGGTCACTTAAGGTGGTACTGCATTCTTTGATCCAATCACAACAAATACTTGACACGAATGAAAATATATGTAAGTAGCCAAATTTCATCAAGATCGTGATTTCATGGAAAACAACTACAAAAAGTAGGCGTGGCGACACTTGTACAATGTACAATACCTTCTGATTTCTAGTAAACAATTTAAGTGTTCACAAATGAGATGAATTTTGGAATTCTTAACATTTGCACCGCTCTTTTTGTCAAAAATACGACATACGACTTCAACCTTTAAGAAGAGACGCAATTACATTTTTTTATTTACTTTATTTAATTACAAAGAACATTTTTTTATGATTTTATTACTTTACTTGAAATCGAAAAGAAAGAAGGCCGGGTTGTAGCTTTTCTGTATGATTTTGATCCATTTTGTTTTGTTCTTTGATTATAGCCTCCTTAACATTCATATTTTTCGTATGATTTATAAAAATCAATGTGGCGGCACATTCTTCACAAAGCACATCTATCCACAAAACGGGGCGCACGGTTTGCTAAGAAGAAAAAGATACAATGTTCGTCCCATAAAAAACAAATTAAAACGGACACACAACCGTTTCTTTCAACGCGAACAGTCGTGTTTTCTAAATCGCAAATTAATTTCTTCGTAGTTTTTAAGTTACATATTTTCAATAAAAGAAATACTTAATTTTGAACTGTCGCGACTTTTATTACTTAGCCCACTGACGTTTTACAATAAAATAATAGTAACAGAAAGCTACAATTGGTGACCCCGACGTGATCGTTGTGGGCAAGGTAAATACTTATAATTATGTCGGTTCCACCTCAAGGCAATTTTGCTAGCGATGAACCAAGTGCGTCAACTCCGCATCAAACAAAGCTGGCCCTCTCCAGCTTCAAACTTCCTCCTTTTTGGAAAAAAGATCCCGAACTTTGGTTCATACAAATTGATGCCCAATTTAGGACAAGGAACATCAGGTCGGACAACAGTAAGTACTACGCAGTTGTAGCAGCCTTCGACGCGGATGTTCTTCAGGAAGTTTCCGACATCATCAGAAAACCACCAGAGAACGACAAATTCATCCACTTGAAGGAGAATCTGATTAAGCGCTTTTCAGATTCAATTGAACGCCAACTGCACAAACTCCTCACCGAACTAGAGCTTGGCGACAAGAAGCCCTCGCAACTGTTTCTTTTCAACTGTGGACTTGGTACGCGCATACCACCAAATTCACATGGCTGCAGAGGATATCCCGAAGACTGCTGTCACAACACCTTTCGACCTCTTCGAGTTCTTGGGTATGCCACCAAGTCTACGCAATGCCACACAGACCTTTCAGCGCCACATGGAACCATCTTCAGAGGTTTGGACTACGTGGGAAAATTTACTGACGATTTGATTATTGCGTCCGACTCGTTTGAGGAGCACATCAAACATTTGCAACAAGTGTTCGCCATTCTTCGGAAACACAAACTCGCCATCAACATCAGCAAGTGTTACTTAGGCCAAGAGCAACTCCTTTACTTGGGCTACACCATCAATAAGGACGGATACCAACCACCATCTGAGCGGATTGAGACAATTCTCTCCTACCCGAAACCAGAAACCATCACTGACCTCCGTCGCTTTCTGGGTGTAATTAATTATTACCGAAAGTGCATTCCGAACGCTGCTGAACTACAAGCTCCACTCAACGCGTACCTGAAGGATGCCAAAAAGAATGACAAGCGCAAAGTGGATTGGACACCTGAAAGCGAAAAGGCATTGACTGACTGCAAACTCAGTGTCGCTTCTGCAGCTCGAACAGCTTTTCTCTCACCAGCAGCACCACTATCACTCTCAACAGATGCTTCTGGTACTGCAATTAGAGCAACTCTGGAGTAGTTCGAAGATGGTTCATGGAACCCAGTTGGATTTTTCTTCAGGAAGCTCAGCCCCACCGAAACAAAATACAGCACCTACGATGGGGAGCTACTAGCTATTTTTGCTGCAGTAAAATTCTTTCGCCATATACTCGATGGACGTCAATTCATCATTAAAACTGACCATAAGCCGCTTTCCTGCGCATGTGATCAAAAAGCTGATAAGGCATCGCCCAGACAACTAAGGCAACTTGATTTCATCTCGCAGTTCTCAGCAGAAATCCTATACACCAAGGGAGCAGACAACATCGTTGCTGATGCATTATCTCGCATCTGTACAATCAACATGCCAACTCTTTTGACAGCAGAGAACATCCAAGAACACCAGGAAAAGGACGATGAGCTTCAACACCAGGTTTTATACTACTCAGCAATACCAACAATTCTCTCAAGCTGCAGCGTTTGTCCATTGATGGTCGCAACATCATCTACTGCGACATTTCCTCCGGACTCATCCGCCCATACATGCCAGCCACTCTGCGACGACAAGCTTTCGACTCTGCACATGGACTGTCCCATCCCAGTGGTAGAGTAACATGTCGTCAACTCAGACAGAAGTACGTTTGGCCTGGAATCCGAAAAGACGCACTTGAATGGTCGCGGAACTGCATCGCTTGCCAGCGTTCCAAAATTCAACGTCACAACCAACTCTCACCAAACAAGATTGATGTGCCTGACAGCCGGTTCAACCACATACATATGGACCTTATCGAACTACCAACAGTCAAGAGTCTCAGGTATTGCCTTACAATAATTGATAGCTTTTCCAGGTGGCCCGTCGCAGTGCCGTTAAAGAACATGACAGCTGACACCGTTTACGACGCCTTCTATGCCAATTGGATAGCCCAGTATGGCACCCCTCTCACAATCACAACAGATCAAGGGGCTCAGTTTGAGAGCTTTGCTTCGAATGATTGGCGCCGACCGCATCCGAACATCAGTGTACCATCCACAATCCATCGAACGATGGCATCGCTCGCTCAAGGCAGCTCTCATGTGTAACTCCCAAGTCCCTTGGCCAGAAGCACTACCAACGGTACTACTCGGACTTCGCACATGCTTCAAGGAAGATCTCAATACATTACCTGCCGACCTGGTGTATGTACAGGCTTGCGCATACCTGGATAATTTTTCATTTCGGAGGATATGCCACCTGATCCACAAGTTTTCCTGGAGAAATTCCGCCAAAACATCAGAGGACTAAGACCAACCGCAACTGCACACCACACCAAACAACGAATGTTTGTTCTTAGAAACATTTATACGTGCTCTCATGTCTTCCTCAGGATCGATACGATCAGAAAATCCCTCGAGCCGCCTTACTCTGGACCACACGAAGTACTGGATCGCATCAACGACAACCTCTTATAAATCAGGCTTGACGGAGTTGAGAAGGTCGTAACCGTATGCAGAGTGAAACCAGCTTATTTCACCAAGGAAGACACAGATACCCAGCAATCTCTAAGACAACCACAGGCAACGTATTCCAAGGAATACAAAACCGTCACGTTCCCTTCACATCCGATGGTCACTGGGATGAGAGTACCTGTGGCGGCACATTCTTCACAAAGCACGTCTATCCACAACACGGGGCGCTCGTTTTGCTAAGAAGAAAAAGATACAATGTTCGTCCCATAAAAAACAAATTAAAACGGACACACCTTTGTTTCTTTCAACGCGAACAGTCGTGTTTTCTACATCGCAAATTAATTTCTTCGTAGTTTTTTAGTTACATATTTTCAATAAAAGAAATACTTAATTTTGAATTGTCGCGACTTTTATTACTTAGCCCACTGACGTTTCACAACAAAATAGTAGTAACAGAAAGCTACATCAATACAGAAAGCGCGCCATCTAACCAGAAAGTAATCAATTGAAGCTACCACTCTATGTCAAAATCAAGCTTCAAACCAATGAGAAATATATAAAAGGATGGAAAGCTCAGTTTTTAGAAGCTTTTCAATTTAAATGTGAGACAGTTCGTTAAGGTTATTATTACAACATCAAAGAATTTCAAATTTTAGCCCTGGAAGCACAGACAATATAATTAAACGCCAAAGTTGTAACGGAATAAAAAGGTCGGTTGTTCGGATTGTCACCCGTATCACCTTCGCATAGGTCACGGGCCGTTGTGGCCGAAGGTCCACCTGCCACCGAAGCAGGGACCAAATGGAGAGTCGGGCTGAAGAGGACACAACCTTTCCTCAGAACCTTCCGCCCCTTATGCCCCCGTTATGACCCAAGACTACAGGATTTCTTGGGCCAGTCCGAGCAGCCAGGACGGAAGGGTGTCCGCACCTTTGCAGCTGTAGGCATGCTAGCTCCCGCCAGGTTCTAGCTCGTCGGATTGGGGGGGGATCTTGCTGCAGCAGCGACGGACGGTTGTTACGTTATTCCATGCCTGAGATTAGATGTAGTTGTCTCTACAAAATTGTTGAGGGGGACCCGAAATGTCTTGAAACCTACGCGAGGGAAAGCTGAAGGTGTCGGTTGCTCTCCAAGGTGTCTTCCAGTGAGAGGGAGAGCGTTAGATGGATTTGCTCTTCGGGAGATGACCCACCCCTGTGTCAAACCGGATCCTGTGAAGGGATCCGATCCAGCACTTCCTTGGCTACCATGTCTCCATGTTGATGGTAGCCCCTAGATTGATACCAAAAAAATAACTTAACCTATTGTGTGCTCCTTCTTCGTCGTCAGCTTGAGTTACCGTATTGCCAGCCTATCGGTCACTTCTCCATCTAAATACCTACCCTAATAGCATCCTAAAAAGCTACAAAAGAAAAAAAATATAAGCGAATCGACTTCCCGTGAATCCTTCCAATATTCGGTAATCAGGAAAACAATAATATCCGAATCGATCGAATATGACACACAAAAAAAAATCTTAAATTTATTCCATTAGTTAATTTACTTTTTTCTTTTTATTTTAATTTATCTATAAGCACAATAGAAAGAAGAAAATAACAAATACAATTCATTTTATTTAAATTTTTTTTTTCTATTTTTTTTTTTGTTAAATAAATTTGTACAAAATAAAAAAAAAAACAAACTTTAATTTTGACTCTTCCTTTTGTAGGAGACTGTACACTATATAAATATGTACGTTTATGTACTAGTAAAAAAAAACCATATGTATAATCCCAAAAAGGAGAAACAATTGTTACTTAGTGTACCAAAAAAATTAAATTCAGTATGAACGTCAGCAAAGAATAAAGAAAATGTTGGTTTGTGTATAAGCTAGTAAAGCTTTGACACTCGAATTACAAAAAAAAAAAAATTTCGTTTATTAATTTGGTTATGTACATATGTATGTATAGATCAAAGATCACTTACCCCGTGTATTTTCGATGTCATCCGGATGTTGTGCACAGCATCGCAGGAACTATGTTTGTCCTAATAAGGAAGTTAAAAAAAACGAACACTAAACGAATTTTTTTTTTTTTTTTGGGTTGCCTTATATTAACTTTCTATTTAGAAATTTAGAAAGAGATCACATCAGATAGATATGTATAGATGTACTTTTATATACATATATTTAATACTTTTTTTTTTTCTGCAGTCACTACTGAACTTTTTTTTTTTTTTCACAAATCAACTTCTAATTATTATTAATATTAAAATGATCTACTCTGTAATTAAGATAAGGGAAGGGGGGATCGATAAGGAGACTAGGAGGGAGACGGCTTGATACCGGGGTGGTGGGAAATTTGAATTTTGCTGCTGCATCTCACTGGCTGGATGTTTCGGACTCCGTGGTAAAGATGAAGTTGTTGTTGGGCTGCTCACTGGTGTCTTACTTTTAGGTGGTGAGGTGTGTTGCGAGACCCGGTGTGGTAACTCTACCTGGTGTCTCGTTTCTCAAGGTGTTTTCGTGT
The DNA here is from genome assembly GCA_905220385.1 of Xylota sylvarum. Lineage (NCBI taxonomy): Eukaryota > Metazoa > Arthropoda > Insecta > Diptera > Syrphidae > Xylota > Xylota sylvarum. The sequence goes on along the minus strand of CAJMZQ010000056.1, from coordinate 358,073 downwards.
ATGGGTTGTTGGGGGGGTGGTGTGGTGATGCTGTTGGTGGGTTTTTTTCTTGGGGCGCGTGGGGTGAATTTACGCGTGATCTTGCGAACACTGTCAGTTTGGCAATTTTTATGTATGTATGTATTTAGGTGTTTAGTTAGCGGGGGTGACCTTTTTTTTCTTTTTGCACGGCTATATAGGGCACACTTTCATGTTTTTATTTTATTTTTTTTTTTTTTTTGTGTTGCGAAGCACTGTTTCACGAAGTAGAAAGAGGGTGGTTTGTCTAGGATTTCTTCTTTTTGGTTTTATTCAACTTTCCACCCTTTTTTTTTTTTTTTACACTTTTTCCTATTTTTCTTGTTTAGTCACGATCTAATATTATTTCTTTAAGCATTTTCTTTTTTATACCCTATCCTAAGGGTATATTAAGTTTGACACATAGTTTGTAACATAGAGAAATAATCGAGATAGACCCTATAAAGTATATATATTCGTGATCAGCATCAATAGCGAAATCGATTGAGCGATGACCGTCCGTCCGTCCGTATGTCACCGCTTTTTGGGCCTTAAATTTTGAGCTAGGACGATGAAATTTCATATCTGGGCTTCTGAGGAAAAGATACAGTACAAGTGTAAAAATTTTTGAAATCCGCCCACTGCCACGCCCACTTTTTCATAACTTCACTAAATTATATGAAACCGAAAAATTTTGTTAAGACCAAATATTTAGGCATTCAGATTCCCTACAATCCACCCATACAAAAGTTTTGGCCACGCCCACTTTTTGGGGGCGTTTTCATCACAAAACCGATTTTTGGGCCTTAAATTTTGAACTAGGACGCTGAAATTTCATATCTGGGCTTCCAAGAAAAAGATACAGTACAAGTGTAAAATTTTTTTACATCCGCCCACTGCCACGCCTACTTTTTTATAACTTCTCTAAATTATATGAAACCGAAAAATTTTGTTAAGACCAAATATTTAGGCATTCAGATTCCCTACAATCCACCCATACAAAAGTTTTGGTCACGCCCACTTTTTGGGGGCGTTATCATCAAAAAACCTATTTTGATAAAATTTTACATGTAACATCCTCAAACGTTCGACATTATAGCTATATTTGAGTACAATATGCAATTTGGCCATGCCCACTTTATAGAGAGGAGGATAGGGTATCATACGATCCGTTCCAGACGGATTGTAGCTTTTCTGTATGTTTTTTTTTTTTTTTGTTTCGACGCTGTAAGTTTATCAAAGAAATACTTTTTTTTTGTTTCAACACTTCTACCGCCGCGTTAACACATCCTCACTTGAGGAGACCGTCCCGCCACGACCGACCAATTCTTCCAAGAACTTTCCAAAATCAGACTAAGAGCTAATCTGGGTCCGCTCGCCCTTATATAGGGTCCTGGGATTCACCCACACTTTCTACGCCTTATGGTGGCGTGTCACTTCCGGGTGACCTGTATTTGGCTGGATTTTATTGGGAAAATTTTTGAAATGGCAGGGACATAATACTTAGCCACCTTCACATGTACATGTATGCCAAACATAATTTTTCAAATAAAATCCTGCCAAATAAGGACTCCCGGTTTATTACTGACGCACCCGTTAAGCCTTTTTTGTGTCGGTGTGGGTGAGAATCACTCCATCTCAAGCTCAACAGTACGCCTCATCTAGGTCCATATATTTTGGTCATTTTGGGGGTCATCCTCGAATAAGGCCGATGGTCCGATGGTACGGACTTCGGGTGGTAGCAAACAGTCATGGGTTCAAAACCCACGAGCGACTTCACATTATTTTTTTTTTCTTTTCATTTATTGTATTTTTATTTTGTCAGCCACTCCTTTTGTAAGCCAGTGTAATGGCGCTCCATTGTGGTGAATACATCCTATTCTACCCCCACCCTTACCAACTGCACATAACCGGAAACCAACCCATACTTATTCAAGAAACACACCACATCTGATCTCTATAAAAGCTTTTTTTTTTTTTAAACAAAATTGGTTTTCACTCAAGCTAGGCTCCATTCACAATAGCTTCTATGCCACAGCTTCTCCAATTGTTAAAAAAACTGATTTGTAAATGAAGGATTCCCTACAAAACCTTAGCGTTTTCAAGTTTTACGCTGAAAACGAAAAGGGAAAAAGAATCCGAAGCACCTTAACTGATAATGCCGAACCCCACGCCTGAGGAACGTCTCATGCTCAGATTGAGCTAGCTAAGCAAAGATATGAACAGAATATCGGAGATACTCAGCTGTCTCAGATTCAAAGTAAATAAAATCCAAAAACAAAAAAAAATATTGAATATCAAAACTAAATTCAGAGAGAACAAGGGTATCCTTGAAAGAAAATTAAAAAATGTAATAACAGACTTAAACTGGATTAAAAATAAAGCTATATGAATGAACAAAAAAATTAAAAAAATCTATAACTAAGTAAATGCAAAAACAAGAAAGAAAAAATGTATTCAAAAAAAATCTAAAGCAAATACGGAAAAAAAAAAATTCAAACCCATAAAAATTTAAAGTATCTATAACTAAAATGAATCAAATCCCAAAAACTAAAACTATCTTTGTGTATATAATGAGAATACAAACTCAAAGTATACCTAAACCAAAAGAAAAATCAAAAATCCAAAATATAAAAAGTATCTATGACCAAAATAAGAATCTGAAAATAAGGGTTCCTGCCAATCAAATAAAAAAAAAAACAAATCTCAAAACTAAATCAAAAAAAGAAAATAATAATAAACCAAAAATCAATCAGTATCGTACAAGTAAAAACTACAAATCATGAAATAGGCGGGGAGGAGAAGTGACTTTCGTAGACGGCGGTAACAACGACGAGTTTGAAGAAGTAATAGGTCCATGTGCACATCTCACTGTAAGACAATACAAATTATTTGAATTTTTCAAGGCGTTCAGGCGCAAGATCGAAAGCGCTGTTTTTCTGCTTACTCCCCAAGAGACTGTAAGACGATGCAACTGATACTTGCATTAAAACCAAGCTGTAATGCAGGACATACGTCTCGTGGCCTCTTGCCTTTCACAGATGCTAGTAGTGGAAGGGTAGGGTTGAAGAGGGATCTCGGGGTATGTTGCAACAGACGTAGATAGAAGCTATGGCATCCCAGCTACCGGACAATCATCACCCCTCAATCTCTCCTACTACCCGATAAGGTCTGCTCAACCGACTCCTCACAACAGACGTAGCCATGCCTACGCGCATGCATCTACCGGCTGAAGAGATCGGTCTCACACTCCTACGTCTGGTGATCAAGCTAGCTAGTAAACCGCTTGGTTACGCAGCAGACGTATACGGAACTCCTATGTCCATATACCGGACGAACCTTACGTTTCCCAGCGTAGCCTAATCAAAATAAAAACCAATCTGTAAAAGGAAGAAGAGTTATCATAAAGAACAAGAGGTTAGTATGACAGACAAAGGTCAGTAATACGGAAGAGCGTAACTGAACTTCGATCTGTAACTGAACCAAAAAAAAAGAAAACACACGTAGGCTAAAAAAAAAGGAAGAACTCAAGACGTTTTCGGGCCCCACGTTGGGCGCCACCTGTAACGGAATAAAAAGGTCGGTTGTGTGTCTCCGTTGGTTCGGATTGTCACCCGTATCACCTTCGCATAGGTCACGGGCCGTTGTGGCCGAAGGTCCACCTGCCACCGAAGCAGGGACCAAATGGAGAGTCGGGCTGAAGAGGACACAACCTTTCCTCAGAACCTTCCGCCCCTTATGCCCCCGTTATGACCCAAGACTACAGGATTTCTTGGGCCAGTCCGAGCAGCCAGGACGGAAGGGTGTCCGCACCTTTGCAGCTGTAGGCATGCTAGCTCCCGCCAGGTTCTAGCTCGTCGGATTGGGGGGGGATCTTGCTGCAGCAGCGACGGACGGTTGTTACGTTATTCCATGCCTGAGATTAGATGTAGTTGTCTCTACAAAATTGTTGAGGGGGACCCGAAATGTCTTGAAACCTACGCGAGGGAAAGCTGAAGGTGTCGGTTGCTCTCCAAGGTGTCTTCCAGTGAGAGGGAGAGCGTTAGATGGATTTGCTCTTCGGGAGATGACCCACACCTGTGTCAAACCGGATCCTGTGAAGGGATCCGATCCAGCACTTCCTTGGCTACCATGTCTCCATGTTGATGGTAGCCCCTAGATTGATACCAAAAAAATAACTTAACCTATTGTGTGCTCCTTCTTCGTCGTCAGCTTGAGTTACCGTATTGCCAGCCTATCGGTCACTTCTCCATCTAAATACCTACCCTAATAGCATCCTAAAAAGCTACAAAAGAAAAAAAATATAAGCGAATCGACTTCCCGTGAATCCTTCCAATATTCGGTAATCAGGAAAACAATAATATCCGAATCGATCGAATATGACACACAAAAAAAAATCTTAAATTTATTCCATTAGTTAATTTACTTTTTTCTTTTTATTTTAATTTATCTATAAGCACAATAGAAAGAAGAAAATAACAAATACAATTCATTTTATTTAAATTTTTTTTTTCTATTTTTTTTTTGTTAAATAAATTTGTACAAAATAAAAAAAAAACAAACTTTAATTTTGACTCTTCCTTTTGTAGGAGACTGTACACTATATAAATATGTACGTTTATGGACTAGTAAAAACGTCAGCAAAGAATAAAGAAAATGTTGGTTTGTGTATAAGCTAGTAAAGCTTTGACACTCGAATTACAAAAAAAAAAAAATTTCGTTTATTAATTTGGTTATGTACATATGTATGTATAGATCAAAGATCACTTACCCCGTGTATTTTCGATGTCATCCGGATGTTGTGCACAGCATCGCAGGAACTATGTTTGTCCTAATAAGGAAGTTAAAAAAAACGAACACTAAACGAATTTTTTTTTTTTTTGGGATGCCTTATATTCACTTTCTATTTAGAAATTTAGAAAGAGATCACATCAGATAGATATGTATAGATGTACTTTTATATACATATATTTAATACTTTTTTTTTTTTCTGCAGTCACTACTGAACTTTTTTTTTTTTTTTTCACAAATCAACTTCTAATTATTATTAATATTAAAATGATCTACTCTGTACTCTTGGGGCGCGTGGGGTGAATTTACGCGTGATCTTGCGAACACTGTCAGTTTGGCAATTTTTATGTATGTATGTATTTAGGTGTTTAGTTAGCGGGGGTGACCTTTTTTTTTCTTTTTGCACGGCTATATAGGGCACACTTTCATGTTTTTATTTTATTTTTTTTTTTTTTGTGTTGCGAAGCACTGTTTCACGAAGTAGAAAGAGGGTGGTTTGTCTAGGATTTCTTCTTTTTGGTTTTATTCAACTTTCCACCCTTTTTTTTTTTTTTTACACTTTTTCCTATTTTTTTTGTTTAGTCACGATCTAATATTATTTCTTTAAGCATTTTTTTTTTTTTTTGTTTCGACGCTGTAAGTTTATCAAAGAAATACTTTTTTTTTGTTTCAACACTTCTACCGCCGCGTTAACACATCCTCACTTGAGGAGACCGTCCCGCCACGACCGACCAATTCTTCCAAGAACTTTCCAAAATCAGACTAAGAGCTAATCTGGGTCCGCTCGCCCTTATATAGGGTCCTGGGATTCACCCACACTTTCTACGCCTTATGGTGGCGTGTCACTTCCGGGTGACCTGTATTTGGCTGGATTTTATTGGGAAAATTTTTGAAATGGCAGGGACATAATACTTAGCCACCTTCACATGTACATGTATGCCAAACATAATTTTTCAAATAAAATCCTGCCAAATAAGGACTCCCGGTTTATTACTGACGCACCCGTTAAGCCTTTTTTGTGTCGGTGTGGGTGAGAATCACTCCATCTCAAGCTCAACAGTACGCCTCATCTAGGTCCATATATTTTGGTCATTTTGGGGGTCATCCTCGAATAAGGCCGATGGTCCGATGGTACGGACTTCGGGTGGTAGCAAACAGTCATGGGTTCAAAACCCACGAGCGACTTCACATTATTTTTTTTTTCTTTTCATTTATTGTATTTTTATTTTGTCAGCCACTCCTTTTGTAAGCCAGTGTAATGGCGCTCCATTGTGGTGAATACATCCTATTCTACCCCCACCCTTACCAACTGCACATAACCGGAAACCAACCCATACTTATTCAAGAAACACACCACATCTGATCTCTATAAAAGCTTTTTTTTTTTTTTAAACAAAATTGGTTTTCACTCAAGCTAGGCTCCATTCACAATAGCTTCTATGCCACAGCTTCTCCAATTGTTAAAAAAACTGATTTGTAAATGAAGGATTCCCTACAAAGTGGCCAAAGGGTGCGATGATGCGAGTATATGGGAGCACAAGCCCCTCACTATCAACTACTACCCTACACCAATGTTGTGTTGATGGCTGCTGGTAACCAACCCCTTTGGAAGGTTGTTGGTGGTAGCAAACAAGACTGTGGAAAGAAGTGTTTTCTCACTAAGGAACTTCCTCTTGATCCGGACGGCTTGCAGCTGACAAATTCTCTAGATGGAATCAGATATAGCGTCATCCCTCTATGAGTTGCTTTCAAATATTCGAATCCCAGTGGAGCCGAAGAATTAGGAGAGGCTCCATTATGGAAGTGCGATGGAACGGGCCGTTCAAAAATAGGATGAACAACTGTGACATCTATTACACTGATAGCAATCAGAGAACAGAAACAGCGTTAATTCGGATGTGGATTTGTCATAAGCGGCAGAAGTCAAAGATATAAATATTAAAGTCAATTAAATCTGCATTAGCATTGTAGGTTAGCAATAATCCGTTGAGTGAGGATGAGTAATAATAAAAAACCCATTATTACGTAGATTGTCAGATGGGACATTTATGTTGAGACAATTTAGAATGCCTGGGGAATCAATATTAAAAGTAAGCACTCTATGCAGAAAAACAATTTTAGCTATCATTCTTCTCTTATCAAGCGATTCAAGATTAATCAACTTTAGCCGTGATTGATAGGTTGGTAGATTATAAATGTCCATTGAAGACCCCGGAAGACCCCGTAATGCAAATCTTAAGAATCGTTTTTGGACAGTTTCAATTCTGGTGATATTAATATTATAAAATGGGTACCAAATAACTGATGGCTATTCCAACAGAGACCAAACGAAAGATTGATACAGGGATTTAATTGCATAAGGGTCAGAGAATTCACCAGCACAATGCTCTTATTCTTACTTACCTTTATCAAGGTAACACGGTGTACAATCTCACAACTAAGTGAGATGAAAGAAAATGATCTTCCTGTTGAATAAAGTAGTTAGAAGTAATGAATTTGGCAAAGAAAATTCTGAAAAAGAGCAAATCATGTACAGCTCGAAAATGGCTTAGGTTTTATATGAACCGAGTTTCACATTGCGTGATTTTCTTATTAAATTGAGTAGTTAAAAGCATTAAATTTAGCAAAGAAAAAAGACCTGAATAAGTGCAGATAATGTAGGACCCGAATCCTGGCTTGAAAGCCGTAGGGATTGAATTACAAAGAAAATTATCTTCCTGTTGAATAAAGTAGTTAGAAGTAATGAATTTGGCAAACGAAAATTCTGAAAAAGAGCAAATCATGTACACCTCGAACCTGGCATAAGTTTTATAGGGAAAGAGTTTCACAGAGCGTGATTTTCTTATTGAATTCAGTAGTTAAAAGCATTTAATTTAGCAAAGAAAAAAGCCCTGAATAAGAACAGATAATGTAGGACCCGAATCCTGGCTTGAAAGCCGTAGGGATCGAATTTGAAAGAAAATGATGTTCCTGTTGAATAAAGTAATTAGAAGTAATGAATTTGGCAAAGAAAATTATGAAAAAGAGCAAACCATGTACCGCTCAAACCTGGCTTAGGTTTTATAGGGACCGAGTTTCAAAGAGCGTGATTTTTTTATTGAATTGATTAGTTAAAAGCATTAAATTTAGCAAAGAAAAAAGGACTGAATAAGAGCAGATAATGTAGAACCCGAATCCTGGCTTGAAAGCCGTAGGGATTGAATTTCAAAGAAAATTTTCTTCCTGTTGAATAAAGTAGTTAGAAGTAATGAATGAACAGCTCGAACCTGGCTTAGGTTTAATAGTGACCGAGTTTCACAGAGCGTGATTTTCTTATTGAATTCAGTAGTTAAAAGGATTAAATTTAACAAAAGAAAAAAGACCTGAATAAGAGCAGATAATGTAGGACCCGAATCCTGGCTTAAAAGCCGTAGGGATTGAATTGCAAAGAAAATTATCTTCCTGTTGAATAAAGTAGTTAGAAGTAATGAATTTGGCAAACGCAAATTCTGAAAAAGAGCAAATCATGTACAGCTCGAACCTGGCTTAGGTTTTGTAGTGACCGAGTTGCGCAGAGCGTGATTTGCTTATTGAATTCAGTAGTTAAAAGGATTAAATTTAACAAAAGAAAAAAGACCTGAATAAGTGCAGATAATGTAGTACCCGAATCCTGGCTTGAAAGCCGTAGGGATTGAATTTCAAAGAAAATGATCTTCCTGTTGAATAAAGTAGTTAGAAGTAATGAATTTGGCAAAGAAAATCCTGAAAAAGAGCAAATCATGTACCGCTCGAACCTGGCTTAGGTTTTATATGGACCGAGTTTCAAAGAGCGTGATTTTTTTATTGGATTGATTAGTTAAAAGCATTAAATTTAGCAAACAAAAAAGACCTGAATAAGTGCAGATAATGTAGGACCCGAATCCTGGCTTAAAAGCCGTAGGGATTGAATTGCAAAGAAAATTATCTTCCTGTTGAATAAAGTAGTTAGAAGTAATGAATTTGGCAAACGAAAATTCTGAAAAAGAGCAAATCATGTACAACTCGAACCTGGCATAAGTTTTATAGGGACCGAGTTTCACAGAGCGTGATTTTCTTATTGAATTCAGAAGTTAAAAGCATTTAATGTAGCAAAGAAAAAAGCCCTGAATAAGAGCAGATAATGTAGGACCCGAATCCTGGCTTGAAAGCCGTAGGGATTGAATTTCAAAGAAAATGATCTTCCTGTTGAATAAAGTAGTTAGAAGTAATGAATTCGGCAAAGAAAATCCTGAAAAAGAGCAAATCATGTACCGCTCGAACCTGGCTTAGGTTTTATAGGGACCGAGTTTCAAAGAGCGTGATTTTTTTATTGAATTGATTAGTTAAAAGCATTAAATTTAGCAAAGAAAAAAGACCTGAATAAGTGCAGATAATGTAGGACCCGAATCCTGGCTTAAAAGCCGTAGGGATTGAATTGCAAAGAAAATTATCTTCCTGTTGAATAAAGTAGTTAGAAGTAATGAATTTGGCAAAGAAAATCCTGAAAAAGAGCAAATCAGGTACCGCTCGAACCTGGCTTAGATTTTATAGGGACCGAGTTTCACAGAGCGTGATTTTCTTATTGAATTGAGTAGTTAAAAGCATAGATTTAGCAAAGAAAAAAGACCTGAATAAGTGCAGATAATGTAGGACCCGAATCCTGGCTTAAAAGCCGTAGGGATTGAATTGGAAAGAAAATTATCTTCCTGTTGAATAAAGTAGTTAGAAGTAATGAATTTGGCAAACGCAAATTCTGAAAAAGAGCAAATCATGTACCGCTCGAACCTGGCATAGGTTTTATAGGGACCGAGTTTCACAGAGCGTGATTTTCTTATTGAATTCAGTAGTTAAAAGCATTTAATTTAGCAAAGAAAAAAGCCCTGAATAAGAGCAGATAATGTAGGAGCCGAATCCTGGCTTGAAAGCCGTAGGGATTGAATTTCAAAGAAAATGATCTTTCTGTTGAATAAAGTAGTTAGAAGTAATGAATTTGGCAAAGAAAATCCTGAAAAAGAGCAAATCATGTACCGCTCGAACCTGGCTTAGATTTTATAGGGACCGAGTTTCACAGAGCGTGATTTTCTTATTGAATTGAGTAGTTAAAAGCATAGATTTAGCAAAGAAAAAAGACCTGAATAAGTGCAGATAATGTAGGACCCGAATCCTGGCTTAAAAGCCGTAGGGATTGAATTGCAAAGAAAATTATCTTCCTGTTGAATAAAGTAGTTAGAAGTAATGAATTTGGCAAACGCAAATTCTGAAAAAGAGCAAATCATGTACCGCTCGAACCTGGCATAGGTTTTATAGGGACCGAGTTTCACAGAGCGTGATTTTCTTATTGAATTCAGTAGTTAAAAGCATTTAATTTAGCAAAGAAAAAAGCCCTGAATAAGAGCAGATAATGTAGAACCCGAATCCTGGCTTGAAAGCCGTAGGGATTGAATTTCAAAGAAAATTATCTTCCTGTTGAATAAAGTAGTTAGAAGTAATGAATGAACAGCTCGAACCTGGCTTAGGTTTAATAGTGACCGAGTTTCACAGAGCGTGATTTTCTATTGAATTCAGTAGTTAAAAGGATTAAATTTAACAAAAGAAAAAAGACCTGAATAAGAGCAGGTAAGGTAGTACCCGAATCCTGGCTTGAAAGCCGTAGGGATTGAATTGCAATGAAAATGATCTTCCTGTTGAATAAAGTAGTTAGAAGTAATGAATTTGGCAAAAGAAAATTCTGATAAAGAGCAAATCATGTACAGCTCGAACCTGGCTTGGGTTTTATAGTGACCGAGTTTCACAGAGCGTGATTTTCTTATTGAATTCAGTAGTTAAAAGGATTAAATTTAACAAAAGAAAAAAGACCTGAATAAGGTAGGACCCGAATCCTGGCTTGAAAGCCGTAGGGATTGAATTGCAAAGAAAATTATCTTCCTGTTGAATAAAGTAGTTAGAAGTAATCAATTTGGCAAAAGAAAATTCTGCAAAAGAGCAAATCATGTACAGCTCGAACCTTTCTTAGGTTTTATAGGGACCGAGTTTCACAGAGCGTGATTTTCTTATTCAATTCAGTAGTTAAAAGGATTAAGTTTGGAAATACAGAAAACTCTGAATAAGAGCAGATGATGTAGAATCCGATTAATGGCTTAAAGCCGTAGGGATTGAATTTCAAAGAAAATAATCTTCCTGTTGAATAAAATAGTTAGAAGTAATGAATTTGGCAAAGAAAATCCTGAAAAAGAGCAAATCATGTATCCTGGCTTAAAAGCCGTATTGATGGAATTGCAAAGAAAATTATCTTAATGTTGAATAAAGTAGTTAGAAGTAATGAATTTGGCAAACGAAAATTCTGAAAAAGAGCAAATCATGTACAGCTCGAACCTGGCTTAGGTTTTATAGGGACCGAGTTTCACAGAGCGTGATTTTCTTATTGAATTCAGAAGTTAAAAGCATTTAATTTAGCAAAGAAAAAAGCCCTGAATAAGTGCAGATAATGTAGGACCCGAATCCTGGCTTGAAAGCCGTAGGGATTGCATTTCAAAGAAAATGATCTTCCTGTTGAATAAAGTAGTTAGAAGTAATGAATTTGGCAAACGAAAATTCTGAAAAAGAGCAAATCATGTACAGCTCGAACCTGGCATAGGTTTTATAGGGACCGAGTTTCACAGAGCGTGATTTTCTTATTCAATTCAGTAGTTAAAAGCATTTAATTTAGCAAAGAAAAAAGCCCTGAATAAGAGCAGATAATGTAGGACCCGAATCCTGGCTTGAAAGCCGTAGGGATTGAATTTCAAAGAAAATGATCTTCCTGTTGAATAAAGTAGTAAGAAGTAATGAATTTGGCAAAGAAAATCCTGAAAAAGAGCAAATCATGTACCGCTCGAACCTGGCTTAGGTTTTATAGGGACCGAGTTTCAAAGAGCGTGATTTTCTTATTGAATTCAGTAGTTAAAAGGATTAAATTTAACAAAAGAAAAAAGACCTGAATAAGAGCAGATAATGTAGGACCCGAATCCTGGCTTAAAAGCCGTAGGGATTGAATTGCAAAGAAAATTATCTTCCTGTTGAATAAAGTAGTTAGAAGTAATGAATTTGGCAAACGCAAATTCTGAAAAAGAGCAAATCATGTACAGCTCGAACCTGGCTTAGGTTTTATAGTGACCGAGTTGCGCAGAGCGTGATTTGCTTATTGAATTCAGTAGTTAAAAGGATTAAATTTAACAAAAGAAAAAAGACCTGAATAAGTGCAGATAATGTAGTACCCGAATCCTGGCTTGAAAGCCGTAGGGATTGAATTTCAAAGAAAATGATCTTCCTGTTGAATAAAGTAGTTAGAAGTAATGAATTTGGCAAAGAAAATTTTGAAAAAGAGCAAATCATGTACCGCTCGAACCTGGCTTAGGTTTTATATGGACCGAGTTTCAAAGAGCGTGATTTTTTTATTGAATTGATTAGTTAAAAGCATTAAATTTAGCAAACAAAAAAGACCTGAATAAGTGCAGATAATGTAGGACCCGAATCCTGGCTTAAAAGCCGTAGGGATTGAATTGCAAAGAAAATTATCTTCCTGTTGAATAAAGTAGTTAGAAGTAATGAATTTGGCAAACGAAAATTCTGAAAAAGAGCAAATCATGTACAACTCGAACCTGGCATAAGTTTTATAGGGACCGAGTTTCACAGAGCGTGATTTTCTTATTGAATTCAGAAGTTAAAAGCATTTAATGTAGCAAAGAAAAAAGCCCTGAATAAGAGCAGATAATGTAGGACCCGAATCCTGGCTTGAAAGCCGTAGGGATTGAATTTCAAAGAAAATGATCTTCCTGTTGAATAAAGTAGTTAGAAGTAATGAATTCGGCAAAGAAAATCCTGAAAAAGAGCAAATCATGTACCGCTCGAACCTGGCTTAGGTTTTATAGGGACCGAGTTTCAAAGAGCGTGATTTTTTTATTGAATTGATTAGTTAAAAGCATTAAATTTAGCAAAGAAAAAAGACCTGAATAAGTGCAGATAATGTAGGACCCGAATCCTGGCTTAAAAGCCGTAGGGATTGAATTGCAAAGAAAATTATCTTCCTGTTGAATAAAGTAGTTAGAAGTAATGAATTTGGCAAAGAAAATCCTGAAAAAGAGCAAATCAGGTACAGCTCGAACCTGGCTTAGATTTTATAGGGACCGAGTTTCACAGAGCGTGATTTTCTTATTGAATTGAGTAGTTAAAAGCATAGATTTAGCAAAGAAAAAAGACCTGAATAAGTGCAGATAATGTAGGACCCGAATCCTGGCTTAAAAGCCGTAGGGATTGAATTGGAAAGAAAATTATCTTCCTGTTGAATAAAGTAGTTAGAAGTAATGAATTTGGCAAACGCAAATTCTGAAAAAGAGCAAATCATGTACCGCTCGAACCTGGCATAGGTTTTATAGGGACCGAGTTTCACAGAGCGTGATTTTCTTATTGAATTCAGTAGTTAAAAGCATTTAATTTAGCAAAGAAAAAAGCCCTGAATAAGAGCAGATAATGTAGGAGCCGAATCCTGGCTTGAAAGCCGTAGGGATTGAATTTCAAAGAAAATGATCTTTCTGTTGAATAAAGTAGTTAGAAGTAATGAATTTGGCAAAGAAAATCCTGAAAAAGAGCAAATCATGTACCGCTCGAACCTGGCTTAGATTTTATAGGGACCGAGTTTCACAGAGCGTGATTTTCTTATTGAATTGAGTAGTTAAAAGCATAGATTTAGCAAAGAAAAAAGACCTGAATAAGTGCAGATAATGTAGGACCCGAATCCTGGCTTAAAAGCCGTAGGGATTGAATTGCAAAGAAAATTATCTTCCTGTTGAATAAAGTAGTTAGAAGTAATGAATTTGGCAAACGCAAATTCTGAAAAAGAGCAAATCATGTACCGCTCGAACCTGGCATAGGTTTTATAGGGACCGAGTTTCACAGAGCGTGATTTTCTTATTGAATTCAGTAGTTAAAACATTTAATTTAGCAAAGAAAAAAGCCCTGAATAAGAGCAGATAATGTAGAACCCGAATCCTGGCTTGAAAGCCGTAGGGATTGAATTTCAAAGAAAATTATCTTCCTGTTGAATAAAGTAGTTAGAAGTAATGAATGAACAGCTCGAACCTGGCTTAGGTTTAATAGTGACCGAGTTTCACAGAGCGTGATTTTCTATTGAATTCAGTAGTTAAAAGGATTAAATTTAACAAAAGAAAAAAGACCTGAATAAGAGCAGGTAAGGTAGTACCCGAATCCTGGCTTGAAAGCCGTAGGGATTGAATTGCAATGAAAATGATCTTCCTGTTGAATAAAGTAGTTAGAAGTAATGAATTTGGCAAAAGAAAATTCTGATAAAGAGCAAATCATGTACAGCTCGAACCTGGCTTGGGTTTTATAGTGACCGAGTTTCACAGAGCGTGATTTTCTTATTGAATTCAGTAGTTAAAAGGATTAAATTTAACAGAAGAAAAAAGACCTGAATAAGGTAGGACCCGAATCCTGGCTTGAAAGCCGTAGGGATTGAATTGCAAAGAAAATTATCTTCCTGTTGAATAAAGTAGTTAGAAGTAATCAATTTGGCAAAAGAAAATTCTGCAAAAGAGCAAATCATGTACAGCTCGAACCTTTCTTAGGTTTTATAGGGACCGAGTTTCACAGAGCGTGATTTTCTTATTCAATTCAGTAGTTAAAAGGATTAAGTTTGGAAATACAGAAAACTCTGAATAAGAGCAGATGATGTAGAATCCGATTAATGGCTTAAAGCCGTAGGGATTGAATTTCAAAGAAAATAATCTTCCTGTTGAATAAAATAGTTAGAAGTAATGAATTTGGCAAAGAAAATCCTGAAAAAGAGCAAATCATGTATCCTGGCTTAAAAGCCGTATTGATGGAATTGCAAAGAAAATTATCTTAATGTTGAATAAAGTAGTTAGAAGTAATGAATTTGGCAAACGAAAATTCTGAAAAAGAGCAAATCATGTACAGCTCGAACCTGGCTTAGGTTTTATAGGGACCGAGTTTCACAGAGCGTGATTTTCTTATTGAATTCAGAAGTTAAAAGCATTTAATTTAGCAAAGAAAAAAGCCCTGAATAAGTGCAGATAATGTAGGACCCGAATCCTGGCTTGAAAGCCGTAGGGATTGCATTTCAAAGAAAATGATCTTCCTGTTGAATAAAGTAGTTAGAAGTAATGAATTTGGCAAACGAAAATTCTGAAAAAGAGCAAATCATGTACAGCTCGAACCTGGCATAGGTTTTATAGGGACCGAGTTTCACAGAGCGTGATTTTCTTATTCAATTCAGTAGTTAAAAGCATTTAATTTAGCAAAGAAAAAAGCCCTGAATAAGAGCAGATAATGTAGGACCCGAATCCTGGCTTGAAAGCCGTAGGGATTGAATTTCAAAGAAAATGATCTTCCTGTTGAATAAAGTAGTAAGAAGTAATGAATTTGGCAAAGAAAATCCTGAAAAAGAGCAAATCATGTACCGCTCGAAAATGGCTTAGGTTTTATATGGACCGAGTTTCAAAGAGCGTGATTTTTTTATTGAATTGATTAGTTAAAAGCATTAAATTTAGCAAAGAAAAAAGACCTGAATAAGTGCAGATAATGTAGGACCCGAATCCTGGCTTAAAAGCCGTAGGGATTGAATTGCAAAGAAAATTATCTTCCTGTTGAATAAAGTAGTTAGAAGTAATGAATTTGGCAAACGAAAATTCTGTAAAAGAGCAAATCATGTACAACTCGAACCTGGCATAAGTTTTATAGGGACCGAGTTTCACAGAGCTTGATTTTCTTATTGAATTCAGTAGTTAAAAGCATTTAATTTAGCAAAGAAAAAAGCCCTGAATAAGAGCAGATAATGTAGGATACGAACCCTGGCTTGAAAGCCGTAGGGATTGAATTTCAAAGAAAATGATCTTCCTGTTGAATAAAGTAGTTAGAAGTAATGAATTTGGCAAAGTAAATTATGAAAAAGAGCAAACCTTGTACCGCTCAAACCTGGCTTATTTTTTATAGGGACCGAGTTTCAAAGAGCGTGATTTTTTTATTGAATTGATTAGTTAAAAGCATTAAATTTAGCAAAGAAAAAAGACCTGAATAAGTGCAGATAATGTAGGACATGAATCCTGGCTTAAAAGCCGTAGGGATTGAATTGCAAAGAAAATTATCTTCCTGTTGAATAAAGTAGTTAGAAGTAATGAATTTGGCAAAAGAAAATTCTGAAAAAGAGCAAATCATGTACAGCTCGAACCTGGCTTAGGTTTTATAGGGACCGAATTTCACAGAGCGTGATTTTCTTATTGAATTCAGTAGTTAAAAGCATTTAATTTAGCAAAGAAAAAAGCCCTGAATAAGAGCAGATAATGCAGGACCCGAATCCTGGCTTGAAAGCCGTATGGATTGAATTTCAAAGAAAATGATCTTCCTGTTGAATAAAGTGGTTAGAAGTAATGAATTTGGCAAAGAAAATCCTGAAAAAGAGCAAATCATGTACAGCTCGAAAATGGCATAGGTTTTATATGGACCGAGTTTCACAGAGCGTGATTTTCTTATTAAATTGAATAGTTAAAAGCTTTAAATTTAGCAAAGAAAAACTACCTGAATAAGAGCAGATAATGTAGGACCCGAATCCTGGCTTGAAAGCCGTAGGGATTGAATTTCAAAGAAAATGATCTTCCTGTTGAATAAAGTAGTAAGAAGTAATGAATTTGGCAAAGAAAATCCTGAAAAAGAGCAAATCATGTACAGCTCGAACCTGGCTTAGGTTTTATATTGGCCGAGTTTCACAGAGCGTGATTTTCTTATTAAATTGAATAGTTAAAAGCTTTAAATTTAGCAAAGAAAAACTACCTGAATAAGAGCAGATAATGTAGGACCCGAATCCTGGCTTGAAAGCCGTAGGGATTGAATTTCAAAGAAAATGATCTTCCTGTTGAATAAAGTAGTTAGAAGTAATGAATTTGGCAAACGAAAATTCTGAAAAAGAGCAAATCATGTACAGCTCGAACCTGGCATAGGTTTTATAGGGACCGAGTTTCACAGAGCATGATTTTCTTATTGAATTCAGTAGTTAAAAGCATTTAATTTAGCAAAGAAAAAAGCCCTGAATAAGAGCAGATAATGCAGGACCCGAATCCTGGCTTGAAAGCCGTAGGGATTGAATTTCAAAGAAAATAAGCTTCCTGTTGAATAAAGTAGTTAGAAGTAATGAATTTGGCAAACGAAAATTCTGAAAAAGAGCAAATCATGTACAGCTCGAACCTGGCTTAGGTTTTATAGGGACCGAATTTCACAGAGCGTGATTTTCTTATTGAATTCAGTAGTTAAAAGCATTTAATTTAGCAAAGAAAAAAGCCCTGAATAAGAGCAGATAATGCAGGACCCGAATACTGGCTTGAAAGCCGTATGGATTGAATTTCAAAGAAAATGATCTTCCTGTTGAATAAAGTAGTTAGAAGTAATGAATTCGGCAAAGAAAATCCTGAAAAAGAGTAAATCATGTACAGCTCGAACCTGGCTTAGGTTTTATAGGGACAGAGTTTCAAAGAGCGTGATTTTCTTATTGAATTGATTAGTTAAAAGCATTAAATTTAGCAAAGAAAAAAGACCTGAATAAGTGCAGATAATATAGGACCCGAATCCTGGCTTAAAAGCCGTAGGGATTGAATTGCAAAGAAAATTATCTACCTGTTGAATAAAGTGGTTAGAAGTAATGAATTTGGCAAACGAAAATTCTGAAAAAGAGCAAATCATGTACAGCTCGAAAATGGCATAGGTTTTATATGGACCGAGTTTCACAGAGCGTGATTTTCTTATTAAATTGAATAGTTAAAAGCTTTAAATTTAGCAAAGAAAAACTACCTGAATAAGAGCAGATAATGTAGGACCCGAATCCTGGCTTGAAAGCCGTAGGGATTGAATTTCAAAGAAAATGATCTTCCTGTTGAATAAAGTAGTAAGAAGTAATGAATTTGGCAAAGAAAATCCTGAAAAAGAGCAAATCATGTACAGCTCGAACCTGGCTTAGGTTTTATATTGACCGAGTTTCACAGAGCGTGATTTTCTTATTGAATTCAGTAGTTAAAGGGATTAAATTTAGCAAAGAAAGAAGCCCTGAATAAGAGCAGATAATGTAGGATACGAATCCTGGCTCTTTTTCAGAATTTTCTTTGAAAATCCTTCACGGATTGAATTTCAAAGCAAATCATCTTCCTGTTGAATAAAGTAGTAAGAAGTAATGAATTTGCCAAAGAAAATTCTGAAAAAGAGCAAATCATGTACAGCTCGAACCTGGCTTAGGTTTTATAGGGACCGAGTTTCAAAGAGCGTGATTTTCTTATTGAATTGATTAGTTAAAAGCATTAAATTTAGCAAAGAAAAAAGACCTGAATAAGTGCAGATAATGTAGGACCCGAATCCTGGCTTGAAAGCCGTGGGGATTGAATTTCAAAGAAAATGATCTTCCTGTTGAATAAAGTAGTTAGAAGTAATGAATTTGGCAAAGAAAATCCTGAAAAAGAGCAAATCATGTACCGCTCGAACCTGGTTTAGGTTTTATAGGGACCGAGTATCAAAGAGCGTGATTTTCTTATTGAATTGATTAATTAAAAGCATTAGATTTAGCAAAGAAAAAAGACCTGAATAAGTGCAGATAATGTAGGACCCGAATCCTGGCTTGAAAGCCGTAGGGATTGAATTTCAAAGAAAATTATCTTCCTGTTGAATAAAGTAGTTAGAAGTAATGAATTTGGCAAACGAAAATTCTGAAAAAGAGCAAATCATGTACAGCTCGAACCTGGCATAGGATTTATAGGGACCGAGTTTCACAGAGCATGATTTTCTTATTGAATTCAGTAGTTAAAAGCATTTAATTTAGCAAAGAAAAAAGCCCTAAATAAGAGCAGATAATGTAGAACCCGAATTATGGCTTGAAAGCCGTAGGGATTGAATTTCAAAGAAAATTATCTTCCTGTTGAATAAACTAGTTAGAAGTAATGAATTTGGTAGAAGAAAATTCTGAAAAAGAGCAAATCATGTACAGCTCGAACCTGGCTTAGATTTTATAGTGGCCGAGTTTCACAGAGCGTGATTTTCTTATTGAATTCAGTAGTTAAAAGGATTAAGTTTAACAAAAGAAAAAAGACCTGAATAAGAGCAGATAAGGTAATACCCGAATCCTGGCTTGAAAGCCGTAGGGATTGCATTTCAAAGAAAATGATCTTCCTGTCGAATAAAGCAGTTAGAAGTAATGAATTTGGCAAAGAAAATCCTGAAAAAGAGCAAATCATGTACAGCTCGAACCTGGCTTAGGTTTTATAGGCACCGAGTTTCACAGAGCGTGATTTTCTTATTGAATTCAGAAGTTAAAGGGATTAAATTTAGCAAAGAAAGAAGCCCTGAATAAGAGCAGATAATGTAGGACCCGAATCCTGGCTTGAAAGCCGTAGGGATTGCATTTCAAAGAAAATTGTCTTGCTGTTAGTAGTTAGATGTAATGAATTTGGCAAAAGAAAATTCTGAAAAAGAGCAAATCATGTACAGCTCGAACCTGGCTTAGGTTTTATAGGGACCGAGTTTCACAGAGCGTGATTTTCTTATTGAATTCAGTAGTTAAAAGCATTAAATTTAGCAAAGAAAAACGACCTGAATAAGAGCAGATAATGTGGGACCCGAATCCTGGCTTGAAAGCCGTAGAGATTAAATTGCAAAGAAAATTATCTTCCTGTTGAATAAAGTAGTTAGAAGTAATGAATTTGGCAAAAGAAACTTCTGAAAAAGAGCAAATCATGTACAGCTCGAACCTGGCATAGGTTTTATAGGGACCGAGTTTCACAGAGCGTGATTTTCTTATTGAATTCAGAAGTTAAAGGGATTAAATTTAGCAAAGAAAGAAGCCCTGAATAAGAGCAGATAATGTAGGACCCGAATCCTGGCTTGAAAGCCGTAGGGATTGCATTTCAAAGAAAATGATCTTCCCGTTGAATAAAGTAGTTAGAAGTAATGAATTTGGCAAAGAAAATTCTGAAAAAGAGCAAATCATGTACAGCTCGGACCTGGCTTAGGTTTTATGGGGACCGAGTTTATGAGGACAGAGCGTGATTTTCTTATTGAATTCAGAAGTTAAAGGGATTAAATTTAGCAAAGAAAGAAGCCCTGAATAAGAGCAGATAATGTAGGACCCGAATCCTGGCGTGAAAGCCGTAGGGATTGCATTTCAAAGAAAATGATCTTGCCGTTGAATAAAGTAGTTAGAAGTAATGAATTTGGCAAAGAAAATTCTGAAAAAGAACAAATCATGTACAGCTCGAACCTGGCTTAGGTTTTATAGGGACCGAGTTTCACAGAGCGTTAAAGGGATTAAATTTAGCAAAGAAAGAAGCCCTGAATAAGAGCAGATAATGTAGGACCCGAATCCTGGCTTGAAAGCCGTAATGATTGCATTTCAAAGAAAATGATCTTCCCGTTGAATAAAGTAGTTAGAAGTAATGAATTTGGCAAAGAAAATTCTGAAAAAGAGCAAATCATGTACAGCTCGAACCTGGCTTAGGTTTTATAGGGACCGAGTTTCACAGAGCGTGATTTTCTTATTGAATTCAGAAGTTAAAGGGATTAAATTTAGCAAAGAAAGAAGCCCTGAATAAGAGCAGATAATGTAGGACCCGAATCCTGGCTTGAAAGCCGTGGGGATTGAATTTCAAAGAAAATGATCTTCCTGTTGAATAAAGTAGTTAGAAGTAATGAATTTGGCAAAGAAAATCCTTAAAAAGAGCAAATCATGTACCGCTCGAACCTGGTTTAGTTTTTATAGGGACCGAGTATCAAAGAGCGTGATTTTCTTATTGAATTCAGAAGTTAAAGGGATTAAATTTAGCAAAGAAAAAAGCCCTGAATAAGAGCAGATAATGTAGGACCCGAATCCTGGCTTGAAAGCCGTAGGGATTGCATTTCAAAGAAAATGATCTTCCCGTTGAATAAAGTAGTTAGAAGTAATGAATTTGGCAAAGAAAATTCTGAAAAAGAGCAAATCATGTACAGCTCGAACCTGGCTTAGGTTTTATAGGGACCGAGTTTCACAGAGCGTGATTTTCTTATTGAATTCAGAAGTTAAAGGGATTAAATTTAGCAAAGAAAGAAGCCCTGAATAAGAGCAGATAATGTAGAACCCGAATCCTGGCTTGAAAGCCGTGGGGATTGAATTTCAAAGAAAATGATCTTCCTGTTGAATAAAGTAGTTAGAAGTAATGAATTTGGCAAAGAAAATCCTGAAAAAGAGCAAATCATGTACCGCTCGAACCTGGTTTAGGTTTTATACTGACCGAGTATCAAAGAGCGTGATTTTCTTATTGAATTGATTAATTAAAAGCATTAAATTTAGCAAAGAAAAAAGACCTGAATAAGTGCAGATAATGTAGGACCCAAATCCTGGCTTGAAAGCCGTAGGGATTGAATTGCAAAGAAAATTATCTTCCTGTTGAATAAAGTAGTTAGAAGTAATGAATTTGGCAAAGAAAATCCTGAAAAAGAGCAAATCATGTACAGCTCGAACCTGGCATAGGTTTTATAGGGACCGAGTTTCACAGAGCATGATTTTCTTATTGAATTCAGTAGTTAAAAGCATTTAATTCAGCAAAGAAAAAAGCCCTAAATAAGAGCAGATAATGTAGAACCCGAATTATGGCTTGAAAGCCGTAGGGATTGAATTTCAAAGAAAAGTATCTTCCTGTTGAATAAAGTAGTTAGAAGTAATGAATTTGGTAGAAGAAAATTCTGAAAAAGAGCAAATCATGTACAGCTCGAACCTGGCTTAGATTTTATAGTGGCCGAGTTTCACAGAGCGTGATTTTCTTACTGAATTCAGTAGTTAAAAGGATTAAGTTTAACAAAAGAAAAAAGACCTGAATAAGAGCAGATAAGGTAATACCCGAATCCTGGCTTGAAAGCCGTAGGAATTGCATTTCAAAGAAAATGATCTTCCTGTTAAATAAAGTAGTTAGAAGTAATGAATTTGGCAAAGAAAATCCTGAAAAAGAGCAAACCATGTACAGCTCGAACCTGGCTTAGGTTTTATAGGCACCGAGTTTCACAGAGCGTGATTTTCTTATTGAATTCAGAAGTTAAAGGGATTAAATTTAGCAAAGAAAGAAGCCCTGAATAAGAGCAGATAATGTAGGACCCGAATCCTGGCTTGAAAGCCGTAGGGATTGCATTTCAAAGAAAATTATCTTGCTGTTGAATAAAGTAGTTAGATGTAATGAATTTGGCAAAAGAAAATTCTGAAAAAGAGCAAATCATGTACAGCTCGAACCTGGCTTAGGTTTTATAGGGACCGAGTTTCACAGAGCGTGATTTTCTTATTGAATTCAGTAGTTAAAAGCATTAAATTTAGCAAAGAAAAACGACCTGAATAGGAGCAGATAATGTAGGACCCGAATCCTGGCTTGAAAGCCGTAGGGATTAAATTGCAAAGAAAATTATCTTCCTGTTGAATAAAGTAGTTAGAAGTAATGAATTTGGCAAAAGAAACTTCTGAAAAAGAGCAAATCATGTACAGCTCGAACCTGGCTTAGGTTTTATAGGGACCGAGTTTCACAGAGCGTGATTTTCTTATTGAATTCAGTAGTTAAAAGCATTTAATTTAGCAAAGAAAAAAGCCCTAAATAAGAGCAGGTAATATAGAACCCGAATTATGGCTTGAAAGCCGTAGGGATTGAATTTCAAAGAAAATTATCTTAATGTTGAATAAAGTAGTTAGAAGTAATGAATTTGGCAAAGAAAATTCTGAAAAAGAGCAAATCATGTACAGCTCGAACCTGGCTTAGATTTTATAGTGGCCGAGTTTCACAGAGCGTGATTTTCTTATTGAACTCAGTAGTTAAAAGGATTAAGTTTGACAAAAGAAAAAAGACCTGAATAAGAGCAGATAAGGTAATACCCGAATCCTGGCTTGAAAGCCGTAGGGATTGAATTTCAAAGAAAATGATCCTCCTGTTGAATAAAGTAGTTAGAAGTAATGAATTTGGCAAAAGAAAATTCTGAAAAGAGCAAATCATGTACAGCTCGAACCTGGCTTAGGTTTTATATTCACCGAGTTTCACAGAGCGTGATTTTCTTATTGAATTCAGAAGTTAAAGGAATTAAATTTAGCAAAGAAAGAAGCCCTGAATAAGAGCAGATAATGTAGGACCCGAATCCTGGCTTGAAAGCCGTAGGGATTGAATTTCAAAGAAAATTATCTTCCTGTTGAATAAAGTAGTTAGATGTAATGAATTTGGCAAAAGAAAATTCTGAAAAAGAGCAAATCATGTACAGCTCGAACCTGGCTTAGGTTTTATAGTGACCGAGTTTCACAGAGCGTGATTTTCTTATTGAATTCAGTAGTTAAAGGGATTAAATTTAGCAAAGAAAAACGACCTGAATAAGAGCAGATAATGTAGGACCCGAATCCTGGCTTGAAAGCCGTAGGGATTGAATTTCAAAGAAAATTATCTTCCTGTTGAATAAAGTAGTTAGAAGTAATGAATGAACAACTCGAACCTGGCTTAGGTTTTATATTGACCGAGTTTCACAGAGCGTGATTTTCTTATTGAATTCAGTAGTTGAAAGGATTAAATTTTGCGGGTGAATAAGAGCAGATAATGTAGAACCCGAATCCTGGCTTGAAAGCCGTAGGGATTGAATTTCAAAGAAAATTATCTTCCTGTTGAATAAAGTAGTTAGAAGTAATGAATGAACAACTCGAACCTGGCTTAGGTTTTATAGTGACCGAGTTTCACAGAGCGTGATTTTCTTATTAAATTGAGTAGTTAAAAGCATTAAATTTAGCAGAGAAAAACGACCTGAATAAGAGCAGATAATGTAGAACCCGAATCCTGGCTTGAAAGCCGTAGGGATTGAATTTCAAAGAAAATTATCTTCCTGTTGAATAAAGTAGTTAGAAGTAATGAATGAACAACTCGAACTTGGCTTAGGTTTTATAGTGACCGACTTTCACAGAGCGTGATTTTCTTATTGAATTCAGTAGTTAAAGGGATTAAATTTAGCAAAGAAAAAAGACCTGAATAAGAGCAGATAAGGTGGGACCCGAATCCTGGCTTGAAAGCCGTACTGATTGAATTGCAAAGAAAATTATCTTCCTGTTGAATAAAGTATTTAGAAGTAATGAATTTGGCAAACGAAAATTCTGAAAAAGAGCAAATCATGTACAGCTCGAACCTGGCTTAGGTTTTATAGGGACCGAGTTTCACAGAGCGTGATTTTCTTATTGAATTCAGTAGTTAAAAGCATTAAATTTAGCAAAGAAAAACGACCTGAATAAGAGCAGATAATGTAGGACCCGAATCCTGGCTTGAAAGCCGTAGGGATTAAATTGCAAAGAAAATTATCTTCCTGTTGAATAAAGTAGTTAGAAGTAATGAATTTGGCAAAAGAAACTTCTGAAAAAGAGCAAATCATGTACAGCTCGAACCTGGCATAGGTTTTATAGGGACCGAGTTTCACAGAGCGTGATTTTCTTATTGAATTCAGTAGTTAAAAGCATTTAATTTAGCAAAGAAAAAAGCCCTAAATAAGAGCAGATAATATAGAACCCGAATTATGGCTTGAAAGCCGTAGGGATTGAATTTCAAAGAAAATTATCTTAATGTTGAATAAAGTAGTTAGAAGTAATGAATTTGGCAAAGAAAATTCTGAAAAAGAGCAAATCATGTACAGCTCGAACCTGGCTTAGATTTTATAGTGGCCGAGTTTCACAGAGCGTGATTTTCTTATTGAACTCAGTAGTTAAAAGGATTAAGTTTGACAAAAGAAAAAAGACCTGAATAAGAGCAGATAAGGTAATACCCGAATCCTGGCTTGAAAGCCGTAATGATTGAATTTCAAAGAAAATGATCCTCCTGTTGAATAAAGTAGTTAGAAGTAATGAATTTGGCAAAAGAAAATTCTGAAAAGAGAAAATCATGTACAGCTCGAACCTGGCTTAGGTTTTATATTCACCGAGTTTCACAGAGCGTGATTTTCTTATTGAATTGAGTAGTTAAAAGCATTAAATTTAGCAAAAAAAAACTACCTGAATAAGAGCAGATAATGTAGGACCCGAATCCTGGCTTGAAAGCCGTAGGGATTGAATTTCAAAGAAAATTATCTTCCTGTTGAATAAAGTAGTTAGATGTAATGAATTTGGCAAAAGAAAATTCTGAAAAAGAGCAAATCATGTACAGCTCGAACCTGGCTTAGGTTTTATAGTGACCGAGTTTCACAGAGCGTGATTTTCTTATTGAATTCAGTAGTTAAAGGGATTAAATTTAGCAAAGAAAAACGACCTGAATAAGAGCAGATAATGTAGGACCCGAATCCTGGCTTGAAAGCCGTAGGGATTGAATTTCAAAGAAAATTATCTTCCTGTTGAATAAAGTAGTTAGAAGTAATGAATGAACAACTCGAACCTGGCTTAGGTTTTATATTGACCGAGTTTCACAGAGCGTGATTTTCTTATTGAATTCAGTAGTTGAAAGGATTAAATTTTGCGGGTGAATAAGAGCAGATAATGTAGAACCCGAATCCTGGCTTGAAAGCCGTAGGGATTGAATTTCAAAGAAAATTATCTTCCTGTTGAATAAAGTAGTTAGAAGTAATGAATGAACAACTCGAACCTGGCTTAGGTTTTATAGTGACCGAGTTTCACAGAGCGTGATTTTCTTATTAAATTGAGTAGTTAAAAGCATTAAATTTAGCAGAGAAAAACGACCTGAATAAGAGCAGATAATGTAGAACCCGAATCCTGGCTTGAAAGCCGTAGGGATTGAATTTCAAAGAAAATTATCTTCCTGTTGAATAAAGTAGTTAGAAGTAATGAATGAACAACTCGAACTTGGCTTAGGTTTTATAGTGACCGACTTTCACAGAGCGTGATTTTCTTATTGAATTCAGTAGTTAAAGGGATTAAATTTAGCAAAGAAAAAAGACCTGAATAAGAGCAGATAAGGTGGGACCCGAATCCTGGCTTGAAAGCCGTACTGATTGAATTGCAAAGAAAATTATCTTCCTGTTGAATAAAGTATTTAGAAGTAATGAATTTGGCAAACGAAAATTCTGAAAAAGAGCAAATCATGTACAGCTCGAACCTGGCTTAGGTTTTATAGGGACCGAGTTTCACAGAGCGTGATTTTCTTATTGAATTCAGTAGTTAAAAGCATTAAATTTAGCAAAGAAAAACGACCTGAATAAGAGCAGATAATGTAGGACCCGAATCCTGGCTTGAAAGCCGTAGGGATTAAATTGCAAAGAAAATTATCTTCCTGTTGAATAAAGTAGTTAGAAGTAATGAATTTGGCAAAAGAAACTTCTGAAAAAGAGCAAATCATGTACAGCTCGAACCTGGCATAGGTTTTATAGGGACCGAGTTTCACAGAGCGTGATTTTCTTATTGAATTCAGTAGTTAAAAGCATTTAATTTAGCAAAGAAAAAAGCCCTAAATAAGAGCAGATAATATAGAACCCGAATTATGGCTTGAAAGCCGTAGGGATTGAATTTCAAAGAAAATTATCTTAATGTTGAATAAAGTAGTTAGAAGTAATGAATTTGGCAAAGAAAATTCTGAAAAAGAGCAAATCATGTACAGCTCGAACCTGGCTTAGATTTTATAGTGGCCGAGTTTCACAGAGCGTGATTTTCTTATTGAACTCAGTAGTTAAAAGGATTAAGTTTGACAAAAGAAAAAAGACCTGAATAAGAGCAGATAAGGTAATACCCGAATCCTGGCTTGAAAGCCGTAATGATTGAATTTCAAAGAAAATGATCCTCCTGTTGAATAAAGTAGTTAGAAGTAATGAATTTGGCAAAAGAAAATTCTGAAAAGAGAAAATCATGTACAGCTCGAACCTGGCTTAGGTTTTATATTCACCGAGTTTCACAGAGCGTGATTTTCTTATTGAATTGAGTAGTTAAAAGCATTAAATTTAGCAAAAAAAAACTACCTGAATAAGAGCAGATAATGTAGGACCCGAATCCTGGCTTGAAAGCCGTAGGGATTGAATTTCAAAGAAAATTATCTTCCTGTTGAATAAAGTAGTTAGATGTAATGAATTTGGCAAAAGAAAATTCTGAAAAAGAGCAAATCATGTACAGCTCGAACCTGGCTTAGGTTTTATAGTGACCGAGTTTCACAGAGCGTGATTTTCTTATTGAATTCAGTAGTTAAAGGGATTAAATTTAGCAAAGAAAAACGACCTGAATAAGAGCAGATAATGTAGGACCCGAATCCTGGCTTGAAAGCCGTAGGGATTGAATTTCAAAGAAAATTATCTTCCTGTTGAATAAAGTAGTTAGAAGTAATGAATGAACAACTCGAACCTGGCTTAGGTTTTATAGTGACCGAGTTTCACAGAGCGTGATTTTCTTATTGAATTCAGTAGTTAAAAGGATTAAATTTTGCGGGTGAATAAGAGCAGATAATGTAGAACCCGAATCCTGGCTTGAAAGCCGTAGGGATTGAATTTCAAAGAAAATTATCTTCCTGTTGAATAAAGTAGTTAGAAGTAATGAATGAACAACTCGAACCTGGCTTAGGTTTTATAGTGACCGTGTTTCACAGAGCGTGATTTTCTTATTAAATTGAGTAGTTAAAAGCATTAAATTTAGCAGAGAAAAACGACCTGAATAAGAGCAGATAATGTAGAACCCGAATCCTGGCTTGAAAGCCGTAGGGATTGAATTTCAAAGAAAATTATCTTCCTGTTGAATAAAGTAGTTAGAAGTAATGAATGAACAACTCGAACTTGGCTTAGGTTTTATAGTGACCGAGTTTCACAGAGCGTGATTTTCTTATTGAATTCAGTAGTTAAAAGGATTAAATTTAACAAAAGAAAAAAGACCTGAATAAGAGCAGATAAGGTGGGACCCGAATCCTGGCTTGAAAACCGTAGGGATTGAATTGCAAAGAAAATTATCTTCCTGTTGAATAAAGTATTTAGAAGTAATGAATTTGGCAAACGAAAATTCTGAAAAAGAGCAAATCATGTACAGCTCGAACCTGGCTTAGGTTTTATAGGGACCGAGTTTCACAGAGCGTGATTTTCTTATTGAATTCAGTAGTTAAAAGCATTAAATTTAGCAAAGAAAAACGACCTGAATAAGAGCAGATAAGGTGGGACCCGAATCCTGGCTTGAAAGCCGTACTGATTGAATTGCAAAGAAAATTATCTTCCTGTTGAATAAAGTATTTAGAAGTAATGAATTTGGCAAACGAAAATTCTGAAAAAGAGCAAATCATGTACAGCTCGAACCTGGCTTAGGTTTTATAGGGACCGAGTTTCACAGAGCGTGATTTTCTTATTGAATTCAGTAGTTAAAGGGATTAAATTTAGCAAAGAAAAACGACCTGAATAAGAGCAGATAATGTAGGACCCGAATCCTGGCTTGAAAGCCGTAGGGATTGAATTTCAAAGAAAATTATCTTCCTGTTGAATAAAGTAGTTAGAAGTAATGAATGAACAACTCGAACCTGGCTTAGGTTTTATAGTGACCGAGTTTCACAGAGCGTGATTTTCTTATTGAATTCAGTAGTTAAAAGGATTAAATTTTGCGGGTGAATAAGAGCAGATAATGTAGAACCCGAATCCTGGCTTGAAAGCCGTAGGGATTGAATTTCAAAGAAAATTATCTTCCTGTTGAATAAAGTAGTTAGAAGTAATGAATGAACAACTCGAACCTGGCTTAGGTTTTATAGTGACCGATTTTCACAGAGCGTGATTTTCTTATTAAATTGAGTAGTTAAAAGCATTAAATTTAGCAGAGAAAAACGACCTGAATAAGAGCAGATAATGTAGAACCCGAATCCTGGCTTGAAAGCCGTAGGGATTGAATTTCAAAGAAAATTATCTTCCTGTTGAATAAAGTAGTTAGAAGTAATGAATGAACAACTCGAACTTGGCTTAGGTTTTATAGTGACCGAGTTTCACAGAGCGTGATCTTCTTATTGAATTCAGTAGTTAAAAGGATTAAATTTAACAAAAGAAAAAAGACCTGAATAAGAGCAGATAAGGTGGGACCCGAATCCTGGCTTGAAAGCCGTACTGATTGAATTGCAAAGAAAATTATCTTCCTGTTGAATAAAGTATTTAGAAGTAATGAATTTGGCAAACGAAAATTCTGAAAAAGAGCAAATCATGTACAGCTCGAACCTGGCTTAGGTTTTATAGGGACTGAGTTTCACAGAGCGTGATTTTCTTATTGAATTCAGTAGTTAAAAGCATTAAATTTAGCAAAGAAAAACGACCTGAATAAGAGCAGATAATGTAGGACCCGAATCCTGGCTTGAAAGCCGTAGGGATTAAATTGCAAAGAAAATTATCTTCCTGTTGAATAAAGTAGTTAGAAGTAATGAATTTGGCAAAAGAAACTTCTGAAAAAGAGCAAATCATGTACAGCTCGAACCTGGCATAGGTTTTATAGGGACCGAGTTTCACAGAGCGTGATTTTCTTATTGAATTCAGTAGTTAAAAGCATTTAATTTAGCAAAGAAAAAAGCCCTAAATAAGAGCAGATAATATAGAACCCGAATTATGGCTTGAAAGCCGTAGGGATTGAATTTCAAAGAAAATTATCTTAATGTTGAATAAAGTAGTTAGAAGTAATGAATTTGGCAAAGAAAATTCTGAAAAAGAGCAAATCATGTACAGCTCGAACCTGGCTTAGATTTTATAGTGGCCGAGTTTCACAGAGCGTGATTTTCTTATTGAACTCAGTAGTTAAAAGGATTAAGTTTGACAAAAGAAAAAAGACCTGAATAAGAGCAGATAAGGTAATACCCGAATCCTGGCTTGAAAGCCGTAGGGATTGAATTTCAAAGAAAATGATCCTCCTGTTGAATAAAGTAGTTAGAAGTAATGAATTTGGCAAAAGAAAATTCTGAAAAGAGAAAATCATGTACAGCTCGAACCTGGCTTAGGTTTTATATTCACCGAGTTTCACAGAGCGTGATTTTCTTATTGAATTGAGTAGTTAAAAGCATTAAATTTAGCAAAAAAAAACTACCTGAATAAGAGCAGATAATGTAGGACCCGAATCCTGGCTTGAAAGCCGTAGGGATTGAATTTCAAAGAAAATTATCTTCCTGTTGAATAAAGTAGTTAGATGTAATGAATTTGGCAAAAGAAAATTCTGAAAAAGAGCAAATCATGTACAGCTCGAACCTGGCTTAGGTTTTATAATGACCGAGTTTCACAGAGCGTGATTTTCTTATTGAATTCAGTAGTTAAAGGGATTAAATTTAGCAAAGAAAAACGACCTGAATAAGAGCAGATAATGTAGGACCCGAATCCTGGCTTGAAAGCCGTAGGGATTGAATTTCAAAGAAAATTATCTTCCTGTTGAATAAAGTAGTTAGAAGTAATGAATGAACAACTCGAACCTGGCTTAGGTTTTATAGTGACCGAGTTTCACAGAGCGTGATTTTCTTATTGAATTCAGTAGTTAAAAGGATTAAATTTTGCGGGTGAATAAGAGCAGATAATGTAGAACCCGAATCCTGGCTTGAAAGCCGTAGGGATTGAATTTCAAAGAAAATTATCTTCCTGTTGAATAAAGTAGTTAGAAGTAATGAATGAACAACTCGAACCTGGCTTAGGTTTTATAGTGACCGAGTTTCACAGAGCGTGATTTTCTTATTGAATTCAGTAGTTAAAAGGATTAAATTTTGCGGGTGAATAAGAGCAGATAATGTAGAACCCGAATCCTGGCTTGAAAGCCGTAGGGATTGAATTTCAAAGAAAATTATCTTCCTGTTGAATAAAGTAGTTAGAAGTAATGAATGAACAACTCGAACCTGGCTGAGGTTTTATAGTGACCGAGTTTCACAGAGCGTGATTTTCTTATTAAATTGAGTAGTTAAAAGCATTAAATTTAGCAGAGAAAAACGACCTGAATAAGAGCAGATAATGTAGAACCCGAATCCTGGCTTGAAAGCCGTAGGGATTGAATTTCAAAGAAAATTATCTTCCTGTTGAATAAAGTAGTTAGAAATAATGAATGAACAACTCGAACTTGGCTTAGGTTTTATAGTGACCGAGTTTCACAGAGCGTGATTTTCTTATTGAATTCAGTAGTTAAAAGGATTAAATTTAACAAAAGAAAAAAGACCTGAATAAGAGCAGATAAGGTGGGACCCGAATCCTGGCTTGAAAGCCGTAGGGATTGAATTGCAAAGAAAATTATCTTCCTGTTGAATAAAGTATTTAGAAGTAATGAATTTGGCAAACGAAAATTCTGAAAAAGAGCAAATCATGTACAGCTCGAACCTGGCTTAGATTTTATAGTGGCCGAGTTTCACAGAGCGTGATTTTCTTACTGAATTCAGTAGTTAAAAGGATTAAGTTTAACAAAAGAAAAAAGACCTGAATAAGAGCAGATAAGGTAATACCCGAATCCTGGCTTGAAAGCCGTAGGAATTGCATTTCAAAGAAAATGATCTTCCTGTTAAATAAAGTAGTTAGAAGTAATGAATTTGGCAAAGAAAATCCTGAAAAAGAGCAAACCATGTACAGCTCGAACCTGGCTTAGGTTTTATAGGCACCGAGTTTCACAGAGCGTGATTTTCTTATTGAATTCAGAAGTTAAAGGGATTAAATTTAGCAAAGAAAGAAGCCCTGAATAAGAGCAGATAATGTAGGACCCGAATCCTGGCTTGAAAGCCGTAGGGATTGCATTTCAAAGAAAATTATCTTGCTGTTGAATAAAGTAGTTAGATGTAATGAATTTGGCAAAAGAAAATTCTGAAAAAGAGCAAATCATGTACAGCTCGAACCTGGCTTAGGTTTTATAGGGACCGAGTTTCACAGAGCGTGATTTTCTTATTGAATTCAGTAGTTAAAAGCATTAAATTTAGCAAAGAAAAACGACCTGAATAGGAGCAGATAATGTAGGACCCGAATCCTGGCTTGAAAGCCGTAGGGATTAAATTGCAAAGAAAATTATCTTCCTGTTGAATAAAGTAGTTAGAAGTAATGAATTTGGCAAAAGAAACTTCTGAAAAAGAGCAAATCATGTACAGCTCGAACCTGGCTTAGGTTCTATAGGGACCGAGTTTCACAGAGCGTGATTTTCTTATTGAATTCAGTAGTTAAAAGCATTTAATTTAGCAAAGAAAAAAGCCCTAAATAAGAGCAGGTAATATAGAACCCGAATTATGGCTTGAAAGCCGTAGGGATTGAATTTCAAAGAAAATTATCTTAATGTTGAATAAAGTAGTTAGAAGTAATGAATTTGGCAAAGAAAATTCTGAAAAAGAGCAAATCATGTACAGCTCGAACCTGGCTTAGATTTTATAGTGGCCGAGTTTCACAGAGCGTGATTTTCTTATTGAACTCAGTAGTTAAAAGGATTAAGTTTGACAAAAGAAAAAAGACCTGAATAAGAGCAGATAAGGTAATACCCGAATCCTGGCTTGAAAGCCGTAGGGATTGAATTTCAAAGAAAATTATCTTCCTGTTGAATAAAGTAGTTAGAAGTAATGAATTTGGCAAAAGAAAATTCTGAAAAGAGCAAATCATGTACAGCTCGAACCTGGCTTAGGTTTTATATTCACCGAGTTTCACAGAGCGTGATTTTCTTATTGAATTCAGAAGTTAAAGGAATTAAATTTAGCAAAGAAAGAAGCCCTGAATAAGAGCAGATAATGTAGGACCCGAATCCTGGCTTGAAAGCCGTAGGGATTGAATTTCAAAGAAAATTATCTTCCTGTTGAATAAAGTAGTTAGATGTAATGAATTTGGCAAAAGAAAATTCTGAAAAAGAGCAAATCATGTACAGCTCGAACCTGGCTTAGGTTTTATAGTGACCGAGTTTCACAGAGCGTGATTTTCTTATTGAATTCAGTAGTTAAAGGGATTAAATTTAGCAAAGAAAAACGACCTGAATAAGAGCAGATAATGTAGGACCCGAATCCTGGCTTGAAAGCCGTAGGGATTGAATTTCAAAGAAAATTATCTTCCTGTTGAATAAAGTAGTTAGAAGTAATGAATGAACAACTCGAACCTGGCTTAGGTTTTATAGTGACCGAGTTTCACAGAGCGTGATTTTCTTATTAAATTGAGTAGTTAAAAGCATTAAATTTAGCAGAGAAAAACGACCTGAATAAGAGCAGATAATGTAGAACCCGAATCCTGGCTTGAAAGCCGTAGGGATTGAATTTCAAAGAAAATTATCTTCCTGTTGAATAAAGTAGTTAGAAGTAATGAATGAACAACTCGAACCTGGCTTAGGTTTTATAGTGACCGAGTTTCACAGAGCGTGATTTTCTTATTAAATTGAGTAGTTAAAAGCATTAAATTTAGCAGAGAAAAACGACCTGAATAAGAGCAGATAATGTAGAACCCGAATCCTGGCTTGAAAGCCGTAGGGATTGAATTTCAAAGAAAATTATCTTCCTGTTGAATAAAGTAGTTAGAAGTAATGAATGAACAACTCGAACTTGGCTTAGGTTTTATAGTGACCGAGTTTCACAGAGCGTGATTTTCTTATTGAATTCAGTAGTTAAAGGGATTAAATTTAGCAAAGAAAAAAGACCTGAATAAGAGCAGATAAGGTGGGACCCGAATCCTGGCTTGAAAGCCGTACTGATTGAATTGCAAAGAAAATTATCTTCCTGTTGAATAAAGTATTTAGAAGTAATGAATTTGGCAAACGAAAATTCTGAAAAAGAGCAAATCATGTACAGCTCGAACCTGGCTTAGGTTTTATAGGGACCGAGTTTCACAGAGCGTGATTTTCTTATTGAATTCAGTAGTTAAAAGCATTAAATTTAGCAAAGAAAAACGACCTGAATAAGAGCAGATAATGTAGGACCCGAATCCTGGCTTGAAAGCCGTAGGGATTAAATTACAAAGAAAATTATCTTCCTGTTGAATAAAGTAGTTAGAAGTAATGAATTTGGCAAAAGAAACTTCTGAAAAAGAGCAAATCATGTACAGCTCGAACCTGGCATAGGTTTTATAGGGACCGAGTTTCACAGAGCGTGATTTTCTTATTGAATTCAGTAGTTAAAAGCATTTAATTTAGCAAAGAAAAAAGCCCTAAATAAGAGCAGATAATATAGAACCCGAATTATGGCTTGAAAGCCGTAGGGATTGAATTTCAAAGAAAATTATCTTAATGTTGAATAAAGTAGTTAGAAGTAATGAATTTGGCAAAGAAAATTCTGAAAAAGAGCAAATCATGTACAGCTCGAACCTGGCTTAGATTTTATAGTGGCCGAGTTTCACAGAGCGTGATTTTCTTATTGAACTCAGTAGTTAAAAGGATTAAGTTTGACAAAAGAAAAAAGACCTGAATAAGAGCAGATAAGGTAATACCCGAATCCTGGCTTGAAAGCCGTAATGATTGAATTTCAAAGAAAATGATCCTCCTGTTGAATAAAGTAGTTAGAAGTAATGAATTTGGCAAAAGAAAATTCTGAAAAGAGAAAATCATGTACAGCTCGAACCTGGCTTAGGTTTTATATTCACCGAGTTTCACAGAGCGTGATTTTCTTATTGAATTGAGTAGTTAAAAGCATTAAATTTAGCAAAAAAAAACTACCTGAATAAGAGCAGATAATGTAGGACCCGAATCCTGGCTTGAAAGCCGTAGGGATTGAATTTCAAAGAAAATTATCTTCCTGTTGAATAAAGTAGTTAGATGTAATGAATTTGGCAAAAGAAAATTCTGAAAAAGAGCAAATCATGTACAGCTCGAACCTGGCTTAGGTTTTATAGTGACCGAGTTTCACAGAGCGTGATTTTCTTATTGAATTCAGTAGTTAAAGGGATTAAATTTAGCAAAGAAAAACGACCTGAATAAGAGCAGATAATGTAGGACCCGAATCCTGGCTTGAAAGCCGTAGGGATTGAATTTCAAAGAAAATTATCTTCCTGTTGAATAAAGTAGTTAGAAGTAATGAATGAACAACTCGAACCTGGCTTAGGTTTTATAGTGACCGAGTTTCACAGAGCGTGATTTTCTTATTGAATTCAGTAGTTAAAAGGATTAAATTTTGCGGGTGAATAAGAGCAGATAATGTAGAACCCGAATCCTGGCTTGAAAGCCGTAGGGATTGAATTTCAAAGAAAATTATCTTCCTGTTGAATAAAGTAGTTAGAAGTAATGAATGAACAACTCGAACCTGGCTTAGGTTTTATAGTGACCGAGTTTCACAGAGCGTGATTTTCTTATTAAATTGAGTAGTTAAAAGCATTAAATTTAGCAGAGAAAAACGACCTGAATAAGAGCAGATAATGTAGAACCCGAATCCTGGCTTGAAAGCCGTAGGGGTTGAATTTCAAAGAAAATTATCTTCCTGTTGAATAAAGTAGTTAGAAGTAATGAATGAACAACTCGAACTTGGCTTAGGTTTTATAGTGACCGAGTTTCACAGAGCGTGATTTTCTTATTGAATTCAGTAGTTAAAAGGATTAAATTTAACAAAAGAAAAAAGACCTGAATAAGAGCAGATAAGGTGGGACCCGAATCCTGGCTTGAAAGCCGTAGGGATTGAATTGCAAAGAAAATTATCTTCCTGTTGAATAAAGTATTTAGAAGTAATGAATTTGGCAAACGAAAATTCTGAAAAAGAGCAAATCATGTACAGCTCGAACCTGGCTTAGGTTTTATAGGGACCGAGTTTCACAGAGCGTGATTTTCTTATTGAATTCAGTAGTTAAAAGCATTAAATTTAGCAAAGAAAAACGACCTGAATAAGAGCAGATAAGGTGGGACCCGAATCCTGGCTTGAAAGCCGTACTGATTGAATTGCAAAGAAAATTATCTTCCTGTTGAATAAAGTATTTAGAAGTAATGAATTTGGCAAACGAAAATTCTGAAAAAGAGCAAATCATGTACAGCTCGAACCTGGCTTAGGTTTTATAGGGACCGAGTTTCACAGAGCGTGATTTTCTTATTGAATTCAGTAGTTAAAGGGATTAAATTTAGCAAAGAAAAACGACCTGAATAAGAGCAGATAATGTAGGACCCGAATCCTGGCTTGAAAGCCGTAGGGATTGAATTTCAAAGAAAATTATCTTCCTGTTGAATAAAGTAGTTAGAAGTAATGAATGAACAACTCGAACCTGGCTTAGGTTTTATAGTGACCGAGTTTCACAGAGCGTGATTTTCTTATTGAATTCAGTAGTTAAAAGGATTAAATTTTGCGGGTGAATAAGAGCAGATAATGTAGAACCCGAATCCTGGCTTGAAAGCCGTAGGGATTGAATTTCAAAGAAAATTATCTTCCTGTTGAATAAAGTAGTTAGAAGTAATGAATGAACAACTCGAACCTGGCTTAGGTTTTATAGTGACCGAGTTTCACAGAGCGTGATTTTCTTATTAAATTGAGTAGTTAAAAGCATTAAATTTAGCAGAGAAAAACGACCTGAATAAGAGCAGATAATGTAGAACCCGAATCCTGGCTTGAAAGCCGTAGGGATTGAATTTCAAAGAAAATTATCTTCCTGTTGAATAAAGTAGTTAGAAGTAATGAATGAACAACTCGAACTTGGCTTAGGTTTTATAGTGACCGAGTTTCACAGAGCGTGATCTTCTTATTGAATTCAGTAGTTAAAAGGATTAAATTTAACAAAAGAAAAAAGACCTGAATAAGAGCAGATAAGGTGGGACCCGAATCCTGGCTTGAAAGCCGTACTGATTGAATTGCAAAGAAAATTATCTTCCTGTTGAATAAAGTATTTAGAAGTAATGAATTTGGCAAACGAAAATTCTGAAAAAGAGCAAATCATGTACAGCTCGAACCTGGCTTAGGTTTTATAGGGACCGAGTTTCACAGAGCGTGATTTTCTTATTGAATTCAGTAGTTAAAAGCATTAAATTTAGCAAAGAAAAACGACCTGAATAAGAGCAGATAATGTAGGACCCGAACCCTGGCTTGAAAGCCGTAGGGATTAAATTGCAAAGAAAATTATCTTCCTGTTGAATAAAGTAGTTAGAAGTAATGAATTTGGCAAAAGAAACTTCTGAAAAAGAGCAAATCATGTACAGCTCGAACCTGGCATAGGTTTTATAGGGACCGAGTTTCACAGAGCGTGATTTTCTTATTGAATTCAGTAGTTAAAAGCATTTAATTTAGCAAAGAAAAAAGCCCTAAATAAGAGCAGATAATATAGAACCCGAATTATGGCTTGAAAGCCGTAGGGATTGAATTTCAAAGAAAATTATCTTAATGTTGAATAAAGTAGTTAGAAGTAATGAATTTGGCAAAGAAAATTCTGAAAAAGAGCAAATCATGTACAGCTCGAACCTGGCTTAGATTTTATAGTGGCCGAGTTTCACAGAGCGTGATTTTCTTATTGAACTCAGTAGTTAAAAGGATTAAGTTTGACAAAAGAAAAAAGACCTGAATAAGAGCAGATAAGGTAATACCCGAATCCTGGCTTGAAAGCCGTAGGGATTGAATTTCAAAGAAAATGATCCTCCTGTTGAATAAAGTAGTTAGAAGTAATGAATTTGGCAAAAGAAAATTCTGAAAAGAGAAAATCATGTACAGCTCGAACCTGGCTTAGGTTTTATATTCACCGAGTTTCACAGAGCGTGATTTTCTTATTGAATTGAGTAGTTAAAAGCATTAAATTTAGCAAAAAAAACTACATGAATAAGAGCAGATAATGTAGGACCCGAATCCTGGCTTGAAAGCCGTAGGGATTGAATTTCAAAGAAAATTATCTTCCTGTTGAATAAAGTAGTTAGATGTAATGAATTTGGCAAAAGAAAATTCTGAAAAAGAGCAAATCATGTACAGCTCGAACCTGGCTTAGGTTTTATAATGACCGAGTTTCACAGAGCGTGATTTTCTTATTGAATTCAGTAGTTAAAGGGATTAAATTTAGCAAAGAAAAACGACCTGAATAAGAGCAGATAATGTAGGACCCGAATCCTGGCTTGAAAGCCGTAGGGATTGAATTTCAAAGAAAATTATCTTCCTGTTGAATAAAGTAGTTAGAAGTAATGAATGAACAACTCGAACCTGGCTTAGGTTTTATAGTGACCGAGTTTCACAGAGCGTGATTTTCTTATTGAATTCAGTAGTTAAAAGGATTAAATTTTGCGGGTGAATAAGAGCAGATAATGTAGAACCCGAATCCTGGCTTGAAAGCCGTAGGGATTGAATTTCAAAGAAAATTATCTTCCTGTTGAATAAAGTAGTTAGAAGTAATGAATGAACAACTCGAACCTGGCTTAGGTTTTATAGTGACCGAGTTTCACAGAGCGTGATTTTCTTATTAAATTGAGTAGTTAAAAGCATTAAATTTAGCAGAGAAAAACGACCTGAATAAGAGCAGATAATGTAGAACCCGAATCCTGGCTTGAAAGCCGTAGGGATTGAATTTCAAAGAAAATTATCTTCCTGTTGAATAAAGTAGTTAGAAATAATGAATGAACAACTCGAACTTGGCTTAGGTTTTATAGTGACCGAGTTTCACAGAGCGTGATTTTCTTATTGAATTCAGTAGTTAAAAGGATTAAATTTAACAAAAGAAAAAAGACCTGAATAAGAGCAGATAAGGTGGGACCCGAATCCTGGCTTGAAAGCCGTAGGGATTGAATTGCAAAGAAAATTATCTTCCTGTTGAATAAAGTATTTAGAAGTAATGAATTTGGCAAACGAAAATTCTGAAAAAGAGCAAATCATGTACAGCTCGAACCTGGCTTAGGTTTTATAGTGACCGAGTTTCACAGAGCGTGATTTTCTTATTGAATTCAGTAGTTAAAAGCATTAAATTTAACAAAAGAAAAAAGACCTGAATAAGAGCAGATAATGTAGGACCCGAATCCTGGCTTGAAAGCCGTAGGGATTGAATTTCAAAGAAAATTATCTTCCTGTTGAATAAAGTAGTTAGATGTAATGAATTTGGCAAAAGAAAATTCTGAAAAAGAGCAAATCATGTACAGCTCGAACCTGGCTTAGGTTTTATAGTGACCGAGTTTCACAGAGCGTGATTTTCTTATTGAATTCAGTAGTTAAAGGGATTAAATTTAGCAAAGAAAAACGACCTGAATAAGAGCAGATAATGTAGGACCCGAATCCTGGCTTGAAAGCCGTAGGGATTGAATTTCAAAGAAAATTATCTTCCTGTTGAATAAAGTAGTTAGAAGTAATGAATGAACAACTCGAACCTGGCTTAGGTTTTATAGTGACCGAGTTTCACAGAGCGTGATTTTCTTATTGAATTCAGTAGTTAAAAGGATTAAATTTTGCGGGTGAATAAGAGCAGATAATGTAGAACCCGAATCCTGGCTTGAAAGCCGTAGGGATTGAATTTCAAAGAAAATTATCTTCCTGTTGAATAAAGTAGTTAGAAGTAATGAATGAACAACTCGAACCTGGCTTAGGTTTTATAGTGACCGAGTTTCACAGAGCGTGATTTTCTTATTAAATTGAGTAGTTAAAAGCATTAAATTTAGCAGAGAAAAACGACCTGAATAAGAGCAGATAATGTAGAACCCGAATCCTGGCTTGAAAGCCGTAGGGATTGAATTTCAAAGAAAATTATCTTCCTGTTGAATAAAGTAGTTAGAAGTAATGAATGAACAACTCGAACTTGGCTTAGGTTTTATAGTGACCGAGTTTCACAGAGCGTGATTTTCTTATTGAATTCAGTAGTTAAAAGGATTAAATTTAACAAAAGAAAAAAGACCTGAATAAGAGCAGATAAGGTGGGACCCGAATCCTGGCTTGAAAGCCGTAGGGATTGAATTGCAAAGAAAATTATCTTCCTGTTGAATAAAGTATTTAGAAGTAATGAATTTGGCAAACGAAAATTCTGAAAAAGAGCAAATCATGTACAGCTCGAACCTGGCTTAGGTTTTATAGGGACCGAGTTTCACAGAGCGTGATTTTCTTATTGAATTCAGTAGTTAAAAGCATTAAATTTAACAAAAGAAAAAAGACCTGAATAAGAGCAGATAATGTAGGACCCGAATCCTGGCTTGAAAGCCGTAGGGATTGAATTTCAAAGAAAATTATCTTCCTGTTGAATAAAGTAGTTAGATGTAATGAATTTGGCAAAAGAAAATTCTGAAAAAGAGCAAATCATGTACAGCTCGAACCTGGCTTAGGTTTTATAGTGACCGAGTTTCACAGAGCGTGATTTTCTTATTGAATTCAGTAGTTAAAGGGATTAAATTTAGCAAAGAAAAACGACCTGAATAAGAGCAGATAATGTAGGACCCGAATCCTGGCTTGAAAGCCGTAGGGATTGAATTTCAAAGAAAATTATCTTCCTGTTGAATAAAGTAGTTAGAAGTAATGAATGAACAACTCGAACCTGGCTTAGGTTTTATAGTGACCGAGTTTCACAGAGCGTGATTTTCTTATTGAATTCAGTAGTTAAAAGGATTAAATTTTGCGGGTGAATAAGAGCAGATAATGTAGAACCCGAATCCTGGCTTGAAAGCCGTAGGGATTGAATTTCAAAGAAAATTATCTTCCTGTTGAATAAAGTAGTTAGAAGTAATGAATGAACAACTCGAACCTGGCTTAGGTTTTATAGTGACCGAGTTTCACAGAGCGTGATTTTCTTATTAAATTGAGTAGTTAAAAGCATTAAATTTAGCAGAGAAAAACGACCTGAATAAGAGCAGATAATGTAGAACCCGAATCCTGGCTTGAAAGCCGTAGGGATTGAATTTCAAAGAAAATTATCTTCCTGTTGAATAAAGTAGTTAGAAGTAATGAATGAACAACTCGAACTTGGCTTAGGTTTTATAGTGACCGAGTTTCACAGAGCGTGATCTTCTTATTGAATTCAGTAGTTAAAAGGATTAAATTTAACAAAAGAAAAAAGACCTGAATAAGAGCAGATAAGGTGGGACCCGAATCCTGGCTTGAAAGCCGTAGGGATTGAATTGCAAAGAAAATTATCTTCCTGTTGAATAAAGTATTTAGAAGTAATGAATTTGGCAAACGAAAATTCTGAAAAAGAGCAAATCATGTACAGCTCGAACCTGGCTTAGGTTTTATAGGGACCGAGTTTCACAGAGCGTGATTTTCTTATTGAATTCAGTAGTTAAAAGCATTAAATTTAGCAAAGAAAAACGACCTGAATAAGAGCAGATAATGTAGGACCCGAATCCTGGCTTGAAAGCCGTAGGGATTAAATTGCAAAGAAAATTATCTTCCTGTTGAATAAAGTAGTTAGAAGTAATGAATTTGGCAAAAGAAACTTCTGAAAAAGAGCAAATCATGTACAGCTCGAACCTGGCATAGGTTTTATAGGGACCGAGTTTCACAGAGCGTGATTTTCTTATTGAATTCAGTAGTTAAAAGCATTTAATTTAGCAAAGAAAAAAGCCCTAAATAAGAGCAGATAATATAGAACCCGAATTATGGCTTGAAAGCCGTAGGGATTGAATTTCAAAGAAAATTATCTTAATGTTGAATAAAGTAGTTAGAAGTAATGAATTTGGCAAAGAAAATTCTGAAAAAGAGCAAATCATGTACAGCTCGAACCTGGCTTAGATTTTATAGTGGCCGAGTTTCACAGAGCGTGATTTTCTTATTGAACTCAGTAGTTAAAAGGATTAAGTTTGACAAAAGAAAAAAGACCTGAATAGGAGCAGATAAGGTAATACCCGAATCCTGGCTTGAAAGCCGTAGGGATTGAATTTCAAAGAAAATGATCCTCCTGTTGAATAAAGTAGTTAGAAGTAATGAATTTGGCAAAAGAAAATTCAGAAAAGAGAAAATCATGTACAGCTCGAACCTGGCTTAGGTTTTATATTCACCGAGTTTCACAGAGCGTGATTTTCTTATTGAATTGAGTAGTTAAAAGCATTAAATTTAGCAAAAAAAAACTACCTGAATAAGAGCAGATAATGTAGGACCCGAATCCTGGCTTGAAAGCCGTAGGGATTGAATTTCAAAGAAAATTATCTTCCTGTTGAATAAAGTAGTTAGATGTAATGAATTTGGCAAAAGAAAATTCTGAAAAAGAGCAAATCATGTACAGCTCGAACCTGGCTTAGGTTTTATAGTGACCGAGTTTCACAGAGCGTGATTTTCTTATTGAATTCAGTAGTGAAAAGGATTAAATTTTGCGGGTGAATAAGAGCAGATAATGTAGAACCCGAATCCTGGCTTGAAAGCCGTAGGGATTGAATTTCAAAGAAAATTATCTTCCTGTTGAATAAAGTAGTTAGAAGTAATGAATGAACAACTCGAACCTGGCTTAGGTTTTATAGTGACCGAGTTTCACAGAGCGTGATTTTCTTATTAAATTGAGTAGTTAAAAGCATTAAATTTAGCAGAGAAAAACGACCTGAATAAGAGCAGATAATGTAGAACCCGAATCCTGGCTTGAAAGCCGTAGGGATTGAATTTCAAAGAAAATTATCTTCCTGTTGAATAAAGTAGTTAGAAGTAATGAATGAACAACTCGAACTTGGCTTAGGTTTTATAGTGACCGAGTTTCACAGAGCGTGATTTTCTTATTGAATTCAGTAGTTAAAAGGATTAAATTTAACAAAAGAAAAAAGACCTGAATAAGAGCAGATAAGGTGGGACCCGAATCCTGGCTTGAAAGCCGTAGGGATTGAATTGCAAAGAAAATTATCTTCCTGTTGAATAAAGTATTTAGAAGTAATGAATTTGGCAAACGAAAATTCTGAAAAAGAGCAAATCATGTACAGCTCGAAATTGGCTTAGGTTTTATAGGGACCGAGTTTCACAGAGCGTGATTTTCTTATTGAATTCAGTAGTTAAAAGCATTAAATTTAGCAAAGAAAAACGACCTGAATAAGAGCAGATAATGTAGGACCCGAATCCTGGCTTGAAAGCCGTAGGGATTAAATTGCAAAGAAAATTATCTTCCTGTTGAATAAAGTAGTTAGAAGTAATGAATTTGGCAAAAGAAACTTCTGAAAAAGAGCAAATCATGTACAGCTCGAACCTGGCATAGGTTTTATAGGGACCGAGTTTCATAGAGCGTGATTTTCTTATTGAATTCAGTAGTTAAAAGCATTTAATTTAGCAAAGAAAAAAGCCCTAAATAAGAGCAGATAATATGGAACCCGAATTATGGCTTGAAAGCCGTAGGGATTGAATTTCAAAGAAAATTATCTTAATGTTGAATAAAGTAGTTAGAAGTAATGAATTTGGCAAAGAAAATTCTGAAAAAGAGCAAATCATGTACAGCTCGAACCTGGCTTAGATTTTATAGTGGCCGAGTTTCACAGAGCGTGATTTTCTTATTGAACTC
Source organism: Xylota sylvarum (assembly GCA_905220385.1). Lineage (NCBI taxonomy): Eukaryota > Metazoa > Arthropoda > Insecta > Diptera > Syrphidae > Xylota > Xylota sylvarum. Next base: position 315,062 of record CAJMZQ010000056.1, on the reverse strand, counting down.
AGTAGTTAAAAGGATTAAGTTTGACAAAAGAAAAAAGACCTGAATAAGAGCAGATAAGGTAATACAAGAATCCTGGCTTGAAAGCCGTAGGGATTGAATTTCAAAGAAAATGATCCTCCTGTTGAATAAAGTAGTTAGAAGTAATGAATTTGGCAAAAGAAAATTCTGAAAAGAGAAAATCATGTACAGCTCGAACCTGGCTTAGGTTTTATATTCACCGAGTTTCACAGAGCGTGATTTTCTTATTGAATTGAGTAGTTAAAAGCATTAAATTTAGCAAAAAAAAACTACCTGAATAAGAGCAGATAATGTAGGACCCGAATCCTGGCTTGAAAGCCGTAGGGATTGAATTTCAAAGAAAATTATCTTCCTGTTGAATAAAGTAGTTAGATGTAATGAATTTGGCAAAAGAAAATTCTGAAAAAGAGCAAATCATGTACAGCTCGAACCTGGCTTGGGTTTTATAGTGACCGAGTTTCACAGAACGTGATTTCCTTATTGAATTCAGTAGTTAAAGGGATTAAATTTAGCAAAGAAAAACGACCTGAATAAGAGCAGATAATGTAGTACCCGAATCCTGGCTTGAAAGCCGTAATGATTGAATTTCAAAGAAAATTATCTTCCTGTTGAATAAAGTAGTTAGAAGTAATGAATTTGGCAAAGAAAATCCTGAAAAAGAGCAATTCATGTACCGCTCGAACCTGGCTTAGGTTTTATAGGGACCGAGTTTCAAAGAGCGTGATTTTCTTATTGAATTGATTAGTTAAAAGCATTAAATTTAGCAAAGAAAAAAGACCTGAATAAGTGCAGATAATGTAGGACCTGAATCCTGGCTTAAAAGCCGTAGGGATTGAATTGCAAAGAAAATTAGCTTCCTGTTGAATAAAGTAGTTAGAAGTAATGAATTTAGCAAAGAAAATCCTGAGAAAGAGCAAATCATGTACCGTTTGAACCTGGCTTAGTTTTTATAGGGACCGAGTTTCACAGAGCGTGATTTTCTTATTGAATTCAGTAGTTAAAAGCATTAAATTTAGCAAAGAAAAAAGACCTGAATAAGTGCAGATAATGTATCACCCGAATCCTGGCTTGAAAGCCGTAGGGATTGAATTTCAAAGAAAATTATCTTCCTGTTGAATAAAGTAGTTAGAAGTAATGAATTTGGCAAAAGAAAATTCTGAAAAAGAGCAAAGCATGTACAGCTCGAACCTGGCTTAGGTTTTATAGTGACCGAGTTTCACAGAGCGTGATTTTCTTATTGAATTCAGTAGCTAAAAAGATTAAATTTAACAAAAGAAAAAAGACCTGAATAAGGTAATACCCGAATCCTGGCTTGAAAGCCGTATTGATTGAATTGCAAAGAAAATTATCTGCCTGTTGAATAAAGTAGCTAGACGTAATGAATTTGGCAAAAGAAAATTCTGAAAAAGAGCAAATCATGTACAGCTCGAACCTGGCTTAAGTTTTATAGGGACCGAGTTGCACAGAGCGTGATTTTCTTATTGAATTCAGTAGTTAAAGGGATTAAATTTAGCAAAGAAAGAAGCCCTGAATAAGAGCAGATAATGTAGGACCCGAATCCTGGCTTGAAAGTCGTAGGGATTGCATTTCAAAGAAAATTATCTTCCTGTTGAATAAAGTAGTTAGAAGTAATGAATTTGGCAAAGAAAATCCTGAAAAAGAGCAAATCATGTACAGCTCGAACCTGGCTTAGGTCTTATAGTGACCGAGTTTCACAGAGCGTGATTTTCTTATTGAATTCAGTAGTTAAAAGCATTAAATTTAGCAACGAAAAACGACCTGAATAAGAGCAGATAATGTAGGACCCGAATCCTGGCTTGAAAGCCGTAGGGATTGAATTTCAAAGAAAATGATCTTCCTGTTGAATAAAGTAGTTAGAAGTAATGAATTTGGCAAAAGAAAATTCTGAAAAAGAGCAAATTATGTACAGCTCGAACCTGGCTTAGGTTTTATAGGGACCGAGTTTCACAGAGCGTGATTTTCTTATTAAATTGAGTAGTTAAAAGCATTAAATTTAGCAAAGAAAAACTACCTGAATAAGAGCAGATAATGTAGGACCCGAATCTTGACTTGAAAGCCGTAGGGATTGAATTTCAAAGAAAATGATCTGGCTGTTGAATAAAGTAGTTAGAAGTAATGAATTTGGCAAAAGAAACTTCTGAAAAAGAGCAAATCATGTACAGCTCGAACCTGGCTTAGGTTTTATAGCGACCGAGTTTCACAGAGCGTGATTTTCTTATTGAATTCAGTAGTTAAAAGCATTAAATTAGCAAAGAAAACGACCTGAATAAGAGCAGATAATGTAGGACCCGAATTCTGGCTTGAAAGCCGTGGGGATTACATTTCAAAGAAAATGATCTTCCTGTTGAATAAAGTAGTTAGAAGTAATGAATTTGGCAAAGAAAATCCTGACAAAGAGCAATTCATGTACCGCTCGAACCTGGCTTAGGTTTTATAGGGACCGAGTTTCAAAGAGCGTGATTTTCTTATTGAATTGATTAGTTAAAAGCATTAAATTTAGCAAAGAAAAAAGACCTGAATAAGTGCAGATAATGTAGGACCTGAATCCTGGCTTAAAAGCCGTAGGGATTGAATTGCAAAGAAATTTAGCTTCCTGTTGAATAAAGTAGTTAGAAGTAATGAATCTAGCAAAGAAAATCCTGAAAAAGAGCAAATCATGTACCGCTTGAACCTGGCTTAGTTTTTATAGGGACCGAGTTTCACAGAGCGTGATTTTATTATTGAATTCAGTAGTTAAAAGCATTAAATTTAGCAAAGAAAAACGACCTGAATAAGAGCAGATAATGTAGGACCCGAATCCTGGCTTGAAAGCCGTAGGGATTGAATTGCAAAGAAAATTAGCTTCCTGTTGAATAAAGTAGTTAGAAGTAATGAATCTAGCAAAGAAAATCCTGAAAAAGAGCAAATCATGTACCGCTTGAACCTGGCTTAGTTTTTATAGGGACCAAGTTTCACAGAGCGTGATTTTCTTATTGAATTCAGTAGTTAAAAGCATTAGATTTAGCAAAGAAAAACGACCTGAATAAGAGCAGATAATGTAGAACCCGAATCCTGGCTTGAAAGCCGTATTGATTGAATTTCAAAGAAAATTATCTTCCTGTTGAATAAAGTAGTTAGAAGTAATGAATTTGGCAAAGAAAATCCTGAAAAAGAGCAAATCATGTACAGCTCGAACCTGGCTTAGGTTTTATATTGACCGAGTTTCAAAGAGCGTGATTTTCTTATTGCATTCAGTAGTTAAAAGGATTAAGTTTAACAAAAGAAAAAAGACCTGAATAAGGTAATACCCGAATCCTGGCTTGAAAGCCGTAGGGATTGAATTGCAAAGAAAATTATCTTCCTGTTGAATAAGGTAGTTAGAAGTAATGAATTTGGCAAACGAAAATTCTGAAAAAGAGCAAATCATGTACAGCTCGAACCTGGCTTAAGTTTTATAGTGACCGAGTTTCACAGAGCGTGATTTTCTTATTGAATTCAGTAGTTAAAAGGATTAAATTTTGCGGGTGAATAAGAGCAGATAATGTAGAACCCGAATCCTGGCTTGAAAGCCGTAGGGATTGAATTTCAAAGAAAATTATCTTCCTGTTGAATAAAGTAGTTAGAAGTAATGAATGAACAACTCGAACCTGGCTTAGGTTTTATAGTGACCGAGTTTCACAGAGCGTGATTTTCTTATTAAATTGAGTAGTTAAAAGCATTAAATTTAGCAGAGAAAAACGACCTGAATAAGAGCAGATAATGTAGAACCCGAATCCTGGCTTGAAAGCCGTAGGGATTGAATTTCAAAGAAAATTATCTTCCTGTTGAATAAAGTAGTTAGAAGTAATGAATGAACAACTCGAACTTGGCTTAGGTTTTATAGTGACCGAGTTTCACAGAGCGTGATTTTCTTATTGAATTCAGTAGTTAAAAGGATTAAATTTAACAAAAGAAAAAAGACCTGAATAAGAGCAGATAAGGTAGGACCCGAATCCTGGCTTGAAAGCCGTAGGGATTGAATTGCAAAGAAAATTATCTTCCTGTTGAATAAAGTAGTTAGAAGTAATGAATTTGGCAAACGAAAATTCTGAAAAAGAGCAAATCATGTACAGCTCGAACCTGGCATAGGTTTTATAGGGACCGAGTTTCACAGAGCGTGATTTTCTTATTGAATTCAGTAGTTAAAAGCATTAAATTTAACAAAAGAAAAAAGACCTGAATAAGAGCAGATAATGTAGGACCCGAATCCTGGCTTGAAAGCCGTAGGGATTGAATTTCAAAGAAAATTATCTTCCTGTTGAATAAAGTAGTTAGATGTAATGAATTTGGCAAAAGAAAATTCTGAAAAAGAGCAAATCATGTACAGCTCGAACCTGGCTTAGGTTTTATAGTGACCGAGTTTCACAGAGCGTGATTTTCTTATTGAATTCAGTAGTTAAAGGGATTAAATTTAGCAAAGAAAAACGACCTGAATAAGAGCAGATAATGTAGGACCCGAATCCTGGCTTGAAAGCCGTAGGGATTGAATTTCAAAGAAAATTATCTTCCTGTTGAATAAAGTAGTTAGAAGTAATGAATGAACAACTCGAACCTGGCTTAGGTTTTATAGTGACCGAGTTTCACAGAGCGTGATTTTCTTATTGAATTCAGTAGTTAAAAGGATTAAATTTTGCGGGTGAATAAGAGCAGATAATGTAGAACCCGAATCCTGGCTTGAAAGCCGTAGGGATTGAATTTCAAAGAAAATTATCTTCCTGTTGAATAAAGTAGTTAGAAGTAATGAATGAACAACTCGAACCTGGCTTAGGTTTTATAGTGACCGAGTTTCACAGAGCGTGATTTTCTTATTAAATTGAGTAGTTAAAAGCATTAAATTTAGCAGAGAAAAACGACCTGAATAAGAGCAGATAATGTAGAACCCGAATCCTGGCTTGAAAGCCGTAGGGATTGAATTTCAAAGAAAATTATCTTCCTGTTGAATAAAGTAGTTAGAAGTAATGAATGAACAACTCGAACTTGGCTTAGGTTTTATAGTGACCGAGTTTCACAGAGCGTGATCTTCTTATTGAATTCAGTAGTTAAAAGGATTAAATTTAACAAAAGAAAAAAGACCTGAATAAGAGCAGATAAGGTGGGACCCGAATCCTGGCTTGAAAGCCGTACTGATTGAATTGCAAAGAAAATTATCTTCCTGTTGAATAAAGTATTTAGAAGTAATGAATTTGGCAAACGAAAATTCTGAAAAAGAGCAAATCATGTACAGCTCGAACCTGGCTTAGGTTTTATAGGGACCGAGTTTCACAGAGCGTGATTTTCTTATTGAATTCAGTAGTTAAAAGCATTAAATTTAGCAAAGAAAAACGACCTGAATAAGAGCAGATAATGTAGGACCCGAATCCTGGCTTGAAAGCCGTAGGGATTAAATTGCAAAGAAAATTATCTTCCTGTTGAATAAAGTAGTTAGAAGTAATGAATTTGGCAAAAGAAACTTCTGAAAAAGAGCAAATCATGTACAGCTCGAACCTGGCATAGGTTTTATAGGGACCGAGTTTCACAGAGCGTGATTTTCTTATTGAATTCAGTAGTTAAAAGCATTTAATTTAGCAAAGAAAAAAGCCCTAAATAAGAGCAGATAATATAGAACCCGAATTATGGCTTGAAAGCCGTAGGGATTGAATTTCAAAGAAAATTATCTTAATGTTGAATAAAGTAGTTAGAAGTAATGAATTTGGCAAAGAAAATTCTGAAAAAGAGCAAATCATGTACAGCTCGAACCTGGCTTAGATTTTATAGTGGCCGAGTTTCACAGAGCGTGATTTTCTTATTGAACTCAGTAGTTAAAAGGATTAAGTTTGACAAAAGAAAAAAGACCTGAATAGGAGCAGATAAGGTAATACCCGAATCCTGGCTTGAAAGCCGTAGGGATTGAATTTCAAAGAAAATGATCCTCCTGTTGAATAAAGTAGTTAGAAGTAATGAATTTGGCAAAAGAAAATTCAGAAAAGAGAAAATCATGTACAGCTCGAACCTGGCTTAGGTTTTATATTCACCGAGTTTCACAGAGCGTGATTTTCTTATTGAATTGAGTAGTTAAAAGCATTAAATTTAGCAAAAAAAAACTACCTGAATAAGAGCAGATAATGTAGGACCCGAATCCTGGCTTGAAAGCCGTAGGGATTGAATTTCAAAGAAAATTATCTTCCTGTTGAATAAAGTAGTTAGATGTAATGAATTTGGCAAAAGAAAATTCTGAAAAAGAGCAAATCATGTACAGCTCGAACCTGGCTTAGGTTTTATAGTGACCGAGTTTCACAGAGCGTGATTTTCTTATTGAATTCAGTAGTGAAAAGGATTAAATTTTGCGGGTGAATAAGAGCAGATAATGTAGAACCCGAATCCTGGCTTGAAAGCCGTAGGGATTGAATTTCAAAGAAAATTATCTTCCTGTTGAATAAAGTAGTTAGAAGTAATGAATGAACAACTCGAACCTGGCTTAGGTTTTATAGTGACCGAGTTTCACAGAGCGTGATTTTCTTATTAAATTGAGTAGTTAAAAGCATTAAATTTAGCAGAGAAAAACGACCTGAATAAGAGCAGATAATGTAGAACCCGAATCCTGGCTTGAAAGCCGTAGGGATTGAATTTCAAAGAAAATTATCTTCCTGTTGAATAAAGTAGTTAGAAGTAATGAATGAACAACTCGAACTTGGCTTAGGTTTTATAGTGACCGAGTTTCACAGAGCGTGATTTTCTTATTGAATTCAGTAGTTAAAAGGATTAAATTTAACAAAAGAAAAAAGACCTGAATAAGAGCAGATAAGGTGGGACCCGAATCCTGGCTTGAAAGCCGTAGGGATTGAATTGCAAAGAAAATTATCTTCCTGTTGAATAAAGTATTTAGAAGTAATGAATTTGGCAAACGAAAATTCTGAAAAAGAGCAAATCATGTACAGCTCGAAATTGGCTTAGGTTTTATAGGGACCGAGTTTCACAGAGCGTGATTTTCTTATTGAATTCAGTAGTTAAAAGCATTAAATTTAGCAAAGAAAAACGACCTGAATAAGAGCAGATAATGTAGGACCCGAATCCTGGCTTGAAAGCCGTAGGGATTAAATTGCAAAGAAAATTATCTTCCTGTTGAATAAAGTAGTTAGAAGTAATGAATTTGGCAAAAGAAACTTCTGAAAAAGAGCAAATCATGTACAGCTCGAACCTGGCATAGGTTTTATAGGGACCGAGTTTCATAGAGCGTGATTTTCTTATTGAATTCAGTAGTTAAAAGCATTTAATTTAGCAAAGAAAAAAGCCCTAAATAAGAGCAGATAATATGGAACCCGAATTATGGCTTGAAAGCCGTAGGGATTGAATTTCAAAGAAAATTATCTTAATGTTGAATAAAGTAGTTAGAAGTAATGAATTTGGCAAAGAAAATTCTGAAAAAGAGCAAATCATGTACAGCTCGAACCTGGCTTAGATTTTATAGTGGCCGAGTTTCACAGAGCGTGATTTTCTTATTGAACTCAGTAGTTAAAAGGATTAAGTTTGACAAAAGAAAAAAGACCTGAATAAGAGCAGATAAGGTAATACAAGAATCCTGGCTTGAAAGCCGTAGGGATTGAATTTCAAAGAAAATGATCCTCCTGTTGAATAAAGTAGTTAGAAGTAATGAATTTGGCAAAAGAAAATTCTGAAAAGAGAAAATCATGTACAGCTCGAACCTGGCTTAGGTTTTATATTCACCGAGTTTCACAGAGCGTGATTTTCTTATTGAATTGAGTAGTTAAAAGCATTAAATTTAGCAAAAAAAAACTACCTGAATAAGAGCAGATAATGTAGGACCCGAATCCTGGCTTGAAAGCCGTAGGGATTGAATTTCAAAGAAAATTATCTTCCTGTTGAATAAAGTAGTTAGATGTAATGAATTTGGCAAAAGAAAATTCTGAAAAAGAGCAAATCATGTACAGCTCGAACCTGGCTTGGGTTTTATAGTGACCGAGTTTCACAGAACGTGATTTCCTTATTGAATTCAGTAGTTAAAGGGATTAAATTTAGCAAAGAAAAACGACCTGAATAAGAGCAGATAATGTAGTACCCGAATCCTGGCTTGAAAGCCGTAATGATTGAATTTCAAAGAAAATTATCTTCCTGTTGAATAAAGTAGTTAGAAGTAATGAATTTGGCAAAGAAAATCCTGAAAAAGAGCAATTCATGTACCGCTCGAACCTGGCTTAGGTTTTATAGGGACCGAGTTTCAAAGAGCGTGATTTTCTTATTGAATTGATTAGTTAAAAGCATTAAATTTAGCAAAGAAAAAAGACCTGAATAAGTGCAGATAATGTAGGACCTGAATCCTGGCTTAAAAGCCGTAGGGATTGAATTGCAAAGAAAATTAGCTTCCTGTTGAATAAAGTAGTTAGAAGTAATGAATTTAGCAAAGAAAATCCTGAGAAAGAGCAAATCATGTACCGTTTGAACCTGGCTTAGTTTTTATAGGGACCGAGTTTCACAGAGCGTGATTTTCTTATTGAATTCAGTAGTTAAAAGCATTAAATTTAGCAAAGAAAAAAGACCTGAATAAGTGCAGATAATGTATCACCCGAATCCTGGCTTGAAAGCCGTAGGGATTGAATTTCAAAGAAAATTATCTTCCTGTTGAATAAAGTAGTTAGAAGTAATGAATTTGGCAAAAGAAAATTCTGAAAAAGAGCAAAGCATGTACAGCTCGAACCTGGCTTAGGTTTTATAGTGACCGAGTTTCACAGAGCGTGATTTTCTTATTGAATTCAGTAGCTAAAAAGATTAAATTTAACAAAAGAAAAAAGACCTGAATAAGGTAATACCCGAATCCTGGCTTGAAAGCCGTATTGATTGAATTGCAAAGAAAATTATCTGCCTGTTGAATAAAGTAGCTAGACGTAATGAATTTGGCAAAAGAAAATTCTGAAAAAGAGCAAATCATGTACAGCTCGAACCTGGCTTAAGTTTTATAGGGACCGAGTTGCACAGAGCGTGATTTTCTTATTGAATTCAGTAGTTAAAGGGATTAAATTTAGCAAAGAAAGAAGCCCTGAATAAGAGCAGATAATGTAGGACCCGAATCCTGGCTTGAAAGTCGTAGGGATTGCATTTCAAAGAAAATTATCTTCCTGTTGAATAAAGTAGTTAGAAGTAATGAATTTGGCAAAGAAAATCCTGAAAAAGAGCAAATCATGTACAGCTCGAACCTGGCTTAGGTCTTATAGTGACCGAGTTTCACAGAGCGTGATTTTCTTATTGAATTCAGTAGTTAAAAGCATTAAATTTAGCAACGAAAAACGACCTGAATAAGAGCAGATAATGTAGGACCCGAATCCTGGCTTGAAAGCCGTAGGGATTGAATTTCAAAGAAAATGATCTTCCTGTTGAATAAAGTAGTTAGAAGTAATGAATTTGGCAAAAGAAAATTCTGAAAAAGAGCAAATTATGTACAGCTCGAACCTGGCTTAGGTTTTATAGGGACCGAGTTTCACAGAGCGTGATTTTCTTATTAAATTGAGTAGTTAAAAGCATTAAATTTAGCAAAGAAAAACTACCTGAATAAGAGCAGATAATGTAGGACCCGAATCTTGACTTGAAAGCCGTAGGGATTGAATTTCAAAGAAAATGATCTGGCTGTTGAATAAAGTAGTTAGAAGTAATGAATTTGGCAAAAGAAACTTCTGAAAAAGAGCAAATCATGTACAGCTCGAACCTGGCTTAGGTTTTATAGCGACCGAGTTTCACAGAGCGTGATTTTCTTATTGAATTCAGTAGTTAAAAGCATTAAATTAGCAAAGAAAACGACCTGAATAAGAGCAGATAATGTAGGACCCGAATTCTGGCTTGAAAGCCGTGGGGATTACATTTCAAAGAAAATGATCTTCCTGTTGAATAAAGTAGTTAGAAGTAATGAATTTGGCAAAGAAAATCCTGACAAAGAGCAATTCATGTACCGCTCGAACCTGGCTTAGGTTTTATAGGGACCGAGTTTCAAAGAGCGTGATTTTCTTATTGAATTGATTAGTTAAAAGCATTAAATTTAGCAAAGAAAAAAGACCTGAATAAGTGCAGATAATGTAGGACCTGAATCCTGGCTTAAAAGCCGTAGGGATTGAATTGCAAAGAAATTTAGCTTCCTGTTGAATAAAGTAGTTAGAAGTAATGAATCTAGCAAAGAAAATCCTGAAAAAGAGCAAATCATGTACCGCTTGAACCTGGCTTAGTTTTTATAGGGACCGAGTTTCACAGAGCGTGATTTTCTTATTGAATTCAGTAGTTAAAAGCATTAAATTTAGCAAAGAAAAACGACCTGAATAAGAGCAGATAATGTAGGACCCGAATCCTGGCTTGAAAGCCGTAGGGATTGAATTGCAAAGAAAATTAGCTTCCTGTTGAATAAAGTAGTTAGAAGTAATGAATCTAGCAAAGAAAATCCTGAAAAAGAGCAAATCATGTACCGCTTGAACCTGGCTTAGTTTTTATAGGGACCAAGTTTCACAGAGCGTGATTTTCTTATTGAATTCAGTAGTTAAAAGCATTAGATTTAGCAAAGAAAAACGACCTGAATAAGAGCAGATAATGTAGAACCCGAATCCTGGCTTGAAAGCCGTATTGATTGAATTTCAAAGAAAATTATCTTCCTGTTGAATAAAGTAGTTAGAAGTAATGAATTTGGCAAAGAAAATCCTGAAAAAGAGCAAATCATGTACAGCTCGAACCTGGCTTAGGTTTTATATTGACCGAGTTTCAAAGAGCGTGATTTTCTTATTGCATTCAGTAGTTAAAAGGATTAAGTTTAACAAAAGAAAAAAGACCTGAATAAGGTAATACCCGAATCCTGGCTTGAAAGCCGTAGGGATTGAATTGCAAAGAAAATTATCTTCCTGTTGAATAAGGTAGTTAGAAGTAATGAATTTGGCAAACGAAAATTCTGAAAAAGAGCAAATCATGTACAGCTCGAACCTGGCTTAAGTTTTATAGTGACCGAGTTTCACAGAGCGTGATTTTCTTATTGAATTCAGTAGCTAAAAAGATTAAATTTAACAAAAGAAAAAAGATCTGAATAAGGTAATACCCGAATCCTGGCTTGAAAGCCGTAGGGATTGAATTGCAAAGAAAATTATCTTCCTGTTGAATAAGGTAGTTAGAAGTAATGAATTTGGCAAACGAAAATTCTGAAAAAGAGCAAATCATGTACAGCTCGAACCTGGCTTAAGTTTTATAGGGACCGAGTTTCACAGAGTGTGATTTTCTTATTGAATTCAGTAGTTAAAGGGATTACATTTAGCAAAGAAAGAAGCAATGAATAAGAGCAGATAAGGTAGGACCCGAATCCTGGCTTGAAGGCCGTAGGGATTGCATTTCAAAGAAAATGCTCTTCCTGTTGAATAAAGTAGTTAGAAGTAATGAATTTGGCAAAGAAAATCCTGAAAAAGAGCAAATCATGTACAGCTCGAACCTGGCTTAGGTTTTATATTGACCGAGTTTCAAAGAGCGTGATTTTCTTATTGCATTCAGTAGTTAAAACGATTAAGTTTAACAAAAGAAAAAAGACCTGAATAAGAGCAGATAAGGTAATACCCGAATCCTGGCTTGAAAGCCGTAGGGATTGAATTTCAAAGAAAATGATCTTCCTGTTGAATAAAGTAGTTAGAAGTAATGAATTTGGCAAAGAAAATCCTGAAAAAGAGCAAATCATGTACAGCTCGAACCTGGCTTAGGTTTTATATTGACCGAGTTTCAAAGAGCGTGATTTTCTTATTGCATTCAGTAGTTAAAACGATTAAGTTTAACAAAAGAAAAAAGACCTGAATAAGAGCAGATAAGGTAATACCCGAATCCTGGCTTGAAAGCCGTAGGGATTGAATTTCAAAGAAAATGATCTTCCTGTTGAATAAAGTAGTTAGAAGTAATGAATTTGGCAAAAGAAAATTCTGAAAAAGAGCAAATTATGTACAGCTCGAACCTGGCTTAGGTTTTATAGTGACCGAGTTTCACAGAGCGTGATTTTCTTATTGAATTCAGTAGTTAAAAGCATTAAATTAGCAAAGAAAACGACCTGAATAAGAGCAGATAATGTAGGACCCGAATCCTGGCTTGAAAGCCGTAGGGATTGAATTTCAAAGAAAATGATCTGGCTGTTGAACAAAGTAGTTAGAAGTAATAAATTTGGCAAAAGAAACTTCTGAAAAAGAGCAAATCATGTACAGCTCGAACCTGGCTTTTTTTTGTACTGACCGAGTTTCACAGAGCGTGATTTTCTTATTGAATTCAGTAGTTAAAAGGATTAAGTTTAACAAAAGAAAAAAGACATGAATAAGAGCAGATAAGGTAATACCCGAATCCTGGCTTGAAAGCCGTAGGGATTGAGTTTCAAAGAAATTGATCTTGCTGTTGAATAAAGTAGTTAGAAGTAATGAATTTGGCAAAAGAAAATTCTGAAAAAGAGCAAATTATGTACAGCTCGAACCTGGCTTAGGTTTTATAGTGACCGAGTTTCACAGAGCGTGATTTTCTTATTGAATTCAGTAGTTAAAAGCATTAAATTAGCAAAGAAAACAACCTGAATAAGAGCAGATAATGTTGGACCCGAATCCTGGCTTGAAAGCCGTAGGGATTGAATTTCAAAGAAAATGATCTTCCTGTTGAATAAAGTAGTTAGAAGTAATGAATTTGGCAAAAGAAAATTCTGAAAAAGAGCAAATTACGTACAGCTCGAACCTGGCTTAGGTTTTATAGTGACCGAGTTTCACAGAGCGTGATTTTCTTATTAAATTGAGTAGTTAAAAGCATTAAATTTAGCAAAAAAAAACTACCTGAATAAGAGCAGATAATGTAGGACCCGAATCCTGGCTTGAAAGCCGTAGGGATTGAATTTCAAAGAAAATGATCTTCCTGTTGAATAAAGTAGTTAGAAGTAATGAATTTGGCAAAAGAAAATTCTGAAAAAGAGCAAATTATGTACAGCTCGAACCTGGCTTAGGTTTTATAGTGACCGAGTTTCACAGAGCGTGATTTTCTTATTGAATTCAGTAGTTAAAAGCATTAAATTAGCAAAGAAAACAACCTGAATAAGAGCAGATAATGTTGGACCCGAATCCTGGCTTGAAAGCCGTAGGGATTGAATTTCAAAGAAAATGATCTTCCTGTTGAATAAAGTAGTTAGAAGTAATGAATTTGGCAAAAGAAAATTCTGAAAAAGAGCAAATCATGTACAGCTCGAACCTGGCTTATTTTTTGTACTGACCGAGTTTCACAGAGCGTGATTTTCTTATTGAATTCAGTAGTTAAAAAGATTAAGTTTAACAAAAGAAAAAAGACATGAATAAGAGCAGATAAGGTAATACCCGAATCCTGGCTTGAAAGCCGTAGGGATTGAGTTTCAAAGAAATTGATCTTGCTGTTGAATAAAGTAGTTAGAAGTAATGAATTTGGCAAAAGAAAATTCTGAAAAAGAGCAAATCATGTACAGCTCGAACCTGGCTTAAATTTTATAGGGACCGAGTTTCACAGAGCGTGATTTTCTTATTGAATTCAGTAGTTAAAAGGATTAAGTTTAACAAAAGAAAAAAGACCTGAATAAGAGCAGATAAGGTAATACCCGAATCCTGGCTTGAAAGCCGTAGGGATTGAATTTCAAAGAAAATGAACTTCCTGTTGAATAAAGTAGTTAGAAGTAATGAATTTGGCAAAAGAAACTTCTGAAAAAGAGCAAATCATTTACAGCTCGAACCTGGCATATTTTTTATAGGGACTGAGTTTCACAGAGCGTGATTTTCTTATTGAATTCAGTAGTTAAAAGCATTTAATTTAGCAAAGAAAAAAGCCCTAAATAAGAGCAGATAATGTAGAACCCGAATAATGGCTTGAAAGCCGTAGGGATTGCATTTCAAAGAAATTTATCTTCCTGTTGAATAAAGTAGTTAGAAGTAATGAATTTGGCAAAAGAAAATTCTGAAAAAGAGCAAATCATGTACAGCTCACGACCTGAATAAGAGCAGATAATGTAGGACCCGAACCCTGGCTTGAAAGCCGTATTGATTGAATTTCAAAGAAAATTATCTTACTGTTGAATAAAGTAGTTAGAAATAATGAATGAAAAACTCGAACTTGGCTTAGGTTTTATAGTGACCGAGTTTCACAGAGCGTGATTTTCTTATTGAATTCAGTAGTTAAAAGGATTAAATTTAGCAAAGAAAAACGACCTGAATAAGAGCAGATAATGTAGAACCCGAATCCTGGCTTGAAAGCCGTATTGATTGAATTTCAAAGAAAATTATCTTCCTGTTGAATAAAGTAGTTAGAAGTAATGAATGAACAACTCGAACCTGGCTTAGGTTTTATAGTGACCGAGTTTTACAGAGCGTGATTTTCTTATTGAATTCAGTAGTTAAAAGAAGAAAAAAGACCTGAATAAGAGCAGATAAGGTAGGACCCGAATCCTGGCTTGAAAGCCGTAGGGATTGAATTGAAATTGATGAAAATTATCTTCCTGTTGAATAAAGTAGTTAGAAGTAATGAATTTGGCAAAAGAAAATTTTGAAAAAGAGCAAATCATGTACAGCTCGAACCTGGCTTAAGTTTTATAGTGACCGAGTTTCACAGAGCGTGATTTTTTTTATTGAATTCAGTAGTTAAAAGGATTAAATTTAACAAAGGAAAAAAGACCTGAATAAGGTAGGGCCCGAATCCTGGCTTGAAAGCCGTAGGGATTGAATTGCAAAGAAAATTATCTTCCTGTTGAATAAGGTAGTTAGAAGTAATGAATTTGGGAAACGAAAATTCTGAAAAAGAGCAAATCATGTACAGCTCCTACCTGGCTTAAGTTTTATAGGGACCGAGTTTCACAGAGCGTGATTTTCTTATTGAATTCAGTAGTTAAAAGCATTAAATTAGCAAAGAAAACAACCTGAATAAGAGCAGATAATGTTGGACCCGAATCCTGGCTTGAAAGCCGTAGGGATTGAATTTCAAAGAAAATGATCTTCCTGTTGAATAAAGTAGTTAGAAGTAATGAATTTGGCAAAAGAAAATTCTGAAAAAGAGCAAATCATGTACAGCTCGAACCTGGCTTATTTTTTGTACTGACCGAGTTTCACAGAGCGTGATTTTCTTATTGAATTCAGTAGTTAAAAAGATTAAGTTTAACAAAAGAAAAAAGACATGAATAAGAGCAGATAAGGTAATACCCGAATCCTGGCTTGAAAGCCGTAGGGATTGAGTTTCAAAGAAATTGATCTTGCTGTTGAATAAAGTAGTTAGAAGTAATGAATTTGGCAAAAGAAAATTCTGAAAAAGAGCAAATCATGTACAGCTCGAACCTGGCTTAAATTTTATAGGGACCGAGTTTCACAGAGCGTGATTTTCTTATTGAATTCAGTAGTTAAAAGGATTAAGTTTAACAAAAGAAAAAAGACCTGAATAAGAGCAGATAAGGTAATACCCGAATCCTGGCTTGAAAGCCGTAGGGATTGAATTTCAAAGAAAATGAACTTCCTGTTGAATAAAGTAGTTAGAAGTAATGAATTTGGCAAAAGAAACTTCTGAAAAAGAGCAAATCATTTACAGCTCGAACCTGGCATATTTTTTATAGGGACTGAGTTTCACAGAGCGTGATTTTCTTATTGAATTCAGTAGTTAAAAGCATTTAATTTAGCAAAGAAAAAAGCCCTAAATAAGAGCAGATAATGTAGAACCCGAATAATGGCTTGAAAGCCGTAGGGATTGCATTTCAAAGAAATTTATCTTCCTGTTGAATAAAGTAGTTAGAAGTAATGAATTTGGCAAAAGAAAATTCTGAAAAAGAGCAAATCATGTACAGCTCACGACCTGAATAAGAGCAGATAATGTAGGACCCGAACCCTGGCTTGAAAGCCGTATTGATTGAATTTCAAAGAAAATTATCTTACTGTTGAATAAAGTAGTTAGAAATAATGAATGAACAACTCGAACTTGGCTTAGGTTTTATAGTGACCGAGTTTCACAGAGCGTGATTTTCTTATTGAATTCAGTAGTTAAAAGGATTAAATTTAGCAAAGAAAAACGACCTGAATAAGAGCAGATAATGTAGAACCCGAATCCTGGCTTGAAAGCCGTATTGATTGAATTTCAAAGAAAATTATCTTCCTGTTGAATAAAGTAGTTAGAAGTAATGAATGAACAACTCGAACCTGGCTTAGGTTTTATAGTGACCGAGTTTTACAGAGCGTGATTTTCTTATTGAATTCAGTAGTTAAAAGAAGAAAAAAGACCTGAATAAGAGCAGATAAGGTAGGACCCGAATCCTGGCTTGAAAGCCGTAGGGATTGAATTGAAATTGATGAAAATTATCTTCCTGTTGAATAAAGTAGTTAGAAGTAATGAATTTGGCAAAAGAAAATTTTGAAAAAGAGCAAATCATGTACAGCTCGAACCTGGCTTAAGTTTTATAGTGACCGAGTTTCACAGAGCGTGATTTTTTTTATTGAATTCAGTAGTTAAAAGGATTAAATTTAACAAAGGAAAAAAGACCTGAATAAGGTAGGGCCCGAATCCTGGCTTGAAAGCCGTAGGGATTGAATTGCAAAGAAAATTATCTTCCTGTTGAATAAGGTAGTTAGAAGTAATGAATTTGGGAAACGAAAATTCTGAAAAAGAGCAAATCATGTACAGCTCCTACCTGGCTTAAGTTTTATAGGGACCGAGTTTCACAGAGCGTGATTTTCTTATTGAATTCAGTAGTCAAAAGGATTAAATTTAGCAAAGAAAGAAGCCCTGAATAAGAGCAGATAATGTAGGACCCGAATCCTGGCTTGAAAGCCGTGGGGATTGCATTTCAAAGAAAATGATCTTCCTGTTGAATAAAGTAGTTAGAAGTAATGAATTTGGCAAAGAAAATCCTGAAAAAGAGCAATCATGTACCGCTCGAACCTGGCTTAGGTTTTATAGGGACCGAGTTTCAAAGAGCGTGATTTTCTTATTGAATTGATTAGTTAAAAGCATTAAATTTAGCAAAGAAAAAAGACCTGAATAAGTGCAGATAATGTAGCACCCGAATCCTGGCTTGAAAGCCGTAGGGATTGAATTTCAAAGAAAATTATCTTCCTGTTGAATAAAGTAGTTAGAAGTAATGAATGAACAACTCGAACCTGGCTTAGGTTTTATAGTGACCGAGTTTCACAGAGAGTGATTGTCTTATTGAATTCAGTAGTTAAAAGGATTAAGTTTAACAAAAGAAAAAAGACCTGAATAAGAGCAGATAATGTAGGACCCGAATCCTGGCTTGAAAGTCATAGGGATTGAATTGCAAAGAAAATTATCTTCCTGTTGAATAAAGTAGTTAGAAGTAATGAATGAACAACTCGAACCTGGCTTAGGTTTTATAGTGACCGAGTTTCACAGAGCGTGATTTTCTTATTGAATTCAGTAGTTAAAAGGATTGAATTTAACAAAAGAAAAAAGACCTGAATAAGAGCAGATAAGGTAGGACCCGAATTTTGGCTTGAAAGCCGAAGGGATTGAAGCGCAAAGAAAATTAGCTTCCTGTTGAATAAAGTAGTTAGAAGTAATGAATTTAGCAAAGAAAATCCTGAAAAAGAGCAAATCATGTACCGCTTGAACCTGGCTTAGTTTTTATAGGGACCGAGTTTCACAGAGCGTGATGTTCTTATTGAATTCAGTAGCAAAGCATTAAATTTAGCAAAGAAAAAAGTCCTGAATAAGTGCAGATAATGTAGGACCCGAATCCTGGCTTGAAAGCCGTAGGGATTGAATTTCAAAGAAAATTATCTTCCTGTTGAATAAAGTAGTTAGAAGTAATGAATTTGGCAAAAGAAAATTCTGAAAAAGAGCAAATCATGTACAGCTCGAACCCGGCTTAGGTTTTATAGTGACGGAGTTTCACAGAGCGTGATTTTCTTATTGAATTCAGTAGTTAAAAGCATTAAATTTAGCAAAGAAAAACGACCTGAATAAGAGCAGATAATGTAGGACCCGAATCCTGGCTTGAAAGCCGTAGGGATTGAATTTCAAAGAAAATGATCTTCCTGTTGAATAAAGTAGTTAGAAGTAATGAATTTGGCAAAAGAAAATTCTGAAAAAGAGCAAATCATGTACAGCTCGAACCTGGCTTATTTTTTGTACTGACCGAGTTTCACAGAGCGTGATTTTCTTATTGAATTCAGTAGTTAAAAAGATTAAGTTTAACAAAAGAAAAAAGACATGAATAAGAGCAGATAAGGTAATACCCGAATCCTGGCTTGAAAGCCGTAGGGATTGAGTTCCAAAGAAATTGATCTTGCTGTTGAATAAAGTAGTTAGAAGTAATGAATTTGGCAAAAGAAAATTCTGAAAAAGAGCAAATCATGTACAGCTCGAACCTGGCTTAAATTTTATAGGGACCGAGTTTCACAGAGCGTGATTTTCTTATTGAATTCAGTAGTTAAAAGGATTAAGTTTAACAAAAGAAAAAAGACCTGAATAAGAGCAGATAAGGTAATACCCGAATCCTGGCTTGAAAGCCGTAGGGATTGAATTTCAAAGAAAATGAACTTCCTGTTGAATAAAGTAGTTAGAAGTAATGAATTTGGCAAAAGAAACTTCTGAAAAAGAGCAAATCATTTACAGCTCGAACCTGGCATATTTTTTATAGGGACTGAGTTTCACAGAGCGTGATTTTCTTATTGAATTCAGTAGTTAAAAGCATTTAATTTAGCAAAGAAAAAAGCCCTAAATAAGAGCAGATAATGTAGAACCCGAATAATGGCTTGAAAGCCGTAGGGATTGCATTTCAAAGAAAATTATCTTCCTGTTGAATAAAGTAGTTAGAAGTAATGAATTTGGCAAAAGAAAATTCTGAAAAAGAGCAAATCATGTACAGCTCACGACCTGAATAAGAGCAGATAATGTAGGACCCGAACCCTGGCTTGAAAGCCGTATTGATTGAATTTCAAAGAAAATTATCTTACTGTTGAATAAAGTAGTTAGAAATAATGAATGAACAACTCGAACTTGGCTTAGGTTTTATAGTGACCGAGTTTCACAGAGCGTGATTTTCTTATTGAATTCAGTAGTTAAAAGGATTAAATTTAGCAAAGAAAAACGACCTGAATAAGAGCAGATAATGTAGAACCCGAATCCTGGCTTGAAAGCCGTATTGATTGAATTTCAAAGAAAATTATCTTCCTGTTGAATAAAGTAGTTAGAAGTAATGAATGAACAACTCGAACCTGGCTTAGGTTTTATAGTGACCGAGTTTTACAGAGCGTGATTTTCTTATTGAATTCAGTAGTTAAAAGAAGAAAAAAGACCTGAATAAGAGCAGATAAGGTAGGACCCGAATCCTGGCTTGAAAGCCGTAGGGATTGAATTGAAATTGATGAAAATTATCTTCCTGTTGAATAAAGTAGTTAGAAGTAATGAATTTGGCAAAAGAAAATTTTGAAAAAGAGCAAATCATGTACAGCTCGAACCTGGCTTAAGTTTTATAGTGACCGAGTTTCACAGAGCGTGATTTTTTTTATTGAATTCAGTAGTTAAAAGGATTAAATTTAACAAAGGAAAAAAGACCTGAATAAGGTAGGGCCCGAATCCTGGCTTGAAAGCCGTAGGGATTGAATTGCAAAGAAAATTATCTTCCTGTTGAATAAGGTAGTTAGAAGTAATGAATTTGGGAAACGAAAATTCTGAAAAAGAGCAAATCATGTACAGCTCCTACCTGGCTTAAGTTTTATAGGGACCGAGTTTCACAGAGCGTGATTTTCTTATTGAATTCAGTAGTCAAAAGGATTAAATTTAGCAAAGAAAGAAGCCCTGAATAAGAGCAGATAATGTAGGACCCGAATCCTGGCTTGAAAGCCGTGGGGATTGCATTTCAAAGAAAATGATCTTCCTGTTGAATAAAGTAGTTAGAAGTAATGAATTTGGCAAAGAAAATCCTGAAAAAGAGCAATCATGTACCGCTCGAACCTGGCTTAGGTTTTATAGGGACCGAGTTTCAAAGAGCGTGATTTTCTTATTGAATTGATTAGTTAAAAGCATTAAATTTAGCAAAGAAAAAAGACCTGAATAAGTGCAGATAATGTAGCACCCGAATCCTGGCTTGAAAGCCGTAGGGATTGAATTTCAAAGAAAATTATCTTCCTGTTGAATAAAGTAGTTAGAAGTAATGAATGAACAACTCGAACCTGGCTTAGGTTTTATAGTGACCGAGTTTCACAGAGAGTGATTGTCTTATTGAATTCAGTAGTTAAAAGGATTAAGTTTAACAAAAGAAAAAAGACCTGAATAAGAGCAGATAATGTAGGACCCGAATCCTGGCTTGAAAGTCATAGGGATTGAATTGCAAAGAAAATGATCTTCCTGTTGAATAAAGTAGTTAGAAGTAATGAATGAACAACTCGAACCTGGCTTAGGTTTTATAGTGACCGAGTTTCACAGAGCGTGATTTTCTTATTGAATTCAGTAGTTAAAAGGATTGAATTTAACAAAAGAAAAAAGACCTGAATAAGAGCAGATAAGGTAGGACCCGAATTTTGGCTTGAAAGCCGAAGGGATTGAAGCGCAAAGAAAATTAGCTTCCTGTTGAATAAAGTAGTTAGAAGTAATGAATTTAGCAAAGAAAATCCTGAAAAAGAGCAAATCATGTACCGCTTGAACCTGGCTTAGTTTTTATAGGGACCGAGTTTCACAGAGCGTGATGTTCTTATTGAATTCAGTAGTTAAAAGCATTAAATTTAGCAAAGAAAAAAGTCCTGAATAAGTGCAGATAATGTAGGACCCGAATCCTGGCTTGAAAGCCGTAGGGATTGAATTTCAAAGAAAATTATCTTCCTGTTGAATAAAGTAGTTAGAAGTAATGAATTTGGCAAAAGAAAATTCTGAAAAAGAGCAAATCATGTACAGCTCGAACCCGGCTTAGGTTTTATAGTGACGGAGTTTCACAGAGCGTGATTTTCTTATTGAATTCAGTAGTTAAAAGCATTAAATTTAGCAAAGAAAAACGACCTGAATAAGAGCAGATAATGTAGGACCCGAATCCTGGCTTGAAAGCCGTAGGGATTGAATTTCAAAGAAAATTATCTTCCTGTTGAATAAAGTAGTTAGAAGTAATGAATGAACAACTCGAACCTGGCTTAGGTTTTATAGTGACCGAGTTTCACAGAGCGTGATTTTCTTATTGAATTCAGTAGTTAAAAGGATTAAATTTAGCAAAGAAAAACGACCTGAATAAGAGCAGATAATGTAGAACCTGAATCCTGGCTTGAAAGCCGTAGGGATTGAATTTCAAAGAAAATGATCTTCCTGTTGAATAAAGTAGTTAGAAGTAATGAATGAACAACTCGAACCTGGCTTAGGTTTTATAGTGACCGAGTTTCACAGAGAGTGATTGTCTTATTGAATTCAGTAGTTAAAAGGATTAAATTTAACAAAAGAAAAAAGACCTGAATAAGAGCAGATGAGGTAGGACCCGAATCCTGGCTTGAAAGCCGTAGGGATTGAATTGCAAAGAAAATTATCTTCCTGTTGAATAAGGTAGTTAGAAGTAATGAATTTGGCAAACGAAAATTCTGAAAAAGAGCAAATCATGTACAGCTCCTACCTGGCTTAAGTTTTATAGGGACCGAGTTTCACAGAGCGTGATTTTCTTATTGAATTCAGTAGTCAAAAGGATTAAATTTAGCAAAGAAAGAAGCCCTGAATAAGAGCAGATAATGTAGGACCCGAATCCTGGCTTGAAAGCCGTGGGGATTGCATTTCAAAGAAAATGATCTTCCTGTTGAATAAAGTAGTTAGAAGTAATGAATTTGGCAAAGAAAATCCTGAAAAAGAGCAATCATGTACCGCTCGAACCTGGCTTAGGTTTTATAGGGACCGAGTTTCAAAGAGCGTGATTTTCTTATTGAATTGATTAGTTAAAAGCATTAAATTTAGCAAAGAAAAAAGACCTGAATAAGTGCAGATAATGTAGCACCCGAATCCTGGCTTGAAAGCCGTAGGGATTGAATTTCAAAGAAAATTATCTTCCTGTTGAATAAAGTAGTTAGAAGTAATGAATGAACAACTCGAACCTGGCTTAGGTTTTATAGTGACCGAGTTTCACAGAGAGTGATTGTCTTATTGAATTCAGTAGTTAAAAGGATTAAGTTTAACAAAAGAAAAAAGACCTGAATAAGAGCAGATAATGTAGGACCCGAATCCTGGCTTGAAAGTCATAGGGATTGAATTGCAAAGAAAATTATCTTCCTGTTGAATAAAGTAGTTAGAAGTAATGAATGAACAACTCGAACCTGGCTTAGGTTTTATAGTGACCGAGTTTCACAGAGCGTGATTTTCTTATTGAATTCAGTAGTTAAAAGGATTGAATTTAACAAAAGAAAAAAGACCTGAATAAGAGCAGATAAGGTAGGACCCGAATTTTGGCTTGAAAGCCGAAGGGATTGAAGCGCAAAGAAAATTAGCTTCCTGTTGAATAAAGTAGTTAGAAGTAATGAATTTAGCAAAGAAAATCCTGAAAAAGAGCAAATCATGTACCGCTTGAACCTGGCTTAGTTTTTATAGGGACCGAGTTTCACAGAGCGTGATGTTCTTATTGAATTCAGTAGCAAAGCATTAAATTTAGCAAAGAAAAAAGTCCTGAATAAGTGCAGATAATGTAGGACCCGAATCCTGGCTTGAAAGCCGTAGGGATTGAATTTCAAAGAAAATTATCTTCCTGTTGAATAAAGTAGTTAGAAGTAATGAATTTGGCAAAAGAAAATTCTGAAAAAGAGCAAATCATGTACAGCTCGAACCCGGCTTAGGTTTTATAGTGACGGAGTTTCACAGAGCGTGATTTTCTTATTGAATTCAGTAGTTAAAAGCATTAAATTCAGCAAAGAAAAACGACCTGAATAAGAGCAGATAATGTAGGACCCGAATCCTGGCTTGAAAGCCGTAGGGATTGAATTTCAAAGAAAATGATCTTCCTGTTGAATAAAGTAGTTAGAAGTAATGAATTTGGCAAAAGAAAATTCTGAAAAAGAGCAAATCATGTACAGCTCGAACCTGGCTTATTTTTTGTACTGACCGAGTTTCACAGAGCGTGATTTTCTTATTGAATTCAGTAGTTAAAAAGATTAAGTTTAACAAAAGAAAAAAGACATGAATAAGAGCAGATAAGGTAATACCCGAATCCTGGCTTGAAAGCCGTAGGGATTGAGTTCCAAAGAAATTGATCTTGCTGTTGAATAAAGTAGTTAGAAGTAATGAATTTGGCAAAAGAAAATTCTGAAAAAGAGCAAATCATGTACAGCTCGAACCTGGCTTAAATTTTATAGGGACCGAGTTTCACAGAGCGTGATTTTCTTATTGAATTCAGTAGTTAAAAGGATTAAGTTTAACAAAAGAAAAAAGACCTGAATAAGAGCAGATAAGGTAATACCCGAATCCTGGCTTGAAAGCCGTAGGGATTGAATTTCAAAGAAAATGAACTTCCTGTTGAATAAAGTAGTTAGAAGTAATGAATTTGGCAAAAGAAACTTCTGAAAAAGAGCAAATCATTTACAGCTCGAACCTGGCATATTTTTTATAGGGACTGAGTTTCACAGAGCGTGATTTTCTTATTGAATTCAGTAGTTAAAAGCATTTAATTTAGCAAAGAAAAAAGCCCTAAATAAGAGCAGATAATGTAGAACCCGAATAATGGCTTGAAAGCCGTAGGGATTGCATTTCAAAGAAAATTATCTTCCTGTTGAATAAAGTAGTTAGAAGTAATGAATTTGGCAAAAGAAAATTCTGAAAAAGAGCAAATCATGTACAGCTCACGACCTGAATAAGAGCAGATAATGTAGGACCCGAACCCTGGCTTGAAAGCCGTATTGATTGAATTTCAAAGAAAATTATCTTACTGTTGAATAAAGTAGTTAGAAATAATGAATGAACAACTCGAACTTGGCTTAGGTTTTATAGTGACCGAGTTTCACAGAGCGTGATTTTCTTATTGAATTCAGTAGTTAAAAGGATTAAATTTAGCAAAGAAAAACGACCTGAATAAGAGCAGATAATGTAGAACCCGAATCCTGGCTTGAAAGCCGTATTGATTGAATTTCAAAGAAAATTATCTTCCTGTTGAATAAAGTAGTTAGAAGTAATGAATGAACAACTCGAACCTGGCTTAGGTTTTATAGTGACCGAGTTTTACAGAGCGTGATTTTCTTATTGAATTCAGTAGTTAAAAGAAGAAAAAAGACCTGAATAAGAGCAGATAAGGTAGGACCCGAATCCTGGCTTGAAAGCCGTAGGGATTGAATTGAAATTGATGAAAATTATCTTCCTGTTGAATAAAGTAGTTAGAAGTAATGAATTTGGCAAAAGAAAATTTTGAAAAAGAGCAAATCATGTACAGCTCGAACCTGGCTTAAGTTTTATAGTGACCGAGTTTCACAGAGCGTGATTTTTTTTATTGAATTCAGTAGTTAAAAGGATTAAATTTAACAAAGGAAAAAAGACCTGAATAAGGTAGGGCCCGAATCCTGGCTTGAAAGCCGTAGGGATTGAATTGCAAAGAAAATTATCTTCCTGTTGAATAAGGTAGTTAGAAGTAATGAATTTGGGAAACGAAAATTCTGAAAAAGAGCAAATCATGTACAGCTCCTACCTGGCTTAAGTTTTATAGGGACCGAGTTTCACAGAGCGTGATTTTCTTATTGAATTCAGTAGTCAAAAGGATTAAATTTAGCAAAGAAAGAAGCCCTGAATAAGAGCAGATAATGTAGGACCCGAATCCTGGCTTGAAAGCCGTGGGGATTGCATTTCAAAGAAAATGATCTTCCTGTTGAATAAAGTAGTTAGAAGTAATGAATTTGGCAAAGAAAATCCTGAAAAAGAGCAATCATGTACCGCTCGAACCTGGCTTAGGTTTTATAGGGACCGAGTTTCAAAGAGCGTGATTTTCTTATTGAATTGATTAGTTAAAAGCATTAAATTTAGCAAAGAAAAAAGACCTGAATAAGTGCAGATAATGTAGCACCCGAATCCTGGCTTGAAAGCCGTAGGGATTGAATTTCAAAGAAAATTATCTTCCTGTTGAATAAAGTAGTTAGAAGTAATGAATGAACAACTCGAACCTGGCTTAGGTTTTATAGTGACCGAGTTTCACAGAGAGTGATTGTCTTATTGAATTCAGTAGTTAATAGGATTAAGTTTAACAAAAGAAAAAAGACCTGAATAAGAGCAGATAATGTAGGACCCGAATCCTGGCTTGAAAGTCATAGGGATTGAATTGCAAAGAAAATTATCTTCCTGTTGAATAAAGTAGTTAGAAGTAATGAATGAACAACTCGAACCTGGCTTAGGTTTTATAGTGACCGAGTTTCACAGAGCGTGATTTTCTTATTGAATTCAGTAGTTAAAAGGATTGAATTTAACAAAAGAAAAAAGACCTGAATAAGAGCAGATAAGGTAGGACCCGAATTTTGGCTTGAAAGCCGAAGGGATTGAAGCGCAAAGAAAATTAGCTTCCTGTTGAATAAAGTAGTTAGAAGTAATGAATTTAGCAAAGAAAATCCTGAAAAAGAGCAAATCATGTACCGCTTGAACCTGGCTTAGTTTTTATAGGGACCGAGTTTCACAGAGCGTGATGTTCTTATTGAATTCAGTAGTTAAAAGCATTAAATTTAGCAAAGAAAAAAGTCCTGAATAAGTGCAGATAATGTAGGACCCGAATCCTGGCTTGAAAGCCGTAGGGATTGAATTTCAAAGAAAATTATCTTCCTGTTGAATAAAGTAGTTAGAAGTAATGAATTTGGCAAAAGAAAATTCTGAAAAAGAGCAAATCATGTACAGCTCGAACCCGGCTTAGGTTTTATAGTGACGGAGTTTCACAGAGCGTGATTTTCTTATTGAATTCAGTAGTTAAAAGCATTAAATTTAGCAAAGAAAAACGACCTGAATAAGAGCAGATAATGTAGGACCCGAATCCTGGCTTGAAAGCCGTAGGGATTGAATTTCAAAGAAAATTATCTTCCTGTTGAATAAAGTAGTTAGAAGTAATGAATGAACAACTCGAACCTGGCTTAGGTTTTATAGTGACCGAGTTTCACAGAGCGTGATTTTCTTATTGAATTCAGTAGTTAAAAGGATTAAATTTAGCAAAGAAAAACGACCTGAATAAGAGCAGATAATGTAGAACCTGAATCCTGGCTTGAAAGCCGTAGGGATTGAATTTCAAAGAAAATGATCTTCCTGTTGAATAAAGTAGTTAGAAGTAATGAATGAACAACTCGAACCTGGCTTAGGTTTTATAGTGACCGAGTTTCACAGAGAGTGATTGTCTTATTGAATTCAGTAGTTAAAAGGATTAAATTTAACAAAAGAAAAAAGACCTGAATAAGAGCAGATGAGGTAGGACCCGAATCCTGGCTTGAAAGCCGTAGGGATTGAATTGCAAAGAAAATTATCTTCCTGTTGAATAAGGTAGTTAGAAGTAATGAATTTGGCAAACGAAAATTCTGAAAAAGAGCAAATCATGTACAGCTCGGACCTGGCTTAAGTTTTATAGTGACCGAGTTTCACAGAGCGTGATTTTCTTATTGAATTCAGTAGTTAAAGGGATTAAATTTAGCAAAGAAAGATGCCCTGAATAAGAGCAGATAATGTAGGACCCGAATCCTGGCTTAAAAGCCGTAGGGATTGAATTGCAAAGAAAATTAGCTTCCTGTTGAATAAAGTAGTTAGAAGTAATGAATTTAGCAAAGAAAATCCTGAAAAAGAGCAAATCATGTACCGCTTGAACCTGGCTTAGTTTTTATAGGGACCGAGTTTCAAAGAGCGTGATTTTCTTATTGAATTGATTAGTTAAAAGCATTAAATTTAGCAAAGAAAAAAGACCTGAATAAGTGCAGATAATGTAGGACCTGAATCCTGGCTTAAAAGCCGTAGGGATTGAATTGCAAAGAAAATTAGCTTCCTGTTGAATAAAGTAGTTAGAAGTAATGAATTTAGCAAAGAAAATCCTGAAAAAGAGCAAATCATGTACCGCTTGAACCTGGCTTAGTTTTTATAGGGACCGAGTTTCACAGAGCGTGATGTTCTTATTGAATTCAGTAGTTAAAAGCATTAAATTTAGCAAAGAAAAAAGACCTGAATAAGTGCAGATAATGTAGGACCCGAATCCTAGCTTGAAAGCCGTAGGGATTGAATTGCGAAGAAAATTATCTTCCTGCTGAATAAGGTAGTTAGAAGTAATGAATTTGGCAAACG
Organism: Xylota sylvarum; assembly: GCA_905220385.1. Classification (NCBI taxonomy): domain Eukaryota; kingdom Metazoa; phylum Arthropoda; class Insecta; order Diptera; family Syrphidae; genus Xylota; species Xylota sylvarum. Next base: position 287,810 of record CAJMZQ010000056.1, on the reverse strand, counting down.
AAATATCTGAAAAAGAGCAAATCATGTACAGCTCGAACCTGGCTTAAGCTTTATAGGGACCGAGTTGCACAGAGCGTGATTTTCTTATTGAATTCAGTAGTTAAAGGGATTAAATTTAGCAAAGAAAGAAGCGCTGAATAAGAGCAGATAATGTAGGACCCGAATCCTGGCTTGAAAGCCGTAGGGATTGCATTTCAAAAAAAATTATCTTCCTGTTGAATAAAGTAGCTAGAAGTAATGAATTGGGCAAAAGAAAATTCTGAAAAAGAGCAAATCATGTACAGCTCGAACCTGGCTTAAGCTTTATAGGGACCGAGTTGCACAGAGCGTGATTTTCTTATTGAATTCAGTAGTTAAAGGGATTAAATTTAGCAAAGAAAGAAGCCCTGAATAAGAGCAGATAATGTAGGACTCGAATCCTGGCTTGAAAGCCGTAGGGATTGCATTTCAAAGAAAATTATCTTATTGTTGAATAAAGTAGTTAGAAATAATGAATTTGGCAAAGAAAATCCTGAAAAAGAGCAAATCATGTACAGCTCGAAACTGGCTTAGGTTTTATAGGGACCGAGTTTCACAGAGCGTGATTTTCTTATTGAATTCAGTAGTTAAAAGCATTAAATTTAGCAAAGAAAAACGACCTGAATAAGAGCAGATAATGTAGGACCCGAATCCTGGCTTGAAAGCCGTAGGGATTGAATTTCAAAGAAAATTATCTTCCTGTTGAATAAAGTAGTTAGAAGTAATGAATGAACAACTCGAACCTGGCTTAGGTTTTATAGTGACCGAGTTTCACAGAGCGTGATTTTCTTATTGAATTCAGTAGTTAAAAGGATTAAATTTAGCAAAGAAAAACGACCTGAATAAGAGCAGATAATGTAGAACCCGAATCCTGGCTTGAAAGCCGTAGGGATTGAATTTCAAAGAAAATGACCTTCCTGTTGAATAAAGTAGTTAGAAGTAATGAATGAACAACTCGAACCTGGCTTAGGTTTTATAGTGACCGAGTTTCACAGAGAGTGATTGTCTTATTGAATTCAGTAGTTAAAAGGATTAAATTTAACAAAAGAAAAAAGACCTGAATAAGAGCAGATAAGGTAGGACCCGAATCCTGGCTTGAAAGCCGTAGGGATTGAATTGCAAAGAAAATTATCTTCCTGTTGAATAAAGTAGTTAGAAGTAATGAATGAACAACTCGTACCTGGCTTAGGTTTTATAGTGACCGAGTTTCACAGAGAGTGATTTCCTTATTGAATTCAGTAGTTAAAAGGATTAAATTTAACAAAAGAAAAAAGACCTGAATAAGAGCAGATAAGGTAGGACCCGAATCCTGGCTTGAAAGCCGTAGGGATTGCATTTCAAAGAAAATGATCTTCCTGTTGAATAAAGTAGTTAGAAATAATGAATTTGGCAAAAGAAAATTTTGAAAAAGAGCAAATCATGTACAGCCCGAACCTGGCTTAAGTTTTATAGTGACCGAGTTTCACAGAGCGTGATTTTTTTTATTGAATTCAGTAGTTAAAAGGATTAAATTTAACAAAAGAAAAAAGACCTGAATAAGGTAGGGCCCGAATCCTGGCTTGACAGCCGTAGGGATTGAAGCGCAAAGAAAATTATCTTCCTGCTGAATAAGGTAGTTAGAAGTAATGAATTTGGCAAACAAAAATTCTGAAAAAGAGCAAATCATGTACAGCTCGAACCTGGCATAGGTTTTATAGGGACCGAGTTTCACAGAGCGTGATTTCTTATTGAATTCAGTAGTTAAAAGCATTTAATTTAGCAAAGAAAAAAGCCCTGAATAAGAGCAGATAATGTAGAACCCGAATCCTGGCTTGAAAGCCGTAGGGATTGAATTGCAAAGAAAATTATCTTCCTGTTGAATAAAGTAGTTAGAAGTAATGAATTTGGCAAAAGAAAATTTTGAAAAAGAGCAAATCATGTACAGCCCGAACCTGGCTTAAGTTTTATAGTGACCGAGTTTCACAGAGCGTGATTTTTATACCCTATCCTAAGGGTATATTAAGTTTGACACATAGTTTGTAACATAGAGAAATAATCGAGATAGACCCTATAAAGTATATATATTCGTGATCAGCATCAATAGCGAAATCGATTGAGCGATGACCGTCCGTCCGTCCGTCCGTCCGTATGTCACCGCTTTTTGGGCCTTAAATTTTGAGCTAGGACGATGAAATTTCATATCTGGGCTTCTGAGGAAAAGATACAGTACAAGTGTAAAAATTTTTGAAATCCGCCCACTGCCACGCCCACTTTTTCATAACTTCACTAAATTATATGAAACCGAAAAATTTTGTTAAGAGCAAATATTTAGGCATTCAGATTCCCTACAATCCACCTATACAAAAGTTTTGGCCACGCCCACTTTTTGGGGGCGTTTTCATCACAAAACCGATTTTTGGGCCTTAAATTTTGAACTAGGACGCTGAAATTTCATATCTGGGCTTCCAAGAAAAAGATACAGTACAAGTGTAAAATTTTTTTACATCCGCCCACTGCCACGCCTACTTTTTTATAACTTCTCTAAATTATATGAAACCGAAAAATTTTGTTAAGACCAAATATTTAGGCATTCAGATTCCCTACAATCCACCCGTACAAAAGTTTTGGTCACGCCCACTTTTTGGGGGCGTTATCATCAAAAAACCTATTTTGATAAAATTTTACATGTAACATCCTCAAACGTTCGACATTATAGCTATATTTGAGTACAATATGCAATTTGGCCATGCCCACTTTATAGAGAGGAGGATAGGGTATCATACGATCCGTTCCAGACGGATTGTAGCTTTTCTGTATGTTTATACCCTATCCTAAGGGTATATTAAGTTTGACACATAGTTTGTAACATAGAGAAATAATCGAGATAGACCCTATAAAGTATATATATTCGTGATCAGCATCAATAGCGAAATCGATTGAGCGATGACCGTCCGTCCGTCCGTCCGTCCGTCCGTCCGTCCGTATGTCACCGCTTTTTGGGCCTTAAATTTTGAGCTATAACGATGAAATTTCATATCTGGGCTTCTGAGAAAAAGATATAGTACAAGTGTAAAAATTTTTGAAATCCGCCCACTGCCACGCCCACTTTTTCATAACTTCACTAAATTATATGAAACCGAAAAATTTTGTTAAGACCAAATATTTAGGCATTCAGATTCCCTACAATCCACCCATACAAAAGTTTTGGCCACGCCCACTTTTTGGGGGCGTTTTCTTCACAAAACCGATTTTTGGGCCTTGAATTTTTAACTAGGACGATGAAATTTCATATCTGGGCTTCCAAGAAAAAGATACAGTACAACTGTAATATTTTTTTACATCCGCCCACTGCCACGCCTACTTTTTTATAACTTCACTAAATTATATGAAACCGAAAAATTTTGTTAAGACCAAATATTTAGGCATTCAGATTCCCTACAATAAACCCATACAAAAGTTTTGGCCACGCCCACTTTTTGGGGGCGTTTTCATCACAAAACCCATTTATGGGCCTTAAATTTTTAACTAGGACGCTGAAATTTCATATCTGGGCTTCCACGAAAAAGATACAGTACAAGTGTAAAATTTTTTTACATCCGCCCACTGCCACGCCTACTTTTTTATAACTTCACTAAATTATATGAAACCGAAAAATTTTGTTAAAACCAGATATTTAGGCATTCAGATTCCCCACAATCCACCCATACAAAAGTTTTGGCCACGCCCACTTTTTGGGGGCGTTATCATCAAAAAACCTATTTTGATAAAATTTTACATGTAACATCCTCAAACGTTCGACATTATAGCTATATTTGAGTACAATATGCAATTTGGCCATGCCCACTTTATAGAGAGGAGGATAGGGTATCATACGATCCGTTCCAGACGGATTGTAGCTTTTCTGTATGTTTTTTATTGAATTCAGTAGTTAAAAGGATTAAATTTAACAAAAGAAAAAAGACCTGAATAAGGTAGGGCCCGAATCCTGGCTTGACAGCCGTAGGGATTGAAGCGCAAAGAAAATTATCTTCCTGTTGAATAAAGTAGTTAGAAGTAATGAATTTGGCAAACGAAAATTCTGAAAAAGAGCAAATCATGTACAGCTCGAACCTGGCATAGGTTTTATAGGGACCGAGTTTCACAGAGCGTGATTTCTTATTGAATTCAGTAGTTAAAAGCATTTAATTTAGCAAAGAAAAAAGCCCTGAATAAGAGCAGATAATGTAGAACCCGAATCCTGGCTTGAAAGCCGTAGGGATTGAATTGCAAAGAAAATTATCTTCCTGTTGAATAAAGTAGTTAGAAGTAATGAATTTGGCAAAAGAAAATTTTGAAAAAGAGCAAATCATGTACAGCTCGAACCTGGCTTAAGTTTTATAGGGACCGAGTTTCACAGAGCGTGATTTTCTTATTGAATTCAGTAGTTAAAGGGATTAGATTTAGCAAAGAAAGAAGCCCTGAATAAGAGCAGATAATGTAGGACCCGAATCCTGGCTTGAAAGCCGTGGGGATTGCATTTCAAAGAAATTGATCTTCCTGTTGAATAAAGTAGTTAGAAGTAATGAATTTGGCAAAGAAAATCCTGAAAAAGAGCAATTCATGTACAGCTCGAACCTGGCTTAGGTTTTATAGCGACCGAGTTTCACAGAGCGTGATTTCTTATTGAATTCAGTAGTTAAAAGCATTAAATTTAGCAAAGAAAAAAGACCTGAATAAGTGCAGATAATGTAGGACCCGAATCCTGGCTTGAAAGCTGTAGGGATTGAATTTCAAAGAAAATGATCTTCCTGTTGAATAAAGTAGTTAGAAGTAATGAATTTGGCAAAAGAAAATTCTGAAAAAGAGCAAATCATGTACAGCTCGAACCTGGCTTAGGTTTTATAGTGACCGAGTTTCACAGAGCGTGATTTTCTTATTGAATTCAGTAGCTAAAAAGAGTAAATTTAACAAAAGAAAAAAGACCTGAATAAGGTAATACCCGAATCCTGGCTTGAAAGCCGTAGGGATTGAATTGCAAAGAAAATTATCTTCCTGTTGAATAAGGTAGTTAGAAGTAATGAATTTGGCAAACGAAAATTCTGAAAAAGAGCAAATCATGTACATCTCGAACCTGGCTTCAGTTTTATAGGGACCGAGTTTCACAGAGCGTGATGTTCTTATTGAATTCAGTAGTTAAAGGGATTAAATTTAGCAAAGAAAGAAGCCCTGAATAAGAGCAGATAAGGTAGGACGCGAATCCTGGCTTGAAAGCCGTAGGGATTGAATTGCAAAAAAAATTATCTTCCTGTTGAATAAAGTAGCTAGAAGTTATGAATTTGGCAAAAGAAAATTCTGAAAAAGAGCAGGTCATGTACAGCTCGAACCTGGCTTAGATTTTATAGTGGCCGAGTTTCACAGAGCGTGATTTTCTTATTGAATTCAGTAGTTAAAAGGATTAAGTTTGACAAAAGAAAAAAGACCTGAATAAGAGCAGATAAGGTAATACCCGAATCCTGGCTTGAAAGCCGTAGGGATTGAATTTCAAAGAAAATGATCCTCCTGTTGAATAAAGTAGTTAGAAGTAATGAATTTGGCAAAAGAAAATTCTGAAAAAGAGCAAATCATGTACAGCTCGAACCTGGCTTAGGTTTTATAGGCACCGAGTTTCAAAGAGCGTGATTTTCTTATTGAATTGATTAGTTAAAAGCATTAAATTTAGCAAAGAAAAAAGACCTGAATAAGTGCAGATAATGTAGGACCCGAATCCTGGCTTAAAAGCCGTAGGGATTGAATTGCAAAGAAAATTAGCTTCCTGTTGAATAAAGTAGTTAGAAGTAATGAATTTAGCGAAGAAAATCCTGAAAAAGAGCAAATCATGTACCGCTTGAACCTGGCTTAGTTTTTGTAGGGACCGAGTTTCACAGAGCGTGATTTTCTTATTGAATTCAGTAGTCAAAAGCATTAAATTTAGCAAAGAAAAAAGACCTGAATAAGTGCAGATAATGTAGGACCCGAATCCTGGCTTGAAAGCCGTAGGGATTGAATTTCAAAGAAAATTATCTTCCTGTTGAATAAAGTAGTTAGAAGTAATGAATTTGGCAAAAGAAAATTCTGAAAAAGAGCAAATCATGTACAGCTCGAACCTGGCTTAGGTTTTATAGCGACCGAGTTTCACAGAGCGTGATTTTCTTATTGAATTCAGTAGCTAAAAAGATTAAATTTAACAAAAGAAAAAAGACCTGAATAAGGTAATACCCGAATCCTGGCTTGAAAGCCGTAGGAATTGAATTGCAAAGAAAATTATCTTCCTGTTGAATAAGGTAGTTAGAAGTAATGAATTTGGCAAACGAAAATTCTGAAAAAGAGCAAATCATGTACAGCTCGAGCCTGGCTTAAATTTTATAGTGACCGAGTTTCACAGAGCGTGATTTTCTTATTGAATTCAGTAGTTGAAGGGATTAAATTTAGCAAAGAAAGAAGCCCTGAATAAGAGCAGATAATGTAATACCCGAATCCTAGCTTGAAAGCCGTAGGGATTGCATTTCAAAAAAAGTGATCTTCCTGTTGAATAAAGTAGCTAGAAGTAATGAATTTGGCAAAAGAAAATTCTGAAAAAGAGCAAATCATGTACAGCTCGAACCTGGCTTAGGTTTTATAATCACCGAGTTTCACAGAGCGTGATTTTCTTGTTGAATTCAGAAGTTAAAGGGATTAAATTTAGCAAAGAAAAAAGCCCTGAATAAGAGCAGATAATGTAGGACCCGAATCCTGGCTTGAAAGCCGTAGGGATTGCATTTCAAAGAAAATTATCTTCCTGTTGAATAAAGTAGTTAGAAGTAATGAATTTGGCAAAAGAAAATTCTGAAAAAGAGCAAATCATGTACAGCTCGAACCTGGCTTAGGTTTTATAGGCACCGAGTTTCACAGAGCGTGATTTTCTTATTGAATTCAGAAGTTAGTAAAAGTAAAAAAAGCCCTGAATAAGAGCAGATAATGTAGGACCCGAATCCGGGCTTGAAAGCCGTAGGGATTGAATTTCAAAGAAAATTATCTTCCTGTTGAATAAAGTAGTTAGAAGTAATGAATGAACAACTCGAACCTGGCTTAGGTTTTATAGTGACCGAGTTTCACAGAGCGTGATTTTCTTATTGAATTCAGTAGTTAAAAGGATTAAATTTAGCAAAGAAAAACGACCTGAATAAGAGCAGATACTGTAGAACACGAATCCTGGCTTGAAAGCCGTAGGGATTGAATTTCAAAGAAAATTATCTTCCTGTTGAATAAAGTAGTTAGAAGTAATGAATGAACAACTCGAACCTGGCTTAGGTTTTATAGTGACCGAGTTTCACAGAGCGTGATTTTCTTATTGAATTCAGTAGTTAAAAGGATTAAGTTTGACAAAAGAAAAAAGACCTGAATAAGGGCAGATAAGGTAATACCCGAATCCTGGCTTGAAAGCCGTAGGGATTGAATTTCAAAGAAAATGATCCTCCTGTTGAATAAAGTAGTTAGAAGTAATGAATTTGGCAAAAGAAAATTCTGAAAAAGAGCAAATCATGTACAGCTCGAACCTGGCTTAGGTTTTATAGGCACCGAGTTTCACAGAGCGTGATTTTCTTATTGAATTCAGAAGTTAAAGGGATTAAATTTAGGAAAGAAAAAAGCCCTGAATAAGAGCAGATAATGTAGGACCCGAATCCTGGCTTGAAAGCCGTAGGGATTGAATTTCAAAGAAAATTATCTTCCTGTTGAATAAAGTAGTTAGAAGTAATGAATGAACAACTCGAACCTGGCTTAGGTTTTATAGTGACCGAGTTTCACAGAGCGTGATTTTCTTATTGAATTCAGTAGTTAAAAGGATTAAATTTAGCAAAGAAAAACAACCTGAATAAGAGCAGATAATAGGCGTTTTTCTTTTTTAGTTCAGAACAGAGCTCTGAACAGAGCCTGAACATGTCGAGCGCGCTGTGAACGGAGCACGCTCTAAACGCTCTGATATATTTAAGAAACACGATTGAGCAGTACCTGTCATATGACTGCAAAATTAATCGACCGTTCATGCTTTTTGTCTTCTTAAAAACTAAAATAGCGTTTATACACAAATAAAGTTTTCATTTAATTATTAACTACTAATAATTAATTAAGAACAAAGACTCGAACTCCATTTCAATTGTTTTCGATTTCGTTTTCTTATTGCTTTACCCCTTGTCAAACGTCAAATTCACTGTGCTCGGGTTTTGCTCAGGATGCTCAATCAATTCAGGCTGAGCTGATAGAGCGCGCTCGGAGCGCGCTCTAAACGAAAAAAGAAACACGAATCGAGTGCTCTAAGCGCTCTGAACTAAAAAAGAAACACAAACATTTTTTTTGACAACTCAGGCTCTGCTCTGAACTAAAAAAGAAAAACGACGAATGTAGAACCCGAATCCTGGCTTGAAAGCCGTAGTGATTGCATTTCAAAGAAAATTATCTTCCTGTTGAATAAAGTAGCTAGAAGTAATGAATTTGGCAAAAGAAAATTCTGAAAAAGAGCAAATCATGTACAGCTCGAACCTGGCTTAGGTTTTATAATCACCGAGTTTCACAGAGCGTGATTTTCTTATTAAATTGAGTAGTTAAAAGCATTAAATTTAGCAGAGAAAAACGACCTGAATAAGAGCAGATAATGTAGAACACGAATCCTGGCTTGAAAGCCGTAGGGATTGAATTTCAAAGAAAATTATCTTCCTGTTGAATAAAGTAGTTAGAAGTAATGAATGAACAACTCGAACTTGGCTTAGGTTTTATAGTGACCGAGTTTCACAGAGCGTGATTTTCTTATTGAATTCAGTAGTTAAAAGGATTAAATTTAACAAAAGAAAAAAGACCTGAATAAGAGCAGATAAGGTAGGACCCGAATCCTGGCTTGAAAGCCGTAGGGATTGAATTGCAAAGAAAATTATCTTCCTGTTGAATAAAGTAGTTAGAAGTAATGAATGAATAACTCGAACCTGGCTTAGGTTTTATAGTGACCGAGTTTCACAGAGCGTGATTTTCTTATTAAATTGAGTAGTTAAAAGCATTAAATTTAGCACAGAAAAACGACCTGAATAAGAGCAGATAATGTAGAACCCGAATCCTGGCTTGAAAGCCGTAGGGATTGAATTTCAAAGAAAATTATCTTCCTGTTGAATAAAGTAGTTAGAAGTAATGAATGAACAACTCGAACCTGGCTTAGGTTTTATAGTGACTGAGTTTCACAGAGCGTGATTTTCTTATTGAATTCAGTAGTTAAAAGGATTAAATTTAACAAAAGAAAAAAGACCTGAATAAGAGCAGATAAGTTAGGACCCGAATCCTGGCTTGAAAGCCGTAGGGATCGAATTGCAAAGAAAATTATCTTCCTGTTGAATAAAGTAGTTAGAAGTAATGAATTTGACAAACGAAAATTCTGAAAAAGAGCAAATCATGTACAGCTCGAACCTGGCATAGGTTTTATAGGGACCGAGTTTAACAGAACGTGATTTCTTATTGAATTCAGTAGTTAAAAGCATTTAATTTAGCAAAGAAAAAAGCCCTGAATAAGAGCAGATAATGTAGAACCCGAATCCTGGCTTGAAAGCCGTAGGGACTGAATTGCAAAGAAAATTATCTTCCTGTTGAATAAAGTAGTTAGAAATAATGGATTTGGCAAAAGAAAATTTTGAAAAAGAGCAGATCATGTACAGCTCGAACCTGGCTTAAGTTTTATAGTGACCGAGTTTCACAGAGCGTGATTTTTTTTTATTGAATTCAGTAGTTAAAAGGATTAAATTTAACAAAAGAAAAAAGACCTGAATAAGGTAGGGCCCGAATCCTGGCTTGAAAGCCGTAGGGATTGAATTGCAAAGAAAATTATCTTCCTGTTGAATAAGGTAGTTAGAAGTAATGAATTTGGCAAACGAAAATTCTGAAAAAGAGCAAATCATGTACAGCTTGAACCTGGCTTAAGTTTTATAGGGACCGAGTTTCACAGAGCGTGATTTTCTTATTGAATTCAGTAGTTAAAGGGATTAAATTTAGCAAAGAAAGAAGCCCTGAATAAGAGCAGATAATGTAGGACCCGAATACTGGCTTGAAAGCCGTGGGGATTGCAATTCAAAGAAAATGATCTTCCTGTTGAATAAAGTAGTTAGAAGTAATGAATTTGGCAAAGAAAATCCTGAAAAAGAGCAATTCATGTACCGCTCGAACCTGGCTTAGGTTTTATAGGGACCGAGTTTCAAAGAGCGTGATTTTCTTATTGAATTAAGTAGTTAAAAGCATTAAATTTAGCAAAGAAAAAAGACCTGAATAAGTGCAGATAATGTAGGACCCGAATCCTGGCTTGAAAGCCGTAGGGATTGAATTTCAAAGAAAATTATCTTCCTGTTGAATAAAGTAGTTAGAAGTAATGAATTTGGCAAAAGAAAATTCTGAAAAAGAGCAAATCATGTACAGCTCGATGCTGGCTTAGATTTTGTAGTGACCGAGTTTCACAGAGCGTGATTTTCTTATTGAATTCAGTAGTTAAAGGGATTAAATTTAGCAAAGAAAGAAGCCCTGAATAAGAGCAGATAATGTAGGACCCGAATCCTGGCTTGAAAGCCGTGGGGATTGCATTTCAAAGAAAATGACCTTCCTGTTGAATAAAGTAGTTAGAAGTAATGAATTTGGCAAAGAAAATCCTGAAAAAGAGCAATTCATGTACCGCTCGAACCTGGCTTAGGTTTTATAGGGGCCGAGTTTCAAAGAGCGTGATTTTCTTATTGAATTCAGTAGTTAAAAGCATTAAATTTAGCAAAGAAAAAAGACCTGAATAAGTGCAGATAATGTAGGACCCGAATCCTGGCTTGAAAGCCGTAGGGATTGCATTTAAAAAAAAATGATCTTTTTGTTGAATAAAGTAGCTAGAAGTAATGAATTTGGCAAAAGAAAATTCTGAAAAAGAGCAAATCATGTACAGCTCGAACCTGGCTTAAGTTTTATAGGGACCGAGTTGCACAGAGCGTGATTTTCTTATTGAATTCAGTAGTTAAAGGGATTAAATTTAGCAAAGAAAGAAGCCCTGAATAAGAGCAGATAATGTAGGACCCGAATCCTGGCTTGAAAGCCGTAGGGATTGCATTTCAAAGAAAATGATTTTCCTGTTGAATAAAGTAGTTAGAAGTAATGAATTTGGCAAAGAAAATCCTGAAAAAGAGCAAATCATGTACAGCTCGAACCTGGCTTAGGTTTTATATTGACCGAGTTTCAAAGAGCGTGATTTTTTTATTGAATTCAGTAGTTAAAAGGATTAAGTTTAACAAATGAAAAAAGACCTGAATAAGAGCAGATAAGGTAATACCCGAATCCTGGCTTGAAAGCCGTAGGGATTGAATTTCAAAGAAAATGATCTTCCTGCTGAATAGAGTAGATAGAAGTAATGAATTTGGCGAAAGAAAATTCTGAAAAAGAGCAAATTATGTACAGCTCGAACCTGGCTTAGGTTTTATAGGGACCGAGTTTCACAGAGCGTGATTTTCTTATTAAATTGAGTAGTTAAAAGCATTAAATTTAGCAAAGAAAAACTACCTGAATAAGAGCAGATAATGTAGGACCCGAATCCTGGCTTGAAAGCCGTAGGGATTGCGTTTCAAAGAAAATGATTTTCCTGTTGAATAAAGTAGTTAGAAGTAATGAATTTGGCAAAGAAAATCCTGAAAAAGAGCAAATCATGTACAGCTCGAACCTGGCTTAGGTTTTATATTGACCGAGTTTCAAAGAGCGTGATTTTTTTATTGAATTCAGTAGTTAAAAGGATTAAGTTTAACAAATGAAAAAAGACCTGAATAAGAGCAGATAAGGTAATACCCGAATCCTGGCTTGAAAGCCGTAGGGATTGCATTTCAAAGAAAATGATTTTCCTGTTGAATAAAGTAGTTAGAAGTAATGAATTTGGCAAAGAAAATCCTGAAAAAGAGCAAATCATGTACAGCTCGAACCTGGCTTAGGTTTTATATTGACCGAGTTTCAAAGAGCGTGATTTTTTTATTGAATTCAGTAGTTAAAAATATTAAGTTTAACAAATGAAAAAAGACCTGAATAAGAGCAGATAAGGTAATACCCGAATCCTGGCTTGAAAGCCGTAGGGATTGAATTTCAAAGAAAGTGATCCTCCTGTTGAATAAAGTAGTTAGAAGTAATAGATTTGGCAAAAGAAACTTCTGAAAAAGAGCAAATCATGTACAGCTCGAACCTGGCTTAGGTTTTAACTACTTTTTTCAACATTAAGATGATTTGCTTTGGAACTCAAACCCTACGGATTCAATCCCTACGGATTGAATTTCAAAGCAAATCATCTTCCTGTTGAATAAAATAGTTAGAATGAATTTGGCAAAGAAAATTCTGAAAAAGAGCAAATCATGTACAGCTCGAACCTGGCTTAGGTTTTATAGGAACGGAGTTTCACAGAGCGTGATTTTCTTATTGAATTCAGCAGTTAAAGGGATTAAATTTAGCAAAGAAAGAAGCCCTGAATAAGAGCAATGTAGGACCCGAATCCTGGCTTGAAAGCCGTAGGGATTGAATTTCAAAGAAAATGATCTTCCTGTTGAATAAAGTAGTTAGAAGTAATGAATTTGGCAAAAGAAAATTCTGAAAAAGAGCAAATCATGTACAGCTCGAACCTGGCTTATTTTTTATAGGGACCGAGTTTCACAGAGCGTGATTTTCTTATTGAATTCAGTAGTTAAAGGGATTAAATTTAACAAAGAAAGAAGCCCTGAATAAGAGCAGATAATGTAGGACCCGAATCCTGGCTTGAAAGCCGTAGGGATTGCATTTCAAAAAAAATGATCTTCCTGTTGAATAAAGTAGCTAGAAGTAATAAATTTGGCAAAAGAAAATTCTGAAAAAGAGCAAATCATGTACAGCTTGAACCTGGCTTAGGTTTTATAGCGACCGAATTTCACAGAGCGTGATTTTTTTTATTAAATTGAGCAGTTAAAAGCATTAAATTTAGCAAAGAAAAACGACCTGAATAAGAGCAGATAATGTAGGACCCGAATCCTGGCTCTTTTTCAGAATTTTCTTTGCCAAATTCATTATTTCTAACTACTTTTTTCAACATTAAGATGATTTGCTTTGGAACTCAAACCCTACGGATTCAATCCCTACGGATTGAATTTCAAAGCAAATCATCTTCCTGTTGAATAAAATAGTTAGAATGAATTTGGCAAAGAAAATTCTGAAAAAGAGCAAATCATGTACAGCTCGAACCTGGCTTAGGTTTTATAGGAACGGAGTTTCACAGAGCGTGATTTTCTTATTGAATTCAGCAGTTAAAGGGATTAAATTTAGCAAAGAAAGAAGCCCTGAATAAGAGCAATGTAGGACCCGAATCCTGGCTTGAAAGCCGTAGGGATTGCATTTCAAAGAAAATGATCTTCCTGTTGAATAAAGTAGTTAGAAGTAATGAATTTGCCAAAAGAAAATTCTGCAAAAGAGCAAATCATGTACAGCTCGAACCTGGCTTAAATCTTATAGGGACCGAGTTTCACATAGTGTGATTTTCTTATTGAATTGAGTAGTTAAAAGTATTAAATTTAGCAAAGAAAAACGGCCTGAATAAGAGCAGATAATGTAGGACTCGAATCCTGGCTTGAAAGCCGTAGGGATTGAATTTCAAAGAAAATGATCTTCCTGTTGAATAAAGTAGTTAGAAGTAATGAATTTGGCAAAAGAAAATTCTGAATAAGAGCAAATCATGTACAGCTCGAACCTGGCTTAGGTTTTATAGGGACCGAGTTTCACAGAGCGTGATTTTCTTATTGAATTCAGTAGTTAAAGGGATTAAATTTAGCAAAGAAAGAAGCCCTGAATAAGAGCAGATAATGTAGGACCCGAATCCTGGCTTGAAAGCCGTAGCGATTGCATTTCAAAAAAAATTATCTTCATGTTGAATAAAGTAGCTAGAAGTAATGAATTTGGCAAAAGAAAATTCTGAAAAAGAGCAAATCATGTACAGCTTGAACCTGGCTTAGGTTTTATAGCGACCGAATTTCACAGAGCGTGATTTTTTTATTAAATTGAGCAGTTAAAAGCATTAAATTTAGCAAAGAAAAACGACCTGAATAAGAGCAGATAATGTAGGACCCGAATCCTGGCTTGAAAGCCGTAGGGATTGCATTTCAAAGAAAATGATCTTCCTGTTGAATAAAGTAGTTAGAAGTAATGCATTTGGCAAAGAAAATTATGAAAAAGAGCAAATCATGTACCGCTCGAACCTGGCTTAGGTTTTATAGGGACCGAGTTTCAAAGAGCGTGATTTTCTTATTGAATTGATTAGTTAAAAGCATCAAATTTAGCAAAGAAAAAAGACCTGAATAAGTGCAGATAATGTAGGACCCGAATCCTGGCTTAAAAGCCGTAGGGATTGAATTGCAAAGAAAATTATCTTCCTGTTGAATAAAGTAGTTAGAAGTAATGAATTTGGCAAAAGAAAATTCTGAAAAAGAGCAAATCATGTACAGCTCGAACCTGGCTTAGGTTTTATAGGGACCGAGTTTCACAGAGCGTAATTTTCTTATTAAATTGAGCAGTTAAAAGCATTAAATTTAGCAAAGAAAAACGACCTGAATAAGAGCAGATAATGTAGGACCCGAATCCTGGCTTGAAAGCCGTAGGGATTGCATTTCAAAGAAAATGATCTTCCTGTTGAATAAAGTAGTTAGAAGTAATGAATTTCGCAAAGAAAATCCTGAAAAAGAGCAAATCATGTACCGCTCGAACCTGGCTTAGGTTTTATATTGACCGAGTTTCAAAGAGCGTGATTTTCTTATTGCTAAATTTAATCCCTTTAACTACTGAGTTCAATAAGCAAATCACGCAGTGTGAAACTCGGTCCCTATAAACCCTAAGCCAGGTTCAAGCTGTACATGATTTGCTCTTTTTCAGAATTTTTTTTCGCCAAATTCATTAGTTCTAACTACTTTATTCAACAGGAAGATCATTTTCTTTGAAATGCAATCCCTACGGTTTTCAAGCCAGGATTCGGGTCCTACATTATCTGCTCTTATTCAGGGCTTCTTTCTTTGCTAAATTTAATCCCTTTAACTACTGAATTCAATAAGAAAATTACGCTCTGTGAAACTCGGTCGCTATAAAACCTAAGCCAGGTTCGAGCTGTACATGATTTGCTCTTTTTCAGAATTTTCTTTTGCCAAATTCATTACTTCTAACTACTTTATTCAACAGGAAGATAATTTTCTTTGCAATTCAATCAATACGGCTTTCAAGCCAGGATTCGGGTCCTACATTATCTGCTCTTATTCAGCGCTTCTTTCTTTGTTAAATTTAATCCCTTTAACTACTGAATTCAATAAGAAAATCACGCTCTGTGAAACTCGGTCCCTATAAAACCTAAGCCAGGTTCGAGCTGTACATGATTTGCTCTTTTTCAGAATTTTCTTTTGCCAAATTCATTACTTCTAACTACTTTATTCAACAGGAAGATCATTTTCTTTGAAATTCAATCCCTACGGCTTTCAAGAAAATCCTGAAAAAGAGCAAATCATGTACAGCTCGAACCTGGCTTAGGTTTTATAGGGACCGAGTTTCACAGAGCTTGATTTTCGTATTGAATTCAGTAGTTAGAGGGATTAAATTTAGCAAAGGAAGAAGCCCTGAATAAGAGCAGATAATGTAGGACCTGAATCCTATCTTGAAAGCCGTAGGGATTGCATTTCAAAAAAAATGATCTTCCTGTTGAATAAAGTAGTTAGAAGTAATGAATGTGGCGAAAAAAAATTCTGAAAAAGAGCAAATCATGTACAGCTCGAACGTGGCTTAGGTTTTGTAGGGACCGAGTTTCACAGAGCGTGAATTTCTTATTGAATTGAATTGAATCCTGGCTTGAAAGAAGTAGGGATTGCATTTCAAAGAAAATGATCTTCCTATTGAATAAAGTAGTTAGAAGTAATGAATTTGGCAAAAGAAAATTCTGAAAAAGAGCAAATCATGTACAGCTCGAACCTGGCTTAGGTTTTATAGGGACCGAGTTTCACAGAGCGTGATTTTCTTATTAAATTGAGTAGTTAAAAGCATTAAATTTAGCAAAGAAAAACGACCTGAATAAGAACAGATAATGTAGGACCCGAATCCTGGCTCTTTTTCAGAATTTTTTTTGCCAAATTCATTACTTCTAACTATTTTATTCAACAGGAAGATGATTTGCTTTGAAATTCAAAAACTACGGATTCAATCCCTACGGATTGAATTTCAAAGCAAATCATCTTCCTGTTGAATAAGGTAGTTAGAAGTAATGAATTTGGCAAACGAAAATTCTGAAAAGAGCAAATCATGTACAGCTCGAACTTGGCTTAGGTTTAATAAGGACGGAGTTTCACAGAGCGTGATTTTCTTATTGAATTCAGTAGTTAAAGGGTTAAATTTAGCAAAGAAAGAAGCTATGAATAAGAGCAATGTAGGACCCGAATCCTGGCTTGAAAGCCGTAGGGATTGCATTTCAAAGAAAATGATCTTCCTGTTGAATAAAGTAGTTAGAAGTAATGAATTTGGCAAAAGAAAATTCTGAAAAAGAGCAAATCATGTACAGCTCGAACCTGGCTTAGGTTTTATAGGGACCGAGTTTCACAGAGCGTGATTTTCTTATTGAATTCAGAAGCTAAAGGGATTAAATTTAGCAATTGAAGAAGCCCTGAATAAGAGCAGATAATGTAGGACCCGAATCCTGGCTTGAAAGCCGTAGGGATTGCATTTCAAAGAAAATGATCTTCCTGTTGAATAAAGTAGTTAGAAGTAATGAATTTGGCAAAAGAAAATTCTGAAAAAGAGCAAATCATGTACAGCTCGAACCTGGCTTAGGTTTTATAGGGACCGAGTTTCACAGAGCGTGATTTTCTTATTGAATTCAGTAGTTAAAGGGATTAAATTTAGCAAAGAAAGAAGCCCTGAATAAGAGCAGATAATGTAGGACCCGAATCCTGGCTTGAAAGCCGTAGGGATTGAATTTCAAAGAAAATGATCTTCCTGTTGAATAAAGTAGTTAGAAGTAATGAATTTGGCGAAAAAAAATTCTGAAAAAGAGCAAATCATGTACAGCTCGAACCTGGCTTAGGGTTTATAGGGACCGAGTTTCACAGAGCGTGATTTTCTTATTGAATTCAGAAGCTAAAGGGATTAAATTTAGCAAAGGAAGAAGCCCTGAATAAGAGCAGATAATGTAGGACCCGAATCCTGGCTTGAAAGCCGTAGGGATTGAATTTCAAAGAAAATGATCTTCCTGTTGAATAAAGTAGTTAAAAGTAATGAATTTGGCAAAATAAAATTCTGAAAAAGAGCAAATCGTTTACAGCTCGAACCTGGCTTAGGTTTTATAGGGACCGAGTTTCACAGAGCGTGATTTTCTTATTGAATTCAGTAGTTAAAGGGATTAAATTTAGCAAAGAAAGAAGCCCTGAATAAGAGCAGATAATGTAGGACCCGAATCCTGGCTTGAAAGCCGTAGGGATTGCATTTCAAAGAAAATGATCTGGCTGTTGAATAAAGTAGTTAGAAGTAATGAATATGGCAAAAGAAAATTCTGAAAAAGAGCAAATCATGTACAGCTCGAACCTGGCTTAGATTTTATAAGGACCGAGTTTCACAGAGCTTGATGTTCTTATTAAATTGAGTAGTTAAAAGCTTTAAATTTAGCAAAGAAAAACGACCTGAATAAGAGCAGATAATGTAGGACCCGAATCCTGGCTGGAAAGCCGTAGGGATTGAATTTCAAAGCAAATGATCTTCCTGTTGAATAAAGTAGTTAGAAGTAATGAATTTGGCAAAAGAAAATTCTGAAAAAGAGCAAATCATGTACAGCTCGAACCTGGCTTAGGTTTTATAGGGACCGAGTTTCACAGAGCGTGATTTTCTTATTGAATTCAGTAGTTAAAAGCATTAAATTAGAAAAGAAAACGACCTGAATAAGAGCAGATAATGTAGGCCCCGAATCCTGGCTTGAAAGCCGTAGGGATTGAATTTCAAAGAAAGTGATCTTCCTGTTGAATAAAGTAGTTAGAAGTAATGAATTTGGCAAAAGAAAATTCTGAAAAAGAGCAAATCATGTACAGCTCGAACCTGGCTTAGGTTTTATAGTGACCGAGTTTCACAGAGCGTGATTTGCTTATTGAACTCAGTAGTTAAAGGGATTAAATTTCGCAAAGAAAGAAGCCCTGAATAAGAGCAGATAATATAGGACCCGAATCCTGGCTTGAAAGTCGTAGGGATTGCATTTCAAAGAAAATGATCTTCCTGTTGAATAAAGTAGTTAGAAGTAATGAATTTGGCAAAGGAAAATTCTGAAAAAGAGCAAATCATGTACAGCTCGAAATTGGCTTAGGTTTTATAAGGACCGAGTTTCACAGAGCGTGATTTGCTTATTGAACTCAGTAGTTAAAGGGATTAAATTTCGCAAAGAAAGAAGCCCTGAATGAGAGCAGATAATGTAGGACCCGAATCCTGGCTTGAAAGCCGTAGGGATTGAATTTCAAAGAAAATGATCTCCCTGTTGAATCAAGTAGTTAGAAGTAATGAATTTGGCGAAAAAAAATTCTGAAAAAGAGCAAATCATGTACAGCTCGAACCTGGTTTAGAGTTTATAGGGACCGAGTTTCACAGAGCGTGATTTTCTTATTGAATTCAGTAGTTAAAGGGATTAAATTTAGCAAAGAAAGAAGCCCTAAATAAGAGCACATAATGTAGGACCCGAATCCTGGCTTGGAAGCCGTAGGGATTGCATTTCAAAGAAAATGGTCTTCCTGTTGAATAAAGTAGTTAGAAGTAATGAATTTGGCAAAAGAAAATTCTGAAAAAGAGCAAATCATGTACAGTTCGAACCTGGCTTAGGTTTAATAGCGACCGAGTTTCACAGAGCGTGATTTTCTTATTGAATTCAGTAGTTAAAGGGATTAAATTTAGCAAAGAAAGAAGCCCTAAATAAGAGCAGATAATGTAAAACACGAATCCTGGCTTGAAAGCCGTAGGGATTGCATTTCAAAGAAAATGGTCTTCCTGTTGAATAAAGTAGTTAGAAATACTGAATTTGGCAAAAGAAAATTCTGAAAAAAGCAAATCATGTACAGCTCGAACCTTTCTTAGGTTTTATAGGGACCGAGTTTCACAGAGCGTGATTTTCTTATTGAATTCAGTAGTTAAAAAAAATACAAATTTTTGGCGCGACAGGTCCATGGGACCCAGGGCCTAGCTTCTCACAACCATTCGTGTTGTGCGTGTTATATTCTTCACACGAATGGAAGGGGCCTACTGTTTAATGCCGGATCCGAACGGCAATTTTGAGAAGCTTTTTCATGTCAGTTTTACTCTCGGATGTTTGTCAGAAGCTCGCGAGAGGTGGGGCCGTGAAAGAAATTTTAGGTGTTGTCTGGGGATTGAACCTGAAACCCCTCGCTCCGTAGTAAAACGCACTAACCACTTGAGCCACGGCGCCCAGAATTCAGTAGTTAAAGGGATTAAATTTAGCAAAGAAAGAAGCCCTGAAAAACAGCAGATAATGTAGGACACGAATCCTGGCTTGAAAGCCGTAGAAATTGCATTTCAAAGAAAATGGTCTTCCTGTTGAATAAAGTAGTTAGAAGTACTGAATTTGGCAAAAGAAAATTCTGAAAAAGAGCAAATCATTTACAGCTCGAACCTGGCTTAGGTTTTATAGGGACCGAGTTTCACAGAGCGTGATTTTCTTATTGAATTCAGTAGTTAAAGGGATTAAATTTAGCAAAGAGAGAAGCCCTGAATAAGAGCAGATAATGTAGGACCCGAATCCTGGCTTGAAAGCCGTAGGGATTGCATTTCAAAGAAAATGATCTTCCTGTTGAATAAAGTAGTTAGAAGTAATGAATTTGGCAAAAGAAAATTCTGAAAAAGAGCAAATCATGTACAGCTCGAACCTGGCTTATTTTTAATAGCGACCGAGTTTCACAGAGCGTGATTTTCTTATTGAATTCAGTAGTTAAAGGGATTAAATTTAGCAAAGAAAGAAGCCCTAAATAAGAGCAGATAATGTAGGACCCGAATCCTGGCTTGAAAGCCGTAGGGATTGCATTTCAAAGAAAATGGTCTTCCTGTTGAATAAAGTGGTTAGAAGTACTGAAGTTGGCAAAAGAAAATTCTGAAAAAGAGCAAATCATGTACAGCTCGAACCTGGCTTAGGTTTTATAGGGACCGAGTTTCACAGAGCGTGATTTTCTTATTGAATTCAGTAGTTAAAGGGATTAAATTTAGCAAAGAAAGAAGCCCTGAATAAGAGCAGATAATGTAGGACCGAATCCTGGCTTGAAAGCCGTAGGGATTGAATTTCAAAGAAAATGATCTACCTGTTGAATAAAGTAGTTAGAAGTAATGAATTTGGCAAAAGAAAGTTCTGAAAAAGAGCAAATCATGTACAGCTCGAACCTGGCTTAGGTTTTATAGGGACCGTGTTTCACAGAGCTTGATTTTCTTATTAAATTGAGTAGTTAAAAGAATTAAATTTAGCAAAGAAGAACGACCTGAATAAGAGCAGATAATGTAGGACCCGAATCCTGGCTTGAAAGCCGTAGGGATTGAATTTCGAAGAAAATGATCTTCCTGTTGAATAAAGTAGTTAGAAGTAATGAATTTGGCAAAAGAAAATTCTGAAAAAGAGCAAATCATGTACAGCTCGAACCTGGCTTAGGTTTAATAGCGACCGAGTTTCACAGAGCGTGATTTTCTTATTGAATTCAGTAGTTAAAAGCATTAAATTAGCAAAGAAAACGACCTGAATAAGAGCAGATAATGTAGGACCCGAATCCTGGCTTGAAAGCCGTAGGGATTGAATTTCAAAGAAAATTAACTTCCTGTTGAATAAAGTAGTTAGAAGTAATGAATTTGGCAACCGAAAATTCTGAAAAAGAGCAAATCATGTACAGCTCGAACCTGGCTTAAGTTTTAAAGTGACCGAGTTTCACAGAGCGTGATTTTCTTATTGAATTCAGTAGTTAAAGGGATTAAATTTAGCAAAGCAAGACGCCCTGAATAAGAGCAGATAATGTAGGACCCGAATCCTGGCTCTTTTTCAGAATTTTCTTTGCCAAATTCATTACTTCTAACTACTTCATTCAACAGGAAGATCATTTTCTTCGAAATTCAATCAATACGGCTTTCAAGCCAGGATTCGGGTCCTACATTATCTGCTCTTATTCAGGTCGTTCTTCTTTGCTAAATTTAATTCTTTTAACTACTCAATTTAATAAGAAAATCACGCTCTGTGAAACTCGGTCCCTATAAAACCTAAGCCAGGTTCGAGCTGTACATGATCTGCTCTTTTTCAGAACTTTCTTTTGCCAAATTCATTACTTCTAACTACTTTATTCAACAGGAAGATCATTTTCTTTGAAATGCAATCCCTACGGCTTTCAAGCCAGGATTCGGGTCCTACATTATCTGCTCTTATTCAGGGCTTCTTTCTTTGCTAAATTTAATCCCTTTAACTACTGAATTCAATAAGAAAATCACGCTCTGTGAAACTCGGTCCCTATAAAACCTAAGCCAGGTTCGAGCTGTACATGATTTGCTCTTTTTCAGAATTTTCTTTTGCCAAATTCAGTACTTCTAACTACTTTATTCAACAGGAAGATCATTTTCTTTGAAATGCAATCCCTACGGCTTTCAAGCCAGGATTCGGGTCCTACATTATCTGCTCTTATTTAGGGCTTCTTTCTTTGCTAAATTTAATCCCTTTAACTACTGAATTCAATAAGAAAATCACGCTCGAGCTGTACATGATTTGCTCTTTTTCAGAATTTTCTTTTGCCAAATTCATTACTTCTAACTACTTTATTCAACAGGTAGATCATTTTCTTTGAAATTCAATCCCTACGGCTTTCAAGCCAGGATGAGGTCCTACATTATCTGCTCTTATTCAGGGCTTCTTCCTTTGCTAAATTTAATCCCTTTAACTTCTGAATTCAATAAGAAAATCACGCTCTGTGAAACTCGGTCCCTATAAACCCTAAGCCAGGTTCAAGCTGTACATGATTTGCTCTTTTTCAGAATTTTTTTCGCCAAATTCATTACTTCTAACTACTTTATTCAACAGGAAGATAATTTTCTTTGAAATTCAATCCCTACGGCTTTCAAGCCAGGATTCGGGTCCTACATTATCTGCTCTTATTCAGGGCTTCTTTCTTTGCTAAATTTAATCACTTTAACTACTGAATTCAATAAGAAAATCACGCTCTGTGAAACTCGGTCCCTATAAAACCTAAGCCAGGTTCGAGCTGTACATGATTTGCTCTTTTTCAGAATTTTCTTTTGCCAAATTCAGTACTTCTAACTACTTTATTCAACAGGAAGATCATTTTCTTTGAAATGCAATCCCTACGGCTTTCAAGCCAGGATTCGGGTCCTACATTATCTGCTCTTATTTAGGGCTTCTTTCTTTGCTAAATATAATCCCTTTAACTACTGAATTCAATAAGAAAATCACGCTCGAGCTGTACATGATTTGCTCTTTTTCAGAATTTTCTTTTGCCAAATTCATTACTTCTAACTACTTTATTCAACAGGTAGATCATTTTCTTTGAAATTCAATCCCTACGGCTTTCAAGCCAGGATTCGGTCCTACATTATCTGCTCTTATTCAGGGCTTCTTCCTTTGCTAAATTTAATCCCTTTAACTTCTGAATTCAATAAGAAAATCACGCTCTGTGAAACTCGGTCCCTATAAACCCTAAGCCAGGTTCAAGCTGTACATGATTTGCTCTTTTTCAGAATTTTTTTCGCCAAATTCATTACTTCTAACTACTTTATTCAACAGGAAGATCATTTTCTTTGAAATTCAATCCCTACGGCTTTCAAGCCAGGATTCGAATCCTACATTATCTGCTCTTATTCAGGGCTTCTTTCTTTGCGAAAATTAATCCCTTTAACTACTGAGTTCAATAAGCAAATCACGCTCTGTGAAACTCGGTCCCTATAAACCCTAAGCCAATTTCAAGCTGTACATGATTTGCTCTTTTTCAGAATTTTTTCGCCAAATTCATTACTTCTAACTACTTTATTCAACAGGAAGATAATTTTCTTTGAAATTCAATCCCTACGGCTTTCAAGCCAGGATTCGGGTCCTACATTATCTGCTCTTATTTAGGGCTTCTTTCTTTGCTAAATTTAATCCCTTTAACTACTGAATTCAATAAGAAAATCACGCTCGAGCTGTACATGATTTGCTCTTTTTCAGAATTTTCTTTTGGTTAATTCATTACTTCTAACTACTTTATTCAACAGGTAGATCATTTTCTTTGAAATTCAATCCCTACGGCTTTCAAGCCAGGATTCGGTCCTACATTATCTGCTCTTATTCAGGGTTTCTTCCTTTGCTAAATTTAATCCCTTTAACTTCTGAATTCAATAAGAAAATCACGCTCTGTGAAACTCGGTCCCTATAAACCCTAAGCCAGGTTCAAGCTGTACATGATTTGCTCTTTTTCAGAATTTTCTTTTGCCAAATTCATTACTTCTAACTACTTTATTCAACAGGTAGATCATTTTCTTTGAAATTCAATCCCTACGGCTTTCAAGCCAGGATTCGGTCCTACATTATCTGCTCTTATTCAGGGCTTCTTCCTTTGCTAAATTTAATCCCTTTAACTTCTGAATTCAATAAGAAAATCACGCTCTGTGAAACTCGGTCCCTATAAACCCTAAGCCAGGTTCAAGCTGTACATGATTTGCTCTTTTTCAGAATTTTTTTCGCCAAATTCATTACTTCTAACTACTTTATTCAACAGGTAGATCATTTTCTTTGAAATTCAATCCCTACGGCTTTCAAGCCAGGATTCGGTCCTACATTATCTGCTCTTATTCAGGGCTTCTTCCTTTGCTAAATTTAATCCCTTTAACTTCTGAATTCAATAAGAAAATCACGCTCTGTGAAACTCGGTCCCTATAAACCCTAAGCCAGGTTCAAGCTGTACATGATTTGCTCTTTTTCAGAATTTTCTTTTGCCAAATTCATTACTTCTAACTACTTTATTCAACAGGTAGATTATTTTCTTTGAAATTCAATCCCTACGGCTTTCAAGCCAGGATTCGGTCCTACATTATCTGCTCTTATTCAGGGCTTCTTCCTTTGCTAAATTTAATCCCTTTAACTTCTGAATTCAATAAGAAAATCACGCTCTGTGAAACTCGGTCCCTATAAACCCTAAGCCAGGTTCAAGCTGTACATGATTTGCTCTTTTTCAGAATTTTTTTCGCCAAATTCATTACTTCTAACTACTTTATTCAACAGGTAGATCATTTTCTTTGAAATTCAATCCCTACGGCTTTCAAGCCAGGATTCGGTCCTACATTATCTGCTCTTATTCAGGGCTTCTTTCTTTGCGAAAATTAATCCCTTTAACTACTGAGTTCAATAAGCAAATCACGCTCTGTGAAACTCGGTCCCTATAAACCCTAAGCCAGGTTCAAGCTGTACATGATTTGCTCTTTTTCAGAATTTTCTTTTGCCAAATTCATTACTTCTAACTACTTTATTCAACAGGTAGATTATTTTCTTTGAAATTCAATCCCTACGGCTTTCAAGCCAGGATTCGGTCCTACATTATCTGCTCTTATTCAGGGCTTCTTCCTTTGCTAAATTTAATCCCTTTAACTTCTGAATTCAATAAGAAAATCACGCTCTGTGAAACTCGGTCCCTATAAACCCTAAGCCAGGTTCAAGCTGTACATGATTTGCTCTTTTTCAGAATTTTTTTCGCCAAATTCATTACTTCTAACTACTTTATTCAACAGGTAGATCATTTTCTTTGAAATTCAATCCCTACGGCTTTCAAGCCAGGATTCGGTCCTACATTATCTGCTCTTATTCAGGGCTTCTTCCTTTGCTAAATTTAATCCCTTTAACTTCTGAATTCAATAAGAAAATCACGCTCTGTGAAACTCGGTCCCTATAAACCCTAAGCCAGGTTCAAGCTGTACATGATTTGCTCTTTTTCAGAATTTTCTTTTGCCAAATTCATTACTTCTAACTACTTTATTCAACAGGTAGATTAGTTTCTTTGAAATTCAATCCCTACGGCTTTCAAGCCAGGATTCGGTCCTACATTATCTGCTCTTATTCAGGGCTTCTTCCTTTGCTAAATTTAATCCCTTTAACTTCTGAATTCAATAAGAAAATCACGCTCTGTGAAACTCGGTCCCTATAAACCCTAAGCCAGGTTCAAGCTGTACATGATTTGCTCTTTTTCAGAATTTTTTTCGCCAAATTCATTACTTCTAACTACTTTATTCAACAGGTAGATCATTTTCTTTGAAATTCAATCCCTACGGCTTTCAAGCCAGGATTCGGTCCTACATTATCTGCTCTTATTCAGGGCTTCTTCCTTTGCTAAATTTAATCCCTTTAACTTCTGAATTCAATAAGAAAATCACGCTCTGTGAAACTCGGTCCCTATAAACCCTAAGCCAGGTTCGAGCTGTACATGATTTGCTCTTTTTCAGAATTTTCTTTTGCCAAATTCATTACTTCTAACTACTTTATTCAACAGGAGGATCATTTTCTTTGAAATTCAATCCCTACGACTTTCAAGCCAGGATTCGGGTCTTACATTATCTGCTCTTATTCAGGTCGTTCTTCTTTGCTAAATTTAATGCTTTTAACTACTCAATTCAATAAGCAAATCACGCTCTGTGAAACTCGGTCCTTATAAAACCTAAGCCAGGTTCGAGCTGTACATGATTTGCTCTTTTTCAGAATTTTAGGTTTAGGTTTTATAGGGACCGAGTTTCACAGAGCTTGATTTTCTTATTAAATTGAGTAGTTAAAAGAATTAAATTTAGCAAAGAAGAACGACCTGAATAAGAGCAGATAATGTAGGACCCGAATCCTGGCTTGAAAGCCGTAGGGATTGAATTTCGAAGAAAATGATCTTGCTGTTGAATAAAGTAGTTAGAAGTAATGAATTTGGCAAAAGAAAATTCTGAGAAAGAGCAAATCATGTACAGCTCGAAACTGTCTTAGGTTTAAAACCGACCGAGTTTCACAGAGCGTGATTTTCTTATTGAATTCAGTAGTTAAAGGGATTAAATTTAGCAAAGAAAGAAGCCCTAAATAAGAGCAGATAATGTAGGACCCGAATCCTGGCTTGAAAGCCGTAGGGATTGCATTTCAGAGAAAATGATCTTCCTGTTGAATAAAGTAGTTAGAAGTAATGACTTTGGCAACCGAAAATTCTGAAAAAGAACAGATCATGTACAGCTCGAACCTGGCTTAAGTTTCATAGGGACCGAGTTTCACAGAGCGTGATTTTCTTATTGAATTGAGTAGTTAAAAGCATTAAATTTAGCAAAGAAGAACGACCTGAATAAGAGCAGATAATGTAAGACCCGAATCCTGGCTTGAAAGTCGTAGGGATTGAATTTCAAAGAAAATGATCTTCCTGTTGAATAAAGTAGTTAAAAGTAATGAATTTGGCAAAAGAAAATTCTGAAAAAGAGCAAATCATGTACAGCTCGAACCTGGCTTAGGTTTTATAAGGACCGAGTTTCACAGAGCGTGATTTTCTTATTGAATTCAGAAGTTAAAGGGATTAAATTTAGCAAAGAAAGAAGCCCTGAATAAGAGCAGATAATGTAGGACCCGAATCCTGGCTTGAAAGCCGTACGGATTGCATTTCAAAGAAAATGATCTTCCTGTTGAATAAAGTAGTTAGAAGTAATGAATTTGGCAAAAGAAAATTCTGAAAAAGAGCAAATCATATACAGCTCGAACCTGACTTAGGTTTTATAGGGACCGAGTTTCACAGAGCTTGATTTTCTTATTAAATTGAGTAGTTAAAAGAATTAAATTTAGCAAAGAAGAACGACCTGAATAAGAGCAGATAATGTAGGACCCGAATCCTGGCTTGAAAGCCGTAGGGATTGAATTTCAAAGAAAATGATCTTGCTGTTGAATAAAGTTGTTAGAAGTAATGAATTTGGCAAAAGGAAATTCTGAAAAAGAGCAAATCAGGTACAGCTCGAACCTGGCTTAGGTTTTATAGGGACCGAGTTTCACAGAGCGTGATTTTCTTATTGAATTCAGTAGTTAAAAGCATTAAATTAGCAAAGAAAACGACCTGAATAAGAGCAGATAATGTAGGACCCGAATCCTGGCTTGAAAGCCGTAGGGATTGAATTTCAAAGAAAATGATCTTCCTGTTGAATAAAGTAGTTAGAAGTAATGAATTTGGCAACCGAAAATTCTGAAAAAGAGCAAATCATGTACAGCTCGAACCTGGCTTAAATTTTGTAGTGACCGAGTTTCACAGAGCGTGATTTTCTTATTGAATTGAGTAGTTAAAAACATTAAATTTAGCAAAGAAAAACGGCCTGAATAAGAGCAGATAATGTAGGACCCGAATCCTGGCTCTTTTTCAGAATTTTCTTTGCCAAATTCATTACTTCTAACTACTTTATTCAACAGGAAGATGATTTGCTTCGAAATTCAATCCCTACGGATTCAATCCCTACTGATAGAATTTCAAAGCAAATCATCTTCCTGTTGAATAAAGTAGTTAGAGGTAATGAATTTGTCAAAAGAAAATTCTGAAAAAGAGCAAATCATGTACAGCTCGAACCTGGCTTAGGTTTTATAGGGACCGAGTTTCACAGAGCTTGATTTTCTTATTAAATTGAGTAGTTAAAAGCATTAAATTTAGCAAAGAAGAACGACCTGAATAAGAGCAGATAATGTAGTACCCGAATCCTGGCTTGAAAGCCGTAGTAATTGAATTTCAAAGAAAATTATCTTCCTGTTGAATAAAGTAGTTAGATGTAATGAATTTGGCAAAAGAAAATTCTGAAAAAGAGCAAATCATGTACAGCTCGAACCTGGCTTAGGTTTTATAGGGACGGAGTTTCACAGAGCGTGATTTTCTTATTGAATTCAGTAGTTAAAAGGATTGAATTTAGCAAAGAAAAAAGCCCTGAATAAGAGCAATGTATTACCCGAATCCTGGCTTGAAAGCCGTAAGGATTGCATTTCAAAGAAAATTATCTTCCTGTTGAATAAAGTAGTTAGAAGTAATGAATTTGGCAAAGAAAATTCTGAAAAAGAGCAAATCATGTACAGCTCGAACCTGGCTTAGGTTTTATAAGGACCGAGTTTCACAGAACTTGATTTTCTTATTAAATTGAGTAGTTAAAAGCATTAGATTTATCAAAGAAGAACGACCTGAATAAGAGCAGATAATGTAGTACCCGAATCCTGGCTTGAAAGCCGTAGGGATTGAATTTCAAAGAAAATTATCTTCCTGTTGAATAAAGTAGTTAGATGTAATGAATTTGGCAAAAGAAAATTCTGAAAAAGAGCAAATCATGTACAGCTCGAACCTGGCTTAGGTTTTATAGGGACCGAGTTCCACAGAGCGTGATTTTCTTATTGAATTCAGTAGTTAAAAGCATTAAATTAGCAAAGGAAGGAGCCCTGAATAAGAGCAGATAATGTAGGACCCGAATCCTGGCTTGAAAGCCGTAGGGATTGAATTTCAAAGAAAATGATCTTCCTGTTGAATAAAGTAGTTAGAAGTAATGAATTTGGCAACCGAAAATTCTGAAAAAGAGCAAATCATGTACAGCTCGAACCTGGCTTAAGTTTTATAGTGACCGAGTTTCACAGAGCGTGATTTTCTTATTGAATTCAGTAGTTAAAGCGATTAAATTTAGCAAAGAAAGAAGCCCTGAATAAGAGCAGATAATGTAGGACCCGAATCCTGGCTCTTTTTCAGAATTTTCTTTGCCAAATTCATTACGTAGGGTTTGAATCCGTAGGGATTGAATTTCAAAGCAAATCATCTTCCTGTTGAATAAAGTAGTTAGAGGTAATGAATTTGGCAAAGAAAATTCTGAAAAAGAGCAAATCATGTACAGCTCGAACCTGGCTTAGGTTTAATAGCGACCGAGTTTCACAGAGCGTGATTTTCTTATTGAATTCAGTAGTTAAAGGGATTAAATTTAGCAAAGAAAGAAGCCCTGAATAAGAGCAGATAATGTAGGACCCGAATCCTGGCTCTTTTTCAGAATTTTCTTTGTCAAATTCATTACCTCTAAATACTTTATTCAACAGGAAGATGATTTGCTTTGAAATTCAATCCGTAGGGATTGAATCCGTATTGATTGAATTTCAAAGCAAATCATCTTCCTGTTGAATAAAGTAGTTAGAAGTAATGAATTTGGCAAAAGAAAATTCTGAAAAAGAGCAAATCATGTACAGCTCGAACCTGGCTTAAGTTTTATAGTGACCGAGTTTCACAGAGCGTGATTTTCTTATTGAATTCAGTAGTTAAAGGGATTAAATTTAGCAAAGAAAAACGGCCTGAATAAGAGCAGATAATGTAGGACCCGAATCCTGGCTCTTTTTCAGAATTTTCTTTGCCAAATTCATTACTTCTAACTACTTTATTCAACAGGAAGATGATTTGCTTTGAAATTCAATCCCTACGGATTCAATCCCTACGGATTGAATTTCAAAGCAAATCATCTTCCTGTTGAATAAAGTATTTAGAGGTAATGAATTTGGCAAAGAAAATTCTGAAAAAGAGCAAATCATGTAGAGCTCGAACCTGGCTTAGGTTTAATAGCGACCGAGTTTCACAGAGCGTGATTTTCTTATTGAATTCAGTAGTTAAAGGGATTAAATTTAGCAAAGAAAGAAGCCCTAAATAAGATCCGATAATGTAGGACCCGAATCCTTGCTTGAAAGCCGTAGGGATTGCATTTCAAAGAAAATGATCTTTTTGTTGAATAAAGTAGTTAGAAGTAATTACTTTGGCAACCGAAAATTCTGAAAAAGAACAAATCATGTACAGCTCGTACCTGGCTTAGGTTTTATAGGGACCGAGTTTCACAGAGCGTGATTTTCTTATTGAATTCAGTAGTTAAAAGCATTAAATTTAGCAAAGAAAAACGACCTGAATAAGAGCAGATAATGTAGGACCCGAATCCTGGCTCTTTTTCAGAATTTTCTTTGCCAAATTCATTACTTCTAACTACTTTATTCAACAGGAAGATGATTTGCTTCGAAATTCAATCCCTACGGATTCAATCCCTACTGATTGAATTTCAAAGCAAATCATCTTCCTGTTGAATAAAGTAGTTAGAGGTAATGAATTTGTCAAAAGAAAATTCTGAAAAAGAGCAAATCATGTACAGCTCGAACCTGGCTTAGGTTTTATAGGGACGGAGTTTCACAGAGCGTGATTTTCTTATTGAATTCAGTAGTTAAAAGGATTGAATTTAGCAAAGAAAAAAGCCCTGAATAAGAGCAATGTATTACCCGAATCCTGGCTTGAAAGCCGTAAGGATTGCATTTCAAAGAAAATTATCTTCCTGGCTTAGGTTTTATAGGGACCGAGTTTCACAGAGCGTGATTTTCTTATTGAATTCAGTAGTTAAAAGCATTAAATTTAGCAAAGAAAAACGACCTGAATAAGAGCAGATAATGTAGGACCCGAATCCTGGCTCTTTTTCAGAATTTTCTTTGCCAAATTCATTACTTCTAACTACTTTATTCAACAGGAAGATGATTTGCTTCGAAATTCAATCCCTACGGATTCAATCCCTACTGATTGAATTTCAAAGCAAATCATCTTCCTGTTGAATAAAGTAGTTAGAGGTAATGAATTTGTCAAAAGAAAATTCTGAAAAAGAGCAAATCATGTACAGCTCGAACCTGGCTTAGGTTTTATAGGGACCGAGTTTCACAGAGCTTGATTTTCTTATTAAATTGAGTAGTTAAAAGCATTAAATTTAGCAAAGAAGAACGACCTGAATAAGAGCAGATAATGTAGTACCCGAATCCTGGCTTGAAAGCCGTAGTAATTGAATTTCAAAGAAAATTATCTTCCTGTTGAATAAAGTAGTTAGATGTAATGAATTTGGCAAAAGAAAATTCTGAAAAAGAGCAAATCATGTACAGCTCGAACCTGGCTTAGGTTTTATAGGGACGGAGTTTCACAGAGCGTGATTTTCTTATTGAATTCAGTAGTTAAAAGGATTGAATTTAGCAAAGAAAAAAGCCCTGAATAAGAGCAATGTATTACCCGAATCCTGGCTTGAAAGCCGTAAGGATTGCATTTCAAAGAAAATTATCTTCCTGTTGAATAAAGTAGTTAGAAGTAATGAATTTGGCAAAGAAAATTCTGAAAAAGAGCAAATCATGTACAGCTCGAACCTGGCTTAGGTTTTATAGGGACCGAGTTTCACAGAACTTGATTTTCTTAGTAAATTGAGTAGTTAAAAGCATTAGATTTAGCAAAGAAGAACGACCTGAATAAGAGCAGATAATGTAGTACCCGAATCCTGGCTTGAAAGCCGTAGGGATTGAATTTCAAAGAAAATTATCTTCCTGTTGAATAAAGTAGTTAGATGTAATGAATTTGGCAAAAGAAAATTCTGAAAAAGAGCAAATCATGTACAGCTCGAACCTGGCTTAGGTTTTATAGGGACCGAGTTTCACAAAGCGTGATTTTCTTATTGAATTCAGTAGTTAAAAGCATTAAATTAGCAAAGGAAGGAGCCCTGAATAAGAGCAGATAATGTAGGACCCGAATCCTGGCTTGAAAGCCGTAGGGATTGAATTTCAAAGAAAATGATCTTCCTGTTGAATAAAGTAGTTAAAAGTAATGAATTTGGCAACCGAAAATTCTGAAAAAGAGCAAATCATGTACAGCTCGAACCTGGCTTAAGTTTTATAGTGACCGAGTTTCACAGAGCGTGATTTTCTTATTGAATTCAGTAGTTAAAGGGATTAAATTTAGCAAAGAAAGAAGCCCTGAATAAGAGCAGATAATGTAGGACCCGAATCCTGGCTCTTTTTCAGAATTTTCTTTGTCAAATTCATTACCTCTAAATACTTTATTCAACAGGAAGATGATTTGCTTTGAAATTCAATCCGTAGGGATTGAATCCGTATTGATTGAATTTCAAAGCAAATCATCTTCCTGTTGAATAAAGTAGTTAGAAGTAATGAATTTGGCAAAAGAAAATTCTGAAAAAGAGCAAATCATGTACAGCTCGAACCTGGCTTAAGTTTTATAGTGACCGAGTTTCACAGAGCGTGATTTTCTTATTGAATTCAGTAGTTAAAGGGATTAAATTTAGCAAAGAAAGAAGCCCTGAATAAGAGCAGATAATGTAGGACCCGAATCCTGGCTCTTTTTCAGAATTTTCTTTGCCAAATTCATTACTTCTAACTACTTTATTCAACAGGAAGATGATTTGCTTTGAAATTCAATCCCTACGGATTCAATCCCTTCGGATTGAATTTCAAAGCAAATCATCTTCCTGTTGAATAAAGTATTTAGAGGTAATGAATTTGGCAAAGAAAATTCTGAAAAAGAGCAAATCATGTAGAGCTCGAACCTGGCTTAGGTTTAATAGCGACCGAGTTTCACAGAGCGTGATTTTCTTATTGAATTCAGTAGTTAAAGGGATTAAATTTAGCAAAGAAAGAAGCCCTAAATAAGATCAGATAATGTAGGACCCGAATCCTTGCTTGAAAGCCGTAGGGATTGCATTTCAAAGAAAATGATCTTTTTGTTGAATAAAGTAGTTAGAAGTAATTACTTTGGCAACCGAAAATTCTGAAAAAGAACAAATCATGTACAGCTCGTACCTGGCTTAGGTTTTATAGGGACCGAGTTTCACAGAGCGTGATTTTCTTATTGAATTCAGTAGTTAAAAGCATTAAATTTAGCAAAGAAAAACGACCTGAATAAGAGCAGATAATGTAAGACCCGAATCCTGGCTTGAAAGTCGTAGGGATTGAATTTCAAAGAAAATGATCTTGCTGTTGAATAAAGTAGTTAGAAGTAATGAATTTGGCAAAAGAAAATTCTGAAAAAGAGCAAATCATGTACAGCTCGAACCTGGCTTAGGTGTTATAGGAACCGAGTTTCACAGAGCTTGATTTTCTTATTAAATTGAGTAGTTAAAAGCATTAAATTTAGCAAAGAAGAACGACCTGAATAAGAGCAGATAATGTAGGACCCGAATCCTGGCTTGAAAGCCGTGGGGATTGAATTTCAAAGAAAATGATCTTCCTGTTGAATAAAGTAGTTAGAAGTAATGAATTTGGCAAAGAAAATTCTGAAAAAGAGCAAATCATGTACAGCTCGAACCTGGCTTAGGTTTTATAGGGACGGAGTTTCACAGAGCGTGATTTTCTTATTGAATTCAGTAGTTAAAGGGATTAAATTTAGCAAAGAAAAAAGCCCTGAATAAGAGCAATGTAGGACCCGAATCCTGGCTTGAAAGCCGTAGGCATTGCATTTCAAAGAAAATTATCTTCCTGTTGAATAAAGTAGTTAGAAGTAATGAATTTGGCAACCGAAAATTCTGAAAAAGAACAAATCATGTACAGCTCGTACCTGGCTTAGGTTTTATAGGGACCGAGTTTCACAGAGCGTGATTTTCTTATTGAATTCAGTAGTTAAAAGCATTAAATTTAGCAAAGAAAAACGACCTGAATAAGAGCAGATAATGTAAGACCCGAATCCTGGCTTGAAAGTCGTAGGGATTGAATTTCAAAGAAAATGATCTTGCTGTTGAATAAAGTAGTTAGAAGTAATGAATTTGGCAAAAGGAAATTCTGAAAAAGAGCAAATCATGTACAGCTCGAACCTGGCTTAGGTTTTATAGGGACCGAGTTTCACAGAGCGTGATTTTCTTATTGAATTAAGTAGCTAAAAGCATTAAATTAGCAAAGAAAACGACCTGAATAAGAGCAGATAATGTAGGACCCCAATCCTGGCTTGAAAGCCGTAGGGATTGAATTTCAAAGAAAATCATCTTCCTGTTGAATAAAGTAGTTAGAGGTAATGAATTTGGCAAAGAAAATTCTGAAAAAGAGCAAATCATGTACAGCTCGAACCTGGCTTAGGTTTTATAGGGACGGAGTTTCACAGAGCGTGATTTTCTTATTGAATTCAGTAGTTAAAGGGATTAAATTTAGCAAAGAAAAAAGCCCTGAATAAGAGCAATGTAGGACCCGAATCCTGGCTTGAAAGCCGTAGGCATTGCATTTCAAAGAAAATTATCTTCCTGTTGAATAAAGTAGTTAGAAGTAATGAATTTGGCAAAAGAAAATTCTGAAAAAGAGTAAATCATGTACAGCTCGAACCTGGCTTAGGTTTTATATTGACCGAGTTTCACAGAGCGTGATTTTCTTATTGAATTCAGTAGTTAAATTGATTAAATTTAGCAAAGAAAGAAGCCCTGAATAAGAGCAGGTAATGTAGCACCCGAATCCTGGCTTGAAAGCCGTAGGGATTGAATTTCAAGAAAATTAGCTTCCTGTTGAATAAAGTAGTTAGAAGTAATGAATTTGGCAAAAGGAAATTCTGAATAAGAGCAAATCATGTACAGCTCGAACCTGGCTTAGGTTGTATAGGAACCGAGTTTCACAGAGCTTGATTTTCTTATTAAATTGAGTAGTTAAAAGCATTAAATTTAGCAAAGAAAAAGGGCCTGAATAAGAGCAGATAATGTAGAACCCGAATCCTGGCTTGAAAGTCGTAGGGATTGAATTTCAAAGAAAATTATCTTCCTGTTGAATAAAGTAGTTAGAAGTAGTGAATTTGGCAAAAGAAAATTCTGAAAAAGAGCAAATCATGTACAGCTCGAACCTGGCTTAGGTGTTATAGGAACCGAGTTTCACAGAGCTTGATTTTCTTATTAAATTGAGTAGTTAAAAGCATTAAATTTAGCAAAGAAGAACGACCTGAATAAGAGCAGATAATGTAGGACCCGAATCCTGGCTTGAAAGCCGTGGGGATTGAATTTCAAAGAAAATGATCTTAATGTTGAATCAAGTAGTTAGAAGTAATGAATTTGGCAAAAGGAAATTCTGAAAAAGAGCAAATCATGTACAGCTCGAACCTGGCTTAGGTTTTATAGGGACCGAATTTCACAGAGCGTGATTTTCTTATTGAATTCAGTAGTTAAAAGCATTAAATTAGCAAAGAAAACCACCTGAATAAGAGCAGATAATGTAGGACCATAATCCTGGCTTGAAAGCCGTAGGGATTGAATTACAAAGAAAATGATCTTCCTGTTGAATAAAGTAGTTAGAAATAATGAATTTGGCAACCGAAAATTCTGAAAAAGAGCAAATCATGAACAGCTCGAACCTGGCTTAGATTTTATAGTGACCGAGTTTCACAGAGCGTGATTTTCTTATTGAATTCAGTAGTTAAAAGCATTAAATTAGCAAAGAAAACGACCTGAATAAAAGCAGATAATGTAGGACCCGAATCCTGGCTCTTTTTCAGAATTTTCTTTGCCAAATTCATTACTTCTAACTACTTTATTCAACAGGAAGATGACTTGCTTTGAAATTCAATACTTTATTCAACAGGAAGATGATTTGCTTTGAAATTCAATCACGGATTGAATTTCAAAGCAATCACGGATTGAATTTCAAAGCAAATCATCTTCCTGTTGAATAAAGTAGTTAGAGGTAATGAATTTGGCAAAGAAAATTCTGAAAAAGAGCAAATCATGTACAGCTCGAACCTGGCTTAGGTTTTATAGGGACGGAGTTTCACAGAGCGTGATTTTCTTATTGAATTCAGTAGTTAAAGGGATTAAATTTAGCGAAGAAAAAAGCCCTGAATAAGAGCAATGTAGGACCCGAATCCTGGCTTGAAAGCCGTAGGGATTGCATTTCAAAGAAAATTATCTTCCTGTTGATTAAAGTAGTTAGAAGTAATGAATTTGGCAAAAGAAAATTCTGAAAAAGAGCAAATCATGTACAGCTCGAACCTGGCTTAGGTTTTATAGCGACCGAGTTTCACAGAGCGTGATTTTCTTATTGAATTCAGTAGTTAAAAGCATTTAATTTAGCAAAGAAAAAAGCCCTGAATAAGAGCAGATAATGTAGAACCCGAATTGTGGCTTGAAACCCGTAGGGATTGAATTTCAAAGAAAATGATCTTCCTGTTGAATAAAGTAGTTAGAAGTAATGAATTTGGCAAAAGAAAATTCTGAAAAAGAGCAAATCATGTACAGCTCGAACCTGGCTTAGGTTTTATAGCGACCGAGTTTCACAGAGCGTGATTTTCTTATTGAATTCAGTAGTTAAAAGCATTTAATTTAGCAAAGAAAAAAGCCCTGAATAAGAGCAGATAATGTAGAACCCGAATTGTGGCTTGAAACCCGTAGGGATTGAATTTCAAAGAAAATGATCTTCCTGTTGAATAAAGTAGTTAGAAGTAATGAATTTGAATCATGTACAGCTCGAACTTGGCTTAGGTTTTATAGGGACCGAGTTTCACAGAGCTTAATTTTCTTATTGAATTCAGAAGTTAAAGGGATTAAATTTAGCAAAGAATGAAGCCCTCAATAAGAGCAGATAATGTAGGACCCAAATCCTGGCTTGAAAGCCGTATTGATTGCATTTCAAAGCAAATGATCTTCCTGTTGAATAAAGTAGTTAGAAGTAATGAATTTGGCAAAAGAAAATTCTGAAAAAGAGCAAATCATGTACAGCTCGAACCTGGCTTAGGTTTTATAGGGACCGCGTTTCACAGAGCGTGATTTTCTTATTCAATTGAGTAGTTAAAAGCATTAAATTTAGCAAAGAAAAACGACCTGAATAAGAGCAGATAATGTAAGACCCGAATCCTGGCTTGAAAGTCGTGGGGATTGAATTTCAAAGAAAATGATCTTCCTGTTGAATAAAGTAGTTGGAAGTAATGAATTTGGCAAAAGAAAATTCTGAAAAAGAGCAAATCATGTACAGCTCGAACCTGGCTTAGGTTTTATAGCGACCGAGTTTCACAGAGCGTGATTTTCTTATTGAATTCAATAGTTAAAAGCATTAAATTAGCAAAGAAAACGACCTGAATAAGAGCAGATAATGTAGGACCCGAATCCTGGCTTGAAAGCCGTAGGGATTGAATTTCAAAGAAAATGATCTTCCTGTTGAATAAAGTAGTTAGAAATAATGACTTTGGCAACTGAAAATTCTGAAAAAGAACAAATCATGTGCAGCTCGAACCTGGCTTAAATTTCATAGGGACCGAGTTTCACAGAGCGTGATTTTCTTATTGAATTCAGTAGTTAAAGGGATTACATTTCGCAAAGAAGCCTTGAGTAAGAGCAGATAATATAGGACCCGAATCCTGGCTTGAAAGCCGTAGGGATTGATTTTCAAATAAAATGATCTTTCTGTTGAATAAAGTAGTTAGAAGTAATGAATTTGGCAAAAGAAAATTCTGAAAAAGAGCAAATCATGTACAGCTCGAACCTGGCTTAGGTTTTATAGGGACCGAGTTTCACAGAGCGTGATTTTCTTATTGAATTCAGTAGTTAAAAGCATTTAATTTAGCAAAGAAAAAAGCCCTGAATAAGAGCAGATAATGTAGAACCCGAATTGTGGCTTGAAACCCGTAGGGATTGAATTTCAAAGAAAATGATCTTCCTGTTGAATAAAGTAGTTAGAAGTAATGAATTTGAATCATGTACAGCTCGAACCTGGCTTAGGTTTTATAGGGACCGAGTTTCACAGAGCTTAATTTTCTTATTGAATTCAGAAGTTAAAGGGATTAAATTTAGCAAAGAATGAAGCCCTCAATAAGAGCAGATAATGTAGGACCCAAATCCTGGCTTGAAAGCCGTATTGATTGCATTTCAAAGAAAATGATCTTCCTGTTGAATAAAGTAGTTAGAAGTAATGAATTTGGCAAAAGAAAATTCTGAAAAAGAGCAAATCATGTACAGCTCGAACCTGGCTTAGGTTTTATAGGGACCGCGTTTCACAGAGCGTGATTT
Organism: Xylota sylvarum; assembly: GCA_905220385.1. NCBI lineage: Eukaryota > Metazoa > Arthropoda > Insecta > Diptera > Syrphidae > Xylota > Xylota sylvarum. Next base: position 250,004 of record CAJMZQ010000056.1, on the reverse strand, counting down.
TCTTATTAAATTGAGTAGTTAAAAGCATTAAATTTAGCAAAGAAAAACGACCTGAATAAGAGCAGATAATGTAAGACCCGAATCCTGGCTTGAAAGTCGTGGGGATTGAATTTCAAAGAAAATGATCTTCCTGTTGAATAAAGTAGTTGGAAGTAATGAATTTGGCAAAAGAAAATTCTGAAAAAGAGCAAATCATGTACAGCTCGAACCTGGCTTAGGTTTTATAGCGACCGAGTTTCACAGAGCGTGATTTTCTTATTGAATTCAATAGTTAAAAGCATTAAATTAGCAAAGAAAACGACCTGAATAAGAGCAGATAATGTAGGACCCGAATCCTGGCTTGAAAGCCGTAGGGATTGAATTTCAAAGAAAATGATCTTCCTGTTGAATAAAGTAGTTAGAAATAATGACTTTGGCAACTGAAAATTCTGAAAAAGAACAAATCATGTGCAGCTCGAACCTGGCTTAAGTTTCATAGGGACCGAGTTTCACAGAGCGTGATTTTCTTATTGAATTCAGTAGTTAAAGGGATTAAATTTAGCAAAGAAAGAAGCCCTAAATAAGAGCAGATAATGTAGGACCCGAATCCTGGCTTGAAAGCCGTAGGGATTGCATTTCAAAGAAAATGATCTTCCTGTTGAATAAAGTAGTTAGAAATAATGACTTTGGCAACTGAAAATTCTGAAAAAGAACAAAACATGTGCAGCTCGAACCTGGCTTAAGTTTCATAGGGACCGAGTTTCACAGAGCGTGATTTTCTTATTGAATTCAGTAGTTAAAGGGATTACATTTCGCAAAGAAGCCTTGAGTAAGAGCAGATAATATAGGACCCGAATCCTGGCTTGAAAGCCGTAGGGATTGATTTTCAAAGAAAATGATCTTCCTGTTGAATAAAGTAGTTAGAAGTAATGAATTTGGCAACCGAAAATTCTGAAAAAGAGCAAATCATGTACAGCTCGAACCTGGCTTAAGTTTTATAGTGACCGAGTTTCACAGAGCGTGATTTTCTTATTGAATTCAGTAGTTAAAGGGATTAAATTTAGCAAAGAAAGAAGCGCTGAATAAGAGCAGATAATGTGGGACCAGAATCCTGGCTCTTTTTCAGAATTTTCTTTGCCAAATTCATTACTTCTAACTACTTTATTCAACGGGAAGATGATTTGCTTTGAAATTCAATAGTTTATGCAACAGGAAGATGATCAATCACGGATTTAATTTCAAAGCAAATCATCTTATTGTTGAATAAAGTAGTTAGAGGTAATGAATTTGGCAAAGAAAATTCTGAAAAAGAGCAAATCATGTACAGCTCGAACCTGGCTTAGGTTTTATAGGGACGGAGTTTCACAGAGCGTGATTTTCTTATTGAATTCAGTAGTTAAAGGGATTAAATTTAGCAAAGAAAAAAGCCCTGAATAAGAGCAATGTAGGACCCGAATCCTGGCTTGAAAGCCGTAGGCATTGCATTTCAAAGAAAATTATCTTTGTGTTGAATAAAGTAGTTAGAAGTAATGAATTTGGCAAAAGAAAATTCTGAAAAAGAGTAAATCATGTACAGCTCGAACCTGGCTTAGGTTTTATATTGACCGAGTTTCACAGAGCGTGATTTTCTTATTGAATTCAGTAGTTAAATTGATTAAGTTTAGCAAAGAAAGAAGCCCTGAATAAGAGCAGGTAATGTAGGACCCGAATCCTGGCTTGAAAGCCGTAGGGATTGCATTTCAAAGAAAATGATCTTCCTGTTGAATAAAGTAGTTAGAAGTAATGAATTTGGCAAAAGAAAATTCTGAAAAAGAGCAAATCATGTACAGCTCGAACCTGGCATAGGTTTTATAGGGACCGAGTTTCACAGAGCGTGAGTTTCTTATTGAATTCAGTAGTTAAAAGCATTTAATTTAGCAAAGAAAAAAGCCCTGAATAAGAGCAGATAATGTAGAACCCGAATCCTGGCTTGAAAGCCGTAGGGATTGAATTTCAAGAAAATTATCTTCCTGTTGAATAAAGTAGTTAGAAGTAATGAATTTGGCAAAAGGAAATTCTGAATAAGAGCAAATCATGTACAGCTCGAACCTGGCTTAGGTTGTATAGGAACCGAGTTTCACAGAGCTTGATTTTCTTATTAAATTGAGTAGTTAAAAGCATTAAATTTAGCAAAGAAAGAGGGCCTGAATAAGAGCAGATAATGTAGAACCCGAATCCTGGCTTGAAAGTCGTAGGGATTGAATTTCAAAGAAAATTATCTTCCTGTTGAATAAAGTAGTTAGAAGTGGGGATTTTTTCAAAAGAAAATTCTGAAAAAGAGCAAATCATGTACAGCTCGAACCTGGCTTAGGTTTTATAGGAACCGAGTTTCACAGAGCTTGATTTTCTTATTAAATTGAGTAGTTAAAAGCATTAAATTTAGCAAAGAAGAACGACCTGAATAAGAGCAGATAATGTAGGACCCGAATCCTGGCTTGAAAGCCGTGGGGATTGAATTTCAAAGAAAATGATCTTAATGTTGAATAAAGTAGTTAGAAGTAATGAATTTGGCAAAAGGAAATTCTGAAAAAGAGCAAATCATGTACAGCTCGAACCTGGCTTAGGTTTTATAGGGACCGAGTTTCACAGAGCGTGATTTTCTTATTGAATTCAGTAGTTAAAAGCATTAAATTAGCAAAGAAAACCACCTGAATAAGAGCAGATAATGTAGGACCATAATCCTGGCTTGAAAGCCGTATTGATTGAATTACAAAGAAAATGATCTTCCTGTTGAATAAAGTAGTTAGAAGTAATGAATTTGGCAACCGAAAATTCTGAAAAAGAGCAAATCATGTACAGCTCGAACCTGGCTTAGGTTTTATAGGGACCGAGTTTCACAGAGCGTGATTTTCTTATTGAATTCAGTAGTTAAAAGCATTAAATTAGCAAAGAAAACGACCTGAATAAGAGCAGATAATGTAGGACCCGAATCCTGGCTTGAAAGCCGTAGGGATTGAATTTCAAAGAAAATGATCTTCCTGTTGAATAAAGTAGTTGGAAGTAATGAATTTGGCAAAAGAAAATTCTGAAAAAGAGCAAATCATGTACAGCTCGAACCTGGCTTAGGTTTTATAGCGACCGAGTTTCACAGAGCGTGATTTTCTTATTGAATTCAATAGTTAAAAGCATTAAATTAGCAAAGAAAACGACCTGAATAAGAGCAGATAATGTAGGACCCGAATCCTGGCTTGAAAGCCGTAGGGATTGAATTTCAAAGAAAATGATCTTCCTGTTGAATAAAGTAGTTAGAAATAATGACTTTGGCAACTGAAAATTCTGAAAAAGAACAAATCATGTGCAGCTCGAACCTGGCTTAAGTTTCATAGGGACCGAGTTTCACAGAGCGTGATTTTCTTATTGAATTCAGTAGTTAAAGGGATTAAATTTAGCAAAGAAAGAAGCCCTAAATAAGAGCAGATAATGTAGGACCCGAATCCTGGCTTGAAAGCCGTAGGGATTGCATTTCAAAGAAAATGATCTTCCTGTTGAATAAAGTAGTTAGAAATAATGACTTTGGCAACTGAAAATTCTGAAAAAGAACAAATCATGTGCAGCTCGAACCTGGCTTAAGTTTCATAGGGACCGAGTTTCACAGAGCGTGATTTTCTTATTGAATTCAGTAGTTAAAGGGATTACATTTCGCAAAGAAGCCTTGAGTAAGAGCAGATAATATAGGACCCGAATCCTGGCTTGAAAGCCGTAGGGATTGATTTTCAAAGAAAATGATCTTCCTGTTGAATAAAGTAGTTAGAAGTAATGAATTTGGCAACCGAAAATTCTGAAAAAGAGCAAATCATGTACAGCTCGAACCTGGCTTAAGTTTTATAGTGACCGAGTTTCACAGAGCGTGATTTTCTTATTGAATTCAGTAGTTAAAGGGATTAAATTTAGCAAAGAAAGAAGCGCTGAATAAGAGCAGATAATGTGGGACCAGAATCCTGGCTCTTTTTCAGAATTTTCTTTGCCAAATTCATTACTTCTAACTACTTTATTCAACGGGAAGATGATTTGCTTTGAAATTCAATAGTTTATGCAACAGGAAGATGATCAATCACGGATTTAATTTCAAAGCAAATCATCTTATTGTTGAATAAAGTAGTTAGAGGTAATGAATTTGGCAAAGAAAATTCTGAAAAAGAGCAAATCATGTACAGCTCGAACCTGGCTTAGGTTTTATAGGGACGGAGTTTCACAGAGCGTGATTTTCTTATTGAATTCAGTAGTTAAAGGGATTAAATTTAGCAAAGAAAAAAGCCCTGAATAAGAGCAATGTAGGACCCGAATCCTGGCTTGAAAGCCGTAGGCATTGCATTTCAAAGAAAATTATCTTTGTGTTGAATAAAGTAGTTAGAAGTAATGAATTTGGCAAAAGAAAATTCTGAAAAAGAGTAAATCATGTACAGCTCGAACCTGGCTTAGGTTTTATATTGACCGAGTTTCACAGAGCGTGATTTTCTTATTGAATTCAGTAGTTAAATTGATTAAGTTTAGCAAAGAAAGAAGCCCTGAATAAGAGCAGGTAATGTAGGACCCGAATCCTGGCTTGAAAGCCGTAGGGATTGCATTTCAAAGAAAATGATCTTCCTGTTGAATAAAGTAGTTAGAAGTAATGAATTTGGCAAAAGAAAATTCTGAAAAAGAGCAAATCATGTACAGCTCGAACCTGGCATAGGTTTTATAGGGACCGAGTTTCACAGAGCGTGAGTTTCTTATTGAATTCAGTAGTTAAAAGCATTTAATTTAGCAAAGAAAAAAGCCCTGAATAAGAGCAGATAATGTAGAACCCGAATCCTGGCTTGAAAGCCGTAGGGATTGAATTTCAAGAAAATTATCTTCCTGTTGAATAAAGTAGTTAGAAGTAATGAATTTGGCAAAAGGAAATTCTGAATAAGAGCAAATCATGTACAGCTCGAACCTGGCTTAGGTTGTATAGGAACCGAGTTTCACAGAGCTTGATTTTCTTATTAAATTGAGTAGTTAAAAGCATTAAATTTAGCAAAGAAAAAGGGCCTGAATAAGAGCAGATAATGTAGAACCCGAATCCTGGCTTGAAAGTCGTAGGGATTGAATTTCAAAGAAAATTATCTTCCTGTTGAATAAAGTAGTTAGAAGTAGTGAATTTGGCAAAAGAAAATTCTGAAAAAGAGCAAATCATGTACAGCTCGAACCTGGCTTAGGTTTTATAGGAACCGAGTTTCACAGAGCTTGATTTTCTTATTAAATTGAGTAGTTAAAAGCATTAAATTTAGCAAAGAAGAACGACCTGAATAAGAGCAGATAATGTAGGACCCGAATCCTGGCTTGAAAGCCGTGGGGATTGAATTTCAAACAAAATGATCTTAATGTTGAATAAAGTAGTTAGAAGTAATGAATTTGGCAAAAGGAAATTCTGAAAAAGAGCAAATCATGTACAGCTCGAACCTGGCTTAGGTTTTATAGGGACCGAGTTTCACAGAGCGTGATTTTCTTATTGAATTCAGTAGTTAAAAGCATTAAATTAGCAAAGAAAACCACCTGAATAAGAGCAGATAATGTAGGACCATAATCCTGGCTTGAAAGCCGTATTGATTGAATTACAAAGAAAATGATCTTCCTGTTGAATAAAGTAGTTAGAAGTAATGAATTTGGCAACCGAAAATTCTGAAAAAGAGCAAATCATGTACAGCTCGAACCTGGCTTAGGTTTTATAGGGACCGAGTTTCACAGAGCGTGATTTTCTTATTGAATTCAGTAGTTAAAAGCATTAAATTAGCAAAGAAAACGACCTGAATAAGAGCAGATAATGTAGGACCCGAATCCTGGCTTGAAAGCCGTGGGGATTGAATTTCAAAGAAAATGATCTTAATGTTGAATAAAGTAGTTAGAAATAATGACTTTGGCAACTGAAAATTCTGAAAAAGAACAAATCATGTGCAGCTCGAACCTGGCTTAAGTTTCATAGGGACCGAGTTTCACAGAGCGTGATTTTCTTATTGAATTCAGTAGTTAAAGGGATTACATTTCGCAAAGAAGCCTTGAGTAAGAGCAGATAATATAGGACCCGAATCCTGGCTTGAAAGCCGTAGGGATTGATTTTCAAAGAAAATGATCTTTCTGTTGAATAAAGTAGTTAGAAGTAATGAATTTGGCAAAAGAAAATTCTGAAAAAGAGCAAATCATGTACAGCTCGAACCTGGCTTAGGTTTAATAGTGACCGAGTTTCACAGAGCGTGATTTTCTTATTGAATTCAGTAGTTAAAGGGATTAAATTTAGCAAAGAAAGAAGCCCTAAATAAGAGCAGATAATGTAGGACCCGAATCCTGGCTTGAAAGCCGTAGGGATTGCATTTCAAAGAAAATGATCTTCCTGTTGAATAAAGTAGTTAGAAATAATGACTTTGGCAACTGAAAATTCTGAAAAAGAACAAATCATGTGCAGCTCGAACCTGGCTTAAGTTTCATAGGGACCGAGTTTCACAGAGCGTGATTTTCTTATTGAATTCAGTAGTTAAAGGGATTACATTTCGCAAAGAAGCCTTGAGTAAGAGCAGATAATATAGGACCCGAATCCTGGCTTGAAAGCCGTAGGGATTGATTTTCAAAGAAAATGATCTTCCTGTTGAATAAAGTAGTTAGAAGTAATGAATTTGGCAACCGAAAATTCTGAAAAAGAGCAAATCATGTACAGCTCGAACCTGGCTTAAGTTTTATAGTGACCGAGTTTCACAGAGCGTGATTTTCTTATTGAATTCAGTAGTTAAAGGGATTAAATTTAGCAAAGAAAGAAGCGCTGAATAAGAGCAGATAATGTGGGACCAGAATCCTGGCTCTTTTTCAGAATTTTCTTTGCCAAATTCATTACTTCTAACTACTTTATTCAACGGGAAGATGATTTGCTTTGAAATTCAATAGTTTATTCAACAGGAAGATGATCAATCACGGATTTAATTTCAAAGCAAATCATCTTATTGTTGAATAAAGTAGTTAGAGGTAATGAATTTGGCAAAGAAAATTCTGAAAAAGAGCAAATCATGTACAGCTCGAACCTGGCTTAGGTTTTATAGGGACGGAGTTTCACAGAGCGTGATTTTCTTATTGAATTCAGTAGTTAAAGGGATTAAATTTAGCAAAGAAAAAAGCCCTGAATAAGAGCAATGTAGGACCCGAATCCTGGCTTGAAAGCCGTAGGCATTGCATTTCAAAGAAAATTATCTTTGTGTTGAATAAAGTAGTTAGAAGTAATGAATTTGGCAAAAGAAAATTCTGAAAAAGAGTAAATCATGTACAGCTCGAACCTGGCTTAGGTTTTATATTGACCGAGTTTCACAGAGCGTGATTTTCTTATTGAATTCAGTAGTTAAATTGATTAAGTTTAGCAAAGAAAGAAGCCCTGAATAAGAGCAGGTAATGTAGGACCCGAATCCTGGCTTGAAAGCCGTAGGGATTGCATTTCAAAGAAAATGATCTTCCTGTTGAATAAAGTAGTTAGAAGTAATGAATTTGGCAAAAGAAAATTCTGAAAAAGAGCAAATCATGTACAGCAATGTCAACTATGTGTCAAACAGAGTAGAGTAGTGACACCAGTAGCTCCGCAATTTTTTCATAATTTCCACTCAATATTCAGTGATTTAATTTGTTAAAACTTTTGCTTGTGGTTATTGAACTTTAAATTCATATATTTGACATATTAGTTCCAGTTTTATTTAACTAATTACAAACTAAACGAGTTTTAATTTACTTGTGGTTTAACATACATACATACATACGTACAATATGTCCAGTTCCAACAGTAGTGAACAACTTAGAAAGCTGCGATCTTCAGAAAAAAGCGCTGTCTCTGTCACTCCATTCTCTGGCTCTCCAGCTGCACCTTTGTCCTCCGCTAAATTATGGGACAAAATCGAGAATCGATTGGAATCACTTACCAAAACAATAACCGAATCTATTGTGTCGCAATTAAAAACTGAATTTAACACTATGTTCAACACCTTATCAGACAGAATCAATCAAATTGAAAGTGACTTTAATACCAAATTCTCATCACTTGAAAAAGAATTTAATGAGAGATTCAGTTCCATTAATCACTCAGTATTTACATGCAAAAGTGATGTAGAAAATGCAGTAAGTCACTGTACGAATTTAGGCACTCTTCAGGATGAGCTTTCGATAATCAAAACACAAATGATTGAAAATGACAACTTTCAACTGAAACTTCAAATCGATGAACTGGCCCGGAAGAACATTGCAGGGGACGTAGTACTTCACGGAATACCAATCACCACAAACGAAAATCTTGCCGATATTTTTAAAAAATTTTGTGCAAAAATCAACTTGCCGACGTTAACACCGATCAATATTCTTCGCACTCAACCAGTGAACAATTCTCCTGATAGCGCAATTATAGTGAAACTGCAGCACGCCCAAAACAAAACAAACTTGCTAAGAAAAGTCACGGAGTATTATAAAACAAACTCCAAATCCGTTACATTGAGTGACCTTGGCTTTACTAGCAGCAAATTTGTGCGTGTTTACGAAAGTCTTACAAAGCATAACCATGCACTTTTTCGGAAGGCCAATGAACTCCGTCGCAATAAACGGTTGCACTCAGTGTTTACGAGAAGCGGCAGGGTTTTCATCAAAGAGACGGCGGATACAAAACCGATTTGCATTGTTAGTATGACTTCGTTGGATGCTCTATGTACGGGAGTACCTGACCTAACTCAACCGACCCAGCTGTTGTGATGATCATGTTGCTGCTGTTTTTATGTTTTATTTTATTGGTGCATAGTAGAATCATTGCTTAGGTTCTTATTACATGTTTTTATTTTATCTTTTTTGAATTTACTTGCATTGTTATATCCATTTATATTGAATTCGGTGAGTTTTACCTTCTGTATTATTTGTACATATTATAAATTATCACTTTTTACTTTGAATTTTTTATTTAAGAAGCGCCTTATGAATTCTTGCGTAGTGTTACTTCTCACTTAATTATTGAATATGATGCACACTATTATTCTTAAAGCTCAACTAATTTCTGTTTTTCATAATGCTTTTATTATTGTTTCCTTTTACATACAAATATCTTCTTCTGGGTGGGTAGTGATTGCAGTAATTAATTCTTATGGTTTTTGGTTTAGATCCTGACATTGTTAGGAGCGTTCTCAACGTGTTGTGTGGTAAATTCAATGGACTTTGTGTTTGTCATCTTAATGCTGGTAGTATCCGCTCTAAATACACTGTGCTGTATCAAATGCTAAGTACCTCTAAGCTTGATGTAATAATGGTGTCTGAATCTTGGCTTAATAGTAGTGTTATGTCCAAACTTGTAAGTTTTCCTGGTTTTAAATTGTTTAGGAATGATCGCGTTAATCGAGTTGGAGGTGGCGTTTGTATGTACATTCGGGAGCATATCTCTGCCAAGGTTATGTTTTGTTCTAATCAGTCAACTATTGAGTTTCTCTGCGTTGAGCTTAAGAACTCTGAAGAAAAATGTTTACTAGTCGTTGTATACAGCCCCCCATCTCATTTTAAAGAGGAAAATTTAACTGAATTTGAAGATGCGTTAGTATTGCTGAGTCCTAAATACGACAATATTCTCATTGGAGGTGATTTTAATGTTAATATGTTAGTGAATAACAGTACCTCGCGGCTTTTATCTCACCTTTGTGACAAATTGGGACTTTCTATGGTAAACAACCGCTGGCCGACTTGTTTCCAGTCGAACCTCAATCCATCTTTGATAGATTTGTTTTTAACTAGTTCTAAACGCAGAGTGCTAGGTAATGATCAAGTTCGTCCCACCTCAGAATTTATACATGATTTTTTATTTTGTGCTATTGATTTTCACGAAACTCATAATACGGAAATGTATAGTTACAGGTCATTTCGTAACTTAGATTACACAAACCTTCAGCGGGACTGTCTCAGTTTTAACTGGAACGAAATATATAGTACACCTGATGTTAATAAAAAAGTATTACATTTTAACTCTATTGTAAACAGGTTGTATGAGGTCTATGTTCCACTGATAACAAAGAGTACACAACCCAAATGTTGTCCCTGGTTCAATCATCAGATTAAGCTACTTATTAGGGAGAGAGAGCGCTTCTATCGATCCTTTAAAAGAAAAAAGAGTTATGGAAAAATTTAAAAACTGCTGGAGTAACTATGGATAGAACTAGTTCTAAATGTGCGTTAGACCCACAAGTCATGAGCTCACATTTTGTTTCATGCTCAAACTCAAATACCTTTAGTGTTCCTTCTGCTGATTTGTCTGACTCTATATGTAGACAATCTTTTTCTTTTGAGTGTGTTGAGGCTAACGAGGTTTTGGGAGCTATTTGCTCTATTAAATCTAACGCTTCTAGCTCTGACGGTATTTCTCCGAAATTTTTAAAACTTATTCTGCCAATTGTGCTTAAGTATATGGTCCATATTTTTAATTTCTGTATTTTTAGCAGTCAGTTTCCTGAGCTGTGGAAAAGTGCTAAGGTAATTCCAGTACCAAAAAAACCAAATCCGTCTTGCCCCTCAGACTACAGGCCTATTAGCCTCTTATGTTTTATGGCGAAAGTGTTTGAAAAAATAGTAGCTAAGCAATTACAAAGATATCTGAGCCTGAGTAATTTGATTTCTAAATGGCAGTCTGGGTTTAGAAACAAGCATAGCTGTGAGTCTGCCGTGTTAAAAGTTACCACGGATCTACGTTTTGCTCTTGATTCTGACAAATTTGGTTTAATGGTGCTTTTAGACTTCACCAAGGCATTTGACAGTATAGATCACTCGATTTTACTTACTAAACTTAAGAATAAATTTAATTTTTCTACTACCGCGATTAAACTGATGGGAATGTATCTTACTAATAGAGTCCAAACGGTTGAAACTGAAAGTGGTACCTCGCTTCCCTCTTCGGTTAATTCCGGTGTTCCACAGGGGTCAGTTTTGGGTCCATTATTATTTTCCCTTTTCATTAATGACCTTCCAGATATCATTCTGCATTGTAAGGTACATTTGTACGCGGATGATGTCCTACTATATGTCTCACGGCCCATTAATTTTATGGATGACTGCCTGGCGGGTGTTAACGCAGACTTATCGAGGATTCTGTGTTGGGCATCTATTAATAAACTTCTACTTAACCCATCAAAAACAGTTGCGATAATTTGTTCCAGAGCCCCAATTAACCCTAATGATTTCCCCTGCGTTATTCTTGACGGCAAAATTATAACATACGCTAGTAAAGTAAAATATTTAGGGTTCAGTATTAACTCCTCTATGAGCTGTTGTGATGCAGTCTCTGGAACAATCAGAAAAATTTACTCTGGATTGCGTACCTTAAGATGTTCCTCACACCTACTGTTACCTAGTATGAAGAAACGTTTAGTTAAAAGTTTAATTTTACCTTTTTTTACCTACAATTGCAATGTATATCCATGCATGGACTATGATTGTAAGCGTAAATTGAACGTAGCATTTAATGATTGCATACGGTTCATATATAATCTACCAAGGTACGCCAGCGTCTCCCATCTTAAGGCTAGTCTTTTGGGAATTAGCCTGGACAAATATTATACTCTCAGAAACCTTCTGCAGTTACACAATATAATTCATAGTAAGTGCCCTGACTATTTGCTTGAGATGCTTCACTTTTCTCAGTCACGTCGAGGTATGCATTTAATTTATCCACGTTTCTTACACACTATTGCAGAGCGTTCCTTTTTTGTATCTGCAATTCGACAATGGAACTCTCTTCCAGTCGAACTGCAGACGATCGCATCACAACCTATTTTTCGGAGGAAGATATTTTTATTTTTATCATCATAGTTTTTTTTTTTTCTGTACTAAAAGTTATTACTGATTTGCAGACAATTTATTTTTATTCTATTTTTATTACTTAATTTTGTTTTATGCATCATTTTTTATATTTTTATATTTTTTGAATTTATATATGTAGATACTTATCTTAAGATCTTAAATCTTGTAGTATCATGTTTTAAAGATTAATAAAGAAAGAAAGAAAGAAAGAAAGAAAGCTCGAACCTGGCATAGGTTTTATAGGGACCGAGTTTCACAGAGCGTGAGTTTCTTATTGAATTCAGTAGTTAAAAGCATTTAATTTAGCAAAGAAAAAAGCCCTGAATAAGAGCAGATAATGTAGAACCCGAATCCTGGCTTGAAAGCCGTAGGGATTGAATTTCAAGAAAATTATCTTCCTGTTGAATAAAGTAGTTAGAAGTAATGAATTTGGCAAAAGGAAATTCTGAATAAGAGCAAATCATGTACAGCTCGAACCTGGCTTAGGTTGTATAGGAACCGAGTTTCACAGAGCTTGATTTTCTTATTAAATTGAGTAGTTAAAAGCATTAAATTTAGCAAAGAAAAAGGGCCTGAATAAGAGCAGATAATGTAGAACCCGAATCCTGGCTTGAAAGTCGTAGGGATTGAATTTCAAAGAAAATTATCTTCCTGTTGAATAAAGTAGTTAGAAGTAGTGAATTTGGCAAAAGAAAATTCTGAAAAAGAGCAAATCATGTACAGCTCGAACCTGGCTTAGGTTTTATATTGACCGAGTTTCACAGAGCGTGATTTTCTTATTGAATTCAGTAGTTAAATTGATTAAGTTTAGCAAAGAAAGAAGCCCTGAATAAGAGCAGGTAATGTAGGACCCGAATCCTGGCTTGAAAGCCGTAGGGATTGCATTTCAAAGAAAATGATCTTCCTGTTGAATAAAGTAGTTAGAAGTAATGAATTTGGCAAAAGAAAATTCTGAAAAAGAGCAAATCATGTACAGCTCGAACCTGGCATAGGTTTTATAGGGACCGAGTTTCACAGAGCGTGAGTTTCTTATTGAATTCAGTAGTTAAAAGCATTTAATTTAGCAAAGAAAAAAGCCCTGAATAAGAGCAGATAATGTAGAACCCGAATCCTGGCTTGAAAGCCGTAGGGATTGAATTTCAAGAAAATTATCTTCCTGTTGAATAAAGTAGTTAGAAGTAATGAATTTGGCAAAAGGAAATTCTGAATAAGAGCAAATCATGTACAGCTCGAACCTGGCTTAGGTTGTATAGGAACCGAGTTTCACAGAGCTTGATTTTCTTATTAAATTGAGTAGTTAAAAGCATTAAATTTAGCAAAGAAAAAGGGCCTGAATAAGAGCAGATAATGTAGAACCCGAATCCTGGCTTGAAAGTCGTAGGGATTGAATTTCAAAGAAAATTATCTTCCTGTTGAATAAAGTAGTTAGAAGTAGTGAATTTGGCAAAAGAAAATTCTGAAAAAGAGCAAATCATGTACAGCTCGAACCTGGCTTAGGTTTTATAGGAACCGAGTTTCACAGAGCTTGATTTTCTTATTAAATTGAGTAGTTAAAAGCATTAAATTTAGCAAAGAAGAACGACCTGAATAAGAGCAGATAATGTAGGACCCGAATCCTGGCTTGAAAGCCGTGGGGATTGAATTTCAAACAAAATGATCTTAATGTTGAATAAAGTAGTTAGAAGTAATGAATTTGGCAAAAGGAAATTCTGAAAAAGAGCAAATCATGTACAGCTCGAACCTGGCTTAGGTTTTATAGGGACCGAGTTTCACAGAGCGTGATTTTCTTATTGAATTCAGTAGTTAAAAGCATTAAATTAGCAAAGAAAACCACCTGAATAAGAGCAGATAATGTAGGACCATAATCCTGGCTTGAAAGCCGTATTGATTGAATTACAAAGAAAATGATCTTCCTGTTGAATAAAGTAGTTAGAAGTAATGAATTTGGCAACCGAAAATTCTGAAAAAGAGCAAATCATGTACAGCTCGAACCTGGCTTAGGTTTTATAGGGACCGAGTTTCACAGAGCGTGATTTTCTTATTGAATTCAGTAGTTAAAAGCATTAAATTAGCAAAGAAAACGACCTGAATAAAAGCAGATAATGTAGGACCCGAATCCTGGCTCTTTTTCAGAATTTTCTTTGCCAAATTCATTACTTCTAACTACTTTATTCAACAGGAAGATGATTTGCTTTGAAATTCAATACTTTATTCAACAGGAAGATGATTTGCTTTGAAATTCAATCACGGATTGAATTTCAAAGCAATCACGGATTGAATTTCAAAGCAAATCATCTTCCTGTTGAATAAAGTAGTTAGAGGTAATGAATTTGGCAAAGAAAATTCTGAAAAAGAGCAAATCATGTACAGCTCGAACCTGGCATAGGTTTTATACGGACCGAGTTTCACAGAGCGTGATTTTCTTATTGAATTCAGTAGTTAAAGGGATTAAATTTAGCAAAGAAAAAAGCCCTGAATAAGAGCAATGTAGGACCCGAATCCTGGCTTGAAAGCCGTAGGGATTGCATTTCAAAGAAAATTATCTTCCTGTTGATTAAAGTAGTTAGAAGTAATGAATTTAGCAAAAGAAAATTCTGAAAAAGAGCAAATCATGTACAGCTCGAACCTGGCTTAGGTTTTATAGGGACCGAGTTTCACAGAGCGTCATTTTCTTGTTGAATTCAGTAGTTAAAAGCATTAAATTAGCAAAGAAAACGACCTGAATAAAAGCAGATAATGTAGGACCCGAATCCTGGCTTGAAAGCCGTAGTAATTGCATTTCAAAGAAACTGATCTTCCTGTTGAATAAAGTAGTTAGAAGTAATGAATTTGGCGAAAAAAATTCTGAAAAAGAGCAAATCATGTACAGCTTGGACCTGGCTTAGGTTTTATAGGGACCGAGTTTCACAGAGCGCGATTTTCTTATTGAATTGAATTGAATCCTGGCTTAAAAGATGTAGGGATTGAATTGCAACGAAAATTATCTTCCTGTTGAATAAAGTAGTTAGAAGTAATGAATTTGGCAAAAGAAAATTCTGAAAAAGAGCAAATCATGTACAGCTCGAACCTGGCATAGGTTTTATAGGGACCGCGTTTCACAGAGCGTGATTTTCTTATTGAATTCAATAGTTAAAAGCATTAAATTAGCAAAGAAAACGACCTGAATAAGAGCAGATAATGTAGGACCCGAATCCTGGTTTGAAAGCCGTAGGGATTGAATTTCAAAGAAAATGATCTTCCTGTTGAATAAAGTAGTTAGAAGTAATGAATTTGAATCATGTACAGCTCGAACCTGGCTTAGGTTTTATAGGGACCGAGTTTCACAGAGCTTAATTTTCTTATTGAATTCAGAAGTTAAATTAAATTTAGCAAAGAATGAAGCCCTCAATAAGAGCAGATAATGTAGGACCCAAATCCTGGCTTGAAAGCCGTATTGATTGCATTTCAAAGAAAATGATCTTCCTGTTGAATAAAGTAGTTAGAAGTAATGAATTTGGCAAAAGAAAATTCTGAAAAAGAGCAAATCATGTACAGCTCGAACCTGGCTTAGGTTTTATAGGGACCGCGTTTCACAGAGCGTGATTTTCTTATTAAATTGAGTAGTTAAAAGCATTAAATTTAGCAAAGAAAAACGACCTGAATAAGAGCAGATAATGTAAGACCCGAATCCTGGCTTGAAAGTCGTGGGGATTGAATTTCAAAGAAAATGATCTTCCTGTTGAATAAAGTAGTTGGAAGTAATGAATTTGGCAAAAGAAAATTCTGAAAAAGAGCAAATCATGTACAGCTCGAACCTGGCTTAGGTTTTATAGCGACCGAGTTTCACAGAGCGTGATTTTCTTATTGAATTCAATAGTTAAAAGCATTAAATTAGCAAAGAAAACGACCTGAATAAGAGCAGATAATGTAGGACCCGAATCCTGGTTTGAAAGCCGTAGGGATTGAATTTCAAAGAAAATGATCTTCCTGTTGAATAAAGTAGTTAGAAATAATGAATTTGGCAACTGAAAATTCTGAAAAAGAACAAATCATGTGCAGCTCGAACCTGGCTTAAGTTTCATAGGGACCGAGTTTCACAGAGCGTGATTTTCTTATTGAATTCAGTAGTTAAAGGGATTACATTTCGCAAAGAAGCCTTGAGTAAGAGCAGATAATATAGGACCCGAATCATGGCTTGAAAGCCGTAGGGATTGATTTTCAAAGAAAATGATCTTTCTGTTGAATAAAGTAGTTAGAAGTAATGAATTTGGCAAAAGAAAATTCTGAAAAAGAGCAAATCATGTACAGCTCGAACCTGGCTTAGGTTTAATAGTGACCGAGTTTCACAGAGCGTGATTTTCTTATTGAATTCAGTAGTTAAAGGGATTAAATTTAGCAAAGAAAGAAGCCCTAAATAAGAGCAGATAATGTAGGACCCGAATCCTGGCTTGAAAGCCGTAGGGATTGCATTTCAAAGAAAATGATCTTCCTGTTGAATAAAGTACTTACTTTACTTAACGGGCTCCCGACCCGTGAAGAGTCTCTGCCTGAGACACAGCAGCCTTCCACTCTCTTCGATCCCGGGCACGCTGCTTCCAGTTATCTAGACCAAGCGCTCTGGCATCCGCGATAGCTTGATCCTTAAAACGGAGGTTCGGTCTTCCTTGTCTTCTCGAACCTGGGGGCTGTGATTCGAAGATCCTCTTTGCTGGAGCATTATTGTCCATTCGCTCGATGTGGCCGAGCCAGTGTAGTCGACGTGTTTTGGCTTTTTGGACTACATCCACATCCTGGTACAGCTCATAGAGTTCGCGGTTATATCTTCTCCTCCATTCGCCCTCCTCGCATACGGGACCGAATATCCGACGAAGAATTTTTCTTTCGAAAGTGTTCAGTATTTGCTCTGCTTTCCTGCTTATCGTCCAGCACTCGGCTCCATACAGCAGAACTGGCAGGATCAAAGTTTTGTAGAGCATACATTTCGTCTTTCGAGTTAGGAGTTTTGACCCCATTTGTTTCGCCAAACCGAAGTAGCAGCGGTTTCCTAGGGTAAGTCTTCGTCGAATCTCCACTAAGTTGTCATTCGTGGAGTTGATATTTACTCCGAGGTAGGTAAACTCCTTAACCACTTCGAAGTTACTGTTGCCAACAGTGACGTTTTGTCCTAGGCGGTGGACAGATGCTTCTTTGTTTGTTGACAACATGTATTTGGTTTTGTCCTCATTCACTTCAAGGCCAACACGTTTCGCCTCTTCTTCAATTGCCGTAAAAGCCTCTAACACGGCGCGCTGGGAGCGACCGATGATGTCGATGTCGTCTGCGTATCCCAGCAACTGGACAGATTTGTTGAAGATAGTGCCTTCCGTGTTTACACCTGCCCTGCGCACTATCTGTTCCAGCACAAGATTGAAGAAGTCACATGATAGCGCATCCCCTTGCCGAAATCCGGTGCATGTTTGGAATAGTTCAGAGGAACTGTTGCCGAATTGCACGTTGCACCGCGTGTTATCCAGCGTCACGCGGCACAGCTGGATCAGTTTAGCCGGGATCCCGAATTCGGCCATCGCCTTGTAGAGCTCAAGACGATGAATGCTATCATATGCGGCTTTAAAGTCGATGAAGAGATGGTGAGTCTCGACTTGAAATTCGTTGGTCTTTTCCAGGATTTGCCTTAGTGTGAAAATTTGGTCGATCGTCGATCTGCCGGGCCGGAAGCCACACTGGTACGTGCCGATTAGTGTGCTGCAGAAAGGCTTCAGACGTTCACACAGTACGTTGGATAGGATCTTATATGCGACATTAAGCAGGGATATGCCTCGGTAGTTCTTACAAGACATAGGATCGCCTTTCTTGAAGATGGGGCATATAGAGCTGATAGTCCAGTCATCGGGCATGACTTCATCCACCCACACTTGGTTGATGACTTGGTGCATGCACCCCACCAAAGCATCACCACCATGTTTGAAAAGCTCTGCTGGTAGACCATCAGAGCCGGCGGCCTTGTTGTTCTTCAGCTTTTTGATAGCTGAGCCGACCTCTTCAAAACTAGGAGGGGGAATGGATTCTTCATTGACTGGATGCGGGTTCTCTTCTTGCCCTATCACTCTCTCTACCTGCCCATTAAGTAGCTGCTGGAAATGCTGCTTAAATACATCTACTATTCCCTGTGCTTCGGTGACTAGGTTTCCTTCACTGTTTCGAAGAGCCTGCGTTCCGGGCTTGAAGCCAGCTGCCAGTTGCTTGGCTTTCCTGAAAAACATCCGGATGTTGTTCCTATCGCGGGACTCTTCGATATCCTTGAGCTGGGAGGCTGCGTGGGCCCTTTTCTTCTTACGCAGTATCTTCTTCTCCTCCCTTCTTCTGGTTCGATACTCTTCTCTCGCTGCCCTTGTTTTGCGTTGCAGCGCTTGCAAGTGTGCATTTTCTGTCACCTTTTTCCGGCGTACGCATTCATCATCATACCAAGGGCTCTTTTTGGGTGGTGGCTGGTAGCCTATGGTGGTCTCTGCTACCCCTTTGATGATGTCGCGATACTGGTTCCACAGATTGTTGGCGTTTGTGGATGGTGAATGCACAGCGGAGAGTCTCTCACTCAGGCGCTCCCTGTAGGCTCTGGCTACTCCAGACGTGCTAAGGCTTCCAACGTTGAATTTCTTTTTCTGGGCGGTCTGCAGCTTCTTCTCATTGGATAGTCGAGCTCTGAACTTAGCTGCAACAAGAAAATGGTCAGAGTCGACGTTTGCCCCTCTGAACGTTTGCACATTCAGAATGTTGGATGCGTGCCTCGCATCTATTAGCACGTGGTCGATTTGGTTGGCGGTTCGACCATCTGGAGAGCGCCAGGTTGCTGTGTGGATTCGTAGTCTTGGAAACCTAGTGCTACTTATCACCGTATTACGAGCTGCTGCAAAATCGATTAGCCGGAAGCCGTTGTCTGTTGTCGTGTCGTGGAGGCTGTGCTTTCCAACTAATCCGCCGAAGATGTTTTCCTTACCGATTTTGGCATTGAAGTCCCCGAGTATGATTTTGACATCATACTCCGGACAGGCTCCGTAGGCTCCGTCCAGGAGGTCATAAAACTCCTCCTTGATAGAGTCTTCAGCTTCGTCGGTAGGGGCGTGTGCACATATTATGCTGATGTTTTGAAATGTAGCCTTGATGCGGATCACAGCCAGGCGATCGCTGATCGGCTTAAAGTCAATTATCATTGAGCGTAGCCGATTTCCCACGACGAATCCGCATCCTAACATGTGCAGTCTTTTGTGGCAGCTGTAATAAATGTCGCAATTTTTCCGTTTTTGCATACCTGATCCTATCCATCGTATCTCCTGGATCGCGGTAATATCTGCCTTGTACCGCGTGAGGACAGATTCAAGTTTTTGAATAGCACCAGGAGTGTACAGTGTACGTACATTCCAGGTGCATACTCTTATATCATAGTCCGTGTACGTTCCGGGTCGTGGTATTAAATGAGGGGGTCCATTATCCGAGGCTTGTGTCTCTCTCATAACTAAATTTTTTTTACGTGGTAAGGAAGTTACCCCGACGGCACAACCCCCAACCTGGAGGGCCAGTTCCATTTTTTGAAACCCCTAGGACGAGGGGCCGGTTTTAAACCGGAGTCAGTATCCCGCTTCGGGGATATGAGCGCTGCCGTTGGCCCAATAAGGGCTCATCCGCCACCATCTCTTTTCCAAAAACCTGACTTATTCTTGGAAATCTTTATCGGCCTGAGCTCCGAATATGTCGAAGTAGCCCAGATAAAGTGTTGTGCTTCCGTTTGAAGCTTTAACGCCACCGTTGACTCCATCGAGAGAGTTCGTCCGCTGTCGTATTTATAGTGCTGCAATTTTCTCTTGGTCAACACTCGCGCTTATAAGTTTAGCAAGTCGGGTCCGGATGGACACCAACCAGTACCCGATGGCTACCACTAGGAGGTAAAATAAGCACAATTGATGCGCAGTAACAGTTACAACACTGGACGTCGCCAGGTTGACGCCAGTCAGTGCCTACCCTATTTCTACAGCATCCAGCCATCGTTGAATAAAGTAGTTAGAAGTAATGAATTTGACAACCGAAAATTCTGAAAAAGAGCAAATCATGTACAGCTCGAACCTGGCTTAGGTTTTACAGGGACCGAGTTTCACAGAGCGTGATTTTCTTATTGAATTCAGTAGTTAGAGGGATTAGATTTAGCAAAGGAAAAAGCCCTGAATAAGAGCAGATAATGTAGGACCCGAATTCTTTCTTCAAAGCCGTAGGGATTGCATTTCAAAGAAAATGATCTTCCTGTTGAATAAAGTAGTTAGAAGTAATGAATTTGGCAAAAAAAAAATTCTGAAAAAGAGCAAATCATGTACAGCTCGAACCTGGCTTAGGTTTTGTAATGACCGAGTTTCACAGAGCGTGATTTTCTTATTGAATTCAGTAGTTAAAAGCATTAAATTTAGCAAAGAAAAACGACCTGAATAAGAGCAGATAACGCAGAACCCGAATCCTGGCTTGAAAGCCGTAGGGATTGAATTTCAAAGAAAATTATCTTCCTGTTGAATAAAGTAGTTAGAAGTAATGAATTTTGCAGAAGAAAATTCTGAAAAAGAGCAAATCATGTACAGCTTGAACCTGGCTTAGGTTTTATAGGGACCGAGTTTCACAGAGCGTGATTTTCTTATTGAATTCAGAAGTTAAATGGATTAAATTTAGCAAAGAAAGAAGCCCTGAATAAGAGCAGATAATGTAGGACCCGAATTATGGCTTGAAAGCCGTAGGGATTGCATTTCAAAGAAAATGATCTTCCTGTTGAATAAAGTAGTTAGAAGTAATGAATTTGGCAAAAGGAAATTCTGAAAAAGAGCAAATCATGTACAGCTCGAACCTGGCTTAGGTTTTGTAGGGACCGAGTTTCACAGAGCGTGATTTTCTTATTGAATTCAGAAGTTAAAGGGATTAAATTTAGCAAAGGAAGAAGCCCTGAATAAGAGCAGATAATGTAGGACCCGAATCCTGGCTTGAAAGTCGTGGGGATTGAATTTCAAAGAAAATGATCTTCCCGTTGAATAAAGTAGTTAGAAATAATGAATTTGGCAAAAGAAAATTCTGAAAAAGAGCAAATCATGTACAGCTCGAACCTGGCTTAGGTTTAATAGCGACCGAGTTTCACAGAGCGTGATTTTCTTATTGAATTCAGTAGTTAAGGGGATTAAATTTAGCAAAGAAAGAAGCCCTCAATAAGAGCAGACAATGTAGGACCCGAATCCTGGCTTGAAAGCCGTAGGGATTGCATTTCAAAGAAAATGATCTTCCTGTTGAATAAAGTAGTTAGAAGTAATGAATTTGGCAAAAGAAAATTCTGAAAAAGAGCAAATCATGTACAGCTCGAACCTGGCTTAGGTTTTATAGGGACCGAGTTTCACAGAGCGTGATTTTCTTATTGAATTCAGTAGTTAAAGGGATTAAATTTAGCAAAGAAAGAAGCAATGAATGAGAGCAGATAATGTAGGACCCGAATCCTGGCTTGAAAGCCGTAACGATTGCATTTCAAAGAAAATGATCTTCCTGTTGAATAAAGTAGTTAGAAGTAATGAATTTGGCAAAAGAAAATTCTGAAAAAGAGCAAATCATGTACAGCTCGAACCTGGCTTAAGTTTTATAGGGACCAAGTTTCACAGAGCTTGATTTTCTTATTAAATTGAGTAGTTAAAAGCATTAAATTTAGCAAAGAAAAACGACCTGAATAAGAGCAGATAATGTAGGACCCGAATCCTGGCTTGAAAGCCGTAGGGATTGAATTTCAAAGAAAATGCCCTTACTGTTGAATAAAGTATTTAGAAGTAATGAACTTATCAACCGAAAATTCTGAAAAAAAGCAAATCATGTACAGCTCGAACCTGGCTTAAGTTTTATAGTGACCGAGTTTCACAGAGCGTGATTTTCTTATTGAATTCAGTAGTTAAAGGGATTAAATTTAGCAAAGAAAGAAGCCCTGAATAAGAGCAGATAATGTAGGACCCGAATCCTGGCTCTTTTTCAGAATTTTCTTTGCCAAATTCATTACTTCTAAAGGGATTAAATTTAGCAAAGAAAGAAGCCCTGAATAAGAGCAGATAATGTAGGACCCGAATCCTGGCTTGAAAGCCGTAGGGATTGCATTCCAAAGAAAATGATCTTCCTGTTGAATAAAGTAGTTAGAAGTAATGAATTTGGCAAAAGAAAATTCTGAAAAAGAGCAAATCATGTACAGCTCGAACCTGGCTTAGGTTTAATAGCGACCGAGTTTCACAGAGCGTGATTTTCTGATTGAATTCAGTAGTTAAAGGGATTAAATTTAGCAAAGAAGGAAGCCCTAAATAAGAGCAGATAATGTAGGACCCGAATCCTGGCTTGTAAGCCGTAGGGATTGCATTTCAAAGAAAATGATCTTCCTGTTGAATAAAGTAGTTAGAACTACTGAATTTGGCAAAAGAAAATTCTGAAAAAGAGCAAATCATGTACAGCTCGAACCTGGCTTAGGTTTTATAGGGACCGAGTTTCACAGAGCGTGATTTGCTTATTGAACTCAGTAGTTAAAGGGATTAAATTTCGCAAAGAAAGAAGCCCTGAATAAGAGCAGATAATGTAGTACCCGAATCCTGGCTTGAAAGCCGTAGGGATTGAATTTCAAAGAAAATTATCTTCCTGTTGAATAAAGTAGTTAGAAGTAATGAATTTGGCGA
This sequence comes from Xylota sylvarum, assembly GCA_905220385.1. NCBI lineage: Eukaryota > Metazoa > Arthropoda > Insecta > Diptera > Syrphidae > Xylota > Xylota sylvarum. The sequence goes on along the minus strand of CAJMZQ010000056.1, from coordinate 227,499 downwards.
AAAAAATTTCTGAAAAAGAGCAAATCATGTACAGCTCGAACCTGGCTTAGGGTTTATAGGGACCGAGTTTCACAGAGCGTGATTTTCTTATTGAATTCAGTAGTTAAAGAAATTAAATTTAGCAAAGAAAGAAGCCCTGAATAAGAGCAGATAATTTAGGACCCGAATCCTGGCTTGAAAGCCGTAGGGATTGCATTTCAAAGAAAATTATCTTAATGTTGAATAAAGTAGTTAGAAGTAATGAATTTGGCAAAAGAAAATTCTGAAAAAGAGCAAATCATGTACAGCTCGAACCTGGCTTAGGTTTTATAGGGACCGAGTTTCACAGAGCTTGATTTTCTTATTAAATTGAGTAGTTAAAAGCATTAAATTTAGCAAAGAAGAACGACCTGAATGAGAGCAGATAATGTAGTACCCGAATCCTGGCTTGAAAGCCGTAGGGATTGAATTTCAAAGAAAATGATCTTGCTGTTGAATAAAGTAGTTAGAAGTAATGAATTTGGCAAAAGGAAATTCTGAAAAAGAGCAAATCATGTACAGCTCGAACCTGGCTTAGATTTTATAGGGACCGAGTTTCACAGAGCGTGACTTTCTTATTGAATTCAGTAGTTAAAAGCATTAAATTCAGCAAAGAAGAACGACCTGAATAAGAGCAGATAATGTAGGACCCGAATCCTGGCTTGAAAGCCGTGGGGATTGAATTTCAAACAAAATGATCTTCCTGTTGAATAAAGTAGTTAGAAGTAATGAATTTGGCAAAAGGAAATTCTGAAAAAGAGCAAATCATGTACAGCTCGAACCTGGCTTAGGTTTTATAGGGACCGAGTTTCACAGAGCTTGATTTTCTTATTAAATTGAGTAGTTAAAAGAATTAAATTTAGCAAAGAAGAACGACCTGAATAAGAGCAGATAATGTAGGACCCGAATCCTGGCTTGAAAGCCGTGGGGATTGAATTTCAAACAAAATGATCTTCCTGTTGAATAAAGTAGTTAGAAGTAATGAATTTGGCAAAAGGAAATTCTGAAAAAGAGCAAATCATGTACAGCTCGAACCTGGCTTAGGTTTTATAGGGACCGAGTTTCACAGAGCTTGATTTTCTTATTAAATTGAGTAGTTAAAAGAATTAAATTTAGCAAAGAAGAACGACCTGAATAAGAGCAGATAATGTAGGACCCGAATCCTGGCTTGAAAGCCGTAGGGATTGAATTTCAAAGAAAATGATCTTGCTGTTGAATAAAGTAGTTAGAAGTACTGAATTTGGCAAAAGAAAATTCTGAAAAAGAGCAAATCATGTACAGCTCGAACCTGGCTTAGGTTTTATAGGGACCGAGTTTCACAGAGCGTGATTTGCTTATTGAACTCAGTAGTTAAAGGGATTAAATTTCGCAAAGAAAGAAGCCCTGAATAAGAGCAGATAATGTAGGACCCGAATCCTGGCTTGAAAGCCGTAGGGATTGCATTTCAAAGAAAATGATCTTGCTGTTGAATAAAGTAGTTATAAAGTAGGTAGTAATGAATTTGGCAAAAGAAAATTCTGAAAAAGAGCAAATCATGTACAGCTCGAACCTGACTTAGGTTTTATAGGGACCGAGTTTCACAGAGCGTGATTTTCTTATTGAATTCAGTAGTTAAAGAAATTAAATTTAGCAAAGAAAGAAGCCCTGAATAAGAGCAGATAATGTAGGACCCGAATCCTGGCTTGAAAGCCGTAGGGATTGCATTTCAAAGAAAATTATCTTAATGTTGAATAAAGTAGTTAGAAGTAATGAATTTGGCGAAAAAAATTTCTGAAAAAGAGCAAATCATGTACAGCTCGAACCTGGCTTAGGGTTTATAGGGACCGAGTTTCACAGAGCGTGATTTTCTTATTGAATTCAGTAGTTAAAGAAATTAAATTTAGCAAAGAAAGAAGCCCTGAATAAGAGCAGATAATGTAGGACCCGAATCCTGGCTTGAAAGCCGTAGGGATTGCATTTCAAAGAAAATTATCTTAATGTTGAATAAAGTAGTTAGAAGTAATGAATTTGGCAAAAGAAAATTCTGAAAAAGAGCAAATCATGTACAGCTCGAACCTGGCTTAGGTTTTATAGGGACCGAGTTTCACAGAGCTTGATTTTCTTATTAAATTGAGTAGTTAAAAGCATTAAATTTAGCAAAGAAGAACGACCTGAATAAGAGCAGATGATGTAGTACCCGAATCCTGGCTTGAAAGCCGTAGGGATTGAATTTCAAAGAAAATGATCTTGCTGTTGAATAAAGTAGTTAGAAGTAATGAATTTGGCAAAAGGAAATTCTGAAAAAGAGCAAATCATGTACAGCTCGAACCTGGCTTAGATTTTATAGGGACCGAGTTTCACAGAGCGTGACTTTCTTATTGAATTCAGTAGTTAAAAGCATTAAATTCAGCAAAGAAGAACGACCTGAATAAGAGCAGATAATGTAGGACCCGAATCCTGGCTTGAAAGCCGTGGGGATTGAATTTCAAACAAAATGATCTTCCTGTTGAATAAAGTAGTTAGAAGTAATGAATTTGGCAAAAGGAAATTCTGAAAAAGAGCAAATCATGTACAGCTCGAACCTGGCTTAGGTTTTATAGGGACCGAGTTTCACAGAGCTTGATTTTCTTATTAAATTGAGTAGTTAAAAGAATTAAATTTAGCAAAGAAGAACGACCTGAATAAGAGCAGATAATGTAGGACCCGAATCCTGGCTTGAAAGCCGTAGGGATTGAATTTCAAAGAAAATGATCTTGCTGTTGAATAAAGTAGTTAGAAGTAATGAATTTGGCAAACGAAAATTCTGAAAAAGAGCAAATCATGTACAGCTCGAACCTGGCTTAGGTTTTATAGCGACCGAGTTTCACAGAGCGTGATTTTCTTATTGAATTCAGTAGTTAAAAGCATTAAATGAGCAAAGAAAACGACCTGAATAAGAGCAGATAATGTAGGACCCGAATCCAGGCTTGAAAGCCGTAGGGATTGAATTTCAAAGAAAATGATCTTCCTGTTGAATAAAGTTGTTAGAAGTAATGAATTTGGCAACCGAAAATTCTGAAATGGAGCAAATCATGTACAGCTCGAACCTGGCTTAAGTTTTGTAGTAACCGAGTTTCACAGAGCGTGATTTTCTTATTGAATTGAGTAGTTAAAAGCATTAAATTCAGCAAAGAAGAACGACCTGAATAAGAGCAGATAATGTAGGACCCGAATCCTGGCTTGAAAGCCGTGGGGATTGAATTTCAAACAAAATGATCTTCCTGTTGAATAAAGTAGTTAGAAGTAATGAATTTGGCAAAAGGAAATTCTGAAAAAGAGCAAATCATGTACAGCTCGAACCTGGCTTAGGTTTTATAGGGACCGAGTTTCACAGAGCGTGATTTTCTTATTGAATTCAGTAGTTAAAGAAATTAAATTTAGCAAAGAAAGAAGCCCTGAATAAGAGCAGATAATGTAGGACCCGAATCCTGGCTTGAAAGCCGTAGGGATTGCATTTCAAAGAAAATTATCTTAATGTTGAATAAAGTAGTTAGAAGTAATGAATTTGGCAAAAGAAAATTCTGAAAAAGAGCAAATCATGTACAGCTCGAACCTGGCTTAGGTTTTATAGGGACCGAGTTTCACAGAGCTTGATTTTCTTATTAAATTGAGTAGTTAAAAGAATTAAATTTAGCAAAGAAGAACGACCTGAATAAGAGCAGATAATGTAGGACCCGAATCCTGGCTTGAAAGCCGTGGGGATTGAATTTCAAACAAAATGATCTTCCTGTTGAATAAAGTAGTTAGAAGTAATGAATTTGGCAAAAGGAAATTCTGAAAAAGAGCAAATCATGTACAGCTCGAACCTGGCTTAGGTTTTATAGGGACCGAGTTTCACAGAGCGTGATTTTCTTATTGAATTCAGTAGTTAAAGAAATTAAATTTAGCAAAGAAAGAAGCCCTGAATAAGAGCAGATAATGTAGGACCCGAATCCTGGCTTGAAAGCCGTAGGGATTGCATTTCAAAGAAAATTATCTTAATGTTGAATAAAGTAGTTAGAAGTAATGAATTTGGCAAAAGAAAATTCTGAAAAAGAGCAAATCATGTACAGCTCGAACCTGGCTTAGGTTTTATAGGGACCGAGTTTCACAGAGCTTGATTTTCTTATTAAATTGAGTAGTTAAAAGAATTAAATTTAGCAAAGAAGAACGACCTGAATAAGAGCAGATAATGTAGGACCCGAATCCTGGCTTGAAAGCCGTGGGGATTGAATTTCAAACAAAATGATCTTCCTGTTGAATAAAGTAGTTAGAAGTAATGAATTTGGCAAAAGGAAATTCTGAAAAAGAGCAAATCATGTACAGCTCGAACCTGGCTTAGGTTTTATAGGGACGGAGTTTCACAGAGCGTGATTTTCTTATTGAATTCAGTAGTTAAAGGGATTAAATTTAGCAAAGAAAAAAGCACTGAATAAGAGCAATGTATTACCCGAATCCTGGCTTGAAAGCCGTAGGGATTGCATTTCAAAGAAAATTATCTTAATGTTGAATAAAGTAGTTAGAAGTAATGAATTTGGCAAAAGAAAATTCTGAAAAAGAGCAAATCATGTACAGCTCGAACCTGGCTTAGGTTTTATAGGGACCGAGTTTCACAGAGCTTGATTTTCTTATTAAATTGAGTAGTTAAAAGCATTAAATTTAGCAAAGAAGAACGACCTGAATAAGAGCAGATAATGTAGTACCCGAATCCTGGCTTGAAAGCCGTAGGGATTGAATTTCAAAGAAAATGATCTTGCTGTTGAATAAAGTAGTTAGAAGTAATGAATTTGGCAAAAGGAAGTTCTGAAAAAGAGCAAATCATGTACAGCTTGAACATGGCTTAGGTTTTATAGGGACCGAGTTTCACAGAGCGTGATTTTCTTATTGAACTCACTAGTTAAAAGCATTAAATTAGCAAAGAAAACGACCTGAATAAGAGCAGATAATGTAGGACCCGAATCCTGGCTTGAAAGCCGTAGGGATTGAATTTCAAAGAAAATGATCTTCCTGTTGAATAAAGTAGTTAGAAGTAATGAATTTGGCAACGGAAAATTCTGAAAAAGAACAAATCATGTACAGCTCGAACCTGGCTTAAGTTTCATAGGGACCGAGTTTCACAGAGCGTGATTTTCTTATTGAATTCAGTAGTTAAAAGCATTAAATTTAGCAAAGAAAAACGACCTGAATAAGAGCAGATAATGTAAGACCCGAATCCTATCTTGAAAGTCGTAGGGATTGAATTTCAAAGAAAATGATCTTCCTGTTGAATAAAGTAGTTAGAGGTAATGAATTTGGCAAAGAAAATTCTGAAAAAGAGCAAATCATGTACAGCTCGAACCTGGCTTACGTTTTATAGGGACCGAGTTTCACAGAGCGTGATTTTCTTATTAAATTGAGTAGTTAAAAGCATTAAATTCAGCAAAGAAGAACGACCTGAATAAGAGCAGATAATGTAGGACCCGAATCCTGGCTCTTTTTCAGAATTTTCTTTGAAAAATTCATTACTTCTAACTACTTTATTCAACAGGAAGATGATTTGCTTCGAAATTCAATCCCTACGGATTCAATCCCTACGGATTGAATTTCAAAGCAAATCATCTTCCTGTTGAATAAAGTAGTTAGAGGTAATGAATTTGGCAAAGAAAATTCTGAAAAAGAGCAAATCATGTACAGCTCGAACCTGGCTTAGGTTTTATAGGGACCGAGTTTCACAGAGCGTGATTTTCTTATTGAATTCAGTAGTTAAAGGGATTAAATTTAGCAAAGAAAAAAGCCCTGAATAAGAGCAATGTATTACCCGAATGTTGGCTTGAAAGCCGTAGGGATTGCATTTCAAAGAAAATGATCTTCCTGTTGAATAAAGTAGTTAGAAGTACTGAATTTGGCAAAAGAAAATTCTGAAAAAGAGCAAATCATGTACAGCTCGAACCTGGCTTAGGTTTTATAGGGACCGCGTTTCACAGAGCGTGATTTTATTATTGAATTCAGTAGTTAAAAGCATTAAATTAGCAAAGAAAACGACCTGAATAAGAGCAGATAATGTAGGACCCGAATCCTGGCTTGAAAGCCGTAGGGATCGAATTGCAAAGAAAATTATCTTCCTGTTGAATAAAGTAGTTAGAAGTAATGAATTTGGCAACCGAAACTTCTGAAAAAGAGCAAATCATGTACAGCTCGAACCTGGCATAGTTCGCATAGCGTGATTTTCTTATTGAATTGAGTAGTTAAAAGCATTAAATTTAGCAAAGAAGAACGACCTGAATGAGAGCAGATAATGTAGTACCCGAATTATGGCTTGAAAGCCGTAGGGATTGAATTTCAAAGAAAATGATCTTCCTGTTGAATAAAGTAGTTAGAAGTAATGAATTTGGCAAAAGAAAATTCTGAAAAAGAGCAAATCATGTACAGCTCGAACCTGGCTTAGGTTTTATAGGGACCGAGTTTCACAGAGCGTGATTTTCTTATTGAATTCAGTAGTTAAAAGCATTAAATTAGCAAAGAAAACGACCTGAATAAGAGCAGATAATGTAGGACCCGAATCCTGGCTTGAAAGCCGTAGGGATTGAATTGCAAAGAAAATTATCTTCCTGTTGAATAAAGTAGTTAGAAGTAATGAATTTGGCAACCGAAAATTCTGAAAAAGAGCAAATCATGTACAGCTCGAACCTGGCTTAAGTCGTATAGGGACCGAGTTTCGCATAGCGTGATTTTCTTATTGAATTGAGTAGTTAAAAGCATTAAATTTAACAAAGAAAAACGACCTGAGTAAGAGCAGATAATGTAAGACCCGAATCCTGGCTTGAAAGTCGTAGGGATTGAATTTCAAAGAAAATGATCTTCCTGTTGAATAAAGTAGTTAGAAGTAATGAATTTGGCAAAAGAAAATTCTGAAAAAGAGCAAATCATGTACAGCTCGAACCTGGCTTAGGTTTTATAGGAACCGAGTTTCACAGAGCTTGATTTTCTTATTAAATTGAGTAGTTAAAAGCATTAAATTTAGCAAAGAAGAACGACCTGAATAAGAGCAGATAATGTAGGACCCGAATCCTGGCTTGAAAGCCGTGGGGATTGAATTTCAAAGAAAATGATCTTCCTGTTGAATAAAGTAGTTTGAAGTAATGAACTTAGCAAAAGGAAATTCTGAAAAAGAGCAAATCATGTACAGCTCGAACCTGGCTTAGGTTTTATAGGGACCGAGTTTCACAGAGCGTGATTTTCTTATTGAATTCAGTAGTTAAAGGCATTAAATTAGCAAAGAAAATGATATGAATAAGAGCAGATAATGTAGGACCCCAATCCTGGCTTGAAAGCCGTAGGAATTGAATTTCAAAGAAAATGATCTTCCTGTTGAATAAAGTAGTTAGAAGTAATGAATTTGGCAACCGAAAATTCTGAAAAAGAGCAACTCATGTACAGCTCGAACCTGGCTTAAGTTTTATAGTGACCGAGTTTCACAGAGCGTGATTTTCTTATTGAATTCAGTAGTTCAAGGGATTAAATTTAGCAAAGAAAGAAGCGCTGAATAAGAGCAGATAATGTAGGACCCGAATCCTGGCTCTTTTTCAGAATTTCCTCTGCCAAATTCATTACTTCTAACTACTTTATTCAACAGGAAGATGATTTGCTTTGAAATTCAATACTTTATTCAACAGGAAGATGATTTGCTTTGAAATTCAATCACGGATTTCAAAGCAATCACGGATTGAATTTTAAAGCAAATCATCTTCCTGTTGAATAAAGTAGTTAGAGGTAATGAATTTGGCAAAGAAAATTCTGAAAAAGAGCAAATCATGTACAGCTCGAACCTGGCTTAGGTTTTATAGGGACGGAGTTTCACAGAGCGTGGTTTTCTTATTGAATTCAGTAGTTAAAGGGATTAAATTTAGCAAAGAAAAAAGCCCTGAATAAGAGCAATGTAGGACCCGAATCCTGGCTTGAAAGCCGTAGGGATTGCATTTCAAAGAAAATTATCTTAATGTTGAATAAAGTAGTTAGAAGTAATGAATTTGGCAAAAGAAAATTCTGAAAAAGAGCAAATCATGTACAGCTCGAACCTGGCTTAGGTTTTATAGGGACCGAGTTTCACAGAGCGTGATTTTTTTATTGAATTCAGTAGTTAAATTGATTAAATTTAGCAAAGAAAGAAGCCCTGAATAAGAGCAGATAATGTAGGACCCGAATCCTGGCTTGAAAGCCGTAGGGATTGCATTTCAAAGAAAATTATCTTGCTGTTGAATAAAGTAGTTAGAAGTAATGAATTTGGCAAAAGAAAATTCTGAAAAAGAGCAAATCATGTACAGCTCGAACCTGGCATAGGTTTTATAGGGACCGAGTTTCACAAAGCGTGAGTTTCTTATTGAATTCAGTAGTTAAAAGCATTTAATTTAGCAAAGAAAAAAGCCCTGAATAAGAGCAGATAATGTAGAACCCGAATACGGGCTTGAAAGCCGTAGGGATTGATTTTCAAGAAAATTATCTTCCTGTTGAATAAAGTAGTTAGAAGTAATGAATTTGGCAAAAGAAAATTCTGAATAAGAGCAAATCATGTACAGCTCGAACCTGGCTTAGGTTTTATAGGGACCGAGTTTCACAGAGCGTGATTTTCTTATTGAATTCAGTAGTTAAAAGCTTTTATTTTAGCAAAGAAAAAAGCCCTAAATAAGAGCAGATAATGTGGAACCCGAATCCTGGCTTGAAAGCAAATGATCTTCCTGTTGAATAAAGTAGTTAGAAGTAATGAATTTTTCAAACGAAAATTCTGAAAAAGAGCAAATCATGTACAGCTCGAACCTGGCTTAAGATTTATAGGGACCGAGTTTCACAGAGCGTGATTTTCTTATTGAATTGAGTAGTTAAAAGCATTAAATTTAGCAAAGAAAAACGGCCTGAATAAGAGCAGATAATGTAGGACCCGAATCCTGGCTCTTTTTCAGAATTTTCTTTGTCAAATTCATTACTTCTAACTACTTTATTCAACAGGAGGATAATTTGCTTTGAAATTCAATCCGTATTGATTGAATCCGTAGGGATTTAATTTCAAAGCAAATCATCTTCCTGTTGAATAAAGTAGTTAGAAATAATGAATTTGGCAAAATAAAATTCTGAAAAAGAGCAAATCATGCACAGCTCGAACCTGGCTTAGGTTTTATAGGGACGGAGTTTCACGGAGCATGATTTTCTTATTGAATTCAGTAGTTGAAGGGATTGAATTTAGCAAAGAAAGAAGCAGTGAATAAGAGCAATGTAGGACCCGAATCCTGGCTTGAAAGCCGTAGGGATTGCATTTCAAAGAAAATGATCTTCCTGTTGAATAAAGTAGTTAGAAGTAATGAATTTGGCAAAAGAAAATTCTGAAAAAGAGCAAATCAGGTACAGCTAAGCTGGCTTAGGTTTTATAGGGACCGAGTTTCACAGAGCGTGATTTTCTTATTGAATTCAGTAGTTAAAAGCATTAAATTAGCAAAGAAAACGACCTGAATAAGAGCAGATAATGTAGGACCCGAATCCTGGCTTGAAAGCCGTAGGGATTGAATTTCAAAGAAAATGATCTTCCTGTTGAATAAAGTAGTTAGAAGTAATGAATTTTTCAAACGAAAATTCTGAAAAAGAGCAAATCATGTACAGCTCGAACCTGGCTTAAGTCGTATAGGGACCGAGTTTCACATAGCGTGATTTTCTTATTGAATTGAGTAGTTAAAAGCATTAAATTTAGCAAAGAAAAACGGCCTGAATAAGAGCAGATAATGTAAGACCCGAATCCTGGCTTGAAAGTCGTAGGGATTGAATTTCAAAGAAAATGATCTTCCTGTTGAATAAAGTAGTTAGAAGTAATGAATTTGGCAAAAGAAAATTCTGAAAAAGAGCAAATCATGTACAGCTCGAACCTGGCTTAGGTTTTATAGGAACCGAGTTTCACAGAGCTTGATTTTCTTATTAAAGTGAGTAGTTAAAAGCATTAAATTTAGCAAAGAAGAACGACCTGAATAAGAGCAGATAATGTAGGACCCGAATCCTGGCTTGAGAGCCGTGGGGATTGAATTTCAAAGAAAATGATCTTCCTGTTGAATAAAGTAGTTAGAAGTAATGAATTTAGCAAAAGGAAATTCTGAAAAAGAGCAAATCATGTACAGCTCGAACCCGGCTTAGGTTTTATAGGGACCGAGTTTCACAGAGCGTGATTTTCTTATTGAATTCAGTAGCTAAAAGCATTAAATTAGCAAAGAAAACGACCTGAATAAGAGCAGATAATGTAGGACCCCAATCCTGGCTTGAAAGCCGTAGGGATTGAATTTCAAAGAAAATGATCTTCCTGTTGAATAAAGTAGTTAGAAGTAATGAATTTGGCAACAGAAAATTCTGAAAAAGAGCAAATCATGTACAGCTCGAACCAGGCTTAAGTTTTATAGTGACCGAGTTTCACAGAGCGTGATTTTCTTATTGAATTCAGTAGTTAAAGGGATTAAATTTAGCAAAGAAAGAAGCGCAGAATAAGAGCAGATAATGTAGGACCCGAATCCTGGCTCTTTTTCAGAATTTCCTTTGCCAAATTCATTACTTCTAACTACTTTATTCAACAGGAAGATGATTTGCTTTGAAATTCAATACTTTATTCAACAGGAAGATGATTTGCTTTGAAATTCAATCACGGATTTCAAAGCAATCACGGATTGAATTTCAAAGCAAATCATCTTCCTGTTGAATAAAGTAGTTAGAGGTAATGAATTTGGCAAAGAAAATTCTGAAAAAGAGCAAATCATGTACAGCTCGAACCTGGCTTAGGTTTTATAGGGACGGAGTTTCACAGAGCGTGATTTTCTTATTGAATTCAGTAGTTAAAGGGATTAAATTTAGCAAAGAAAGAAGCCCTGAATAAGAGCAGATAATGTAGGACCCGAATCCTGGCTTGAAAGCCGTAGGGATTGCATTTCAAAGAAAATTATCTTAATGTTGAATAAAGTAGTTAGAAGTAATGAATTTGGCAAAAGAAAATTCTGAAAAAGAGCAAATCATGTACAGCTCGAACCTGGCTTAGGTTTTATAGGGACCGAGTTTCACAGAGCGTGATTTTCGTATTGAATTCAGTAGTTAAATTGATTAAATTTAGCAAAGAAAGAAGCCCTGAATAAGAGCAGATAATGTAGGACCCGAATCCTGGCTTGAAAGCCGTAGGTATTGCATTTCAAAGAAAATGATCTTAATGTTGAATAAAGTAGTTAGAAGTAATGAATTTGGCAAAAGAAAATTCTGAAAAAGAGCAAATCATGTACAGCTCGAACCTGGCTTAGGTTTTATAGGGACCGAGTTTCACAGAGCGTGATTTTCTTATTGAATTCAGTAGTTAAATTGATTAAATTTAGCAAAGAAAGAAGCCCTGAATAAGAGCAGATAATGTAGGACCCGAATCCTGGCTTGAAAGCCGTAGGGATTGCATTTCAAAGAAAATGATCTTGCTGTTGAATAAAGTAGTTAGAAGTAATGAATTTGGCAAAAGAAAATTCTGAAAAAGAGCAAATCATGTACAGCTCGAACCTGGCTTAGGTTTTATAGGGACCGAGTTTCACAGAGCGTGATTTTCTTATTGAATTCAGTAGTTAAATTGATTAAATTTAGCAAAGAAAGAAGCCCTGAATAAGAGCAGATAATGTAGGACCCGAATCCTGGCTTGAAAGCCGTAGGGATTGCATTTCAAAGAAAATGATCTTGCTGTTGAATAAAGTAGTTAGAAGTAATGAATTTGGCAAAAGAAAATTCTGAAAAAGAGCAAATCATGTACAGCTCGAACCTGGCATAGGTTTTATAGGGACCGAGTTTCACAAAGCGTGAGTTTCTTATTGAATTCAGTAGTTAAAAGCATTTAATTTAGCAAAGAAAAAAGCCCTGAATAAGAGCAGATAATGTAGAACCCGAATCCTGGCTTGAAAGCCGTAGGTATTGAATTTCAAGAAACTTATCTTCCTGTTGAATAAAGTAGTTAGAAGTAATGAATTTGGCAAAAGAAAATTCTGAATAAGAGCAAACCATGTACAGCTCGAACCTGGCTTAGGTTTTATAGGGACCGAGTTTCACAGAGCGTGATTTTCTTTTTGAATTCAGTAGTTAAAAGCTTTTAGTTTAGCAAAGAAAAAAGCCCTAAATAAGAGCAGATAATGTAGAACCCGAATCCTGGCTTGAAAGCAAATGATCTTCCTGTGGAATAAAGTAGTTAGAAGTAATGAATTTTTCAAACGAAAATTCTGAAAAAGAGCAAATCATGTACAGCTCGAACCTGGCTTAAGTTTTATAGGGACCGAGTTTCACAGGGCGTGATTTTCTTATTGAATTGAGTAGTTGAAGGGATTGAATTTAGCAAAGAAAGAAGCAGTGAATAAGAGCAATGTAGGACCCGAATCCTGGCTTGAAAGCCGTAGGGATTGCATTTCAAAGAAAATGATCTTCCTGTTGAATAAAGTAGTTAGAAGTAATGAATTTGGCAAAAGAAAATTCTGAAAAAGAGCAAATCATGTACAGCTAAGCTGGCTTAGGTTTTATAGGGACCAAGTTTCACAGAGCGTGATTTTCTTATTGAATTCAGTAGTTAAAGGGATTAAATTTAGCAAAGAAAGAAGCCCTGATTAAGAGCAGATAATGTAGGACCCGAATCCTGGCTCTTTTTCAGAATTTTCTTTGTCAAATTCATTACTTCTAACTACTTTATTCAACAGGAAGATAATTTGCTTTGAAATTCAATCCGTATTGATTGAATCCGTAGGGATTTAATTTCAAAGCAAATCATCTTCCTGTTGAATAAAGTAGTTAGAAGTAATGAATTTGGCAAAATAAAATTCTGAAAAAGAGCAAACCATGTACAGCTCGAACCTGGCTTAGGTTTTATAGGGACGGAGTTTCACAGAGCATGATTTTCTTATTGAATTCAGTAGTTGAAGGGATTGAATTTAGCAAAGAAAGAAGCAGTGAATAAGAGCAATGTAGGACCCGAATCCTGGCTTGAAAGCCGTAGGGATTGCATTTCAAAGAAAATGATCTTCCTGTTGAATAAAGTAGTTAGAAGTAATGAATTTGGCAAAAGAAAATTCTGAAAAAGAGCAAATCATGTACAGCTAAGCTGGCTTAGGTTTTATAATGACCAAGTTTCACAGAGCGTGATTTTCTTATTGAATTCAGTAGTTAAAGGGATTAAATTTAGCAAAGAAAGAAGCCCTGAATAAGAGCAGATAATGTAGGACCCGAATCCTGGCTTGAAAGCCGTAGGGATTGCGTTTCAAAGAAAATGATCTTCCTGTGAATAAAGTAGTTAGAAGTAATGAATTTGGCAACCGAAAATTCTGAAAAAGACCAAATCATGTACAGCTCGAACCTGGCTTAAGTCGTATAGGGACCGAGTTTCACAGAGCGTGATTTTCTTATTGAATTGAGTAGTTAAAAGCATTAAATTTAGCAAAGAAAAACGGCCTGAATAAGAGCAGATAATGTAAGACCCGAATCCTGGCTTGAAAGTCGTAGGGATTGAATTTCAAAGAAAATGATCTTCCTGTTGAATAAAGTAGTTAGAAGTAATGAATTTGGCAAAAGAAAATTCTGAAAAAGAGCAAATCATGTACAGCTCGAACCTGGCTTAGGTTTTATAGGAACCGAGTTTCACAGAGCTTGATTTTCTTATTAAAGTGAGTAGTTAAAATCATTAAATTAGCAAAGAAAACGACCTGAATAAGAGCAGATAATGTAGGACCCCAATCCTGGCTTGAAAGCCGTAGGGATTGAATTTCAAAGAAAATGACCTTCCTGTTGAATAAAGTAGTTAGAAGTAATGAATTTGGCAACCGAAAATTCTGAAAAAGAGCAAATCATGTACAGCTCGAACCTGGCTTAAGTTTTATAGTGACCGAGTTTCACAGAGCGTGATTTTCTTATTGAATTCAGTAGTTAAAGGGATTAAATTTAGCAAAGAAAGAAGCGCTGAATAAGAGCAGATAATGTAGGACCCGAATCCTGGCTCTTTTTCAGAATTTCCTTTGCCAAATTCATTACTTCTAACTACTTTATTCAACAGGAAGATGATTTGCTTTGAAATTCAATACTTTATTCAACAGGAAGATGATTTGCTTTGAAATTCAATCACGGATTTCAAAGCAATCACGGATTGAATTTCAAAGCAAATCATCTTCCTGTTGAATAAAGTAGTTAGAGGTAATGAATTTGGCAAAGAAAATTCTGAAAAAGAGCAAATCATGTACAGCTCGAACCTGGCTTAGGTTTTATAGGGACGGAGTTTCACAGAGCGTGATTTTCTTATTGAATTCAGTAGTTAAATTGATTAAATTTAGCAAAGAAAGAAGCCCTGAATAAGAGCAGATAATGTAGGACCCGAATCCTGGCTTGAAAGCCGTAGGGATTGCATTTCAAAGAAAATGATCTTGCTGTTGAATAAAGTAGTTAGAAGTAATGAATTTGGCAAAAGAAAATTCCGAAAAAGAGCAAATCATGTACAGCTCGAACCTGGCATAGTTTTTATAGGGACCGAGTTTCACAAAGCGTGAGTTTCTTATTGAATTCAGTAGTTAAAAGCATTTAATTTAGCAAAGAAAAAAGCCCTGAATAAGACCAGATAATGTAGAAACCGAATCCTGGCTTGAAAGCCGTAGGGATTGAATTTCAAGAAAATTATCTTCCTGTTGAATAAAGTAGTTAGAAGTAATGAATTTGGCAAAAGAAAATTCTGAATAAGAGCAAATCATGTACAGCTCGAACCTGGCTTAGGTTTTATAGGGACCGAGTTTCACAGAGCGTGATTTTCTTATTGAATTGAGTAGTTAAAAGCATTAAATTTAGCAAAGAAAAACGGCCTGAATAAGAGCAGATAATGCAGGACCCGAATCCTGGCTCTTTTTCAGAATTTTCTTTGTCAAATTCATTACTTCTAACTACTTTATTCAACAGGAAGATAATTTGCTTTGAAATTCAAACCGTATTGATTGAATCCGTAGGGATTTAATTTCAAAGCAAATCATCTTCCTGTTGAATAAAGTAGTTAGAAGTAATGAATTTGGCAAAATAAAATTCTGAAAAAGAGCAAATCATGTACAGCTCGAACCTGGCTTAGGTTTTATAGGGACGGAGTTTCACAGAGCATGATTTTCTTATTGAATTCAGTAGTTGAAGGGATTGAATTTAGCAAAGAAAGAAGCCCTGAATAAGAGCAATGTAGGACCCGAATCCTGGCTTGAAAGCCGTAGGGATTGCATTTCAAAGAAAATGATCTTCCTGTTGAATAAAGTAGTTAGAAGTAATGAATTTGGCAAAAGAAAATTCTGAAAAAGAGCAAATCATGTACAGCTCGAACCTGGCTTAGGTTTTATAGGGACCGAGTTTCACAGAGCGTGATTTTCTTATTGAATTCAGTAGTTAAAGGGATTAAATTAGCAAAGAAAACGACCTGAATAAAAGCAATGTAGGACCCGAATAATGGCTTGAAAGCCGTAGGGATTGAATTTCAAAGAAAATGATCTTGCTGTTGAATAAAGTAGTTAGAAGTAATGAATTTGGCAAAAGAAAATTCTGAAAAAGAGCAAACCATGTACAGTTCGAACCTGGCTTAGGTTTTATAGCGACCGAGTTTCACAGAGCGTGATTTTCTTATTGAATTCAGTAGTTAAAAGCATTAAATTAGCAAAGAAAACGACCTGAATAAGAGCATTCAGAGCGTGATTTTCTTATTGAATTCAGTAGTTAAAAGGATTAAATTTAGCAAGGAAAGAAGCCCTGAATAAGAGCAATGTAGGACACGAATCCTGGCTTGAAAGCCGTAGGGATTGCATTTCAAAGAAAATGATCTTCCTGTTGAATAAAGTAGTTAGAAGTAATGAATTTGGCAACCGGAAATACTGAAAAAGAACAAATCATGTACAGCTCGGACCTGGCTTAGGTTTTATAGGCACCGAGGTTCACAGAGCGTGATTTTCTTATTGAATTCAGTAGTTAAATTGATTAAATTTAGCAAAGAAAGAAGCCCTGAATAAGAGCAGATAATGTAGGACTCGAATTTTGGCTTGAAAGCCGTAGAAATTGCATTTCAAAGAAAATTATCTTTGTGTTGAATAAAGTAGTTAGAAGTAATGAATTTGGCAGCTCGAACCTGGCTTAGGTTTTATAGTTAAGGAGTTTCACAGAGCGTGATTTTCTTATTAAATTGAGTAGTTAAAAGCATTAAATTTAGCAAAGAAGAACGACCTGAATAAGAGCAGATAATGTAGGACCCGAATCCTGGCTTGAAAGCCGTAGGGATTGAATTTCAAAGAAAATGATCTTGCGGTTGAATAAAGTAGTTAGAAGTAATGAATTTGGCAAAAGAAAATTCTGAAAAAGAGCAAACCATGTACAGTTCGAACCTGGCTTAGGTTTTATAGCGACCGAGTTTCACAGAGCGTGATTTTCTTATTGAATTCAGTAGTTAAAAGCATTAAATTAGCAAAGAAAACGACCTGAATAAGAGCATTGTAGGAAACGAATCCTGGCTTGAAAGCCGAAGGGATTGCATTTCAAAGAAAATTATCTTCCTGTTGAATAAAGTAGTTAGAAGTAATGAATTTGGCAAAAGAAAATTCTGAAAAAGAGCAAATCATGTACAGCTCGAACCTGGCTTAGGTTTTATAGGGACCAAGTTTCACAGAGCGTGATTTTCTTATTGAATTCAGTAGTTAAAGGGATTAAATTTAGCAAAGAAAGAAGCCCTGAATAAGAGCAGATAATGTAGGACCCGAATCCTGGCTTGAAAGCCGTAGGGATTGCGTTTCAAATAAAATGATCTTCCTGTGAATAAAGTAGTTAGAAGTAATGAATTTGGCGAAAAAATCTTCTGAAAAAGAGCAAATCATGTACAGCTCGAACCTGGCACAGGTTTTATAGGGACCGAGTTTCACAGAGCGTGAGTTTCTTATTGAATTCAGTAGTTAAAAGCATTTAATTTAGCAAAGAAAAAACCCCTGAATAAGAGCAGATAATGTAGAATCCGAATCCTGGCTTGAAAGCCGTAGGGATTGAATTTGAAGAAAATTATCTTCCTGTTGAATAAAGTAGTTAGCAGTAATGAATTTGGCACAAGAAAATTCTGAAAAAGAGCAAATCATGTACAGCTCGAACCTGGCTTAAGTTTTATAGGGACCGAGTTTCACAGAGCGTGATTTTCTTATTGAATTCAGAAGTTAAAGGGATTAAATTTAGCAAAGAAAGAAGCCCTGTATAAGAGCAGATAATGTAGGACCCGAATCCTGGCTTGAAAGCCGTAGGGATTGCATTTCAAAGAAAATGATCTTCCTGTTGAATAAAGTAGTTAGAAGAAATGAATTTGGCAAAGGAAAATTCTGAAAAAGAGCAAATCATGTACAGCTCGAACCTGGCATATTTTTTATAGGGACCGAGTTTCACAGAGCGTGATTTTCTTACTGAACTCAGTAGTTAAAAGCATTTAATTTAGCAAAGAAAAAAGCCCTAAATAAGAGCAGATAATGTAGAACCCGAATCCTGGCTTGAAAGCCGTAGGGATTGAATTTCAAAGAAAATTATCTTCCTGTTGAATAAAGTAGTTAGAAGTAATGAATTTGGCAAAAGAAAATTCTGAAAAAGAGCAAATCATGTACAGCTCGAACCTGGTTTAAGTTTTATAGGCACCGAGTTTCACAGAGCGTGATTTTCTTATTGAATTCAGAAGTTAAAGGGATTACATTTAGCAAAGAAAGAAGCCCTGAATAAGAGCAGATAATGTAGGACCCGAATCCTGGCTTGAAAACCGTAGGGATTGAATTTCAAAGAAATTGAGCTTGCTGTTGAATAAAGTAGTTAGAAGTAATGAATTTGGCAAAAGAAAATTCTGAAAAAGAACAAATCATGTACAGCTCGAACCTGGCTTAGGTTTTATAATGACCGAGTTTCACGGAGCGTGATTTTCTTATTAAACTGAGTAGTTAAAAGCATTAAATTTAGCAAAGAAAAACGACCTGAATAAGAGCAGATAATGTAGGCACCGAATCCTGGCTTGAAAGCCGTAGTAATTGAATTTCAAAGAAAATGATCTTCCTGTTGAATAAAGTAGTTAGAAGTAATGAATTTGGCAAAAGAAAATTCAGAAAAAGAGCAAATCATGTACAGCTCGAAACTTCCTTAGGTTTTATAGGGACCGAGTTTCACACAGCTTGATTTTCTTATTGAATTCAGAAGTTAAAGGGATTAAATTTAGCAAAGAAAGAAGCCCTCAATAAGAGCAGATAATGTAGGATCCAAGTCCTGGCTTGAAAGCCGTACGGATTGCATTTCAAAGAAAATGATCTTCCTGTTGAATAAAGTAGTTAGAAGTAATGAATTTGGCAAAAGAAAATTCTGAAAAAGAGCAAATCATGTACAGCTCGAACCTGGCTTAGGTTTTATAGGGACCGAGTTTCACAGAGCGTGATTTTCTTATTGAATTCAGTAGTTAAAAGCATTAAATTAGCAAAGAAAACGACCTGAATAAAAGCAGATAATGTAGGACCCGAATCCTGGCTTGAAAGCCGTAGGGATTGCATTTCAAAGAAAATGATCTTCTTGTTGAATAAAGTAGTTAGAAGTAATGAATTTGGCGAAAAAAATTCTGAAAAAGAGCAAATCATGTACAGCTTGGACCTGGCTTAGGTTTTATAGGGACCGAGTTTCACAGAGCGCGATTTTCTTATTGAATTGAATTGAATCCTGGCTGAAAAGATGTAGGGATTGCATTTCAAAGAAAATGATCTTCCTGTTGAATAAAGTAGTTAGAAGTAATGAATTTGGCAAAACAAAATTCTGAAAAAGAGCAAATCATGTACAGCTCGGGACGTATAGGGACGGAGTTTCACAGAGCGTGATTTTCTTATTGAATTCAGTAGTTAAAGGGATTAAATTTAGCAAGGAAAGAAGCCCTGAATAAGAGCAATGTAGGACACGAATCCTGGCTTGAAAGCCGTAGGGATTGCATTTCAAAGAAAATGATCTTCCTGTTGAATAAAGTAGTTAGAAGTAATAAATTTGGCAACCGGAAATACTGAAAAAGAACAAATCATGTACAGCTCGGACCTGGCTTAGGTTTTATAGGCACCGAGTTTCACAGAGCGTGATTTTCTTATTGAATTCAGTAGTTAAATTGATTAAATTTAGCAAAGAAAGAAGCCCTGAATAAGAGCAGATAATGTAGGACTCGAATTTTGGCTTGAAAGCCGTAGGGATTGCATTTCAAAGAAAATTAACTTCCTGTTGAATAAAGTAGTTAGAAGTAATGAATTTGGCAAAATAAAATTCTGAAAAAGAGCAAATCATGTACAGCTCGAACCTGGCTTAGGTTTTATAGGGACCGAGTTTCACAGAGCTTGATTTTCTTATTGAATTCAGAAGTTAAAGGGATTAAATTTAGCAAAGAAAGAAGCCCTCAATAAGAGCAGATAATGTAGGACCCGAATCCTGGCTTGAAAGCCGTAGGGATTGCATTTCAAAGAAAATGATCTTCCTGTTGAATAAAGTAGTTAGAAGTAATGAATTTGGCAAAAGGAAATTCTGAAAATGAGCAAATCATGTACAGCTCGAACTTGGCTTAGGTTTTATAGGGACCGAGTTTCACAGAGCTTGATTTTCTTATTGGATTCAGAAGTTAAAGGGATTAAATTTAGCAAAGAAAGAAGCCCTCAATAAGAGCAGATAATGTATTACCCGAATCCTGGCTTGAAAGCCGTAGGGATTGCATTTCAAAGAAAATGATCTTCCTGTTGAATAAAGTAGTTAGAAGTAATAAATTTGGCAAAAGGAAATTCTGAAAAAGAGCAAATCATGTACAGCTCGAAACTGGCTTAGGTTTTATAGGGACCGAGTTTCACACAGCTTGATTTTCTTATTGAATTCAGAAGTTAAAGGGATTAAATTTAGCAAAGAAAGAAGCCCTCAATAAGAGCAGATAATGTAGGATCCAAGTCCTGGCTTGAAAGCCGTACGGATTGCATTTCAAAGAAAATGATCTTCCTGTTGAATAAAGTAGTTAGAAGTAATGAATTTGGCAAAAGAAAATTCTGAAAAAGAGCAAATCATGTACAGCTCGAACCTGGCTTAGGTTTTATAGGGACGGAGTTTCACAGAGCGTGATTTTCTTATTGAATTCAGTAGTTAAAAGCATTAAATTAGCAAAGAAAACGACCTGAATAAAAGCAGATAATGTAGGACCCGAATCCTGGCTTGAAAGCCGTAGGGATTGCATTTCAAAGAAAATGATCTTCTTGTTAAATAAAGTAGTTAGAAGTAATGAATTTGGCGAAAAAAATTCTGAAAAAGAGCAAATCATGTACAGCTTGGACCTGGCTTAGGTTTTATAGGGACCGAGTTTCACAGAGCGCGATTTTCTTATTGAATTGAATTGAATCCTGGCTTAAAAGATGTAGGGATTGCATTTCAAAGAAAATGATCTTCCTGTTGAATAAAGTAGTTAGAAGTAATGAATTTGGCAAAAGAAAATTCTGAAAAAGAGCAAATCATGTACAGCTCGGGACGTATAGGGACGGAGTTTCACAGAGCGTGATTTTCTTATTGAATTCAGTAGTTAAAGGGATTAAATTTAGCAAGGAAAGAAGCCCTGAATAAGAGCAATGTAGGACACGAATCCTGGCTTGAAAGCCGTAGGGATTGCATTTCAAAGAAAATGATCTTCCTGTTGAATAAAGTAGTTAGAAGTAATGAATTTGGCAACCGGAAATACTGAAAAAGAACAAATCATGTACAGCTCGGACCTGGCTTAGGTTTTATAGGCACCGAGGTTCACAGAGCGTGATTTTCTTATTGAATTCAGTAGTTAAATTGATTAAATTTAGCAAAGAAAGAAGCCCTGAATAAGAGCAGATAATGTAGGACTCGAATTTTGGCTTGAAAGCCGTAGGGATTGCATTTCAAAGAAAATTATCTTCCTGTTGAATAAAGTAGTTAGAAGTAATGAATTTGGCAAAATAAAATTCTGAAAAAGAGCAAATCATATACAGCTCGAACCTGGCTTAGGTTTTATAGGGACCGAGTTTCACACAGTGTGATTTCCTTATTGAATTCAGTAGTTAGAGGGATTAAATTTAGCAAGGAAAGAAGCCCTGAATAAGAGCAATGTAGGACACGAATTCTGGCTTGAAAGCCGTAGGGATTGCATTTCAAAGAAAATGATCTTCCTGTTGAATAAAGTAGTTAGAAGTAATGAATTTGGCAACCGGAAATACTGAAAAAGAACAAATCATGTACAGCTCGGACCTGGCTTAGGTTTTATAGGCACCGATTTTCACAGAGCGTGATTTTCTTATTGAATTCAGTAGTTAAATTGATTAAATTTAGCAAAGAAAGAAGCCCTGAATAAGAGCAGATAATGTAGGACTCGAATTTTGGCTTGAAAGCCGTAGGGATTGCATTTCAAAGAAAATTATCTTCCTGTTGAATAAAGTAGTTAGAAGTAATGAATTTGGCAAAATAAAATTCTGAAAAAGAGCAAATCATGTACAGCTCGAACCTGGCTTAGGTTTTATAGGGACCGAGTTTCACACAGCGTGATTTCCTTATTGAATTCAGTAGTTAGAGGGATTAAATTTAGCAAAGAAAGAAGCCCTGAATAAGAGCAGATAATGTAAGACCCGAATCCTGGCTTGAAAGCCGTAGGGATTGTATTTCAAAGAAAATGATCTTCCTGTTGAATAAAGTAGTTAGAAGTAATGAATTTGGCAAAAGAAAATTCTGAAAAAGAGCAAATCATGTACAGCTCGAACCTGGCTTAGGTTTTACAGGGACCGAGTTTCACAGAGCGTGATTTTCTTATTGAATTCAGAAGTTAAATGGATTAAATTTAGCAAAGAAAGAAGCCCTGAATAAGAGCAGATAATGTAGGACCCGAATTATGGCTTGAAACCGTAGGGATTGCATTTCAAAGAAAATGATCTTCCTGTTGAATAAAGTAGTTAGAAGAAATGAATTTGGCAAAAGAAAATTCTGAAAAAGAGCAAATCATGTACAGCTCGAACCTGGCATATTTTTTATAGGGACCGAGTTTCACAGAGCGTGATTTTCTTATTGAATTCAGTAGTTAAAAGCATTTAATTTAGCAAAGAAAAAAGCCCTAAATAAGAGCAGATAATGTAGAACCCGAATCCTGGCTTGAAAGCCGTAGGGATTGAATTTCAAAGAAAATTATCTTCCTGTTGAATAAAGTAGTTAGAAATAATGAATTTGGTAAAAGAAAATTCTGAAAAAGAGCAAATCATGTACAGCTCGAACCTGGTTTAAGTTTTATAGGCACCGAGTTTCACAGAGCGTGATTTTCTTATTGAATTCAGTAGTTAAAAGCATTAAATTAGCAAAGAAAACGACCTGAATAAGAGCAATGTATCAAACGAATCCTGGCTTGAAAACCGAAAGGATTGCATTTCAAAGAAAATTATCTTCCTGTTGAATAAAGTAGTTAGAAGTAATGAATTTGGTAAAAGAAAATTCTGAAAAAGAGCAAATCATGTACAGCTCGAACCTGGCTTAGGTTTTATAGGGACCAAGTTTCACAGAGCGTGATTTCCTTATTGAATTCAGTAGTTAGAGGGATTAAATTTAGCAAAGAAAGAAGCCCTGAATAAGAGCAGATAATGTAGGACCCGAATCCTGGCTTGAAAGCCGTAGGGATTGTATTTCAAAGAAAATGATCTTCGTGTTGAATAAAGTAGTTAGAAGTAATGAATTTGGCAAAAGAAAATTCTGAAAAAGAGCAAATCATGTACAGCTCGAACCTGGCTTAGGTTTTACAGGGACCGAGTTTCACAGAGCGTGATTTTCTTATTGAATTCAGAAGTTAAATGGATTAAATTTAGCAAAGAAAGAAGCCCTGAATAAGAGCAGATAATGTAGGACCCGAATTATGGCTTGAAACCGTAGGGATTGCATTTCAAAGAAAATGATCTTCCTGTTGAATAAAGTAGTTAGAAGAAATGAATTTGGCAAAAGAAAATTCTGAAAAAGAGCAAATCATGTACAGCTCGAACCTGGCATATTTTTTATAGGGACCGAGTTTCACAGAGCGTGATTTTCTTATTGAATTCAGTAGTTAAAAGCATTTAATTTAGCAAAGAAAGAAGCCCTGAATAAGAGCAGATAATGTAGGACCCGAATTATGGCTTGAAACCGTAGGGATTGCATTTCAAAGAAAATTATCTTCCTGTTGAATAAAGTAGTTAGAAGTAATGAATTTGGCAAAAGAAAATTCTGAAAAAGAGCAAACCATGTACAGTTCGAACCTGGCTTAGGTTTTATAGCGACCGAGTTTCACAGAGCTTGATTTTCTTATTGAATTCAGTAGTTAAAAGCATTAAATTAGCAAAGAAAACGACCTGAATAAGAGCAATGTATCAAACGAATCCTGGCTTGAAAGCCGAAAGGATTGCATTTCAAAGAAAATTATCTTCCTGTTGAATAAAGTAGTTAGAAGTAATGAATTTGGTAAAAGAAAATTCTGAAAAAGAGCAAATCATGTACAGCTCGAACCTGGCTTAGGTTTTATAGGGACCAAGTTTCACAGAGCGTGATTTTCTTATTGAATTCAGTAGTTAAAGGGATTAAATTTAGCAAAGAAAGAAGCCCTGAATAAGAGCAGATAATGTAGGACCCGAATCCTGGCTTGAAAGCCGTAGGGATTGCGTTTCAAAGAAAATGATCTTCCTGTGAATAAAGTAGTTAGAAGTAATGAATTTGGCGAAAAAATCTTCTAAAAAAGAGCAAATCATGTACAGCTCGAACCTGGCACAGGTTTTATAGGGACCGAGTTTCACAGAGCGTGAGTTTCTTATTGAATTCAGTAGTTAAAAGCATTTAATTTAGCAAAGAAAAAACCCCTGTATAAGAGCAGATAATGTAGGACCCGAATCCTGGCTTGAAAGCCGTAGGGATTGCATTTCAAAGAAAATGATCTTCCTGTTGAATAAAGTAGTTAGAAGAAATGAATTTGCCAAAAGAAAATTCTGAAAAAGAGCAAATCATGTACAGCTCGAACCTGGCATATTTTTTATAGGGACCGAGTTTCACAGAGCGTGATTTTCTTATTGAATTCAGTAGTTAAAAGCATTAAATTAGCAAAGAAAACGACCTGAATAAGAGCAATGTATCAAACGAATCCTGGCTTGAAAGCCGAAGGGATTGCATTTCAAAGAAAATTATCTTCCTGTTGAATAAAGTAGTTAGAAGTAATGAATTTGGTAAAAGAAAATTCTGAAAAAGAGCAAATCATGTACAGCTCGAACCTGGCTTAGGTTTTATAGGGACCAAGTTTCACAGAGCGTGATTTTCTTATTGAGTTCAGTAGTTAAAGGGATTAAATTTAGCAAGGAAAGAAGCCCTGAATAAGAGCAATGTAGGACACGAATCCTGGCTTGAAAGCCGTAGGGATTGCATTTCAAAGAAAATGATCTTCCTGTTGAATAAAGTAGTTAGAAGTAATGAATTTGGCTACCGCAAATACTGAAAAAGAACAAATCATGTACAGCTCGGACCTGGCTTAGGTTTTATAGGCACCGAGGTTCACAGAGCGTGATTTTCTTATTGAATTCAGTAGTTAAATTGATTAAATTTAGCAAAGAAAGAAGCCCTGAATAAGAGCAGATAATGTAGGACTCGAATTTTGGCTTGAAAGCCGTAGGGATTGCATTTCAAAGAAAATTATCTTCCTGTTGAATAAAGTAGTTAGAAGTAATGAATTTGGCAAAATAAAATTCTGAAAAAGAGCAAATCATGTACAGCTCGAACCTGGCTTAGGTTTTATAGGGACCGAGTTTCACACAGCGTGATTTCCTTATTGAATTCAGTAGTTAGAGGGATTAAATTTAGCAAAGAAAGAAGCCCTGAATAAGAGCAGATAATGTAAGACCCGAATCCTGGCTTGAAAGCCGTAGGGATTGTATTTCAAAGAAAATGATCTTCCTGTTAATAAAGTAGTTAGAAGTAATGAATTTGGCAACCGGAAATACTGAAAAAGAGCAAATCATGTACAGCTCGAACCTGGCTTAGGTTTTACAGGGACCGAGTTTCACAGAGCGTGATTTTCTTATTGAATTCAGAAGTTAAATGGATTAAATTTAGCAAAGAAAGAAGCCCTGAATAAGAGCAGATAATGTAGGACCCGAATTATGGCTTGAAACCGTAGGGATTGCATTTCAAAGAAAATGATCTTCCTGTTGAATAAAGTAGTTAGAAGAAATGAATTTGGCAAAAGAAAATTCTGAAAAAGAGCAAATCATGTACAGTTCGAACCTGGCATATTTTTTATAGGGACCGAGTTTCACAGAGCGTGATTTTCTTATTGAATTCAGTAGTTAAAAGCATTTAATTTAGCAAAGAAAAAACCCCTGAATAAGAGCAGATAATGTAGAATCCGAATCCTGGCTTGGAAGCCGTAGGGATTGAATTTGAAGAAAATTATCTTCCTGTTGAATAAAGTAGTTAGCAGTAATGAATTTGGCGAAAAAATCTTCTGAAAAAGAGCAAATCATGTACAGCTCGAACCTGGCACAGGTTTTATAGGGACCGAGTTTCACAGAGCGTGAGTTTCTTATTGAATTCAGTAGTTAAAAGCATTTAATTTAGCAAAGAAAAAACCCCTGAATAAGAGCAGATAATGTAGAATCCGAATCCTGGCTTGAAAGCCGTAGGGATTGAATTTGAAGAAAATTATCTTCCTGTTGAATAAAGTAGTTAGCAGTAATGAATTTGGCACAAGAAAATTCTGAAAAAGAGCAAATCATGTACAGCTCGAACCTGGCTTAAGTTTTATAGGGGCCGAGTTTCACAGAGCGTGATTTTCTTATTGAATTCAGAAGTTAAAGGGATTAAATTTAGCAAAGAAAGAAGCCCTGTATAAGAGCAGATAATGTAGGACCCGAATCCTGGCTTGAAAGCCGTAGGGATTGCATTTCAAAGAAAATGATCTTCCTGTTGAATAAAGTAGTTAGAAGAAATGAATTTGGCAAAAGAAAATTCTGAAAAAGAGCAAATCATGTACAGCTCGAACCTGGCATATTTTTTATAGGGACCGAGTTTCACAGAGCGTGATTTTCTTATTGAATTCAGTAGTTAAAAGCATTAAATTAGCAAAGAAAACGACCTGAATAAGAGCAATGTATCAAACGAATCCTGGCTTGAAAGCCGAACGGATTGCATTTCAAAGAAAATTATCTTCCTGTTGAATAAAGTAGTTAGAAGTAATGAATTTGGTAAAAGAAAATTCTGAAAAAGAGCAAATCATGTACAGCTCGAACCTGGCTTAGGTTTTATAGGGACCAAGTTTCACAGAGCGTGATTTTCTTATTGAATTCAGTAGTTAAAGGGATTAAATTTAGCAAGGAAAGAAGCCCTGAATAAGAGCAATGTAGGACACGAATCCTGGCTTGAAAGCCGTAGGGATTGCATTTCAAAGAAAATGATCTTCCTGTTGAATAAAGTAGTTAGAAGTAATGAATTTGGCAACCGGAAATACTGAAAAAGAACAAATCATGTACAGCTCGGACCTGGCTTAGGTTTTATAGGCACCGAGGTTCACAGAGCGTGATTTTCTTATTGAATTCAGTAGTTAAATTGATTAAATTTAGCAAAGAAAGAAGCCCTGAATAAGAGCAGATAATGTAGGACTCGAATTTTGGCTTGAAAGCCGTAGGGATTGCATTTCAAAGAAAATTATCTTCCTGTTGAATAAAGTAGTTAGAAGTAATGAATTTGGCAAAATAAAATTCTGAAAAAGAGCAAATCATGTACAGCTCGAACCTGGCTTAGGTTTTATAGGGACCGAGTTTCACACAGCGTGATTTCCTTATTGAATTCAGTAGTTAGAGGGATTAAATTTAGCAAAGAAAGAAGCCCTGAATAAGAGCAGATAATGTAAGACCCGAATCCTGGCTTGAAAGCCGTAGGGATTGTATTTCAAAGAAAATGATCTTCCTGTTGAATAAAGTAGTTAGAAGTAATGAATTTGGCAAAAGAAAATTCTGAAAAAGAGCAAATCATGTACAGCTCGAACCTGGCTTAGGTTTTACAGGGACCGAGTTTCACAGAGAGTGATTTTCTTATTGAATTCAGAAGTTAAATGGATTAAATTTAGCAAAGAAAGAAGCCCTGAATAAGAGCAGATAATGTAGGACCCGAATTATGGCTTGAAACCGTAGGGATTGCATTTCAAAGAAAATGATCTTCCTGTTGAATAAAGTAGTTAGAAGAAATGAATTTGGCAAAAGAAAATTCTGAAAAAGAGCAAATCATGTACAGCTCGAACCTGGCATATTTTTTATAGGGACCGAGTTTCACAGAGCGTGATTTTCTTATTGAATTCAGTAGTTAAAAGCATTTAATTTAGCAAAGAAAAAAGCCCTAAATAAGAGCAGATAATGTAGAACCCGAATCCTGGCTTGAAAGCCGTAGGGATTGAATTTCAAAGAAAATTATCTTCCTGTTGAATAAAGTAGTTAGAAATAATGAATTTGGCAAAAGAAAATTCTGAAAAAGAGCAAATCATGTACAGCTCGAACCTGGTTTAAGTTTTATAGGCACCGAGTTTCACAGAGCGTGATTTTCTTATTGAATTCAGAAGTTAAAGCTATTACATTTAGCAAAGAAAGAAGCCCTGAATAAGAGCAGATAATGTAGGACCCGAATTATGGCTTGAAACCGTAGGGTTTGCATTTCAAAGAAAATGATCTTCCTCTTGAATAAAGTAGTTCGAAGTAATAAAATTGGCAAAAGAAAATTATGAAAAAGAGCAAATCATGTACAGCTCGAACCTGGCTTAGGTTTTATAGTTAAGGAGTTTCACAGAGCGTGATTTTCTTATTGAATTCAGTAGTTAAAAGCATTAAATTTAGCAAAGAAGAACGACCTGAATAAGAGCAGATAATGTAGGACCCGAATCCTGGCTTGAAAGCCGTAGGGATTGAATTTCAAAGAAAATGATCTTGCTGTTGAATAAAGTAGTTAGAAGTAATGAATTTGGCAAAAGAAAATTCTGAAAAAGAGCAAACCATGTACAGTTCGAACCTGGCTTAGGTTTTATAGCGACCGAGTTTCAGAGAGCGTGATTTTCTTATTGAATTCAGAAGTTAAAGGGATTACATTTAGCAAAGAAAGAAGCCCTGAATAAGAGCAGATAATGTAGGACCCGAACCCTGGCTTGAAAACCGTAGGGATTGAATTTCAAAGAAAATGATCTTCCTGTTGAATAAAGTAGTTAGAAGTAATGAATTTGGCAAAAGAAAATTCTGAAAAAGAACAAATCATGTACAGCTCGAACCTGGCTTAGGTTTTATAATGACCGAGTTTAACAGAGCGTGATTTTCTTATTGAATTCAGAAGTTAAATGGATTAAATTTAGCAAAGAAAGAAGCCCTGAATAAGAGCAGATAATGTAGGACCCGAATTATGGCTTGAAACCGTAGGGATTGCATTTCAAAGAAAATGATCTTCCTGTTGAATAAAGTAGTTAGAAGTAATGAATTTGGCAAAAGAAAATTCTGAAAAAGAGCAAATCATGTACAGCTCGAACCTGGCTTAGGTTTTACAGGGACCGAGTTTCACAGAGCGTGATTTTCTTATTGAATTCAGAAGTTAAATGGATTAAATTTAGCAAAGAAAGAAGCCCTGAATAAGAGCAGATAATGTAGGACCCGAATTATGGCTTGAGACCGTAGGGATTGCATTTCAAAGAAAATGATCTTCCTCTTGAATAAAGTAGTTCGAAGTAATAAATTTGGCAAAAGAAAATTATGAAAAAGAGCAAATCATGTACAGCTCGAACCTGGCTTAGGTTTTATAGTTAAGGAGTTTCACAGAGCGTGATTTTCTTATTAAATTGAGTATATAAAAGCATTAAATTTAGCAAAGAAGAACGACCTGAATAAGAGCAGATAATGTAGGACCCGAATCCTTTCTTGAAAGCCGTAGGGATTGAATTTCAAAGAAAATGATCTTGCTGTTGAATAAAGTAGTTAGAAGTAATGAATTTGGCAAATGAAAATTCTGAAAAAGAGCAAACCATGTACAGTTCGAACCTGGCTTAGGTTTTATAGCGACCGAGTTTCACAGAGCGTGATTTTCTTATTGAATTCAGTAGTTAAAAGCATTAAATTAGCAAAGAAAACGACCTGAATAAGAGCAATGTAGGAAACGAATCCTGGCTTGAAAGCCGAAGGGATTGCATTTCAAAGAAAATTATCTTCCTGTTGAATAAAGTAGTTAGAAGTAATGAATTTAGTAAAAGAAAATTCTGAAAAAGAGCAAATCATGTACAGCTCGAACCTGGCTTAGGTTTTATAGGGACCAAGTTTCACAGAGCGTGATTTTCTTATTGAATTCAGTAGTTAAAGGGATTAAATTTAGCAAAGAAAGAAGCCCTGAATAAGAGCAGATAATGTAGGACCCGAATCCTGGCTTGAAAGCCGTAGGGATTGCGTTTCAAAGAAAATGATCTTCCTGTGAATAAAGTAGTTAGAAGTAATGAATTTGGCGAAAAAATCTTCTGAAAAAGAGCAAATCATGTACAGCTCGAACCTGGCACAGGTTTTATAGGGACCGAGTTTCACAGAGCGTGAGTTTCTTATTGAATTCAGTAGTTAAAAGCATTTAATTTAGCAAAGAAAAAACCCCTGAATAAGAGCAGATAATGTAGAATCCGAATCCTTTCTTGAAAGCCGTAAGGATTGAATTTGAAGAAAATTATCTTCCTGTTGAATAAAGTAGTTAGCAGTAATGAATTTGGCACAAGAAAATTCTGAAAAAGAGCAAATCATGTACAGCTCGAACCTGGCTTAAGTTTTATAGGGACCGAGTTTCACAGAGCGTGATTTTCTTATTGAATTCAGAAGTTAAAGGGATTAAATTTAGCAAAGAAAGAAGCCCTGTATAAGAGCAGATAATGTAGGACCCGAATCCTGGCTTGAAAGCCGTAGGGATTGCATTTCAAAGAAAATGATCTTCCTGTTGAATAAAGTAGTTAGAAGAAATGAATTTGGCAAAAGAAAATTCTGAAAAAGAGCAAATCATGTACAGCTCGAACCTGGCATATTTTTTATAGGGACCGAGTTTCACAGAGCGTGATTTTCTTATTGAATTCAGTAGTTAAAAGCATTTAATTTAGCAAAGAAAAAAGCCCTAAGTAAGAGCAGATAATGTAGAACCCGAATCCTGGCTTGAAAGCCGTAGGGATTGAATTTCAAAGAAAATTATCTTCCTGTTGAATAAAGTAGTTAGAAATAATGAATTTGGCAAAAGAAAATTCTGAGAAAGAGCAAATCATGTACAGTTCGAACCTGGTTTAAGTTTTATATGCACCGAGTTTCACAGAGCGTGATTTTCTTATTGAATTCAGAAGTTAAAGGGATTACATTTAGCAAAGAAAGAAGCCCTGAATAAGAGCAGATAATGTAGGACCCGAATCCTGGCTTGAAAACCGTAGGGATTGAATTTTAAAGAAAATGATCTTCCTGTTGAATAAAGTAGTTAGAAGTAATGAATTTGGCAAAAGAAAATTCTGAAAAAGAACAAATCATGTACAGCTCGAACCTGGCTTAGGTTTTATAATGACCGAGTTTCACAGAGCGTGATTTTCTTATTAAACTGAGTAGTTAAAAGCATTAAATTTAGCAAAGAAAAACGACCTGAATAAGAGCAGATAATGTAGGAACCGAATCCTGGCTTGAAAGCCGTAGTAATTGAATTTCAAAGAAAATGATCTTCCTGTTGAATAAAGTAGTTAGAAGTAATGAATTTGGCAAAAGAAAATTCTGAAAAAGAGCAAATCATGTACAGCTCGAACCTGGCTTAGGTTTTATAGGGACCAAGTTTCACAGAGCGTGATTTTCTTATTGAATTCAGTAGTTAAATTGATTAAATTTAGCAAAGATAGAAGCCCTGAATAAGAGCAGATAATGTAGGACCCGAATCCTGGCTTGAAAGCCGTAGGGATTGCGTTTCAAAGAAAATGATCTTGCTGTGAATAAAGTAGTTAGAAGTAATGAATTTGGCGAAAAAATCTTCTGAAAAAGAGCAAATCATGTACAGCTCGAACCTGGCATAGGTTTTATAGGGACCGAGTTTCACAGAGCGTGATTTTCTTATTGAATTCAGTAGTTAAAAGCATTAAATTAGCAAAGAAAACCACCTGAATAAGAGCAGATAATGTAGGACCATAATCCTGGCTTGAAAGCCGTAGGGATTGAATTACAAAGAAAATGACCTTCCTGTTGAATAAAGTAGTTAGAAGTAATGAATTTGGCGAAAAAATCTTCTGAAAAAGAGCAAATCATGTACAGCTCGAAGCTGGCATAGGTTTTATAAGGACCGAGTTTCACAGAGCGTGATTTTCTTATTGAATTCAGTAGTTAAAAGCATTAAATTAGCAAAGAAAACGAAATGAATAAGACCAATGTAGGAAACGAATCCTGGCTTGAAAGCCGAAGGGATTGCATTTCAAAGAAAATTATCTTGATGTTGAATAAAGTAGTTAGAAGTAATGAATTTGGCAAAAGAAAATTCTGAAAAAGAGCAAATCATGTACAGCTCGAACCTGGCTTAGGTTTTATAGGGACCAAGTTTCACAGAGCGTGATTTTCTTATTGAATTCAGTAGTTAAAGGGATTAAATTTAGCAAAGAAAGAAGCCCTGAATAAGAGCAGATAATGTAGGACCCGAATCCTGACTTGAAAGCCGTAGGGATTGCGTTTCAAAGAAAATTATCTTCCTGTGAATAAAGTAGTTAGAAGTAATGAATTTGGCGAAAAAATCTTCTGAAAAAGAGCAGATCATGTACAGCTCGAAGCTGGCATAGGTTTTATAAGGACCGAGTTTCACAGAGCGTGATTTTCTTATTGAATTCAGTAGTTAAAAGCATTTAATTTAGCAAAGAAAAAAGCCCTGAATAAGAGCAGATAATGTAGAATCCGAATCCTGGCTTGAAAGCCGTAGGGATTGAATTTGAAGAAAATTATCTTCCTGTTGAATAAAGTAGTTAGCAGTAATGAATTTGGCACAAGAAAATTCTGAAAAAGAGCAAATCATGCACAGCTCGAACCTGGCTTAAGTTTTATAGGGACCGAGTTTCACAGAGCGTGATTTTCTTATTGAATTCAGTAGTTAAAGGGATTAAATTTAGCAAAGAAAGAAGCCCTGTATAAGAGCAGATAATGTAGGACCCGAATCCTGGCTTGAAAGCCGTAGGGATTGCATTTCAAAGAAAATGATCTTCCTGTTGAATAAAGTAGTTACAAGAAATGAATTTGGCAAAAGAAAATTCTGAAAAAGAGCAAATCATGTACAGCTCGAACCTGGCATATTTTTTATAGGGACCGAGTTTCACAGAGCGTGATTTTCCTATTGAATTCAGTAGTTAAAAGCATTTAATTTAGCAAAGAAAAAAGCCCTAAATAAGAGCAGATAATGTAGAACCCGAATCCTGGCTTGAAAGCCGTAGGGATTGAATTTCAAAGAAAATTATCTTCCTGTTGAATAAAGTAGTTAGAAATAATGAATTTGGCAAAAGAAAATTCTGAAAAAGAGCAAATCATGTACAGCTCGAACCTGGCTTAGGTTTTATAGGCACCGAGTTTCACAGAGCGTGATTTTCTTATTGAATTCAGAAGTTAAAGGGATTACATTTAGCAAAGAAAGAAGCCCTGAATAAGAGCAGATAATGTAGGACCCGAATCCTGGCTTGAAAACCGTAGGGATTGAATTTCAAAGAAAATGATCTTGCTGTTGAATAAAATAGTTAGAAGTACTGAATTTGGCAAAAGAAAATTCTGAAAAAGAACAAATCATGTACAGCTCGAACCTGGCTTAGGTTTTATAATGACCGAGTTTCACAGAGCGTGATTTTCTTATTAAACTGAGTAGTTAAAAGCATTAAATTTAGCAAAGAAAAACGACCTGAATAAGAGCAGATAATGTAGGAACCGAATCCTGGCTTGAAAGCCGTAGTAATTGAATTTCAAAGAAAATGATCTTCCTGTTGAATAAAGTAGTTAGAAGTAATGAATTTGGCAAAAGAAAATTCTGAAAAAGAGCAAATCATGTACAGCTCGAACCTGGCTTAGGTTTTATAGGCACCGAGTTTCACAGAGCGTGATTTTCTTATTGAATTCAGAAGTTAAAGGGATTACATTTAGCAAAGAAAGAAGCCCTGAATAAGAGCAGATAATGTAGGACCCGAATCCTGGCTTGAAAACCGTAGGGATTGAATTTCAAAGAAAATTATCTTCCTGTTGAATAAAGTAGTTAGAAGTAATGAATTTGGCAAAAGAAAATTCTGAAAAAGAACAAATCATGTACAGCTCGAACCTGGCTTAGGTTTTATAATGACCGAGTTTCACAGAGCGTGATTTTCTTATTAAACTGAGTAGTTAAAAGCATTAAATTTAGCAAAGAAAAACGACCTGAATAAGAGCAGATAATGTAGGAACCGAATCCTGGCTTGAAAGCCGTAGTAATTGAATTTCAAAGAAAATGATCTTAGTGTTGAATAAAGTAGTTAGAAGTAATGAATTTGGCAAAAGAAAATTCTGAAAAAGAGCAAATCATGTACAGCTCGAACCTGGCTTAGGTTTTATAGGGACCAAGTTTCACAGAGCGTGATTTTCTTATTGAATTCAGAAGTTAAAGGGATTACATTTAGCAAAGAAAGAAGCCCTGAATAAGAGCAGATAATGTAGGACCCGAATCCTGGCTTGAAAACCGTAGGGATTGAATTTTAAAGAAAATGATCTTCCTGTTGAATAAAGTAGTTAGAAGTAATGAATTTGGCAAAAGAAAATTCTGAAAAAGAACAAATCATGTACAGCTCGAACCTGGCTTAGGTTTTATAATGACCGAGTTTCACAGAGCGTGATTTTCTTATTAAACTGAGTAGTTAAAAGCATTAAATTTAGCAAAGAAAAACGACCTGAATAAGAGCAGATAATGTAGGAACCGAATCCTGGCTTGAAAGCCGTAGTAATTGAATTTCAAAGAAAATGATCTTCCTGTTGAATAAAGTAGTTAGAAGTAATGAATTTGGCAAAAGAAAATTCTGAAAAAGAGCAAATCATGTACAGCTCGAACCTGGCTTAGGTTTTATAGGGACCAAGTTTCACAGAGCGTGATTTTCTTATTGAATTCAGTAGTTAAATTGATTAAATTTAGCAAAGATAGAAGCCCTGAATAAGAGCAGATAATGTAGGACCCGAATCCTGGCTTGAAAGCCGTAGGGATTGCGTTTCAAAGAAAATGATCTTGCTGTGAATAAAGTAGTTAGAAGTAATGAATTTGGCGAAAAAATCTTCTGAAAAAGAGCAAATCATGTACAGCTCGAACCTGGCATAGGTTTTATAGGGACCGAGTTTCACAGAGCGTGATTTTCTTATTGAATTCAGTAGTTAAAAGCATTAAATTAGCAAAGAAAACCACCTGAATAAGAGCAGATAATGTAGGACCATAATCCTGGCTTGAAAGCCGTAGGGATTGAATTACAAAGAAAATGACCTTCCTGTTGAATAAAGTAGTTAGAAGTAATGAATTTGGCGAAAAAATCTTCTGAAAAAGAGCAAATCATGTACAGCTCGAAGCTGGCATAGGTTTTATAAGGACCGAGTTTCACAGAGCGTGATTTTCTTATTGAATTCAGTAGTTAAAAGCATTAAATTAGCAAAGAAAACGAAATGAATAAGACCAATGTAGGAAACGAATCCTGGCTTGAAAGCCGAAGGGATTGCATTTCAAAGAAAATTATCTTGATGTTGAATAAAGTAGTTAGAAGTAATGAATTTGGCAAAAGAAAATTCTGAAAAAG
Organism: Xylota sylvarum; assembly: GCA_905220385.1. Taxonomy (NCBI): domain Eukaryota; kingdom Metazoa; phylum Arthropoda; class Insecta; order Diptera; family Syrphidae; genus Xylota; species Xylota sylvarum. Next base: position 192,647 of record CAJMZQ010000056.1, on the reverse strand, counting down.
AGCAAATCATGTACAGCTCGAACCTGGCTTAGGTTTTATAGGGACCAAGTTTCACAGAGCGTGATTTTCTTATTGAATTCAGTAGTTAAAGGGATTAAATTTAGCAAAGAAAGAAGCCCTGAATAAGAGCAGATAATGTAGGACCCGAATCCTGACTTGAAAGCCGTAGGGATTGCGTTTCAAAGAAAATTATCTTCCTGTGAATAAAGTAGTTAGAAGTAATGAATTTGGCGAAAAAATCTTCTGAAAAAGAGCAGATCATGTACAGCTCGAAGCTGGCATAGGTTTTATAAGGACCGAGTTTCACAGAGCGTGATTTTCTTATTGAATTCAGTAGTTAAAAGCATTTAATTTAGCAAAGAAAAAAGCCCTGAATAAGAGCAGATAATGTAGAATCCGAATCCTGGCTTGAAAGCCGTAGGGATTGAATTTGAAGAAAATTATCTTCCTGTTGAATAAAGTAGTTAGCAGTAATGAATTTGGCACAAGAAAATTCTGAAAAAGAGCAAATCATGCACAGCTCGAACCTGGCTTAAGTTTTATAGGGACCGAGTTTCACAGAGCGTGATTTTCTTATTGAATTCAGTAGTTAAAGGGATTAAATTTAGCAAAGAAAGAAGCCCTGTATAAGAGCAGATAATGTAGGACCCGAATCCTGGCTTGAAAGCCGTAGGGATTGCATTTCAAAGAAAATGATCTTCCTGTTGAATAAAGTAGTTACAAGAAATGAATTTGGCAAAAGAAAATTCTGAAAAAGAGCAAATCATGTACAGCTCGAACCTGGCATATTTTTTATAGGGACCGAGTTTCACAGAGCGTGATTTTCCTATTGAATTCAGTAGTTAAAAGCATTTAATTTAGCAAAGAAAAAAGCCCTAAATAAGAGCAGATAATGTAGAACCCGAATCCTGGCTTGAAAGCCGTAGGGATTGAATTTCAAAGAAAATTATCTTCCTGTTGAATAAAGTAGTTAGAAATAATGAATTTGGCAAAAGAAAATTCTGAAAAAGAGCAAATCATGTACAGCTCGAACCTGGCTTAGGTTTTATAGGGACCGAGTTTCACAGAGCGTGATTTTCTTATTGAATTCAGAAGTTAAAGGGATTACATTTAGCAAAGAAAGAAGCCCTGAATAAGAGCAGATAATGTAGGACCCGAATCCTGGCTTGAAAACCGTAGGGATTGAATTTCAAAGAAAATGATCTTGCTGTTGAATAAAATAGTTAGAAGTACTGAATTTGGCAAAAGAAAATTCTGAAAAAGAACAAATCATGTACAGCTCGAACCTGGCTTAGGTTTTATAATGACCGAGTTTCACAGAGCGTGATTTTCTTATTAAACTGAGTAGTTAAAAGCATTAAATTTAGCAAAGAAAAACGACCTGAATAAGAGCAGATAATGTAGGAACCGAATCCTGGCTTGAAAGCCGTAGTAATTGAATTTCAAAGAAAATGATCTTCCTGTTGAATAAAGTAGTTAGAAGTAATGAATTTGGCAAAAGAAAATTCTGAAAAAGAGCAAATCATGTACAGCTCGAACCTGGCTTAGGTTTTATAGGCACCGAGTTTCACAGAGCGTGATTTTCTTATTGAATTCAGAAGTTAAAGGGATTACATTTAGCAAAGAAAGAAGCCCTGAATAAGAGCAGATAATGTAGGACCCGAATCCTGGCTTGAAAACCGTAGGGATTGAATTTCAAAGAAAATTATCTTCCTGTTGAATAAAGTAGTTAGAAGTAATGAATTTGGCAAAAGAAAATTCTGAAAAAGAACAAATCATGTACAGCTCGAACCTGGCTTAGGTTTTATAATGACCGAGTTTCACAGAGCGTGATTTTCTTATTAAACTGAGTAGTTAAAAGCATTAAATTTAGCAAAGAAAAACGACCTGAATAAGAGCAGATAATGTAGGAACCGAATCCTGGCTTGAAAGCCGTAGTAATTGAATTTCAAAGAAAATGATCTTAGTGTTGAATAAAGTAGTTAGAAGTAATGAATTTGGCAAAAGAAAATTCTGAAAAAGAGCAAATCATGTACAGCTCGAAAATGGCTTAGGTTTTATAGGGACCAAGTTTCACAGAGCGTGATTTTCTTATTGAATTCAGTAGTTAAATTGATTAAATTTAGCAAAGAAAGAAGCCCTGAATAAGAGCAGATAATGTAGGACCCGAATCCTGGCTTGAAAGCCGTAGGGATTGCGTTTCAAAGAAAATGATCTTCCTGTGAATAAAGTAGTTAGAAGTAATTAATTTGGCGAAAAAATCTTCTGAAAAAGAGCAAATCATGTACAGCTCGAACCTGGCATAGGTTTTATAGGGACCGAGTTTCATAGAGCGTGAGTTTCTTATTGAATTCAGTAGTTAAAAGCATTTAATTTAGCAAAGAAAAAAGCCCTGAATAAGAGCAGATAATGTAGAATCCGAATCCTGGCTTGAAAGCCGTAGGGATTGAATTTGAAGAAAATTATCTTCCTGTTGAATAAAGTAGTTAGCAGTAATGAATTTGGCACAAGAAAATTCTGAAAAAGAGCAAATCATGCACAGCTCGAACCTGGCTTAAGTTTTATAGGGACCGAGTTTCACAGAGCGTGATTTTCTTATTGAATTCAGTAGTTAAAGGGATTAAATTTAGCAAAGAAAGAAGCCCTGTATAAGAGCAGATAATGTAAAACCCGAATCCTGGCTTGAAAGCCGTAGGGATTGCATTTCAAAGAAAATGATCTTCCTGTTGAATAAAGTAGTTACAAGAAATGAATTTGGCAAAAGAAAATTCTGAAAAAGAGCAAATCATGTACAGCTCGAACCTGGCATATTTTTTATAGGGACCGAGTTTCACAGAGCGTGATTTTCCTATTGAATTCAGTAGTTAAAAGCATTTAATTTAGCAAAGAAAAAAGCCCTAAATAAGAGCAGATAATGTAGAACCCGAATCCTGGCTTGAAAGCCGTAGGGATTGAATTTCAAAGAAAATGATCTTCCTGTTGAATAAAGTAGTTAGAAATAATGAATTTGGCAAAAGAAAATTCTGAAAAAGAGCAAATCATGTACAGCTCGAACCTGGCTTAGGTTTTATAGGCACCGAGTTTCACAGAGCGTGATTTTCTTATTGAATTCAGAAGTTAAAGGGATTACATTTAGCAAAGAAAGAAGCCCTGAATAAGAGCAGATAATGTAGGACCCGAATCCTGGCTTGAAAGCCGTAGGGATTGAATTTCAAAAGAAAATGATCTTGCTGTTGAATAAAGTAGTTAGAAGTAATGAATTTGGCAAAAGAAAATTCTGAAAAAGAACAAATCATGTACAGCTCGAACCTGGCTTAGGTTTTATAATGACCGAGTTTCACAGAGCGTGATTTTCTTATTAAACTGAGTAGTTAAAAGCATTAAATTTAGCAAAGAAAAACGACCTGAATAAGAGCAGATAATGTAGGAACCGAATCCTGGCTTGAAAGCCGTAGTAATTGAATTTCAAAGAAAATGATCTTCCTGTTGAATAAAGTAGTTAGAAGTAATGAATTTGGCAAAAGAAAATTCTGAAAAAGAGCAAATCATGTACAGCTCGAACCTGGCTTAGGTTTTATAGGCACCGAGTTTCACAGAGCGTGATTTTCTTATTGAATTCAGAAGTTAAAGGGATTACATTTAGCAAAGAAAGAAGCCCTGAATAAGAGCAGATAATGTAGGACCCGAATCCTGGCTTGAAAACCGTAGGGATTGAATTTCAAAGAAAATGATCTTGCTGTTGAATAAAGTAGTTAGAAGTAATGAATTTGGCAAAAGAAAATTCTGAAAAAGAACAAATCATGTACAGCTCGAACCTGGCTTAGGTTTTATAATGACCGAGTTTCACAGAGCGTGATTTTCTTATTAAACTGAGTAGTTAAAAGCATTAAATTTAGCAAAGAAAAACGACCTGAATAAGAGCAGATAATGTAGGAACCGAATCCTGGCTTGAAAGCCGTAGTAATTGAATTTCAAAGAAAATGATCTTCCTGTTGAATAAAGTAGTTAGAAGTAATGAATTTGGCAAAAAAAAATTCTGAAAAAGAGCAAATCATGTACAGCTCGAACCTGGCTTAGATTTTATAGGGACCGAGTTTCACAGAGCGTGATTTTCTTATTGAATTGAGTAGTTAAAAACATTAAATTTAGCAAAGAAAAGCGGCCTGAATAAGAGCAGATAATGTAGGACCCGAATCCTGGCTCTTTTTCAGAGCTTTCTTTGCCAAATTCATTACTTCTAACTACTTTATTCAACAGGAAGATAATTTGCTTTGAAATTCACTCCGTAGGGATTGAATCCGTAGGGATTGAATTTCAAAGCAAATCATCTTCCTGTTGAATAAAGTAGTTAGAAGTAATGAATTTGGCAAAGATAATTCTGAAAAAGAGCAAATCATGTACAGCTGGAATCTGGCTTAGGTTTTATAGGGACGGAGTTTCACAGAGCATGATTTTCTTATTGAATTCAGTAGTTGAAGGGATTAAATTTATCAAAGAAAGAAGCCCTGAATAAGAGCAATGTAGGACCCGAATCCTGGCTTGAAAGCCGTAGGGATTGCATTTCAAAGAAAATGATCTTCCTGTTGAATAAAGTAGTTAGAAGTAATGAATTTGGCAAAAGAAAATTCTGAAAAAGAGCAAATCATGTACAGCTCGAACCTGGCTTAGGTTTTATAGGGACCGAGTTTCACAGAGCGTGATTTTCTTATTGAATTCAGTAGTTAAAGGGATTAAATTAGCAAAGAAAACGTCCTGAATAAAAGCAGATAATGTAGGACCCGAATCCTGGCTTAAAAGCCGTAGGGATTGCATTTCAAAGAAAATTATCTTCCTGTTGAATAAAGTAGTTAGAAGTAATGAATTTGGCGAAAAAAATTCTGAAAAAGAGCAAATCATGTACAGCTCGAACCTGGCTTAGGTTTTATAGGGACCGAGTTTCACAGAGCGTGATTTTCTTATTGAATTCAGTAGTTAAAGGGATTAAATTTAGCAAAGAAAGAAGCCCTGAATAGTTAGGTAGGTAGGTAGATGGGTGCCCTGTGACAGTGTCACTGCTCACTTAGATCTCAAAAAGGGTCCATTGTGCCCAATCATTTAACCCCGGAAACCTATCAAGTCCGCTATTGGAACCACCCAGATAATAATATGAATCTCAGGAGGTCCGTCGGCTCTACTTTACCCAAGTCCTCCAAATCCGAGAAGAATTAACTACCAAGAGTCCTCATTCTTCTGACGGATAGGGCAGGAGAGTCGCACAGCAGGTGACGAACTGATTCAATTTCTTCTTCGTCCCTGCAACTTCAACAGAAGTCATTATGTAGTACACCGAGTCGCTCCGCGTGGACACCAATGGCACAAAGACCAGTAATTATCCCTGAAACGACCCGCGGTTTATAACGACTCAGATTCACCAGAGAAGTTGATCTCTTCTTGCTGATACCCGGCCATAGGGCCCTGGCTGTTGCGCATGTTTCCAGATGAACCCAGCGACTATTTGCACGACCGATGGCTTCATCCTCTATTTTCTTCTGTAAGGAACTGATTGGGGTTACTGCAAAAGGGATAGCCCGCCGACCCTTTGCTAGCAAGTTCGTCAGCCCTTTCGTTTCCTACGGTATCCATATGCCCTGGCACCCAACAGTTGGTCACCGCATTAGCTCTAGATATCTCATTCAATGACCCGAATCCTGGCTTAAAAGCCGTAGGGATTGAATTTCAAAGAAAATGATCTTCCGGTTGAATAAAGTAGTTAGAAGTAATGAACTTGGCAAAAGAAAATTCTGAAAAAGAGCAAATCATGTACAGCTCGAACCTGGCTTAGGTTTTATAGGGCCCGAGTTTCACAGAGCGTGATTTTCTTATTGAATTCAGTAGTTAAAGGGATTAGATTTAACAAAAAAAGAAGCCCTGAATAAGAGCAGATAATGCGGGACCCGAATCCTGGCTTGAAAGCCGTAGGGATTGAATTTCAAAGAAAATGATCTTCCTGTTGAATAAAGTAGTTAGAAGTAATGAACTTGGCAAAAGAAAATCCTGAAAAAGAGCAAATCATGTACAGCTCGAACCTGGCTTAGGTTTTATAGTTAAGGAGTTTCACAGAGCGTGATTTTCTTATTAAATTGAGTAGTTAGAGGGATTAAATTTAGCAAAGAAAGAAGCCCTGAATAAGAGCAGATAATGTAAGACCCGAATCCTGGCTTGAAAGCCGTAGGGATTGAATTTCAAAGAAAATTATCTTCCTGTTGAATAAAGTAGTTAGAAGTAATGAATTTTGCAGAAGAAAATTCTGAAAAAGAGCAAATCATGTACAGCTTGAACCTGGCTTAGGTTTTATAGGGACCGAGTTTCACAGAGCGTGATTTTCTTATTGAATTCAGTAGTTAAAGGGATTAAATTTAGCAAAGAAAGAAGCCTTGAGTAAGAGCAGATAATGTAGGACCCGGATCCTGGCTTGAAAGCCGTAGGGATTGAATTTCAAAGAAAATGATCTTCCTGTTGAATAAAGTAGTTAGAAGTAATGAACTTGGCAAAAGAAAATCCTGAAAAAGAGCAAATCATGTACAGATCGAACCTGGCTTTTTTTTACCCTTTGATCTATTGTATCATCGTCATCTTCTAAACAGAACCTACATTCCGCTTCCGGGCACAAATTGATTTTGTTAAGGTGGTAACGCAGGCTACAGTGGCCTGTGAGAAAGCTCACCAGCTTCCTAATGTTTTCCTTATCTATATTAAGGATTTCCTTGCAGGAAAAAGGTCTGATTAATCTCTTGGATTGTCTCAGCCCCAGAACTTTTTTCCAATGAGCCAGACGAAGTTTATGTTCACAAGTATTGATCAGCGCTGTGGCAGTAGCCCAGTTGACACCACAGTAAGGTTCAGGTCCTATGAACGCAGATTCTGAGCCAGCCTTAGCTAGTTCATCTGCAATTTCGTTACCTGCAATTCCTTGATGACCAGGGACCCAACCAAGTTTCACCCTGTTGTGTCTGGCAAGAGATTGTAGTGCATCGTAGCAGCATTTAACTGATAAAGAGTCCGTTAAGTTGGACGACAGCGTTCTAAGCGCTGCCTGGCTACCTGAAAAGATATATATCCTAACGCCTTTAATACCTGTATCCAGGTTTATCTTAGCGCAGATCTCAATGTCATGGAGTTCGGCCTGGAAAACCGTGGGACACATTCCCATAGGTATAGACACCTTGGTGTTGGGTCCAAAGACACCAGCACCAACTCCAGTTTCCATTTTTGATCCGTCTGCGTACCAGATCAGACCTCTAGGGTCCAGTGTCGGAACACCATTAGACCAGTTTTCACGGTCTAATATCTCTACCTTAAATAACCTTCCAAAACAGTACTCCCTGACCATAATATCGGGGATGGTGCAGAACATGTCCTTTTTGGGAATTGATTTCCAGGTGTCCCACATGGTCGCCTGATTTATACTTGTATTCTAGTTGCAGTTTGATAGCGCATCTAGCGGCCGTCTTCCTAATGAAAATTTGTAAGGGAGAGAGCCCAACAACCGCTTCTAAAGCTGCCGTAGGGCAGGTGCGCATGGCACCCGTAATGCCGAGACATGCAATTCTTTGAAGCTTCTGAAGCTTCGTTGCCGTTGTCCGTTCAAGAACTTTCGGCCACCAAACAATGGCCGCGTACGTGATAATAGGCCTTACCATCATTGTATACAACCAATGTATCATTTTTGGACTTAGACCCCAAGTTCCGCCGTATAGGCGTCTACTGGCCCACATGGCTCTAGTGGCGCGCTCAATGGCGGACTTGATATGAGAATTCCAGTTAAGCCGTTTATCAAGGATGACACCGAGATATTTAACCTCACTGGAATAAACTAAAGTGGTGCCTTTGATGATGATAGGTCCTAGATTGACCAGTCTTCTTTTCGTAAAAGGCACTAGAACGGTTTTGCAAGGGTTGATGGATAGTCCTTCTCTGCTGGACCATTCTAACACGTATAGTAAAGCACTTTGCATGACACTAGAAATAGTAGTGCTGTGTCTACCACTGATAAAAATCGCCAAGTCATCTGCATAACCAATGTCGATGTAGCCTAATCTGTGAAGATCGACTAGGAGTTTGTCGATGACTAGTGACCATAGAAGAGGGGACAGGACTCCTCCCTGGGGACATCCCTTAACTGCGGCCACAGACACTGACACTCCTCCAGAGGAGGAAGTAATAATTCGACTTTCCAGCATGGCTCGTATCCATTGGTTGGTCGAATCTTCGATACCTCTGCTACTAATTGCTCTTGCTATTGAGTTGTAGCTGTACAGCTGGAATCTGGCTTAGGTTTTATAGGGACGGAGTTTCACAGAGCATGATTTTCTTATTGAATTCAGTAGTTGAAGGGATTAAATTTATCAAAGAAAGAAGCCCTGAATAAGAGCAATGTAGGACCCGAATCCTGGCTTGAAACACGTAGGGATTGCATTTCAAAGAAAATGATCTTCCTGTTGAATAAAGTAGTTAGAAGTAATGAATTTGGCAAAAGAAAATTCTGAAAAAGAGCAAATCATGTACAGCTCGAACCTGGCTTAGGTTTTATAGGGACCGAGTTTCACAGAGCGTGATTTTCTTATTGAATTCAGTAGTTAAAGGGATTAAATTAGCAAAGAAAACGTCCTGAATAAAAGCAGATAATGTAGGACCCGAATCCTGGCTTAAAAGCCGTAGGGATTGCATTTCAAAGAAAATGATCTTCCTGTTGAATAAAGTAGTTAGAAGTAATGAATTTGGCGAAAAAAATTCTGAAAAAGAGCAAATCATGTACAGCTCGAACCTGGCTTAGGTTTTATAGGGACCGAGTTTCACAGAGCGTGATTTTCTTATTGAATTCAGTAGTTAAAGGGATTAAATTTAGCAAAGAAAGAAGCCCTGAATAGTTAGGTAGGTATGTAGATGGGTGCCCTGTGACAGTGTCACTGCTCACTTAGATCTCAAAAAGGGTCCATTGTGCCCAATCATTTAACCCCGGAAACCTATCAAGTCCGCTATTGGAACCACCCAGATAATAATATGAATCTCAGGAGGTCCGTCGGCTCTACTTTACCCAAGTCCTCCAAATCCGAGAAGAATTAACTACCAAGAGTCCTCATTCTTCTGACGGATAGGGCAGGAGAGTCACACAGCAGGTGACGAACTGATTCAATTTCTTCTTCGTCCCTGCAACTTCAACAGAAGTCATTATGTAGTACACCGAGTCGCTCCGCGTGGACACCAATGGCACAAAGACCAGTAATTATCCCTGAAACGACCCGCGGTTTATAACGACTCAGATTCACCAGAGAAGTTGATCTCTTCTTGATGATACCCGGCCATAGGGCCCTGGCTGTTGCGCATGTTTCCAGATGAACCCAGCGACTATTTGCACGACCGATGGCTTCATCCTCTATTTTCTTCTGTAAGGAACTGATTGGGGTTACTGCAAAAGGGATAGCCCGCCGACCCTTTGCTAGCAAGTTCGTCAGCCCTTTCGTTTCCTACGGTATCCATATGCCCTGGCACCCAACAGTTGGTCACCGCATTAGCTCTAGATATCTCATTCAATGACCCGAATCCTGGCTTAAAAGCCGTAGGGATTGAATTTCAAAGAAAATGATCTTCCGGTTGAATAAAGTAGTTAGAAGTAATGAACTTGGCAAAAGAAAATTCTGAAAAAGAGCAAATCATGTACAGCTCGAACCTGGCTTAGGTTTTATAGGGCCCGAGTTTCACAGAGCGTGATTTTCTTATTGAATTCAGTAGTTAAAGGGATTAGATTTAACAAAAAAAGAAGCCCTGAATAAGAGCAGATAATGCGGGACCCGAATCCTGGCTTGAAAGCCGTAGGGATTGAATTTCAAAGAAAATTATCTTCCTGTTGAATAAAGTAGTTAGAAGTAATGAATTTTGCAGAAGAAAATTCTGAAAAAGAGCAAATCATGTACAGCTTGAACCTGGCTTAGGTTTTATAGGGCCCGAGTTTCACAGAGCGTGATTTTCTTATTGAATTCAGTAGTTAAAGGGATTAGATTTAGCAAAAAAAGAAGCCCTGAATAAGAGCAGATAATGCGGGACCCGAATCCTGGCTTGAAAGCCATAGGGATTGAATTTCAAAGAAAATTATCTTCCTGTTGAATAAAGTAGTTAGAAGTAATGAATTTTGCAGAAGAAAATTCTGAAAAAGAGCAAATCATGTACAGCTCGAACCTGGCTTAGGTTTTATAGGGACCGAGTTTCACAGAGCGTGATTTTCTTATTGAATTCAGTAGTTAAAGGGATTAAATTTAGCAAAGAAAGAAGCCTTGAGTAAGAGCAGATAATGTAGGACCCGGATCCTGGCTTGAAAGCCGTAGGGATTGCATTTCAAAGAAAATTATCTTCCTGTTGAATAAAGTAGTTAGAAGTAATGAATTTGGCAAAGAAAATCCTGAAAAAGAGCAAATCATGTACAGATCGAACCTGGCTTTTTTTTTACCCTTTGATCTATTGTATCATCGTCATCTTCTAAACAGAACCTACATTCCGTTTCCGGGCACAAATTGATTTTGTTAAGGTGGTAACGCAGGCTACAGTGGCCTGTGAGAAAGCTCACCAGCTTCCTAATGTTTTCCTTATCTATATTAAGGATTTCCTTGCAGGAAAAAGGTCTGATTAATCTCTTGGATTGTCTCAGCCCCAGAACTTTTTCCCAGTGAGCCAGACGAAGTTTATGTTCACAAGTATTGATCAGCGCTGTGGCAGTAGCCCAGTTGACACCACAGTAAGGTTCAGGTCCTATGAACGCAGATTCTGAGCCAGCCTTAGCTAGTTCATCTGCAATTTCGTTACCTGCAATTCCTTGATGACCAGGGACCCAACCAAGTTTCACCCTGTTGTGTCTGGCAAGAGATTGTAGTGCATCGTAGCAGCATTTAACTGATAAAGAGTCCGTTAAGTTGGACGACAGCGTTCTAAGCGCTGCCTGGCTACCTGAAAAGATATATATCCTAACGCCTTTAATACCTGTATCCAGGTTTATCTTAGCGCAGATCTCAATGTCATGGAGTTCGGCCTGGAAAACCGTGGGACACATTCCCATAGGTATAGACACCTTGGTGTTGGGTCCAAAGACACCAGCACCAACTCCAGTTTCCATTTTTGATCCGTCTGCGTACCAGATCAGACCTCTAGGGTCCAGTGTCGGAACACCATTAGACCAGTTTTCACGGTCTAATATCTCTACCTTAAATAACCTTCCAAAACAGTACTCCCTGACCATAATATCGGGGATGGTGCAGAACATGTCCTTTTTGGGAATTGATTTCCAGGTGTCCCACATGGTCGCCTGATTTATACTTGTATTCTAGTTGCAGTTTGATAGCGCATCTAGCGGCCGTCTTCCTAATGAAAATTTGTAAGGGAGAGAGCCCAACAACCGCTTCTAAAGCTGCCGTAGGGCAGGTGCGCATGGCACCCGTAATGCCGAGACATGCAATTCTTTGAAGCTTCTGAAGCTTCGTTGCCGTTGTCCGTTCAAGAACTTTCGGCCACCAAACAATGGCCGCGTACGTGATAATAGGCCTTACCATCATTGTATACAACCAATGTATCATTTTTGGACTTAGACCCCAAGTTCTGCCGTATAGGCGTCTACTGGCCCACATGGCTCTAGTCGCGCTCAATGGCGGACTTGATATGAGAATTCCAGTTAAGCCGTTTATCAAGGATGACACCGAGATATTTAACCTCACTGGAATAAACTAAAGTGGTGCCTTTGATGATGATAGGTCCTAGATTGACCAGTCTTCTTTTCGTAAAAGGCACTAGAACGGTTTTGCAAGGGTTGATGGATAGTCCTTCTCTGCTGGACCATTCTAACACGTATAGTAAAGCACTTTGCATGACACTAGAAATAGTAGTGCTGTGTCTACCACTGATAAAAATCGCCAAGTCATCTGCATAACCAATGTCGATGTAGCCTAATCTGTGAAGATCGACTAGGAGTTTGTCGATGACTAGTGACCATAGAAGAGGGGACAGGACTCCTCCCTGGGGACATCCCTTAACTGCGGCCACAGACACTGACACTCCTCCAGAGGAGGAAGTAATAATTCGACTTTCCAGCATGGCTCGTATCCATTGGTTGGTCGAATCTTCGATACCTCTGCTACTAATTGCTCTTGCTATTGAGTTGTAGCCAGTGTTATCGAATGCGCCCTCAATGTCAAGAAAGGCACACAGGGCTATTTCCTTGGAACGTATAGTTCCTTCTATCTTCTTCACAAGATAGTGAAGAGCGCCTTCTGTTGATTTTCCTTTTCTGTATGCAAATTGACTTAAGTGCAGAGGGGTAGAGAAATCTAGCCGACCTCTAATATGAACATCAATGAGTCTCTCCATTGTTTTGAGAACAAAAGATGTTAGAGTTATAGGTCTATAAGATTTAGGCAGCTCACTAGGCCTATTGCCTGGTTTGGGGATAAAGACTACATTTACCTGTCTCCAGGTTGTCGGGATGTAGCCCTAATTGTAGCTGGCTCTAAATAAAGCAATCAAACCCGGCAGGATGAGATCAATTACCTTCTGCAAAAGCGCCGGGAATATATCATCACCGCCGGGGGCCTTAAATGGTTTAAAGGACCCTACAGCCCATTTGACCTTATCCGGACTGAAAATTTTTCCGGATAAACTGTTTACTCTACTTGCAATGCAGACCCTATGGTCAGATGCGTTCGTTTACGTGTAAAGTGCACGAGTGGACGAACCTGGAAAGTGAACTTGAAGTAAGGTTCTAATAGTATTCATACGGTCCGTCGTGTTGGTGCCATCAGACTTTTTTAGTAAACCTACACAATTAGCATGATCTTTCACAAGTGCCTTACATTTTCGCAGCATTTCCTAAATGTGGCACGTTTAGATCGTCTCAGTTCAGAGTTGTATTCTGTGAGAGCGAACCTATATTCGTCCCAACTCTTCGTGCGCTTAGCACCATTGAAGAGTTTTCTGACTTTCTTCCTTAGTTTGGCATGGTCATTCCACCAGGGAACCTTTCGTTTACACAAACTGGTTTTATGGACACAGCTGTCGTGATAGGAAGTAAGCAACACATCATTTAATTGGTATGTTGCTTTATCTAGGTCCCCTATGGACTCGATAGATGTAACTAGCATATCTAATTTTGAGAGGACAAGCCCCCGATACAGATTCCAGTCCGTGGACTTGGGATCATATCCAGAAGAAGCATGTGACAATTTGCCGGAAATGTCGAACCTGATGTGTTGGTGGTCAGACATCGAGGACTCGTCAGACACATGCCAATTGTTAACAAATTTTGAGATAAATGGACTGGCGAGAGTGAGGTCAAGTACCTCTTCGCGAATCGCATTTATGAAGGTTGGTTTAGAGCCTTTATTCAAAATATCTACATGACAGCACACAAGATATTCTAACAGACACTCACCCCTTCTATTGATGCCACTACTGCCCCAGACCTCATGATGCGCATTTGCATCGCAACCTATGATGTAGTGTAGGTTGCTGTCTTGTCAATGTTTTATCAGCTCCTGGACCTCTGTGGGCGGGATGTTGTCGTCGTCGTCGGGGAAATATGCCGAGGCACACACGATGTTATGTGTTCCCCTTTCAGTCGGAACCTCAACAAGTAGGGCTACTTGGTCTCTTGTCATAAATTCTGGAATAGGAAGAAAGTTAATATTTCTACTGATTAAGAAGGCCGCCTTGGCACTGACTCCCCACATTTGAAAATTAACTTACTTGCCTTGTTCCGTAGACCTTTGATTTGCCCGCAAATAACCCAAGGTTCTTGGATAAGACCAAGGGTTATATCTTCATCGGGTTCGCCTGTAGTACCCTAATGGTGCTCATTAATCCTCCTTTGAGGATCTAGCTTGTCGGAGTAATTGGGCTTTTTTAGGGCCCTTTCCTCTACGGCAAGCAGTCGGATTAGGATGACCCATTGGTTTAGTCCTAACTGACTCATTTTCTTCCTTTAAGCGTGCCCAGTGGCGCCGCTTGTCGGATTGGAGGGACCGGCCACCTTGGCGGACGCACTGGGTTTCATAGCACCTCCTTTACGGTATTGACCAACTGGTCTAGCAACCGCATTACCAGTTCTGTTGCCAGAACTGCTGGGACCAGCATGCCCAGTGGCGCTGCTGGTCGAAGAAGCTGGTCGTGTGACCTGCTTTTTGGACACAGTTCCGGTCCCGCTATGAACAACATGCCCAGTGGCGCTGGTGTTCGAAGAGGCTAATCGAATTGCCTTTTTAGCTGGGATAGTTGCGGAAACGCTGGTGCTAGCATGCCCAGTGGCGCTACTAGCAGAAACGGGTCTTGGATCCTGCAGAGCGGACATATTTCCGACTGCTGCTTGAGGTCCGGCTACCAGAGTTGTCAGAGGTACCGCGACCAGACGCTGAAACCTTGTTGGTGCTTCTAAGGATCAGGTTAACCTGGCCAAAGCGGTAGCTAATTTTTTCTTTACAGGTGTTAAGCCATTTCATTGAGGCGTCGTCAATCGCCAACACAAGGTGAAGGAGCGCACCATCCTTTTCCCTCTTAACGACTTTCCACGAATTAGCCTGCAAGCCGGCATTTTGCGCGCAATTGTGGCAAGAATCTTCTCCGAGGAGAGCTGTTGACTCTGTGAAAAGAACCCGCGGACGATGTGTGGCTTAGGGAAAAATCGCTCTTCCACTAGCGTCACGTTCAGTCCACTTTTGGCTCTGATCCTCTCGAAGTTCGAGCGCATCCACAAAGCAGTAGCACTGTCTGAGCAGACGAGAACTAGCCATCCCGATCTGTGATGTGAGCCAGAAAAATGCGGCCACACGCCGCTATTGCTCATCTCTATCGAAATGTCTATGACCGCCTCTTGAAACAGTGCCATTTGCTCAGTTTAGAGGGGTTGAGTTGACAAGTCGGTCGGAACAACACCTAACCTGACAGCACTAGCCACTTGGCTAAAAGTGGGGTGAAGCTGGCTTAGGTTTTATAGGGACCGAGTTTCACAGAGCGTGATTTTCTTATTGATTTGACCCGAATAAGAGCAGATAATGCGGGACCCGAATGCTGGCTTAAAAGCCGTAGTTATTGAATTTCAAAGAAAATGATCTTCCTGTTGAATAAAGTAGTTAGAAATAATGAATTTGGCAAAAGAAAATTGTGAAAAAGAGCAAATCATGTACAGCTCGAACCTGGATTAAGTTTTATAGGGACCGAGTTTCACAGAGCGTGATTTTCTTATTAAATTGAGTAGTTAAAAGCATTAAATTTAGCAAAGAAAAACGACCTGAATAAGAGCAGATAATGTAGGACCCGAATCCTGGCTTGAAAGCCGTAGGGATTGAATTTCAAAGAAAATGATCTTGCTGTTGAATAAAGTAGTTAGAAGTAATGAATTTGGCAAACGAAAATTCTGAAAAAGTGCAAATCATGTATAGCTCGAACCTGGCTTAAGTTTTATAGGAACCGAGTTGCACAGAGCGTGATTTTCTTATTGAATTCAGTAGTTAGAGGGATTAAATTTAGCAAAGAAAGAAGCCCTGAATAAAAGCAGATAATGTAGGACCCGAATCCTGGCTTGAAAGCCGTACGGATTGCATTTCAAAGAAAATGATCTTCCTGTTGAATAAAGTAGTTAGAAGTAATGAATTTGGCAAAGAAAATCCTCAAAGAGAGCAAATCATGTACAGCTCGAACCTGGCTTAAGTTTTATAGGGACCGAGTTTCACAGAGCGTGATTTTCTTATTGAATTGAGTAGTTAAAAGCATAAATTTAGCAAAGAAAAAAGACCTGAATAAGTGCAGATAATGTAGGACCCGAATCCTAGCCTAAAAGCCGTAGGGATTGAATTGCAAAGAAAATTATCTTCCTGTTGAATAAAGTAGTTAGAAGTTATGAATTTGGCAAAAGAAACTTCTGAAAAAGAGCAAATCATGTACAGCTCGAACCTGGCTTAGGTTTTATAGCGACCGAGTTCCGCAGAGCGTGATTTTCTTATTGAATTCAGTAGTTAAAAGGATTAAGTTTAACAAAAGAAAAAAGACCTGAATAAGAGCAGATAAGGTAATACCCGAATCCTGGCTTGAAAGCCGTAGGGATTGAATTTCAAAGAAAATGATCTTCCTGTTGAATAAAGTAGTTAGAGGTAATGAATTTGGCAAAAGAAAATTCTGAAAAAGAGCAAATCATGTACAGCTCGAACCTGGCTTAAATTTTATAGGGACCGAGTTTCACAGAGCGTGATTTTCTTATTAAATTAAGTAGTTAAAAGCATTAAATTTAGCAAAGAAAAACGACCTGAATAAGAGCAGATAATGTAGGACCCGAATCCTGGCTTGAAAGCCGTAGGGATTGAATTTCAAAGCAAATGACCTTGCTGTTGAATAAAGTAGTTAGAAGTAATGAATTTGGCAAAAGAAACTTCTGAAAAAGAGCAAATCATGTACAGCTCGAACCTGGCTTAGGTTTTATAGCGACCGAGTTCCGCAGAGCGTGATTTTCTTATTGAATTCAGTAGTTAAAAGCATTAAATTAGCAAAGAAAACGACCTGAATAAGAGCAGATAATGTAGGACCCGAATCCTGGCTTGAAAGCCGTAGCGATTGAATTGCAAAGATATTTATCTTCCTGTTGCATAAAGTAGTTAGAAGTAATGAATTTGGCAAAGAAAATCCTGAAAGAGAGCAAATCATGTACAGCTCGAACCTGGCTTAAGTTTTATAGGGACCGAGTTTCACAGAGCGTGATTTTCTTATTAAATTGAGTAGTTAAAAGCATTAAATTTAGCAAAGAAAAACGACCTGAATAAGAGCAGATAATGTAGGACCCGAATCCTGGCTTGAAAGCCGTAGGGATTGAATTTCAAAGAAAATGATCTTGCTGTTGAATAAAGTAGTTAGAAGTAATGTATTTGGCAAAAGAAACTTCTGAAAAAGAGCAAATCATGTACAGCTCGAACCTGGCTTAGGTTTTATAGCGGCCGAGTTCCGCAGAGCGTGATTTTCTTATTAAATTGAGTAGTTAAAAGCATTAAATTTAGCAAAGAAAAACGACCTGAATAAGAGCAGATAATGTAGGACCCGAATCCTGGCTTGAAAGCCGTAGGGATTGAATTTCAAAGAAAATGATCTTGCTGTTGAATAAAGTAGTTAGAAGTAATGAATTTGGCAAAAGAAACTTCTGAAAAAGAGCAAATCATGTACAGCTCGAACCTGGCTTAGGTTTTATAGCGACCGAGTTCCGCAGAGCGTGATTCTCTTATTGAATTCAGTAGTTAAAAGCATTAAATTAGCAAAGAAAACGACCTCAATAAGAGCAGATAATGTAGGATCCGAATCCTGGCTTGAAAGCCGTAGGGATTGAATTTCAAAGAAAATGATCTTGCTGTTGAATAAAGTAGTTAGAAGTAATGAATTTGGCAACCGAAAATTCTGAAAAAGAGCAAATCATGTACAGCTCGAACCTGGCTTAGGTTTTATAGCGACCGAGTTCCGCAGAGCGTGATTTTCTTATTGAATTCAGTAGTTAAAAGCATTAAATTAGCAAAGAAAAACGACTTGAATAAGAGCAGCTAATGTAGGATACGAATCCTGGCTTGAAAGCCGTAGGGATTGAATTTCAAAGAAAATGATCTTGCTGTTGAATAAAGTAGTTAGAAGTAATGAATTTGGCAAAAGAAACTTCTGAAAAAGAGCAAATCATGTACAGCTCGAACCTGGCTTAGGTTTTATAGCGGCCGAGTTCCGCAGAGCGTGATTTTCTTATTAAATTGAGTAGTTAAAAGCATTAAATTTAGCAAAGAAAAACGACCTGAATAAGAGCAGATAATGTAGGACCCGAATCCTGGCTTGAAAGCCGTAGGGATTGAATTTCAAAGAAAATGATCTTGCTGTTGAATAAAGTAGTTAGAAGTAATGAATTTGGCAAAAGAAACTTCTGAAAAAGAGCAAATCATGTACAGCTCGAACCTGGCTTAGGTTTTATAGCGGCCGAGTTCCGCAGAGCGTGATTTTCTTATTAAATTGAGTAGTTAAAAGCATTAAATTTAGCAAAGAAAAACGACCTGAATAAGAGCAGATAATGTAGGACCCGAATCCTGGCTTAAAACCCGTAGCGATTGAATTGCAAAGATATTTATCTTCCTGTTGAATAAAGTAGTTAGAAGTAATGAATTTGGCAAACGAAAATTCTGAAAAAGTGCAAATCATGTACAGCTCGAACCTGGCTTAAATTTTATAGGAACCAAGTTTCACATAGCGTGATTTTCTTATTGAATTGAGTAGTTAAAAGCATTAAATTTAGCAAAGAAAAACGGCCTGAATAAGAGCAGATAATGTAGGACCCGAATCCTGGCTTGAAAGCCGTAGGGATCGCATTTCGAAGAAAATGATCTTCCTGTTGAATAAAGTAGTTAGAAGTAATGAATTTGGCAAAAGAAAATTCTGAAAAAGAGCAAATCATGTACAGCTCGAACCTGGCTTAGGTTTAATAGGGACCGAGTTTCACAGAGCGTGATTTTCTTAGTGAATAAGAGCAGATAATGTAAGACCCGAATTATGGCTTGAAAGCCGTAGGGATTGCATTTCAAAGAAAATGATCTTCCTGTTGAATAAAGTAGTTAAAAGTAATGCATTTGGCAAACGAAAATTCTGAAAAAGAGCAAATCATGTACAGCTCGAACCTGGCTTAGGTTTTATAGGGACCGAGTTTCACAGAGCGTGATTTTCTTATTAAATTGAGTAGTTAAAAGCATTAAATTTAGCAAAGAAAACCGACTTGAATAAGAGCAGCTAATGTAGGATACGAATCCTGGCTTGAAAGCCGTAGGGATTGAATTTCAAAGAAAATGATCTTGCTGTTGAATAAAGTAGTTAGAAGTAATGAATTTGGCAAAACAAAATTCTGAAAAAGAGCAAACCATGTACAGCTCGAACCTGGCTTAGGTTTCATAGGGACCGAGTTTCACAGAGCGTGATTTTCTTATTGAATTCAGTAGTTAAAGGGATTAAATTTAGCAAAGAAAGAAGCCCTGAATAAGAGCAATGTATTACCCGAATCCTGGCTTGAAAGTCGTAGGGATTGCATTTCAAAGAAAATGATCTTCCTGTTGAATAAAGTAGTTAGAAGTAATGAATTTGGCAAAAGAAAATTCTGAAAAAGAGCAAATCATGTACAGCTCGAACTTGGCTTAGGTTTCATAGGGACCGAGTTTCACAGAGCGTGATTTTCTTATTGAATTCAGTAGTTAAAGGGATTAAATTTAGCAAAGAAAAACGGCCTGAATAAGAGCAGATAATGTAGGACCCGAATCCTGGCTTGAAAGCCGTAGGGATTGCATTTCAAAGAAAATTATCTTCCTGTTGAATAAAGTAGTTAGAAGTAATGAATTTGGCAAAAAAAAATTCTGAAAAAGAGCAAATCATGTACAGCTCGAACCTGGCTTAGGTTTTATAGGGACCGAGTTTCACAGAGCGTGATTTTCTTATTGAATTCAGTAGTTAAAGGGATTAAATTTAGCAAAGAAAGAAGCCCTGAATAAGAGCAATGTAGGACCCGAATCCTGGCTTGAAAGCCGTAGGGATTGCATTTCAAAGAAAATGATCTTCCTGTTGAATAAAGTAGTTAGAAGTAATGAATTTGGCCAAATAAAATTCTGGAAAAGAGCAAATCATGTACAGCTCGAACCTGGCTTAGGTTTTATAGGGACCGAGTTTCACAGAGCGTGATTTTCTTATTGAATTCAGTAGTTAAAGGGATTAAATTTAGCAAAGAAAGAAGCCCTGAATAAGAGCAGATAATGTAGGACCCGAATCCTGGCTTGAAAGCCGTAGGGATTACATTTCAAAGAAAATGATCTTCCTGTTGAATAAAGTAGTTAGAAGTAATGAATTTGGCAAAAAAAAATTCTGAAAAAGAGCAAATCATGTACAGCTCGAACCTGGCTTAGGTTTTATAGTAACCGAGTTTCACAGAGCGTGATTTTCTTATTGAATTCAGTAGTTAAAAGCATTAAATTAGCAAAGAAAACGACCTGAATAAGAGCAGATAATGTAGGACCCGAATCCTGGCTTAAAAGCCGTAGCGATTGAATTGCAAAGATATTTATCTTCCTGTTGAATAAAGTAGTTAGAAGTAATGAACTTGGCAAACGAAAATTCTGAAAAAGTGCAAATCATGTACAGCTCGAACCTGGCTTAAGTTTTATAGGAACCGAGTTTCACATAGCGTGATTTTCTTATTGAATTGAGTAGTTAAAAGCATTAAATTTAGCAAAGAAAAACGGCCTGAATAAGAGCAGATAATGTAGGACCCGAATCCTGGCTTGAAAGCCGTAGTAATTGAATTTCAAAGAAAATGATCTTCCTGTTGAATAAAGTAGTTAGAAGTAATGAATTTGGCAAAAGAAAATTCTGAAAAAGAGCAAATCATGTACAGCTCGAACCTGGCTTAGGTTTAATAGGGACCGAGTTTCACAGAGCGTGATTTTCTTAGTGAATAAGAGCAGATAATGTAAGACCCGAATTATGGCTTGAAAGCCGTAGGGATTGCATTTCAAAGAAAATGATCTTCCTGTTGAATAAAGTAGTTAGAAGTAATGAATTTGGCCAAATAAAATTCTGGAAAAGAGCAAATCATGTACAGCTCGAACCTGGCTTAGGTTTTATAGGGACCGAGTTTCACAGAGCGTGATTTTCTTATTGAATTCAGTAGTTAAAGGGATTAAATTTAGCAAAGAAAGAAACCCTGAATAAGAGCAATGTAGGACCCGAATCCTGGCTTGAAAGCCGTAGGGATTGCATTTCAAAGAAAATGATCTTCCTGTTGAATAAAGTAGTTAGAAGTAATGAATTTGGGCAAATAAAATTCTGGAAAAGAGCAAATCATGTACAGCTCGAACCTGGCTTAGGTTTTATAGGGACCGAGTTTCACAGAGCGTGATTCTCTTATTGAATTCAGTAGTTAAAGGGATTAAATTTAGCAAAGAAAGAAGCCCTGAATAAGAGCATATAATGTAGGACCCGAATCCTGGCTTGAAAGCCGTAGGGATTGAATTTCAAAGAAATTATCTTCCTGTTGAATAAAGTAGTTAGAAGTAATGAATTTGGCAAAAGAAAATTCTGAAAAGAGCAAATCATGTACAGCTCGAACCTGGCTTAGGTTTTATAGGGACCGAGTTTCACAGAGCGTGATTTTCTTATTGAATTCAGTAGTTAAAGGGATTAAATTTAGCAAAGAAAGAAGCCCTGAATAAGAGCAATGTAGGACCCGAATCCTGGCTTGAAAGCCGTAGGGATTTCATTTTAAAAGTAATGCATTTGGCAAACGAAAATTCTGAAAAAGAGCAAATCATGTACAGCTCGAACCTGGCTTAGGTTTTATAGGGACCGAGTTTCACAGAGCGTGATTTTCTTATTGAATTCAGTAGTTAAAGGGATTAAATTTAGCAAACAAGTTTCACAGAGCGTGATTTTCTTATTGAATTCAGTAGTTAAAGGGATTAAATTTAGCAAAGAAAGAAGCCCTGAATAAGAGCATATAATGTAGGACCCGAATCCTGGCTTGAAAGCCGTAGGGATTGAATTTCAAAGAAATTATCTTCCTGTTGAATAAAGTAGTTAGAAGTAATGAATTTGGCAAAAGAAAATTCTGAAAAGAGCAAATCATGTACAGCTCGAACCTGGCTTAATTTTTATAGGGATCGAGTTTCACAGAGCGTGGTTTTCTTATTGAATTCAGAAGTTAAAGGGATTAAATTTAGCAAAGAAAGAAGCCCTGAATAAGAGCAGATAATGTAGGACCCGAATCCTGGCTTGAAAGCCGTAGGGATTTCATTTCAAAGAAAATGATCTTCCTGTTGAATAAAGTAGTTAAAAGTAATGCATTTGGCAAACGAAAATTCTGAAAAAGAGCAAATCATGTACAGCTCGAACCTGGCTTAGGTTTTATAGGGACCGAGTTTCACAGAGCGTGATTTTCTTATTAAATTGAGTAGTTAAAAGCATTAAATTTAGCAAAGAAAAACGACTTGAATAAGAGCAGATAATGTAGGATACGAATCCTGGCTTGAAAGCCGTAGGGATTGAATTTCAAAGAAAATGATCTTGCTGTTGAATAAAGTAGTTAGAAGTAATGAATTTGGCAAAACAAAATTCTGAAAAAGAGCAAACCATGTACAGCTCGAACCTGGCTTAGGTTTTATAGCGACCGAGTTTCACAGAGCGTGATTTTCTTATTGAATTCAGTAGTTAAAGGGATTAAATTTAGCAAAGAAAGAAGCCCTGGATAAGAGCAGATAATGTAGGACCCGAATCCTGGCTTGAAAGCCGTAGGGATTGCATTTCAAAGAAAATGATCTTCCCGTTGAATGAAGTAGTTAGAAGTAATGAATTCGGCAAAAGAAAATTCTGAAAAAGAGCAAATCATGTACAGCTCGAACCTGGCTTAGGTTTTATAGGGACCGAGTTTCACAGAGCGTGATTTTCTTATTGAATTCAGTAGTTAAAGGGATTAAATTTAGCAAAGAAAGAAGCCCTGAATAAGAGCAATGTAGGACCCGAATCCTGGCTTGAAAGCCGTAGGGATTGCATTTCAAAGAAAATGATCTTCCTGTTGAATAAAGTAGTTAGAAGTAATGAATTTGGCAAAATAAAATTCTGAAAAAGAGCAAATCATGTACAGCTCGAACCTGGCTTAGGTTTTATAGGGACCGAGTTTCACAGAGCGTGATTTTCTTATTGAATTCAGTAGTTAAAGGGATTAAATTTAGCAAAGAAAGAAGCCCTGAATAAGAGCAGATAATGTAGGACCCGAATCCTGGCTTGAAAGCCGTAGGGATTGCATTTCAAAGAAAATGATCTTCCTGTTGAATAAAGTAGTTAGAAGTAATGAATTTGGCAAAAGAAAATTCTGAAAAAGAGCAAATCATGTACAGCTCGAACCTGGCTTAGGTTTAATAGGGACCGAGTTTCACAGAGCGTGATTTTCTTAGTGAATAAGAGCAGATAATGTAAGACCCGAATTATGGCTTGAAAGCCGTAGGGATTGCATTTCAAAGAAAATGATCTTCCTGTTGAATAAAGTAGTTAGAAGTAATGAATTTGGCCAAATAAAATTCTGGAAAAGAGCAAATCATGTACAGCTCGAACCTGGCTTAGGTTTTATAGGGACCGAGTTTCACAGAGCGTGATTTTCTTATTGAATTCAGTAGTTAAAGGGATTAAATTTAGCAAAGAAAGAAGCCCTGAATAAGAGCAATGTAGGACCCGAATCCTGGCTTGAAAGCCGTAGGGATTGCATTTCAAAGAAAATGATCTTCCTGTTGAATAAAGTAGTTAGAAGTAATGAATTTGGCAAAATAAAATTCTGAAAAAGAGCAAATCATGTACAGCTCGAACCTGGCTTAGGTTTTATAGGGACAGTGTTTCACAGAGCGTGATTTTCTTATTGAATTCAGTAGTTAAAGGGATTAAATTTAGCAAAGAAAGAAGCCCTGAATAAGAGCAATGTAGGACCCGAATCCTGGCTTGAAAGCCGTAGGGATTGCATTTCAAAGAAAATGATCTTCCTGTTGAATAAAGTAGTTAGAAGTAATGAATTTGGCAAAAGAAAATTCTGAAAAAGAGCAAATCATGTACAGCTCGAACCTGGCTTAGGTTTAATAGGGACCGAGTTTCACAGAGCGTGATTTTCTTAGTGAATAAGAGCAGATAATGTAAGACCCGAATTATGGCTTGAAAGCCGTAGGGATTGCATTTCAAAGAAAATGATCTTCCTGTTGAATAAAGTAGTTAGAAGTAATGAATTTGGCAAAATAAAATTCTGAAAAAGAGCAAATCATGTACAGCTCGAACCTGGCTTAGGTTTTATAGGGACAGTGTTTCACAGAGCGTGATTTTCTTATTGAATTCAGTAGTTAAAGGGATTAAATTTAGCAAAGAAAGAAGCCCTGAATAAGAGCAATGTAGGACCCGAATCCTGGCTTGAAAGCCGTAGGGATTGCATTTCAAAGAAAATGATCTTCCTGTTGAATAAAGTAGTTAGAAGTAATGAATTTGGCAAAATAAAATTCTGAAAAAGAGCAAATCATGTACAGCTCGAACCTGGCTTAGGTTTTATAGGGACAGTGTTTCACAGAGCGTGATTTTCTTATTGAATTCAGTAGTTAAAGGGATTAAATTTAGCAAAGAAAGAAGCCCTGAATAAGAGCATATAATGTAGGACCCGAATCCTGGCTTGAAAGCCGTAGGGATTGAATTTCAAAGAAATTATCTTCCTGTTGAATAAAGTAGTTAGAAGTAATGAATTTGGCAAAAGAAAATTCTGAAAAGAGCAAATCATGTACAGCTCGAACCTGGCTTAGGTTTTATAGGGACCGAGTTTCACAGAGCGTGATTTTCTTATTGAATTCAGTAGTTAAAGGGATTAAATTTAGCAAAGAAAGAAGCCCTGAATAAGAGCAATGTAGGACCCGAATCCTGGCTTGAAAGCCGTAGGGATTTCATTTTAAAAGTAATGCATTTGGCAAACGAAAATTCTGAAAAAGAGCAAATCATGTACAGCTCGAACCTGGCTTAGGTTTTATAGGGACCGAGTTTCACAGAGCGTGATTTTCTTATTGAATTCAGTAGTTAAAGGGATTAAATTTAGCAAACAAGTTTCACAGAGCGTGATTTTCTTATTGAATTCAGTAGTTAAAGGGATTAAATTTAGCAAAGAAAGAAGCCCTGAATAAGAGCATATAATGTAGGACCCGAATCCTGGCTTGAAAGCCGTAGGGATTGAATTTCAAAGAAATTATCTTCCTGTTGAATAAAGTAGTTAGAAGTAATGAATTTGGCAAAAGAAAATTCTGAAAAGAGCAAATCATGTACAGCTCGAACCTGGCTTAGGTTTTATAGGGATCGAGTTTCACAGAGCGTGGTTTTCTTATTGAATTCAGAAGTTAAAGGGATTAAATTTAGCAAAGAAAGAAGCCCTGAATAAGAGCAGATAATGTAGGACCCGAATCCTGGCTTGAAAGCCGTAGGGATTTCATTTCAAAGAAAATGATCTTCCTGTTGAATAAAGTAGTTAAAAGTAATGCATTTGGCAAACGAAAATTCTGAAAAAGAGCAAATCATGTACAGCTCGAACCTGGCCTAGGTTTTATAGGGACCGAGTTTCACAGAGCGTGATTTTCTTATTAAATTGAGTAGTTAAAAGCATTAAATTTAGCAAAGAAAAACGACTTGAATAAGAGCAGATAATGTAGGATACGAATCCTGGCTTGAAAGCCGTAGGGATTGAATTTCAAAGAAAATGATCTTGCTGTTGAATAAAGTAGTTAGAAGTAATGAATTTGGCAAAACAAAATTCTGAAAAAGAGCAAACCATGTACAGCTCGAACCTGGCTTAGGTTTTATAGCGACCGAGTTTCACAGAGCGTGATTTTCTTATTGAATTCAGTAGTTAAAGGGATTAAATTTAGCAAAGAAAGAAGCCCTGGATAAGAGCAGATAATGTAGGACCCGAATCCTGGCTTGAAAGCCGTAGGGATTGCATTTCAAAGAAAATGAACTTCCCGTTGAATGAAGTAGTTAGAAGTAATGAATTCGGCAAAAGAAAATTCTGAAAAAGAGCAAATCATGTACAGCTCGAACCTGGCTTAGGTTTTATAGGGACCGAGTTTCACAGAGCGTGATTTTCTTATTGAATTCAGTAGTTAAAGGGATTAAATTTAGCAAAGAAAGAAGCCCTGAATAAGAGCAATGTAGGACCCGAATCCTGGCTTGAAAGCCGTAGGGATTGCATTTCAAAGAAAATGATCTTCCTGTTGAATAAAGTAGTTAGAAGTAATGAATTTGGCAAAATAAAATTCTGAAAAAGAGCAAATCATGTACAGCTCGAACCTGGCTTAGGTTTTATAGGGACAGTGTTTCACAGAGCGTGATTTTCTTATTGAATTCAGTAGTTAAAGGGATTAAATTTAGCAAAGAAAGAAGCCCTGAATAAGAGCAATGTAGGATCCGAATCCTGGCTTGAAAGCCGTAGGGATTGCATTTCAAAGAAAATGATCTTCCTGTTGAATAAAGTAGTTAGAAGTAATGAATTTGGCAAAAGAAAATTCTGAAAAAGAGCAAATCATGTACAGCTCGAACCTGGCTTAGGTTTTATAGGGACCGAGTTTCACAGAGCGTGATTTTCTTATTGAATTCAGTAGTTAAAGGGATTAAATTTAGCAAAGAAAGAAGCCCTGGATAAGAGCAGATAATGTAGGACCCGAATCCTGGCTTGAAAGCCGTAGGGATTGCATTTCAAAGAAAATGATCTTCCTGTTGAATGAAGTAGTTAGAAGTAATGAATTTGGCAAAAGAAAATTCTGACAAAGAGCAAATCATGTACAGCTCGAGCCTGGCTTAAGTTTTATAGGGACCGAGTTTCACAGAGCGTGATTTTCTTATTGAATTCAGTAGTTAAAGGGATTAAATTTAGCAAAGAAAGAAGCCCTGAATAAGAGCAATATAGGACCCGAATCCTGGCTTGAAAGCCGTAGGGATTGCATTTCAAAGAAAATGATCTTCCTGTTGAATAAAGTAGTTAGAAGTAATGAATTTGGCAAAATAAAATTCTGAAAAAGAGCAAATCATGTACAGCTCGAACCTGGCTTAGGTTTTATAGGGACCGAGTTTCACAGAGCGTGATTTTCTTATTGAATTCAGTAGTTAAAGGGATTAAATTTAGCAAAGAAAGAAGCCCTGGATAAGAGCAGATAATGTAGGACCCGAATCCTGGCTTGAAAGCCGTAGGGATTGCATTTCAAAGAAAATGATCTTCCTGTTGAATAAAGTAGTTAGAAATAATGAATTTGGCAAAAGAAAATTCTGAAAAAGAGCAAATTATGTACAGCTCGAACCTGGCTTAGGTTTTATAGGGACCGAGTTTCACAGAGCGTGATTTTCTTATTGAATTCAGTAGTTAAAGGGATTAAATTTAGCAAAGAAAGAAGCCCTGGATAAGAGCAGATAATATAGGACCCGAATCCTGGCTTGAAAGCCGTAGGGATTGCATTTCAAAGAAAATGATCTTCCTGTTGAATGAAGTAGTTAGAAGTAATGAATTTGGCAAAAGAAAATTCTGAAAAAGAGCAAATCATGTACAGCTCGAACCTGGCTTAGGTTTTATAGGGACGGAGTTTCACAGAGCGTGATTTTCTTATTGAATTCAGTAGTTAAAGGGATTAAATTTAGCAAAGAAAGAAGCCCTGAATAAGAGCAATGTAGGACCCGAATCCTGGCTTGAAAGCCGTAGGGATTGCATTTCAAAGAAAATGATCTTCCTGTTGAATAAAGTAGTTAGAAGTAATGAATTTGGCAAACGAAAATTCTGAAAAAGAGCAAATCATGTACAGCTCGAACCTGGCTTAGGTTTTATAGGGACCGAGTTTCACAGAGCGTGATTTTCTTATTGAATTCAGTAGTTAAAGGGATTAAATTTAGCAAAGAAAGAAGCCCTGAATAAGAGCAGATAATGTAGGACCCGAATCCTGGCTTGAAAGCCGTAGGGATTGAATTTCAAAGAAAATTATCTTAATGTCGAATAAAGTAGTTAGAAGTAATGAATTTGGCAAAAGAAAATTCTGAAAAAGAGCAAATCATGTACAACTCGAACCTGGCTTAGGTTTTATAGGGACCGAGTTTCACAGACCGCGATTTTCTTATTGAATTCAGAAGTTAAAGGATTTAAATTTAGCAAAGAAAGAAGCCCTGAATAAGAGCACATAATGTAGGACCGGAATCCTGGCTTGAAAGCCGTAGGGACTGCATTTCAAAGAAAATTATCTTCCTGTTGAATAAAGTAGTTAGAAGTAATGAATTTGGCAAAAGAAAATTCTGAAAAAGAGCAAATCATGTACAGCTCGAACCTGGCTTAGGTTTTATAGGGACCGAGTTTCACAGAGCGTGATTTTCTTATTGAATTCAGTAGTTAAAGGGATTAAATTTAGCAAAGAAAGAAGCCCTGAATAAGAGCAGATAATGTAGGACCCGAATTCTGGCTTGAAAGCCGTAGGGATTGAATTTGAAAGAAAATGATCTTCCTGTTGAATAAAGTAGTAAGAAGTAATGAATTTGGAAAAAAAAAATTCTGAAAAAGAGCAAATCATGTACAGCTCGAACCTGGCTTAGGGTTTATATTGACCGAGTTTCACAGAGCGTGATTTTCTCATTGAATTCAGTAGTTAAAGTAATTGAATTTAGCAAAGAAAGAAGCCCTGAATACGAGCAGATAATGTAGGACCCGAATCCTGGCTTGAAAGCCGTAGGGATTGAATTTCAAAGAAAATGATCTTCCTGTTGAATAAAGTAGTTAGAAGTAATGAATTTGGCAACCGAAAATTCTGAAAAAGAGCAAATCATGTACAACTCGAACCTGGCTTAGGTTTTATAGGGACCGAGTTTCACAGAGCGTGATTTTCTTATTGAATTCAGAAGTTAAAGGATTTAAATTTAGCAAAGAAAGAAGCCCTGAATAAGAGCACATAATGTAGGACCGGAATCCTGGCTTGAAAGCCGTGGGGACTGCATTTCAAAGAAAATGATCTTCCTGTTGAATAAAGTAGTTAGAAGTAATGAATTTGGCAAAAGAAAATTCTGAAAAAGAGCAAATCATGTACAGCTCGAACATGGCTTAGGTTTTATAGGGACCGAGTTTCACAAAGCGTGATTTTCTTATTGAATTCAGTAGCTAAAGGGATTAGATTTAGCAAAGAAAGAAGCCCTGAATAAGAGCAGATAATGTAGGACCCGAATCCTGGCTTGAAAGCCGTAGGGATTGCATTTCAAAGAAAATGATCTTCCTGTTGAATAAAGTAGTTAGAAGTAATGAATTTGGCAAAATAAAATTCTGAAAAAGAGCAAATCATGTACAGCTCGAACCTGGCTTAGGTTTTATAGGGACCGAGTTTCACAGAGCGTGATTTTCTTATTGAATTCAGAAGTTAAAGGATTTAAATTTAGCAAAGAAAGAAGCCCTGAATAAGAGCACATAATGTAGGACCGGAATCCTGGCTTGAAAGCCGTAGGGACTGCATTTCAAAGAAAATGATCTTCCTGTTGAATAAAGTAGTTAGAAGTAATGAATTTGGCAAAAGAAAATTCTGAAAAAGAGCAAATCATGTACAGCTCGAACCTGGCTTAGGTTTTATAGGGACCGAGTTTCACAGAGCGTGATTTTCTTATTGAATTCAGTAGTTAAAGGGATTAAATTTAGCAAAGAAAGAAGCCCTGAATAAGAGCACATAATGTAGGACCGGAATCCTGGCTTGAAAGCCGTAGGGACTGCATTTCAAAGAAAATGATCTTCCTGTTGAATAAAGTAGTTAGAAGTAATGAATTTGGCAAAAGAAAATTCTGAAAAAGAGCAAATCATGTACAGCTCGAACCTGGCTTAGGTTTTATAGTGACCGAGTTTCACAGAGCGTGATTTTCTTATTGAATTCAGTAGTTAAAGGGATTAAATTTAGCAAAGAAAGAAGCCCTGAATAAGAGCAGATAATGTAGGACCCGAATTCTGGCTTGAAAGCCGTAGGGATTGAATTTGAAAGAAAATGATCTTCCTGTTGAATAAAGTAGTAAGAAGTAATGAATTTGGAAAAAAAAAATTCTGAAAAAGAGCAAATCATGTACAGCTCGAACCTGGCTTAGGGTTTATATTGACCGAGTTTCACAGAGCGTGATTTTCTCATTGAATTCAGTAGTTAAAGGGATTGAATTTAGCAAAGAAAGAAGCCCTGAATACGAGCAGATAATGTAGGACCCGAATCCTGGCTTGAAAGCCGTAGGGATTGAATTTCAAAGAAAATGATCTTCCTGTTGAATAAAGTAGTTAGAAGTAATGAATTTGGCAACCGAAAATTCTGAAAAAGAGCAAATCATGTACAACTCGAACCTGGCTTAGGTTTTATAGGGACCGAGTTTCACAGAGCGTGATTTTCTTATTGAATTCAGAAGTTAAAGGATTTAAATTTAGCAAAGAAAGAAGCCCTGAATAAGAGCACATAATGTAGGACCGGAATCCTGGCTTGAAAGCCGTGGGGACTGCATTTCAAAGAAAATGATCTTCCTGTTGAATAAAGTAGTTAGAAGTAATGAATTTGGCAAAAGAAAATTCTGAAAAAGAGCAAATCATGTACAGCTCGAACATGGCTTAGGTTTTATAGGGACCGAGTTTCACAAAGCGTGATTTTCTTATTGAATTCAGTAGCTAAAGGGATTAGATTTAGCAAAGAAAGAAGCCCTGAATAAGAGCAGATAATGTAGGACCCGAATCCTGGCTTGAAAGCCGTAGGGATTGCATTTCAAAGAAAATGATCTTCCTGTTGAATAAAGTAGTTAGAAGTAATGAATTTGGCAAAATAAAATTCTGAAAAAGAGCAAATCATGTACAGCTCGAACCTGGCTTAGGTTTTATAGGGACCGAGTTTCACAGAGCGTGATTTTCTTATTGAATTCAGTAGTTAAAGGGATTAAATTTAGCAAAGAAAGAAGCCCTGAATAAGAGCAGATAATGTAGGACCCGAATCCTGGCTTGAAAGCCGTAGGGATTGAATTTCAAAGAAAATTATCTTCCTGTCGAATAAAGTAGTTAGAAGTAATGAATTTGGCAAAAGAAAATTCTGAAAAAGAGCAAATCATGTACAACTCGAACCTGGCTTAGGTTTTATAGGGACCGAGTTTCACAGAGCGTGATTTTCTTATTGAATTCAGTAGCTAAAGGGATTAGATTTAGCAAAGAAAGAAGCCCTGAATAAGAGCAGATAATGTAGGACCCGAATCCTGGCTTGAAAGCCGTAGGGATTGCATTTCAAAGAAAATGATCTTCCTGTTGAATAAAGTAGTTAGAAGTAATGAATTTGGCAAAATAAAATTCTGAAAAAGAGCAAATCATGTACAGCTCGAACCTGGCTTAGGTTTTATAGGGACCGAGTTTCATAGAGCGTGATTTTCTTATTGAATTCAGAAGTTAAAGGATTTAAATTTAGCAAAGAAAGAAGCCCTGAATAAGAGCACATAATGTAGGACCGGAATCCTGGCTTGAAAGCCGTAGGGACTGCATTTCAAAGAAAATGATCTTCCTGTTGAATAAAGTAGTTAGAAGTAATGAATTTGGCAAAAGAAAATTCTGAAAAAGAGCAAATCATGTACAGCTCGAACCTGGCTTAGGTTTTATAGGGACCGAGTTTCACAGAGCGTGATTTTCTTATTGAATTCAGTAGTTAAAGGGATTAAATTTAGCAAAGAAAGAAGCCCTGAATAAGAGCACATAATGTAGGACCGGAATCCTGGCTTGAAAGCCGTAGGGACTGCATTTCAAAGAAAATGATCTTCCTGTTGAATAAAGTAGTTAGAAGTCATGAATTTGGCAAAAGAAAATTCTGAAAAAGAGCAAATCATGTACAGCTCGAACCTGGCTTAGGTTTTATAGGGACCGAGTTTCACAGAGCGTGATTTTCTTATTGAATTCAGTAGTTAAAGGGATTAAATTTAGCAAAGAAAGAAGCCCTGAATAAGAGCAGATAATGTAGGACCCGAATTCTGGCTTGAAAGCCGTAGGGATTGAATTTGAAAGAAAATGATCTTCCTGTTGAATAAAGTAGTAAGAAGTAATGAATTTGGAAAAAAAAAATTCTGAAAAAGAGCAAATCATGTACAGCTCGAACCTGGCTTAGGGTTTATATTGACCGAGTTTCACAGAGCGTGATTTTCTCATTGAATTCAGTAGTTAAAGGGATTGAATTTAGCAAAGAAAGAAGCCCTGAATAAGAGCAGATAATGTAGGACCCGAATCCTGGCTTGAAAGCCGTAGGGATTGAATTTCAAAGAAAATGATCTTCCTGTTGAATAAAGTAGTTAGAAGTAATGAATTTGGCAACCGACAATTCTGAAAAAGAGCAAATCATGTACAACTCGAACCTGGCTTAGGTTTTATAGGGACCGAGTTTCACAGAGCGTGATTTTCTTATTGAATTCAGAAGTTAAAGGATTTAAATTTAGCAAAGAAAGAAGCCCTGAATAAGAGCACATAATGTAGGACCGGAATCCTGGCTTGAAAGCCGTGGGGACTGCATTTCAAAGAAAATGATCTTCCTGTTGAATAAAGTAGTTAGAAGTAATGAATTTGGCAAAAGAAAATTCTGAAAAAGAGCAAATCATGTACAGCTCGAACCTGGCTTAGGTTTTATAGGGACCGAGTTTCACAGAGCGTGATTTTCTTATTGAATTCAGTAGTTAAAGGGATTAAATTTAGCAAAGAAAGAAGCCCTGAATAAGAGCAATGTAGGACCCGAATCCTGGCTTGAAAGCCGTAGGGATTGCATTTCAAAGAAAATGATCTTCCTGTTGAATAATGTAGTTAGAAGTAATGAATTTGGCAAAAGAAAATTCTGAAAAAGAGCAAATCATGTACAGCTCGAACCTGGCTTAGGTTTTATAGGGACCGAGTTTCACAGAGCGTGATTTTCTTATTGAATTCAGTAGTTAAAGGGATTAAATTTAGCAAAGAAAGAAGCCCTGGATAAGAGCAGATAATGTAGGACCCGAATCCTGGCTTGAAAGCCGTAGGGATTGCATTTCAAAGAAAATGATCTTCCTGTTGAATGAAGTAGTTAGAAGTAATGAATTTGGCAAAAGAAAATTCTGAAAAAGAGCAAATCATGTACAGCTCGAACCTGGCTTAGGTTTTATAGGGACCGAGTTTCACAGAGCGTGATTTTCTTATTGAATTCAGTAGTTAAAGGGATTAAATTTAGCAAAGAAAGAAGCCCTGAATAAGAGCAATGTAGGACCCGAATCCTGGCTTGAAAGCCGTAGGGATTGCATTTCAAAGAAAATGATCTTCCTGTTGAATAAAGTAGTTAGAAGTAATGAATTTGGCAAAATAAAATTCTGAAAAAGAGCAAATCATGTACAGCTCGAACCTGGCTTAGGTTTTATAGGGACCGAGTTTCACAGAGCGTGATTTTCTTATTGAATTCAGTAGTTAAAGGGATTAAATTTAGCAAAGAAAGAAGCCCTGAATAAGAGCAGATAATGTAGGACCCGAATCCTGGCTTGAAGGCCGTAGGGATTGAATTTCAAAGAAAATTATCTTCCTGTCGAATAAAGTAGTTAGAAGTAATGAATTTGGCAAAAGAAAATTCTGAAAAAGAGCAAATCATGTACAACTCGAACCTGGCTTAGGTTTTATAGGGACCGAGTTTCACAGAGCGTGATTTTCTTATTGAATTCAGAAGTTAAAGGATTTAAATTTAGCAAAGAAAGAAGCCCTGAATAAGAGCACATAATGTAGGACCGGAATCCTGGCTTGAAAGCCGTAGGGACTGCATTTCAAAGAAAATTATCTTCCTGTTGAATAAAGTAGTTAGAAGTAATGAATTTGGCAAAAGAAAATTCTGAAAAAGAGCAAATCATGTACAGCTCGAACCTGGCTTAGGTTTTATAGGGACCGAGTTTCACAGAGCGTGATTTTCTTATTGAATTCAGTAGTTAAAGGGATTAAATTTAGCAAAGAAAGAAGCCCTGAATAAGAGCAGATAATGTAGGACCCGAATTCTGGCTTGAAAGCCGTAGGGATTGAATTTGAAAGAAAATGATCTTCCTGTTGAATAAAGTAGTAAGAAGTAATGAATTTGGAAAAAAAAAATTCTGAAAAAGAGCAAATCATGTACAGCTCGAACCTGGCTTAGGGTTTATATTGACCGAGTTTCACAGAGCGTGATTTTCTCATTGAATTCAGTAGTTAAAGGGATTGAATTTAGCAAAGAAAGAAGCCCTGAATACGAGCAGATAATGTAGGACCCGAATCCTGGCTTGAAAGCCGTAGGGATTGAATTTCAAAGAAAATGATCTTCCTGTTGAATAAAGTAGTTAGAAGTAATGAATTTGGCAACCGAAAATTCTGAAAAAGAGCAAATCATGTACAACTCGAACCTGGCTTAGGTTTTATAGGGACCGAGTTTCACAGAGCGTGATTTTCTTATTGAATTCAGAAGTTAAAGGATTTAAATTTAGCAAAGAAAGAAGCCCTGAATAAGAGCACATAATGTAGGACCGGAATCCTGGCTTGAAAGCCGTGGGGACTGCATTTCAAAGAAAATGATCTTCCTGTTGAATAAAGTAGTTAGAAGTAATGAATTTGGCAAAAGAAAATTCTGAAAAAGAACAAATCATGTACAGCTCGAACATGGCTTAGGTTTTATAGGGACCGAGTTTCACAAAGCGTGATTTTCTTATTGAATTCAGTAGCTAAAGGGATTAGATTTAGCAAAGAAAGAAGCCCTGAATAAGAGCAGATAATGTAGGACCCGAATCCTGGCTTGAAAGCCGTAGGGATTGCATTTCAAAGAAAATGATCTTCCTGTTGAATAAAGTAGTTAGAAGTAATGAATTTGGCAAAATAAAATTCTGAAAAAGAGCAAATCATGTACAGCTCGAACCTGGCTTAGGTTTTATAGGGACCGAGTTTCACAGAGCGTGATTTTCTTATTGAATTCAGAAGTTAAAGGATTTAAATTTAGCAAAGAAAGAAGCCCTGAATAAGAGCACATAATGTAGGACTGGAATCCTGGCTTGAAAGCCGTAGGGACTGCATTTCAAAGAAAATGATCTTCCTGTTGAATAAAGTAGTTAGAAGTAATGAATTTGGCAAAAGAAAATTCTGAAAAAGAGCAAATCATGTACAGCTCGAACCTGGCTTAGGTTTTATAGGGACCGAGTTTCACAGAGCGTGATTTTCTTATTGAATTCAGTAGTTAAAGGGATTAAATTTAGCAAAGAAAGAAGCCCTGAATAAGAGCACATAATGTAGGACCGGAATCCTGGCTTGAAAGCCGTGGGGACTGCATTTCAAAGAAAATGATCTTCCTGTTGAATAAAGTAGTTAGAAGTAATGAATTTGGCAAAAGAAAATTCTGAAAAAGAGCAAATCATGTACAGCTCGAACATGGCTTAGGTTTTATAGGGACCGAGTTTCACAAAGCGTGATTTTCTTATTGAATTCAGTAGCTAAAGGGATTAGATTTAGCAAAGAAAGAAGCCCTGAATAAGAGCAGATAATGTAGGACCCGAATCCTGGCTTGAAAGCCGTAGGGATTGAATTTCAAAGAAAATGATCTTCCTGTTGAATAAAGTAGTTAGAAGTAATGAATTTGGCAAAAGAAAATTCTGAAAAAGAGCAAATCATGTACAGCTCGAACCTGGCTTAGGTTTTATAGGGACCGAGTTTCACAGAGCGTGATTTTCTTATTGAATTCAGTAGTTAAAGGGATTAAATTTAGCAAAGAAAGAAGCCCTGAATAAGAGCACATAATGTAGGACCGGAATCCTGGCTTGAAAGCCGTGGGGACTGCATTTCAAAGAAAATGATCTTCCTGTTGAATAAAGTAGTTAGAAGTAATGAATTTGGCAAAAGAAAATTCTGAAAAAGAGCAAATCATGTACAGCTCGAACCTGGCTTAGGTTTTATAGGGACCGAGTTTCACAGAGCGTGATTTTCTTATTGAATTCAGTAGTTAAAGGGATTAAATTTAGCAAAGAAAAACGACCTGAATAAGAGCAGATAATGTAGGACCCGAATCCTGGCTTGAAAGCCGTAGGGATTAAATTGCAAAGAAAATTATCTTCCTGTTGAATAAAGTAGTTAGAAGTAATGAATTTGGCAAAATAAAATTCTGAAAAAGAGCAAATCATGTACAGCTCGAACCTGGCTTAGGTTTTATAGGGACCGAGTTTCACAGAGCGTGATTTTCTTATTGAATTCAGAAGTTAAAGGATTTAAATTTAGCAAAGAAAGAAGCCCTGAATAAGAGCACATAATGTAGGACCGGAATCCTGGCTTGAAAGCCGTAGGGACTGCATTTCAAAGAAAATGATCTTCCTGTTGAATAAAGTAGTTAGAAGTAATGAATTTGGCAAAAGAAAATTCTGAAAAAGAGCAAATCATGTACAGCTCGAACCTGGCTTAGGTTTTATAGGGACCGAGTTTCACAGAGCGTGATTTTCTTATTGAATTCAGTAGTTAAAGGGATTAAATTTAGCAAAGAAAGAAGCCCTGAATAAGAGCACATAATGTAGGACCGGAATCCTGGCTTGAAAGCCGTGGGGACTGCATTTCAAAGAAAATGATCTTCCTGTTGAATAAAGTAGTTAGAAGTAATGAATTTGGCAAAAGAAAATTCTGAAAAAGAGCAAATCATGTACAGCTCGAACATGGCTTAGGTTTTATAGGGACCGAGTTTCACAAAGCGTGATTTTCTTATTGAATTCAGTAGCTAAAGGGATTAGATTTAGCAAAGAAAGAAGCCCTGAATAAGAGCAGATAATGTAGGACCCGAATCCTGGCTTGAAAGCCGTAGGGATTGAATTTCAAAGAAAATGATCTTCCTGTTGAATAAAGTAGTTAGAAGTAATGAATTTGGCAAAAGAAAATTCTGAAAAAGAGCAAATCATGTACAGCTCGAACCTGGCTTAGGTTTTATAGGGACCGAGTTTCACAGAGCGTGATTTTCTTATTGAATTCAGTAGTTAAAGGGATTAAATTTAGCAAAGAAAGAAGCCCTGAATAAGAGCACATAATGTAGGACCGGAATCCTGGCTTGAAAGCCGTGGGGACTGCATTTCAAAGAAAATGATCTTCCTGTTGAATAAAGTAGTTAGAAGTAATGAATTTGGCAAAAGAAAATTCTGAAAAAGAGCAAATCATGTACAGCTCGAACCTGGCTTAGGTTTTATAGGGACCGAGTTTCACAGAGCGTGATTTTCTTATTGAATTCAGTAGTTAAAGGGATTAAATTTAGCAAAGAAAGAAGCCCTGAATAAGAGCACATAATGTAGGACCGGAATCCTGGCTTGAAAGCCGTGGGGACTGCATTTCAAAGAAAATGATCTTCCTGTTGAATAAAGTAGTTAGAAGTAATGAATTTGGCAAAAGAAAATTCTGAAAAAGAGCAAATCATGTACAGCTCGAACCTGGCTTAGGTTTTATAGGGACCGAGTTTCACAGAGCGTGATTTTCTTATTGAATTCAGAAGTTAAAGGATTTAAATTTAGCAAAGAAAGAAGCCCTGAATAAGAGCACATAATGTAGGACCGGAATCCTGGCTTGAAAGCCGTAGGGACTGCATTTCAAAGAAAATGATCTTCCTGTTGAATAAAGTAGTTAGAAGTAATGAATTTGGCAAAAGAAAATTCTGAAAAAGAGCAAATCATGTACAGCTCGAACCTGGCTTAGGTTTTATAGGGACCGAGTTTCACAGAGCGTGATTTTCTTATTGAATTCAGTAGTTAAAGGGATTAAATTTAGCAAAGAAAGAAGCCCTGAATAAGAGCACATAATGTAGGACCGGAATCCTGGCTTGAAAGCCGTAGGGACTGCATTTCAAAGAAAATGATCTTCCTGTTGAATAAAGTAGTTAGAAGTAATGAATTTGGCAAAAGAAAATTCTGAAAAAGAGCAAATCATGTACAGCTCGAACCTGGCTTAGGTTTTATAGTGACCGAGTTTCACAGAGCGTGATTTTCTTATTGAATTCAGTAGTTAAAGGGATTAAATTTAGCAAAGAAAGAAGCCCTGAATAAGAGCAGATAATGTAGGACCCGAATTCTGGCTTGAAAGCCGTAGGGATTGAATTTGAAAGAAAATGATCTTCCTGTTGAATAAAGTAGTAAGAAGTAATGAATTTGGAAAAAAAAAATTCTGAAAAAGAGCAAATCATGTACAGCTCGAACCTGGCTTAGGGTTTATATTGACCGAGTTTCACAGAGCGTGATTTTCTCATTGAATTCAGTAGTTAAAGGGATTGAATTTAGCAAAGAAAGAAGCCCTGAATACGAGCAGATAATGTAGGACCCGAATCCTGGCTTGAAAGCCGTAGGGATTGAATTTCAAAGAAAATGATCTTCCTGTTGAATAAAGTAGTTAGAAGTAATGAATTTGGCAACCGAAAATTCTGAAAAAGAGCAAATCATGTACAACTCGAACCTGGCTTAGGTTTTATAGGGACCGAGTTTCACAGAGCGTGATTTTCTTATTGAATTCAGAAGTTAAAGGATTTAAATTTAGCAAAGAAAGAAGCCCTGAATAAGAGCACATAATGTAGGACCGGAATCCTGGCTTGAAAGCCGTGGGGACTGCATTTCAAAGAAAATGATCTTCCTGTTGAATAAAGTAGTTAGAAGTAATGAATTTGGCAAAAGAAAATTCTGAAAAAGAGCAAATCATGTACAGCTCGAACATGGCTTAGGTTTTATAGGGACCGAGTTTCACAAAGCGTGATTTTCTTATTGAATTCAGTAGCTAAAGGGATTAGAT
This sequence comes from Xylota sylvarum, assembly GCA_905220385.1. Lineage (NCBI taxonomy): Eukaryota > Metazoa > Arthropoda > Insecta > Diptera > Syrphidae > Xylota > Xylota sylvarum. The sequence goes on along the minus strand of CAJMZQ010000056.1, from coordinate 154,297 downwards.
TTAGCAAAGAAAGAAGCCCTGAATAAGAGCAGATAATGTAGGACCCGAATCCTGGCTTGAAAGCCGTAGGGATTGCATTTCAAAGAAAATGATCTTCCTGTTGAATAAAGTAGTTAGAAGTAATGAATTTGGCAAAATAAAATTCTGAAAAAGAGCAAATCATGTACAGCTCGAACCTGGCTTAGGTTTTATAGGGACCGAGTTTCACAGAGCGTGATTTTCTTATTGAATTCAGTAGTTAAAGGGATTAAATTTAGCAAAGAAAGAAGCCCTGAATAAGAGCAGATAATGTAGGACCCGAATCCTGGCTTGAAAGCCGTAGGGATTGAATTTCAAAGAAAATTATCTTCCTGTCGAATAAAGTAGTTAGAAGTAATGAATTTGGCAAAAGAAAATTCTGAAAAAGAGCAAATCATGTACAACTCGAACCTGGCTTAGGTTTTATAGGGACCGAGTTTCACAGAGCGTGATTTTCTTATTGAATTCAGTAGCTAAAGGGATTAGATTTAGCAAAGAAAGAAGCCCTGAATAAGAGCAGATAATGTAGGACCCGAATCCTGGCTTGAAAGCCGTAGGGATTGCATTTCAAAGAAAATGATCTTCCTGTTGAATAAAGTAGTTAGAAGTAATGAATTTGGCAAAATAAAATTCTGAAAAAGAGCAAATCATGTACAGCTCGAACCTGGCTTAGGTTTTATAGGGACCGAGTTTCATAGAGCGTGATTTTCTTATTGAATTCAGAAGTTAAAGGATTTAAATTTAGCAAAGAAAGAAGCCCTGAATAAGAGCACATAATGTAGGACCGGAATCCTGGCTTGAAAGCCGTAGGGACTGCATTTCAAAGAAAATGATCTTCCTGTTGAATAAAGTAGTTAGAAGTAATGAATTTGGCAAAAGAAAATTCTGAAAAAGAGCAAATCATGTACAGCTCGAACCTGGCTTAGGTTTTATAGGGACCGAGTTTCACAGAGCGTGATTTTCTTATTGAATTCAGTAGTTAAAGGGATTAAATTTAGCAAAGAAAGAAGCCCTGAATAAGAGCACATAATGTAGGACCGGAATCCTGGCTTGAAAGCCGTGGGGACTGCATTTCAAAGAAAATGATCTTCCTGTTGAATAAAGTAGTTAGAAGTAATGAATTTGGCAAAAGAAAATTCTGAAAAAGAGCAAATCATGTACAGCTCGAACATGGCTTAGGTTTTATAGGGACCGAGTTTCACAGAGCGTGATTTTCTTATTGAATTCAGTAGTTAAAGGGATTAAATTTAGCAAAGAAAGAAGCCCTGAATAAGAGCAGATAATGTAGGACCCGAATCCTGGCTTGAAAGCCGTAGGGATTGAATTTCAAAGAAAATTATCTTCCTGTCGAATAAAGTAGTTAGAAGTAATGAATTTGGCAAAAGAAAATTCTGAAAAAGAGCAAATCATGTACAACTCGAACCTGGCTTAGGTTTTATAGGGACCGAGTTTCACAGAGCGTGATTTTCTTATTGAATTCAGTAGCTAAAGGGATTAGATTTAGCAAAGAAAGAAGCCCTGAATAAGAGCAGATAATGTAGGACCCGAATCCTGGCTTGAAAGCCGTAGGGATTGCATTTCAAAGAAAATGATCTTCCTGTTGAATAAAGTAGTTAGAAGTAATGAATTTGGCAAAATAAAATTCTGAAAAAGAGCAAATCATGTACAGCTCGAACCTGGCTTAGGTTTTATAGGGACCGAGTTTCATAGAGCGTGATTTTCTTATTGAATTCAGAAGTTAAAGGATTTAAATTTAGCAAAGAAAGAAGCCCTGAATAAGAGCACATAATGTAGGACCGGAATCCTGGCTTGAAAGCCGTAGGGACTGCATTTCAAAGAAAATGATCTTCCTGTTGAATAAAGTAGTTAGAAGTAATGAATTTGGCAAAAGAAAATTCTGAAAAAGAGCAAATCATGTACAGCTCGAACCTGGCTTAGGTTTTATAGGGACCGAGTTTCACAGAGCGTGATTTTCTTATTGAATTCAGTAGCTAAAGGGATTAGATTTAGCAAAGAAAGAAGCCCTGAATAAGAGCAGATAATGTAGGACCCGAATCCTGGCTTGAAAGCCGTAGGGATTGCATTTCAAAGAAAATGATCTTCCTGTTGAATAAAGTAGTTAGAAGTAATGAATTTGGCAAAATAAAATTCTGAAAAAGAGCAAATCATGTACAGCTCGAACCTGGCTTAGGTTTTATAGGGACCGAGTTTCATAGAGCGTGATTTTCTTATTGAATTCAGAAGTTAAAGGATTTAAATTTAGCAAAGAAAGAAGCCCTGAATAAGAGCACATAATGTAGGACCGGAATCCTGGCTTGAAAGCCGTAGGGACTGCATTTCAAAGAAAATGATCTTCCTGTTGAATAAAGTAGTTAGAAGTAATGAATTTGGCAAAATAAAATTCTGAAAAAGAGCAAATCATGTACAGCTCGAACCTGGCTTAGGTTTTATAGGGACCGAGTTTCACAGAGCGTGATTTTCTTATTGAATTCAGTAGTTAAAGGGATTAAATTTAGCAAAGAAAGAAGCCCTGAATAAGAGCAATGTAGGACCCGAATCCTGGCTTGAAAGCCGTAGGGATTGCATTTCAAAGAAAATGATCTTCCTGTTGAATAAAGTAGTTAGAAGTAATGAATTTGGCAAACGAAAATTCTGAAAAAGAGCAAATCATGTACAGCTCGAACCTGGCTTAGGTTTTATAGGGACCGAGTTTCACAGAGCGTGATTTTCTTATTGAATTCAGTAGTTAAAGGGATTAAATTTAGCAAAGAAAGAAGCCCTGAATAAGAGCAGATAATGTAGGACCCGAATCCTGGCTTGAAAGCCGTAGGGATTGAATTTCAAAGAAAATTATCTTAATGTCGAATAAAGTAGTTAGAAGTAATGAATTTGGCAAAAGAAAATTCTGAAAAAGAGCAAATCATGTACAACTCGAACCTGGCTTAGGTTTTATAGGGACCGAGTTTCACAGACCGCGATTTTCTTATTGAATTCAGAAGTTAAAGGATTTAAATTTAGCAAAGAAAGAAGCCCTGAATAAGAGCACATAATGTAGGACCGGAATCCTGGCTTGAAAGCCGTAGGGACTGCATTTCAAAGAAAATTATCTTCCTGTTGAATAAAGTAGTTAGAAGTAATGAATTTGGCAAAAGAAAATTCTGAAAAAGAGCAAATCATGTACAGCTCGAACCTGGCTTAGGTTTTATAGGGACCGAGTTTCACAGAGCGTGATTTTCTTATTGAATTCAGTAGTTAAAGGGATTAAATTTAGCAAAGAAAGAAGCCCTGAATAAGAGCAGATAATGTAGGACCCGAATCCTGGCTTGAAAGCCGTAGGGATTGAATTTGAAAGAAAATGATCTTCCTGTTGAATAAAGTAGTAAGAAGTAATGAATTTGGAAAAAAAAAATTCTGAAAAAGAGCAAATCATGTACAGCTCGAACCTGGCTTAGGGTTTATATTGACCGAGTTTCACAGAGCGTGATTTTCTCATTGAATTCAGTAGTTAAAGTAATTGAATTTAGCAAAGAAAGAAGCCCTGAATACGAGCAGATAATGTAGGACCCGAATCCTGGCTTGAAAGCCGTAGGGATTGAATTTCAAAGAAAATGATCTTCCTGTTGAATAAAGTAGTTAGAAGTAATGAATTTGGCAACCGAAAATTCTGAAAAAGAGCAAATCATGTACAACTCGAACCTGGCTTAGGTTTTATAGGGACCGAGTTTCACAGAGCGTGATTTTCTTATTGAATTCAGAAGTTAAAGGATTTAAATTTAGCAAAGAAAGAAGCCCTGAATAAGAGCACATAATGTAGGACCGGAATCCTGGCTTGAAAGCCGTGGGGACTGCATTTCAAAGAAAATGATCTTCCTGTTGAATAAAGTAGTTAGAAGTAATGAATTTGGCAAAAGAAAATTCTGAAAAAGAGCAAATCATGTACAGCTCGAACATGGCTTAGGTTTTATAGGGACCGAGTTTCACAAAGCGTGATTTTCTTATTGAATTCAGTAGCTAAAGGGATTAGATTTAGCAAAGAAAGAAGCCCTGAATAAGAGCAGATAATGTAGGACCCGAATCCTGGCTTGAAAGCCGTAGGGATTGCATTTCAAAGAAAATGATCTTCCTGTTGAATAAAGTAGTTAGAAGTAATGAATTTGGCAAAATAAAATTCTGAAAAAGAGCAAATCATGTACAGCTCGAACCTGGCTTAGGTTTTATAGGGACCGAGTTTCACAGAGCGTGATTTTCTTATTGAATTCAGAAGTTAAAGGATTTAAATTTAGCAAAGAAAGAAGCCCTGAATAAGAGCACATAATGTAGGACCGGAATCCTGGCTTGAAAGCCGTAGGGACTGCATTTCAAAGAAAATGATCTTCCTGTTGAATAAAGTAGTTAGAAGTAATGAATTTGGCAAAAGAAAATTCTGAAAAAGAGCAAATCATGTACAGCTCGAACCTGGCTTAGGTTTTATAGGGACCGAGTTTCACAGAGCGTGATTTTCTTATTGAATTCAGTAGTTAAAGGGATTAAATTTAGCAAAGAAAGAAGCCCTGAATAAGAGCACATAATGTAGGACCGGAATCCTGGCTTGAAAGCCGTAGGGACTGCATTTCAAAGAAAATGATCTTCCTGTTGAATAAAGTAGTTAGAAGTAATGAATTTGGCAAAAGAAAATTCTGAAAAAGAGCAAATCATGTACAGCTCGAACCTGGCTTAGGTTTTATAGTGACCGAGTTTCACAGAGCGTGATTTTCTTATTGAATTCAGTAGTTAAAGGGATTAAATTTAGCAAAGAAAGAAGCCCTGAATAAGAGCAGATAATGTAGGACCCGAATTCTGGCTTGAAAGCCGTAGGGATTGAATTTGAAAGAAAATGATCTTCCTGTTGAATAAAGTAGTAAGAAGTAATGAATTTGGAAAAAAAAAATTCTGAAAAAGAGCAAATCATGTACAGCTCGAACCTGGCTTAGGGTTTATATTGACCGAGTTTCACAGAGCGTGATTTTCTCATTGAATTCAGTAGTTAAAGGGATTGAATTTAGCAAAGAAAGAAGCCCTGAATACGAGCAGATAATGTAGGACCCGAATCCTGGCTTGAAAGCCGTAGGGATTGAATTTCAAAGAAAATGATCTTCCTGTTGAATAAAGTAGTTAGAAGTAATGAATTTGGCAACCGAAAATTCTGAAAAAGAGCAAATCATGTACAACTCGAACCTGGCTTAGGTTTTATAGGGACCGAGTTTCACAGAGCGTGATTTTCTTATTGAATTCAGAAGTTAAAGGATTTAAATTTAGCAAAGAAAGAAGCCCTGAATAAGAGCACATAATGTAGGACCGGAATCCTGGCTTGAAAGCCGTGGGGACTGCATTTCAAAGAAAATGATCTTCCTGTTGAATAAAGTAGTTAGAAGTAATGAATTTGGCAAAAGAAAATTCTGAAAAAGAGCAAATCATGTACAGCTCGAACATGGCTTAGGTTTTATAGGGACCGAGTTTCACAAAGCGTGATTTTCTTATTGAATTCAGTAGCTAAAGGGATTAGATTTAGCAAAGAAAGAAGCCCTGAATAAGAGCAGATAATGTAGGACCCGAATCCTGGCTTGAAAGCCGTAGGGATTGCATTTCAAAGAAAATGATCTTCCTGTTGAATAAAGTAGTTAGAAGTAATGAATTTGGCAAAATAAAATTCTGAAAAAGAGCAAATCATGTACAGCTCGAACCTGGCTTAGGTTTTATAGGGACCGAGTTTCACAGAGCGTGATTTTCTTATTGAATTCAGTAGTTAAAGGGATTAAATTTAGCAAAGAAAGAAGCCCTGAATAAGAGCAGATAATGTAGGACCCGAATCCTGGCTTGAAAGCCGTAGGGATTGAATTTCAAAGAAAATTATCTTCCTGTCGAATAAAGTAGTTAGAAGTAATGAATTTGGCAAAAGAAAATTCTGAAAAAGAGCAAATCATGTACAACTCGAACCTGGCTTAGGTTTTATAGGGACCGAGTTTCACAGAGCGTGATTTTCTTATTGAATTCAGTAGCTAAAGGGATTAGATTTAGCAAAGAAAGAAGCCCTGAATAAGAGCAGATAATGTAGGACCCGAATCCTGGCTTGAAAGCCGTAGGGATTGCATTTCAAAGAAAATGATCTTCCTGTTGAATAAAGTAGTTAGAAGTAATGAATTTGGCAAAATAAAATTCTGAAAAAGAGCAAATCATGTACAGCTCGAACCTGGCTTAGGTTTTATAGGGACCGAGTTTCATAGAGCGTGATTTTCTTATTGAATTCAGAAGTTAAAGGATTTAAATTTAGCAAAGAAAGAAGCCCTGAATAAGAGCACATAATGTAGGACCGGAATCCTGGCTTGAAAGCCGTAGGGACTGCATTTCAAAGAAAATGATCTTCCTGTTGAATAAAGTAGTTAGAAGTAATGAATTTGGCAAAAGAAAATTCTGAAAAAGAGCAAATCATGTACAGCTCGAACCTGGCTTAGGTTTTATAGGGACCGAGTTTCACAGAGCGTGATTTTCTTATTGAATTCAGTAGTTAAAGGGATTAAATTTAGCAAAGAAAGAAGCCCTGAATAAGAGCACATAATGTAGGACCGGAATCCTGGCTTGAAAGCCGTAGGGACTGCATTTCAAAGAAAATGATCTTCCTGTTGAATAAAGTAGTTAGAAGTCATGAATTTGGCAAAAGAAAATTCTGAAAAAGAGCAAATCATGTACAGCTCGAACCTGGCTTAGGTTTTATAGGGACCGAGTTTCACAGAGCGTGATTTTCTTATTGAATTCAGTAGTTAAAGGGATTAAATTTAGCAAAGAAAGAAGCCCTGAATAAGAGCAGATAATGTAGGACCCGAATTCTGGCTTGAAAGCCGTAGGGATTGAATTTGAAAGAAAATGATCTTCCTGTTGAATAAAGTAGTAAGAAGTAATGAATTTGGAAAAAAAAAATTCTGAAAAAGAGCAAATCATGTACAGCTCGAACCTGGCTTAGGGTTTATATTGACCGAGTTTCACAGAGCGTGATTTTCTCATTGAATTCAGTAGTTAAAGGGATTGAATTTAGCAAAGAAAGAAGCCCTGAATAAGAGCAGATAATGTAGGACCCGAATCCTGGCTTGAAAGCCGTAGGGATTGAATTTCAAAGAAAATGATCTTCCTGTTGAATAAAGTAGTTAGAAGTAATGAATTTGGCAACCGACAATTCTGAAAAAGAGCAAATCATGTACAACTCGAACCTGGCTTAGGTTTTATAGGGACCGAGTTTCACAGAGCGTGATTTTCTTATTGAATTCAGAAGTTAAAGGATTTAAATTTAGCAAAGAAAGAAGCCCTGAATAAGAGCACATAATGTAGGACCGGAATCCTGGCTTGAAAGCCGTGGGGACTGCATTTCAAAGAAAATGATCTTCCTGTTGAATAAAGTAGTTAGAAGTAATGAATTTGGCAAAAGAAAATTCTGAAAAAGAGCAAATCATGTACAGCTCGAACCTGGCTTAGGTTTTATAGGGACCGAGTTGCACAGAGCGTGATTTTCTTATTGAATTCAGTAGTTAAAGGGATTAAATTTAGCAAAGAAAGAAGCCCTGAATAAGAGCAATGTAGGACCCGAATCCTGGCTTGAAAGCCGTAGGGATTGCATTTCAAAGAAAATGATCTTCCTGTTGAATAATGTAGTTAGAAGTAATGAATTTGGCAAAAGAAAATTCTGAAAAAGAGCAAATCATGTACAGCTCGAACCTGGCTTAGGTTTTATAGGGACCGAGTTTCACAGAGCGTGATTTTCTTATTGAATTCAGTAGTTAAAGGGATTAAATTTAGCAAAGAAAGAAGCCCTGAATAAGAGCACATAATGTAGGACCGGAATCCTGGCTTGAAAGCCGTGGGGACTGCATTTCAAAGAAAATGATCTTCCTGTTGAATAAAGTAGTTAGAAGTAATGAATTTGGCAAAAGAAAATTCTGAAAAAGAGCAAATCATGTACAGCTCGAACATGGCTTAGGTTTTATAGGGACCGAGTTTCACAAAGCGTGATTTTCTCATTGAATTCAGTAGTTAAAGGGATTGAATTTAGCAAAGAAAGAAGCCCTGAATACGAGCAGATAATGTAGGACCCGAATCCTGGCTTGAAAGCCGTAGGGATTGAATTTCAAAGAAAATGATCTTCCTGTTGAATAAAGTAGTTAGAAGTAATGAATTTGGCAACCGAAAATTCTGAAAAAGAGCAAATCATGTACAACTCGAACCTGGCTTAGGTTTTATAGGGACCGAGTTTCACAGAGCGTGATTTTCTTATTGAATTCAGAAGTTAAAGGATTTAAATTTAGCAAAGAAAGAAGCCCTGAATAAGAGCACATAATGTAGGACCGGAATCCTGGCTTGAAAGCCGTGGGGACTGCATTTCAAAGAAAATGATCTTCCTGTTGAATAAAGTAGTTAGAAGTAATGAATTTGGCAAAAGAAAATTCTGAAAAAGAGCAAATCATGTACAGCTCGAACATGGCTTAGGTTTTATAGGGACCGAGTTTCACAAAGCGTGATTTTCTTATTGAATTCAGTAGCTAAAGGGATTAGATTTAGCAAAGAAAGAAGCCCTGAATAAGAGCAGATAATGTAGGACCCGAATCCTGGCTTGAAAGCCGTAGGGATTGAATTTCAAAGAAAATGATCTTCCTGTTGAATAAAGTAGTTAGAAGTAATGAATTTGGCAAAATAAAATTCTGAAAAAGAGCAAATCATGTACAGCTCGAACCTGGCTTAGGTTTTATAGGGACCGAGTTTCACAGAGCGTGATTTTCTTATTGAATTCAGAAGTTAAAGGATTTAAATTTAGCAAAGAAAGAAGCCCTGAATAAGAGCACATAATGTAGGACCGGAATCCTGGCTTGAAAGCCGTGGGGACTGCATTTCAAAGAAAATGATCTTCCTGTTGAATAAAGTAGTTAGAAGTAATGAATTTGGCAAAAGAAAATTCTGAAAAAGAGCAAATCATGTACAGCTCGAACCTGGCTTAGGTTTTATAGGGACCGAGTTTCACAGAGCGTGATTTTCTTATTGAATTCAGTAGTTAAAGGGATTAAATTTAGCAAAGAAAGAAGCCCTGAATAAGAGCACATAATGTAGGACCGGAATCCTGGCTTGAAAGCCGTGGGGACTGCATTTCAAAGAAAATGATCTTCCTGTTGAATAAAGTAGTTAGAAGTAATGAATTTGGCAAAATAAAATTCTGAAAAAGAGCAAATCATGTACAGCTCGAACCTGGCTTAGGTTTTATAGGGACCGAGTTTCACAGAGCGTGATTTTCTTATTGAATTCAGAAGTTAAAGGATTTAAATTTAGCAAAGAAAGAAGCCCTGAATAAGAGCACATAATGTAGGACCGGAATCCTGGCTTGAAAGCCGTGGGGACTGCATTTCAAAGAAAATGATCTTCCTGTTGAATAAAGTAGTTAGAAGTAATGAATTTGGCAAAAGAAAATTCTGAAAAAGAGCAAATCATGTACAGCTCGAACCTGGCTTAGGTTTTATAGGGACCGAGTTTCACAGAGCGTGATTTTCTTATTGAATTCAGTAGTTAAAGGGATTAAATTTAGCAAAGAAAGAAGCCCTGAATAAGAGCACATAATGTAGGACCGGAATCCTGGCTTGAAAGCCGTGGGGACTGCATTTCAAAGAAAATGATCTTCCTGTTGAATAAAGTAGTTAGAAGTAATGAATTTGGCAAAAGAAAATTCTGAAAAAGAGCAAATCATGTACAGCTCGAACATGGCTTAGGTTTTATAGGGACCGAGTTTCACAAAGCGTGATTTTCTTATTGAATTCAGTAGCTAAAGGGATTAGATTTAGCAAAGAAAGAAGCCCTGAATAAGAGCAGATAATGTAGGACCCGAATCCTGGCTTGAAAGCCGTAGGGATTGAATTTCAAAGAAAATGATCTTCCTGTTGAATAAAGTAGTTAGAAGTAATGAATTTGGCAAAAGAAAATTCTGAAAAAGAGCAAATCATGTACAGCTCGAACCTGGCTTAGGTTTTATAGGGACCGAGTTTCACAGAGCGTGATTTTCTTATTGAATTCAGTAGTTAAAGGGATTAAATTTAGCAAAGAAAGAAGCCCTGAATAAGAGCACATAATGTAGGACCGGAATCCTGGCTTGAAAGCCGTGGGGACTGCATTTCAAAGAAAATGATCTTCCTGTTGAATAAAGTAGTTAGAAGTAATGAATTTGGCAAAAGAAAATTCTGAAAAAGAGCAAATCATGTACAGCTCGAACATGGCTTAGGTTTTATAGGGACCGAGTTTCACAAAGCGTGATTTTCTCATTGAATTCAGTAGTTAAAGGGATTGAATTTAGCAAAGAAAGAAGCCCTGAATACGAGCAGATAATGTAGGACCCGAATAATGGCTTGAAAGCCGTAGGGATTGAATTTCAAAGAAAATGATCTTCCTGTTGAATAAAGTAGTTAGAAGTAATGAATTTGGCAACCGAAAATTCTGAAAAAGAGCAAATCATGTACAACTCGAACCTGGCTTAGGTTTTATAGGGACCGAGTTTCACAGAGCGTGATTTTCTTATTGAATTCAGAAGTTAAAGGATTTAAATTTAGCAAAGAAAGAAGCCCTGAATAAGAGCACATAATGTAGGACCGGAATCCTGGCTTGAAAGCCGTGGGGACTGCATTTCAAAGAAAATGATCTTCCTGTTGAATAAAGTAGTTAGAAGTAATGAATTTGGCAAAAGAAAATTCTGAAAAAGAGCAAATCATGTACAGCTCGAACATGGCTTAGGTTTTATAGGGACCGAGTTTCACAAAGCGTGATTTTCTTATTGAATTCAGTAGCTAAAGGGATTAGATTTAGCAAAGAAAGAAGCCCTGAATAAGAGCAGATAATGTAGGACCCGAATCCTGGCTTGAAAGCCGTAGGGATTGCATTTCAAAGAAAATGATCTTCCTGTTGAATAAAGTAGTTAGAAGTAATGAATTTGGCAAAATAAAATTCTGAAAAAGAGCAAATCATGTACAGCTCGAACCTGGCTTAGGTTTTATAGGGACCGAGTTTCACAGAGCGTGATTTTCTTATTGAATTCAGTAGTTAAAGGGATTAAATTTAGCAAAGAAAGAAGCCCTGAATAAGAGCAGATAATGTAGGACCCGAATCCTGGCTTGAAAGCCGTAGGGATTGAATTTCAAAGAAAATGATCTTGCTGTTGAATAAAGTAGTTAGAAGTAATGAATTTGGCAAAAGAAAATTCTGAAAAAGAGCAAATCATGTACAACTCGAACCTGGCTTAGGTTTTATAGGGACCGAGTTTCACAGAGCGTGATTTTCTTATTGAATTCAGTAGCTAAAGGGATTAGATTTAGCAAAGAAAGAAGCCCTGAATAAGAGCAGATAATGTAGGACCCGAATCCTGGCTTGAAAGCCGTAGGGATTGCGTTTCAAAGAAAATGATCTTCCTGTTGAATAAAGTAGTTAGAAGTAATGAATTTGGCAAAATAAAATTCTGAAAAAGAGCAAATCATGTACAGCTCGAACCTGGCTTAGGTTTTATAGGGACCGAGTTTCACAGAGCGTGATTTTCTTATTGAATTCAGAAGTTAAAGGATTTAAATTTAGCAAAGAAAGAAGCCCTGAATAAGAGCACATAATGTAGGACCGGAATCCTGGCTTGAAAGCCGTAGGGACTGCATTTCAAAGAAAATGATCTTCCTGTTGAATAAAGTAGTTAGAAGTAATGAATTTGGCAAAAGAAAATTCTGAAAAAGAGCAAATCATGTACAGCTCGAACCTGGCTTAGGTTTTATAGGGACCGAGTTTCACAGAGCGTGATTTTCTTATTGAATTCAGTAGTTAAAGGGATTAAATTTAGCAAAGAAAGAAGCCCTGAATAAGAGCACATAATGTAGGACCGGAATCCTGGCTTGAAAGCCGTAGGGACTGCATTTCAAAGAAAATGATCTTCCTGTTGAATAAAGTAGTTAGAAGTAATGAATTTGGCAAAAGAAAATTCTGAAAAAGAGCAAATCATGTACAGCTCGAACCTGGCTTAGGTTTTATAGGGACCGAGTTTCACAGAGCGTGATTTTCTTATTGAATTTAGTAGTTAAAGGGATTAAATTTAGCAAAGAAAGAAGCCCTGAATAAGAGCAGATAATGTAGGACCCGAATTCTGGCTTGAAAGCCGTAGGGATTGAATTTGAAAGAAAATGATCTTCCTGTTGAATAAAGTAGTAAGAAGTAATGAATTTGGAAAAAAAAAATTCTGAAAAAGAGCAAATCATGTACAGCTCGAACCTGGCTTAGGGTTTATATTGACCGAGTTTCACAGAGCGTGATTTTCTCATTGAATTCAGTAGTTAAAGGGATTGAATTTAGCAAAGAAAGAAGCCCTGAATACGAGCAGATAATGTAGGACCCGAATCCTGGCTTGAAAGCCGTAGGGATTGAATTTCAAAGAAAATGATCTTCCTGTTGAATAAAGTAGTTAGAAGTAATGAATTTGGCAACCGAAAATTCTGAAAAAGAGCAAATCATGTACAACTCGAACCTGGCTTAGGTTTTATAGGGACCGAGTTTCACAGAGCGTGATTTTCTTATTGAATTCAGAAGTTAAAGGATTTAAATTTAGCAAAGAAAGAAGCCCTGAATAAGAGCACATAATGTAGGACCGGAATCCTGGCTTGAAAGCCGTGGGGACTGCATTTCAAAGAAAATGATCTTCCTGTTGAATAAAGTAGTTAGAAGTAATGAATTTGGCAACCGAAAATTCTGAAAAAGAGCAAATCATGTACAACTCGAACCTGGCTTAGGTTTTATAGGGACCGAGTTTCACAGAGCGTGATTTTCTTATTGAATTCAGAAGTTAAAGGATTTAAATTTAGCAAAGAAAGAAGCCCTGAATAAGAGCACATAATGTAGGACCGGAATCCTGGCTTGAAAGCCGTAGGGACTGCATTTCAAAGAAAATGATCTTCCTGTTGAATAAAGTAGTTAGAAGTAATGAATTTGGCAAAAGAAAATTCTGAAAAAGAGCAAATCATGTACAGCTCGAACCTGGCTTAGGTTTTATAGGGACCGAGTTTCACAGAGCGTGATTTTCTTATTGAATTCAGTAGTTAAAGGGATTAAATTTAGCAAAGAAAGAAGCCCTGAATAAGAGCAGATAATGTAGGACCCGAATTCTGGCTTGAAAGCCGTAGGGATTGAATTTGAAAGAAAATGATCTTCCCGTTGAATAAAGTAGTAAGAAGTAATGAATTTGGAAAAAAAAATTCTGAAAAAGAGCAAATCATCTACAGCTCGAACCTGGCTTAGGGTTTATATTGACCGAGTTTCACAGAGCGTGATTTTCTTATTGAATTCAGTAGCTAAAGTAATTGAATTTAGCAAAGAAAGAAGCCCTGAATAAGAGCAGATAATGTAGGACCCGAATTCTGGCTTGAAAGCCGTAGGGATTGAATTTGAAAGAAAATGATCTTCCCGTTGAATAAAGTAGTAAGAAGTAATGAATTTGGAAAAAAAAATTCTGAAAAAGAGCAAATCATCTACAGCTCGAACCTGGCTTAGGGTTTATATTGACCGAGTTTCACAGAGCGTGATTTTCTCATTGAATTCAGAAGTTAAAGGGATTAAATTTAGCAAAGAAAGAAGCCCTGAATAAGAGCAGATAATGTAGGACCCGAATCCTGGCTTGAAAGCCGTAGGGATTGAATTTCAAAGAAAATTATCTTCCTGTCGAATAAAGTAGTTAGAAGTAATGAATTTGGCAAAAGAAAATTCTGAAAAAGAGCAAATCATGTACAACTCGAACCTGGCTTAGGTTTTATAGGGACCGAGTTTCACAGAGCGTGATTTTCTTATTGAATTCAGAAGTTAAAGGATTTAAATTTAGCAAAGAAAGAAGCCCTGAATAAGAGCACATAATGTAGGACCGGAATCCTGGCTTGAAAGCCGTAGGGACTGCATTTCAAAGAAAATGATCTTCCTGTTGAATAAAGTAGTTAGAAGTAATGAATTTGGCAAAAGAAAATTCTGAAAAAGAGCAAATCATGTACAGCTCGAACCTGGCTTAGGTTTTATAGGGACCGAGTTTCACAGAGCGTGATTTTCTTATTGAATTCAGTAGTTAAAGGGATTAAATTTAGCAAAGAAAGAAGCCCTGAATAAGAGCAGATAATGTAGGACCCGAATTCTGGCTTGAAAGCCGTAGGGATTGAATTTGAAAGAAAATGATCTTCCTGTTGAATAAAGTAGTAAGAAGTAATGAATTTGGAAAAAAAAAATTCTGAAAAAGAGCAAATCATGTACAGCTCGAACCTGGCTTAGGGTTTATATTGACCGAGTTTCACAGAGCGTGATTTTCTCATTGAATTCAGTAGTTAAAGGGATTAAATTTAGCAAAGAAAGAAGCCCTGAATACGAGCAGATAATGTAGGACCCGAATCCTGGCTTGAAAGCCGTAGGGATTGAATTTCAAAGAAAATGATCTTCCTGTTGAATAAAGTAGTTAGAAGTAATGAATTTGGCAACCGAAAATTCTGAAAAAGAGCAAATCATGTACAACTCGAACCTGGCTTAGGTTTTATAGGGACCGAGTTTCACAGAGCGTGATTTTCTTATTGAATTCAGAAGTTAAAGGATTTAAATTTAGCAAAGAAAGAAGCCCTGAATAAGAGCACATAATGTAGGACCGGAATCCTGGCTTGAAAGCCGTGGGGACTGCATTTCAAAGAAAATGATCTTCCTGTTGAATAAAGTAGTTAGAAGTAATGAATTTGGCAAAAGAAAATTCTGAAAAAGAGCAAATCATGTACAGCTCGAACATGGCTTAGGTTTTATAGGGACCGAGTTTCACAAAGCGCGATTTTCTTATTGAATTCAGTAGCTAAAGGGATTAGATTTAGCAAAGAAAGAAGCCCTGAATAAGAGCAGATAATGTAGGACCCGAATCCTGGCTTGAAAGCCGTAGGGATTGCATTTCAAAGAAAATGATCTTCCTGTTGAATAAAGTAGTTAGAAGTAATGAATTTGGCAAAATAAAATTCTGAAAAAGAGCAAATCATGTACAGCTCGAATCTGGCTTAGGTTTTATAGGGACCGAGTTTCACAGAGCGTGATTTTCTTATTGAATTCAGTAGTTAAAGGGATTAAATTTAGCAAAGAAAGAAGCCCTGAATAAGAGCAGATAATGTAGGACCCGAATCCTGGCTTGAAAGCCGTAGGGATTGAATTTCAAAGAAAATTATCTTCCTGTCGAATAAAGTAGTTAGAAGTAATGAATTTGGCAAAAGAAAATTCTGAAAAAGAGCAAATCATGTACAGCTCGAACCTGGCTTAGGTTTTATAGGGACCGAGTTTCACAGAGCGTGATTTTCTTATTGAATTCAGTAGTTAAAGGGATTAAATTTAGCAAAGAAAGAAGCCCTGAATAAGAGCAGATAATGTAGGACCCGAATTCTGGCTTGAAAGCCGTAGGGATTGAATTTGAAAGAAAATGATCTTCCTGTTGAATAAAGTAGTAAGAAGTAATGAATTTGGAAAAAAAAAATTCTGAAAAAGAGCAAATCATGTACAGCTCGAACCTGGCTTAGGGTTTATATTGACCGAGTTTCACAGAGCGTGATTTTCTCATTGAATTCAGTAGTTAAAAGGATTAAATTTAGCAAAGAAAGAAGCCCTGAATACGAGCAGATAATGTAGGACCCGAATCCTGGCTTGAAAGCCGTAGGGATTGAATTTCAAAGAAAATGATCTTCCTGTTGAATAAAGTAGTTAGAAGTAATGAATTTGGCAACCGAAAATTCTGAAAAAGAGCAAATCATGTACAACTCGAACCTGGCTTAGGTTTTATAGGGACCGAGTTTCACAGAGCGTGATTTTCTTATTGAATTCAGAAGTTAAAGGATTTAAATTTAGCAAAGAAAGAAGCCCTGAATAAGAGCACATAATGTAGGACCGGAATCCTGGCTTGAAAGCCGTAGGGACTGCATTTCAAAGAAAATGATCTTCCTGTTGAATAAAGTAGTTAGAAGTAATGAATTTGGCAAAAGAAAATTCTGAAAAAGAGCAAATCATGTACAGCTCGAACCTGGCTTAGGTTTTATAGGGACCGAGTTTCACAGAGCGTGATTTTCTTATTGAATTCAGTAGTTAAAGGGATTAAATTTAGCAAAGAAAGAAGCCCTGAATAAGAGCAGATAATGTAGGACCCGAATTCTGGCTTGAAAGCCGTAGGGATTGAATTTGAAAGAAAATGATCTTCCCGTTGAATAAAGTAGTAAGAAGTAATGAATTTGGAAAAAACAATTCTGAAAAAGAGCAAATCATCTACAGCTCGAACCTGGCTTAGGGTTTATATTGACCGAGTTTCACAGAGCGTGATTTTCTTATTGAATTCAGTAGCTAAAGTAATTAAATTTAGCAAAGAAAGAAGCCCTGAATAAGAGCAGATAATGTAGGACCCGAATTCTGGCTTGAAAGCCGTAGGGATTGAATTTGAAAGAAAATGATCTTCCCGTTGAATAAAGTAGTAAGAAGTAATGAATTTGGAAAACAAAATTCTGAAAAAGAGCAAATCATCTACAGCTCGAACCTGGCTTAGGGTTTATATTGACCGAGTTTCACAGAGCGTGATTTTCTCATTGAATTCAGAAGTTAAAGGGATTAAATTTAGCAAATTAAGAAGCCCTCAATAGGAGCAGATAATGTAGGACCGGAATCCTGGCTTGAAAGCCGTAGGGACTGCATTTCAAAGAAAATGATCTTCCTGTTGAATAAAGTAGTTAGAAGTAATGAATTTGGCAAAAGAAAATTCTGAAAAAGAGCAAATCATGTACAGCTCGAACATGGCTTAGGTTTTATAGGGACCGAGTTTCACAAAGCGTGATTTTCTTATTGAATTCAGTAGCTAAAGGGATTAAATTTAGCAAAGAAAGAAGCCCTGAATAAGAGCAGATAATGTAGGACCCGAATTCTGGCTTGAAAGCCGTAGGGATTGAAGTTGAAAGAAAATGATCTTCCCGTTGAATAAAGTAGTAAGAAGTAATGAATTTGGAAAAAAAAATTCTGAAAAAGAGCAAATCATCTACAGCTCGAACCTGGCTTAGGGTTTATATTGACCGAGTTTCACAGAGCGTGATTTTCTCATTGAATTCAGAAGTTAAAGGGATTAAATTTAGCAAATTAAGAAGCCCTCAATAGGAGCAGATAATGTAGGACCCGAATCCTGGCTTGAAAGCCGTAGGGATTGAATTTCAAAGAAAATGATCTTCCTGTTGAATAAAGTAGTTAGAAGTAATGAATTTGGCAAAAGAAAATTCTGAAAAAGAGCAAATCATGTACAGCTCGAACCTGGCTTAGGTTTTATAGGGACGGAGTTTGACAGAGCGTGATTTTCTTATTGAATTCAGTAGCTAAAAGCATTAAATTAGCAAAGAAAACGACCTGAATAAGAGCAGATAATGTAGGACCCGAGACCTGGCTTGAATGCCGTAGGGATTGAATTTCAAAGAAAATGATCTTCCTGTTGAATAACGTAGTTAGAAGTAATGAATTTGGCAACCGAAAATTCTGAAAAAGAGCAAATCATGTACAGCTCGAACCTGGCTTAGGTTTTATAGGGACGGAGTTTCACAGAGCGTGATTTTCTTATTAAATTGAGTAGTTAAAAGCATTAAATTTAGTATAGAAAAACGACCTGAATAAGAGCAGATAATGTAGGACCCGAATCCTGGCTTGAAAGCCGTAGGGATTGCATTTCAAAGAAAATGATCTTCCTGTTGAATAAAGTAGTTAGAAGTAATGAATTTGGCAAAAGAAAATTCTGAAAAAAAGCAAATCATGTACAGCTCGAAACTGGCTTAGGTTTTATAGGGGCCGAGTTTCACAGAGCGTGATTTTCTTATTGAATTCAGTAGTTAAAAGCATTAAATTTAGCAAAGAAAAACGGCCTGAATAAGAGCAGATAATGTAGGACCCGAATCCTGGCTTGAAAGCCGTAGGGATTGCATTTCAAAGAAAATGATCTTCCTGTTGAATAAAGTAGTTAGAAGTAATGAATTTGGCAAAAGAAAATTCTGAAAAAAAGCAAATCATGTACAGCTCGAAACTGGCTTAGGTTTTATAGGGGCCGAGTTTCACAGAGCGTGATTTTCTTATTGAATTGAGTAGTTAAAAGCATTAAATTTAGCAAAGAAAAACGGCCTGAATAAGAGCAGATAATGTAGGACCCGAATCCTGGCTTGAAAGCCGTACTGATTGCATTTCAAAGAAAATGATCTTCCTGTTGAATAAAGTAGTTAGAAGTAATGAATTTGGCAAAAGAAAATTCTGAAAAAGAGCAAATCATGTACAGCTCGAACCTGGCTTAGGTTTTATAGGGACGGAGTTTGACAGAGCGTGATTTTCTTATTAAATTGAGTAGTCAAAAGCATTAAATTTAGCATAGAAAAACGACCTGAATAAGAGCAGATAATGTAGGACCCGAATCCTGGCTTGAAAGCCGTAGGGATTGCATTTCAAAGAAAATGATCTTCCTGTTGAATAAAGTAGTTAGAAGTAATGAATTTGGCAAAAGAAAATTCTGAAAAAAAGCAAATCATGTACAGCTCGAAACTGGCTTAGGTTTTATAGGGGCCGAGTTTCACAGAGCGTGATTTTCTTATTGAATTGAGTAGTTAAAGGCATTAAATTTAGCAAAGAAAAACGGCCTGAATAAGAGCAGATAATGTAGGACCCGAATCCTGGCTTGAAAGCCGTACTGATTGCATTTCAAAGAAAATGATCTTCCTGTTGAATAAAGTAGTTAGAAGTAATGAATTTGGCAAAAGAAAATTCTGAAAAAAAGCAAATCATGTACAGCTCGAAACTGGCTTATTTTTTATAGGGGCCGAGTTTCACAGAGCGTGATTTTCTTATTGAATTGAGTAGTTAAAAGCATTAAATTTAGCAAAGAAAAACGGCCTGAATAAGAGCAGATAATGTAGGACCCGAATCCTGGCTTGAAAGCCGTACTGATTGCATTTCAAAGAAAATGATCTTCCTGTTGAATAAAGTAGTTAGAAGTAATGAATTTGGCAAAAGAAAATTCTGAAAAAAAGCAAATCATGTACAGCTCGAAACTGGCTTAGGTTTTATAGGGGCCGAGTTTCACAGAGCGTGATTTTCTTATTGAAGTGAGTAGTTAAAAGCATTAAATTTAGCAAAGAAAAACGGCCTGAATAAGAGCAGATAATGTAGGACCCGAATCCTGGCTTGAAAGCCGTACTGTTTGCATTTCAAAGAAAATGATCTTCCTGTTGAATAAAGTAGTTAGAAGTAATGAATTTGGCAAAAGAAAATTCTGAAAAAAAGCAAATCATGTACAGCTCGAAACTGGCTTAGGTTTTATAGGGGCCGAGTTTCACAGAGCGTGATTTTCTTATTGAATTGAGTAGTTAAAAGCATTAAATTTAGCAAAGAAAAACGGCCTGAATAAGAGCAGATAATGTAGGACCCGAATCCTGGCTTGAAAGCCGTACTGATTGCATTTCAAAGAAAATGATCTTCCTGTTGAATAAAGTAGTTAGAAGTAATGAATTTGGCAAAAGAAAATTCTGAAAAAAAGCAAATCATGTACAGCTCGAAACTGGCTTAGGTTTTATAATGGCCGAGTTTCACAGAGCGTGATTTTCTTATTGAATTGAGTAGTTAAAAGCATTAAATTTAGCAAAGAAAAACGGTGTGAATAAGAGCAGATAATGTAGGACCCGAATCCTGGCTTGAAAGCCGTACTGATTGCATTTCAAAGAAAATGATCTTCCTGTTGAATAAAGTAGTTAGAAGTAATGAATTTGGCAAAAGAAAATTCTGAAAAAAAGCAAATCATGTACAGCTCGAAACTGGCTTAGGTTTTATAGGGGCCGAGTTTCACAGAGCGTGATTTTCTTATTGAATTGAGTAGTTAAAAGCATTAAATTTAGCAAAGAAAAACGGCCTGAATAAGAGCAGATAATGTAGGACCCGAATCCTGGCTTGAAAGCCGTAGGTATTGAATTTCAAAGAAAATGATCTTCCTGTTGAATAAAGTAGTTAGAAGTAATGAATTTGGCAAAAGAAAATTCTGAAAAAAAGCAAATCATGTACAGCTCGAAACTGGCTTAGGTTTTATAGGGGCCGAGTTTCACAGAGCGTGATTTTCTTATTGAATTGAGTAGTTAAAAGCATTAAATTTAGCAAAGAAAAACGGCCTGAATAAGAGCAGATAATGTAGGACCCGAATCCTGGCTTGAAAGCCGTACTGATTGCATTTCAAAGAAAATGATCTTCCTGTTGAATAAAGTAGTTAGAAGTAATGAATTTGGCAAAAGAAAATTCTGAAAAAGAGCAAATCATGTACAGCTCGAAACTGGCTTAGGTTTTATAGGGACCGAGTTTCACAGAGCGTGATTTTCTTATTGAATTGAGTAGTTAAAAGCATTAAATTTAGCAAAGAAAAACGGCCTGAATAAGAGCAGATAATGTAGGACCCGAATCCTGGCTTGAAAGCCGTAGGGATTGCATTTCAAAGAAAATGATCTTCCTGTTGAATAAAGTAGTTAGAAGTAATGAATTTGGCAAAAGAAAATTCTGAAAAAGAGCAAATCATGTACAGCTCGAACCTGGCTTAGGTTTTATAGGGACGGAGTTTGACAGAGCGTGATTTTCTTATTAAATTGAGTAGTCAAAAGCATTAAATTTAGCATAGAAAAACGACCTGAATAAGAGCAGATAATGTAGGACCCGAATCCTGGCTTGAAAGCCGTAGGGATTGCATTTCAAAGAAAATGATCTTCCTGTTGAATAAAGTAGTTAGAAGTAATGAATTTGGCAAAAGAAAATTCTGAAAAAGAACAAATCATGTACAGCTCGAACCTGGCTTATTTTTTATAGGGACGGAGTTTCACAGAGCGTGATTTTCTTATTGAATTCAGTAGTTAAAGGGATTAAATTTAGCAAAGAAAGAAGCCCTGAATAAGAGCAGATAATGTAGGACCCGAATCCTGGCTTGAAAGCCGTAGGGATTGCATTTCAAAGAAAATGATCTTCCTGTTGAATAAAGTAGTTAGAAGTAATGAATTTGGCAAAAGAAAATTCTGAAAAAGAGCAAATCATGTACAGCTCGAACCTGGCTTAGGTTTTATAGGGACGGAGTTTCACAGAGCGTGATTTTCTTATTAAATTGAGTAGTCAAAAGCATTAAATTTAGCATAGAAAAACGACCTGAATAAGAGCAGATAATGTAGGACCCGAATCCTGGCTTGAAAGCCGTAGGGATTGCATTTCAAAGAAAATGATCTTCCTGTTGAATAAAGTAGTTAGAAGTAATGAATTTGGCAAAAGAAAATTCTGAAAAAGAGCAAATCATGTACAGCTCGAACCTGGCTTAGGTTTTATACGGACCGAGTTTCACAGAGCTTGATTTTCTTATTGAATTCAGTAGTTAAAGGGATTAAATTTAGCAAAGAAAGAAGCCCTGAATAAGAGCAGATAATGTAGGACCCGAATCCTGGCTTGAAAGCCGTAGGGAAAAAAAAAATGATCTTCCAGTTGAATAAAGTAGTTAGCGGTAATGAATTTGGCAACCGAAAATTCTGAAAAAGAGCAAATCATGTACAGCTCGAACCTGGCTTAAGTTTTATAGCTACGGAGTTTCACAGAGCTTGATTTTCTTATTAAATTGAGTAGTTAAAAGCATCAAATTTAGCATAGAAAAACGACCTGAATAAGAGCAGATAATGTAGGACCCGAATCCTGGCTTGAAAGCCGTAGGGATTGCATTTCAAAGAAAATGATCTTCCTGTTGAATAAAGTAGTTAGAAGTAATGAATTTGGCAAAAGAAAATTCTGAAAAAGAGCAAATCATGTACAGCTCGAACCTGGCTTAGGTTTTATAGGGACCGAGTTTCACAGAGCGTGATTTTCTTATTGAATTCAGTAGTTAAAGGGATTAAATTTAGCAAAGAAAGAAGCCCTGAATAAGAGCAGATAATGTATGACCCGAATCCTGGCTTAAAAGCCGTAGGGACTGCATTTCAAAGAAAATGATCTTCCTGTTGAATGAAGTAGTTAGAAGTAATGAATTTGGCAACCGAAAATTCTGAAAAAGAGCAAATCATGTACAGCTCGAACCTGGCTTAGGTTTTATAGGGACGGTGTTTCACAGAGCGTGATTTTCTTATTAAATTGAGTAGTTAAAAGCATTAAATTTAGCATAGAAAAACGACCTGAATAAGAGCAGATAATGTAGGACCCGAATTATGGCTTGAAAGCCGTATTGATTGCATTTCAAAAAAATGATCTTCCTGTTGAATAAAGTAGTTAGAAGTAATGAATTTGGCAACCGAAAATTCTGAAAAAGAGCAAATCATATACAGCTCGAACATGGCTTAAGTTTTGTAGGGACGGAGTTTCACAGAGCGTGATTTTCTTATTAAATTGAGTAGTTAAAGCATTAAATTTAGCACAGAAAAACGACCTGAATAAGAGCAGATAATGTAGGACCCGAATTATGGCTTCAAAGCCGTATGGACTGCATTTCAAAGAAAATGATCTTCCTGCTGAATAAAGTAGTTAGAAGTAATGAATTTATCAAAAGAAAATTCTGAAAAAGAGCAAATCATGTACAGCTCGAACCTGGCTTAGGTTTTATAGCGACCGAGTTTCACAGAGCGTGATTTTCTTATTGAATTCAGTAGTTAAAAGCATTAAATTTAGCAAAGAAAAACGGCCTGAATAAGAGCAGATAATGTAGGACCCGAATCCTGGCTTGAAAGCCGTAGGGATTGAATTTCAAAGAAAATTATCTTCCTGTTGAATAAAGTAGTTAGAAGTAATGAATTTGGCAAAAGAAAATTCTGAAAAAGAGCAGATCATGTACAGCTCGAACCTGGCTTAGGTTTTATAGGGATCGAGTTTCACAGAGCGTGATTTTCTTATTGAATTCAGAAGTTAAAGGATTTAAATTTAGCAAAGAAAGAAGCCCTGAATAAGAGCACATAATGTAGGACCGGAATCCTGGCTTGAAAGCCGTAGGGATTGCATTTCAAAGAAAATGATCTTCCTGTTGAATAAAGTAGTTAGAAGTAATGAATTTGGCAAAAGAAAATTCTGAAAAAGAGCAAATCATGTACAGCTCGAACCTGGCTTAGGTTTTATAGGGACCGAGTTTCACAGAGCGTGATTTTCTTATTGAATTCAGTAGTTAAAGGGATTAAATTTAGCAAAGAAAGAAGCACTGAATAAGAGCAGATAATGTAGGACCCGAATTATGGGTTGAAAGCCGTAGGGATTGCATTTAAAAAAAATGATCTTGCTGTTGAATAAAGTTGTTAGAAGTAAAGAATTTACGGATTCAATCAATATGGATTGAATTTCAAAGCAAATCATCTTACTGTTGAATAAAGAAGTTAGAAGTAATGAATTTGGCAAAGTA
Organism: Xylota sylvarum; assembly: GCA_905220385.1. NCBI lineage: Eukaryota > Metazoa > Arthropoda > Insecta > Diptera > Syrphidae > Xylota > Xylota sylvarum. The sequence continues at coordinate 130,830 of CAJMZQ010000056.1, read as the reverse complement.
AATTCTAAAAAAAAGCAAATCCTCTACAGCTCGAACCTGGCTTAGCTTTTATAGGGACGGAGTTTCACAGAGCGTGATTTTCTTATTGAATTCAGTTGTTAAAGGGATTAAATTTAGCAATGAATAAGAGCAATGTAGGACCCGAATCCTGGCTTGAAAGCCGTACTGATTGCATTTCAAAGAAAATGATCTTCCTGTTGAATAAAGTAGTTAGAAGTAATGAATTTGGCAAAAGAAAATTCTGAAAAAGAGCAAATCATGTACGACCGAGATTCACAGAGCGTGATTTTCTTATTGAATGCAGTAGTTAAAGGGATTAAATTTAGCAAAGAAAGAAGCCCTGAATAAGAGCAGATAATGTATTACCCGAATTCTGGCTTGAAAGCCGTAGGGATTGCATTTCAAAGAAAATGATCTTCCTGTTGAATAAAGTAGTTAGAAGTAATGAATTTGGCAAAAGAAAATTCTGAAAAAGAGCAAATCATGTACAGCTCGAACCTGGCTTAGGTTTTATAGGGACCGAGTTTCACAGAGCGTGATTTTCTTATTGAATTCAGTAGTTAAAGGGATTAAATTTAGCAAAGAAAGAAGCACTGAATAAGAGCAGATAATGTAGGACCCGAATTATGGGTTGAAAGCCGTAGGGATTGCATTTAAAAAAAATGATCTTGCTGTTGAATAAAGTTGTTAGAAGTAAAGAATTTACGGATTCAATCAATATGGATTGAATTTCAAAGCAAATCATCTTACTGTTGAATAAAGAAGTTAGAAGTAATGAATTTGGCAAAGTAAATTCTAAAAAAAAGCAAATCCTGTACAGCTCGAACCTGGCTTAGCTTTTATAGGGACGGAGTTTCACAGAGCGTGATTTTCTTATTGAATTCAGTTGTTAAAGGGATTAAATTTAGCAATGAATAAGAGCAATGTAGGACCCGAATCCTGGCTTGAAAGCCGTACTGATTGCATTTCAAAGAAAATGATCTTCCTGTTGAATAAAGTAGTTAGAAGTAATGAATTTGGCAAAAGAAAATTCTGAAAAAGAGCAAATCATGTACGACCGAGATTCACAGAGCGTGATTTTCTTATTGAATGCAGTAGTTAAAGGGATTAAATTTAGCAAAGAAAGAAGCCCTGAATAAGAGCAGATAATGTATTACCCGAATTCTGGCTTGAAAGCCGTAGGGATTGCATTTCAAAGAAAATGATCTTCCTGTTGAATAAAGTAGTTAGAAGTAATGAATTTGGCAAAAGAAAATTCTGAAAAAGAGCAAATCATGTACAGCTCGAACCTGGCTTAGGTTTTATAGGGACCGAGTTTCACAGAGCGTGATTTTCTTATTGAAGTCAGTAGTTAAAGGGATTAAATTTAGCAAAGAAAGAAGCCCTGAATAAGAGCAGATAATGTAGGACCCGAATCCTGGCTTGAAAGATGTAGGGATTGCATTTCAAAGAAAATGATCTTCCTGTTGAATAAAGTAGTTAGAAGTAATGAATTTGGCAAAAGAAAATTCTGAAAAAGAGCAAATCATGTACAGCTCGAACCTGGCTTAGGTTTTATAGGGACCGAGTTTCACAGAGCGTGATTTTCTTATTGAATTCAGTAGTTAAAGGGATTAAATTTAGCAAAGAAAGAAGCCCTGAATAAGAGCAGATAATGTAGGACCCGAATCCTGGCTTGAAGGCCGTAGGGATTGCATTTCAAAGAAAATGATCTTCCTGTTGAATAAAGTAGTTAGAAGTAATGAATTTGGCAAAATAAAATTCTGAAAAAGAGCAAATCATTTACAGCTCGAACCTGGCTTAGGTTTTATAGGGACCGAGTTTCACAGAGCGTGATTTTCTTATTGAATTCAGTAGTTAAAGGGATTAAATTTAGCAAAGAAAGAAGCCCTGAATAAGAGCAGATAATGTAGGACCCCAATCCTGGCTTGAAAGCGGTAGGGATTGCATTTCAAAGAAAATGATCTTCCCGTTGAATAAAGTAGTTAGAAACAATGCATTTGGCAAACGAAAATTCTGAAAAAGAGCAAATCATGTACAGCTCGAACCTGGCTTAGGTTTTATAGGGACCGAGTTTCACAGAGCGTGATTTTCTTATTGAATTCAGTAGTTAAAAGGATTAAATTTAGTAAAGAAAGAAGCCCTGAATAAGAGCAATGTAGGACCCGAATCCTGGCTTGAAAGCCGTAGGGATTGCATTTCAAAGAAAATGATCTTCCTGTTGAATAAAGTAGTTAGAAGTAATGAATTTGGCAAAAGAAAATTCTGAAAAAGAGCAAATCATGTACAGCTCGCACCTGGCTTAGGTTTTATAGGGACCGAGTTTCACAGAGCGTGATTTTCTTATTGAATTCAGTAGTTAAAGGGATTAAATTTAGCAAAGAAAGAAGCCCTGAATAAGAGCAGATAATGTAGGACCCGAATCCTGGCTTGAAAGCCGTAGGGATTGCATTTCAAAGAAAATGATCTTCCTGTTGAATAAAGTAGTTAGAAGTAATGAATTTGGCAAAAGAAAATTCTGAAAAAGAGCAAATCATGTACAGCTCGAACCTGGCTTAGGTTTTATAGGGACCGAGTTTCACAGAGCGTGATTTTCTTATTGAATTCAGTAGTTAAAGGGATTAAATTTAGCAAAGAAAGAAGCCCTGAATAAGAGCAGATAATGTAGGACCCGAATCCTGGCTTGAAAGCCGTAGGGATTGAATTTCAAAGAAAATTATCTTCCTGTTGAATAAAGTAGTTAGAAGTAATGAATTTGGCAAAAGAAAATTCTGAAAAAGAGCAAATCATGTACAACTCGAACCTGGCTTAAGTTTTATAGTGACCGAGTTTCAAAGCAGAGCGTGATTTTCTTATTGAATTCAGAAGTTAAAGGCTTTAAATTTAGCAAAGAAAGAAGCCCTGAATAAGAGCAGATAATGTAGGACCCGAATCCTGGCTTGAAAGCCGTAGGGATTGCATTTCAAAGAAAATGATCTTCCTGTTGAATAAAGTAGTTAGAAGTAATGAATTTGGCAAAAGAAAATTCTGAAAAAGAGCAAATCATGTACAGCTCGAACCTGGCTTAGGTTTTATAGGGACCGAGTTTCACAGAGCGTGATTTGCTTATTGAATTCAGTATTTAAAGGATTAAATTTGGCAAAGAAAGAAGCCCTGAATAAGAGCAGATAATGTAGGACCCGAATCCTGGCTTGAAAGCCGTAGGGATTGCATTTCAAAGAAAATGATCTTCCTGTTGAATAAAGTAGTTAGAAGTAATGAATTTGGCAAAAGAAAATTCTGAAAAAGAGCAAATCATGTACAGCTCGAACCTGGCTTAGGTTTTATAGGGACCGAGTTTCACAGAGCGTGATTTTCTTATTGAATTCAGTATTTAAAGGGATTAAATTTAGCAAAGAAAGAAGCCCTGAATAAGAGCAGATAATGTATTACCCGAATTCTGGCTTGAAAGCCGTAGGGATTGCATTTCAAAAAAATGATCTTCCTGTTGAATAAAGTAGTTAGAAGTAATGAATTTGGCAAAAGAAAATTCTGAAAAAGAGCAGATCATGTACAGCTCGAACCTGGCTTAGGTTTTATAGGGATCGAGTTTCACAGAGCGTGATTTTCTTATTGAATTCAGAAGTTAAAGGATTTAAATTTAGCAAAGAAAGAAGCCCTGAATAAGAGCACATAATGTAGGACCGGAATCCTGGCTTGAAAGCCGTAGGGATTGCATTTCAAAGAAAATGATCTTCCTGTTGAATAAAGTAGTTAGAAGTAATGAATTTGGCAAAAGAAAATTCTGAAAAAGAGCAAATCATGTACAGCTCGAACCTGGCTTAGGTTTTATAGGGACCGAGTTTCACAGAGCGTGATTTTCTTATTGAATTCAGTAGTTAAAGGGATTAAATTTAGCAAAGAAAGAAGCACTGAATAAGAGCAGATAATGTAGGACCCGAATTATGGCTTGAAAGCCGTAGGGATTGCATTTAAAAAAAATGATCTTGCTGTTGAATAAAGTTGTTAGAAGTAAAGAATTTACGGATTCAATCAATATGGATTGAATTTCAAAGCAAATCATCTTACTGTTGAATAAAGTAGTTAGAAGTAATGAATTTGGCAAAGTAAATTCTAAAAAAAAGCAAATCCTGTACAGCTCGAACCTGGCTTAGCTTTTATAGGGACGGAGTTTCACAGAGCGTGATTTTCTTATTGAATTCAGTTGTTAAAGGGATTAAATTTAGCAATGAATAAGAGCAATGTAGGACCCGAATCCTGGCTTGAAAGCCGTACTGATTGCATTTCAAAGAAAATGATCTTCCTGTTGAATAAAGTAGTTAGAAGTAATGAATTTGGCAAAAGAAAATTCTGAAAAAGAGCAAATCATGTACGACCGAGATTCACAGAGCGTGATTTTCTTATTGAATGCAGTAGTTAAAGGGATTAAATTTAGCAAAGAAAGAAGCCCTGAATAAGAGCAGATAATGTATTACCCGAATTCTGGCTTGAAAGCCGTAGGGATTGCATTTCAAAGAAAATGATCTTCCTGTTGAATAAAGTAGTTAGAAGTAATGAATTTGGCAAAAGAAAATTCTGAAAAAGAGCAAATCATGTACAGCTCGAACCTGGCTTAGGTTTTATAGGGACCGAGTTTCACAGAGCGTGATTTTCTTATTGAAGTCAGTAGTTAAAGGGATTAAATTTAGCAAAGAAAGAAGCCCTGAATAAGAGCAGATAATGTAGGACCCGAATCCTGGCTTGAAAGATGTAGGGATTGCATTTCAAAGAAAATGATCTTCCTGTTGAATAAAGTAGTTAGAAGTAATGAATTTGGCAAAAGAAAATTCTGAAAAAGAGCAAATCATGTACAGCTCGAACCTGGCTTAGGTTTTATAGGGACCGAGTTTCACAGAGCGTGATTTTCTTATTGAATTCAGTAGTTAAAGGGATTAAATTTAGCAAAGAAAGAAGCCCTGAATAAGAGCAGATAATGTAGGACCCGAATCCTGGCTTGAAGGCCGTAGGGATTGCATTTCAAAGAAAATGATCTTCCTGTTGAATAAAGTAGTTAGAAGTAATGAATTTGGCAAAATAAAATTCTGAAAAAGAGCAAATCATTTACAGCTCGAACCTGGCTTAGGTTTTATAGGGACCGAGTTTCACAGAGCGTGATTTTCTTATTGAATTCAGTAGTTAAAGGGATTAAATTTAGCAAAGAAAGAAGCCCTGAATAAGAGCAGATAATGTAGGACCCCAATCCTGGCTTGAAAGCGGTAGGGATTGCATTTCAAAGAAAATGATCTTCCCGTTGAATAAAGTAGTTAGAAACAATGCATTTGGCAAACGAAAATTCTGAAAAAGAGCAAATCATGTACAGCTCGAACCTGGCTTAGGTTTTATAGGGACCGAGTTTCACAGAGCGTGATTTTCTTATTGAATTCAGTAGTTAAAAGGATTAAATTTAGTAAAGAAAGAAGCCCTGAATAAGAGCAATGTAGGACCCGAATCCTGGCTTGAAAGCCGTAGGGATTGCATTTCAAAGAAAATGATCTTCCTGTTGAATAAAGTAGTTAGAAGTAATGAATTTGGCAAAAGAAAATTCTGAAAAAGAGCAAATCATGTACAGCTCGAACCTGGCTTAGGTTTTATAGGGACCGAGTTTCACAGAGCGTGATTTTCTTATTGAATTCAGTAGTTAAAGGGATTAAATTTAGCAAAGAAAGAAGCCCTGAATAAGAGCAGATAATGTAGGACCCGAATCCTGGCTTGAAAGCCGTAGGGATTGCATTTCAAAGAAAATGATCTTCCTGTTGAATAAAGTAGTTAGAAGTAATGAATTTGGCAAAAGAAAATTCTGAAAAAGAGCAAATCATGTACAGCTCGAACCTGGCTTAGGTTTTATAGGGACCGAGTTTCACAGAGCGTGATTTTCTTATTGAATTCAGTAGTTAAAGGGATTAAATTTAGCAAAGAAAGAAGCCCTGAATAAGAGCAGATAATGTAGGACCCGAATCCTGGCTTGAAAGCCGTAGGGATTGAATTTCAAAGAAAATTATCTTCCTGTTGAATAAAGTAGTTAGAAGTAATGAATTTGGCAAAAGAAAATTCTGAAAAAGAGCAAATCATGTACAACTCGAACCTGGCTTAGGTTTTATAGTGACCGAGTTTCAAAGCAGAGCGTGATTTTCTTATTGAATTCAGAAGTTAAAGGCTTTAAATTTAGCAAAGAAAGAAGCCCTGAATAAGAGCAGATAATGTAGGACCCGAATCCTGGCTTGAAAGCCGTAGGGATTGCATTTCAAAGAAAATGATCTTCCTGTTGAATAAAGTAGTTAGAAGTAATGAATTTGGCAAAAGAAAATTCTGAAAAAGAGCAAATCATGTACAGCTCGAACCTGGCTTAGGTTTTATAGGGACCGAGTTTCACAGAGCGTGATTTGCTTATTGAATTCAGTATTTAAAGGGATTAAATTTGGCAAAGAAAGAAGCCCTGAATAAGAGCAGATAATGTAGGACCCGAATCCTGGCTTGAAAGCCGTAGGGATTGCATTTCAAAGAAAATGATCTTCCTGTTGAATAAAGTAGTTAGAAGTAATGAATTTGGCAAAAGAAAATTCTGAAAAAGAGCAAATCATGTACAGCTCGAACCTGGCTTAGGTTTTATAGGGACCGAGTTTCACAGAGCGTGATTTGCTTATTGAATTCAGTATTTAAAGGGATTAAATTTAGCAAAGAAAGAAGCCCTGAATAAGAGCAGATAATGTATTACCCGAATTCTGGCTTGAAAGCCGTAGGGATTGAATTTGAAAGAAAATGATCTTCCTGTTGAATAAAGTAGTCAGAAGTAATGAATTTGGCGAAAAAAAATTCTGAAAAAGAGCAAATCATGTACAGCTCGAACCTGGCTTAGGGTTTATAGGGACCGAGTTTCACAGAGCGTGATTTTCTTATTGAATTCAGAAGTTAAAGGGATTAAATTTAGCAAAGGAAGAAGTCCTGAATAAGAGCAGATAATGTAGGACCCGAATCCTGGATTGAAAGCCGTAGGGATTGAATTTCAAAGAAAATGATCTTCCTGTTGAATAAAGTAGTTAGAAGTAATGAATTTGGCGAAAAAAAATTCTGAAAAAGAGCAAATCATGTACAGCTCGAACCTGGCTTAGGTTTAATAGCGACCGAGTTTAACAGAGCGTGATTTTCTTATTGAATTCAGTAGTTAAAAGCATTAAATTAGCAAAGAAAACGAACTGAATAAGAGCAGATAATGTAGGACCCGAATCCTGGCTTGAAAGCCGTAGGGATTGAATTTCAAAGAAAATGATCTTCCTGTTGAATAAAATAGTTAGAAGTAATGAATTTGGCAACCGAAAATTCTGAAAAAGAGCAAATCATGTACAGCTCGAACCTGGCTTAGGTTTTATAGGGACCGAGTTTCACAGAGCGTGATTTTCTTATTGAATTCAGTAGTTAAAGGGATTAAATTTAGCAAAGAAAGAAGACCTGAATAAGAGCAGATAATGTAGGACCCGAATCCTGGCTTGAAAGTCGTAGGGATTGCATTACAAAGAAAATGATCTTCCTGTTGAATAAAGTAGTTAGAAGTAATGAATTTGGCAAAAGAAAATTCTGAAAAAGAGCAAATCATGTACAGCTCGAACCTGGCTTAGGTTTTATAGGGACCGAGTTTCACAGAGCTTGATTTTCTTATTAAATTGAGTAGTTAAAACATTAAATTTAGCACAGAAAAACGACCTGAATAAGAGCAGATAATGTAGGACCCGAATCCTGGCTTGAAAGTCGTAGGGATTGCATTACAAAGAAAATGATCTTCCTGTTGAATAAAGTAGTTAGAAGTAATGAATTTGGCAAAAGAAAATTCTGAAAAAGAGCAAATCATGTACAGCTCGAACCTGGCTTAGGTTTTATAGGGACCGAGTTTCACAGAGCGTGATTTTCTTATTGAATTCAGTAGATAAAGGGATTAAATTTAGCAAAGAAAGAAGACCTGAATAAGAGCAGATAATGTAGGACCCGAATTATGGCTTGAAAGCCGTAGGGATTGCATTTCAAAGAAAATGATCTTCCTGTTGAATAAAGTAGTTAGAAGTAATGAATTTGGCAAAAGAAAATTCTGAAAAAGAGCAAATCATGTACAGCTCGAACCTGGCTTAGGTTTTATAGGGATCGAGTTTCACAGAGCGTGGTTTTCTTATTGAATTCAGAAGTTAAAGGGATTAAATTTAGCAAAGAAAGAAGCCCTGAATAAGAGCAGATAATGTAGGACCCGAATCCTGGCTTGAAAGATGTAGGGATTGCATTTCAAAGAAAATGATCTTCCTGTTGAATAAAGTAGTTAGAAGTAATGAATTTGGCGAAAAGAAATTCTGAAAAAGAGCAAATCATGTAATTCTGAATAAGAGCAGATAATGTAGAACCCGAATCCTGGCTTGAAAGCCGTAGGGATTGAATTTCAAAGAAAATTATCTTCCTGTTGAATAAAGTAGTTAGAAATAATGAATTTGGCAAAAGAAAATTCTGAAAAAGAGCAAATCATGTACAGCTCGAACCTGGCTTAGGTTTTATAGGGATCGAGTTTCACAGAGCGTGGTTTTCTTATTGAATTCAGAAGTTAAAGGGATTAAATTTAGCAAAGAAAGAAGCCCTGAATAAGAGCAGATAATGTAGGACCCGAATCCTGGCTTGAAAGCCGTAGGGATTGCATTTCAAAGAAAATGATCTTCCCGTTGAATAAAGTAGTTAGAAATAATGCATTTGGCAAACGAAAATTCTGAAAAAGAGCAAATCATGTACAGCTCGAACCTGGCTTAGGTTTTATAGGGACCGAGTTTCACAGAGCGTGATTTTCTTATTGAATTCAGTAGTTAAAAGGATTAAATTTAGCAAAGAAAGAAGCCCTGAATAAGAGCAATGTAGGACCCGAAGCCTGGCTTGAAAGCCGTAGGGATTGCATTTCAAAGAAAATGATCTTCCTGTTGAATAAAGTAGTTAGAAGTAATGAATTTGGCAAAAGAAAATTCTGAAAAAGAGCAAATCATGTACAGCTCGAACCTGGCTTAGGTTCTATAGAGACCGAGTTTCACAGAGCGTGATTTTCTTATTGAATTCAGTAGTTAAAGGGATTAAATTTAGCAAAGAAAGAAGCCCTGAATAAGAGCAGATAATGTAGGACCCGAATCCTGGCTTGAAAGCCGTAGGGATTGAATTTCAAAGAAAATTATCTTCCTGTTGAATAAAGTAGTTAGAAGTAATGAATTTGGCAAAAGAAAATTCTGAAAAAGAGCAAATCATGTACAACTCGAACCTGGCTTAGGTTTTATAGTGACCGAGTTTCAAAGCAGAGCGTGATTTTCTTATTGAATTCAGAAGTTAAAGGCTTTAAATTTAGCAAAGAAAGAAGCCCTGAATAAGAGCAGATAATGTAGGACCCGAATCCTGGCTTGGAAGCCGTAGGGATTGCATTTCAAAGAAAATGATCTTCCTGTTGAATAAAGTAGTTAGAAGTAATGAATTTGGCAAAAGAAAATTCTGAAAAAGAGCAAATCATGTACAGCTCGAACCTGGCTTAGGTTTTATAGCGACCGAGTTTCACAGAGCGTGATTTGCTTATTGAATTCAGTAGTTAAAAGGATTAAATTTAGCAAAGAAAGAAGCCCTGAATAAGAGCAATGTAGGACCCGAATCCTGGCTTGAAAGCCGTAGGGATTGCATTTCAAAGAAAATGATCTTCCTGTTGAATAAAGTAGTTAGAAGTAATGAATTTGGCAAAAAAAAATTCTGAAAAAGAGCAAATCATGTACAGCTCGAACCTGGCTTAGGTTCTATAGAGACCGAGTTTCACAGAGCGTGATTTTCTTATTGAATTCAGTAGTTAAAGGGATTAAATTTAGCAAAGAAAGAAGCCCTGAATAAGAGCAGATAATGTAGGACCCGAATCCTGGCTTGAAAGCCGTAGGGATTGAATTTCAAAGAAAATTATCTTCCTGTTGAATAAAGTAGTTAGAAGTAATGAATTTGGCAAAAGAAAATTCTGAAAAAGAGCAAATCATGTACAACTCGAACCTGGCTTAGGTTTTATAGTGACCGAGTTTCAAAGCAGAGCGTGATTTTCTTATTGAATTCAGAAGTTAAAGGCTTTAAATTTAGCAAAGAAAGAAGCCCTGAATAAGAGCAGATAATGTAGGACCCGAATCCTGGCTTGGAAGCCGTAGGGATTGCATTTCAAAGAAAATGATCTTCCTGTTGAATAAAGTAGTTAGAAGTAATGAATTTGGCAAAAGAAAATTCTGAAAAAGAGCAAATCATGTACAGCTCGAACCTGGCTTAGGTTTTATAGCGACCGAGTTTCACAGAGCGTGATTTGCTTATTGAATTCAGTAGTTAAAAGGATTAAATTTAGCAAAGAAAGAAGCCCTGAATAAGAGCAATGTAGGACCCGAATCCTGGCTTGAAAGCCGTAGGGATTGCATTTCAAAGAAAATGATCTTCCTGTTGAATAAAGTAGTTAGAAGTAATGAATTTGGCAAAAGAAAATTCTGAAAAAGAGCAAATCATGTACAGCTCGAACCTGGCTTAGGTTCTATAGAGACCGAGTTTCACAGAGCGTGATTTTCTTATTGAATTCAGTAGTTAAAGGGATTAAATTTAGCAAAGAAAGAAGCCCTGAATAAGAGCAGATAATGTAGGACCCGAATCCTGGCTTGAAAGCCGTAGGGATTGAATTTCAAAGAAAATTATCTTCCTGTTGAATAAAGTAGTTAGAAGTAATGAATTTGGCAAAAGAAAATTCTGAAAAAGAGCAAATCATGTACAACTCGAACCTGGCTTAGGTTTTATAGTGACCGAGTTTCAAAGCAGAGCGTGATTTTCTTATTGAATTCAGAAGTTAAAGGCTTTAAATTTAGCAAAGAAAGAAGCCCTGAATAAGAGCAGATAATGTAGGACCCGAATCCTGGCTTGGAAGCCGTAGGGATTGCATTTCAAAGAAAATGATCTTCCTGTTGAATAAAGTAGTTAGAAGTAATGAATTTGGCAAAAGAAAATTCTGAAAAAGAGCAAATCATGTACAGCTCGAACCTGGCTTAGGTTTTATAGCGACCGAGTTTCACAGAGCGTGATTTGCTTATTGAATTCAGTAGTTAAAAGGATTAAATTTAGCAAAGAAAGAAGCCCTGAATAAGAGCAATGTAGGCCCCGAATCCTGGCTTGAAAGCCGTAGGGATTGCATTTCAAAGAAAATGATCTTCCTGTTGAATAAAGTAGTTAGAAGTAATGAATTTGGCAAAAGAAAATTCTGAAAAAGAGCAAATCATGTACAGCTCGAACCTGGCTTAGGTTCTATAGAGACCGAGTTTCACAGAGCGTGATTTTCTTATTGAATTCAGTAGTTAAAGGGATTAAATTTAGCAAAGAAAGAAGCCCTGAATAAGAGCAGATAATGTAGGACCCGAATCCTGGCTTGAAAGCCGTAGGGATTGAATTTCAAAGAAAATTATCTTCCTGTTGAATAAAGTAGTTAGAAGTAATGAATTTGGCAAAAGAAAATTCTGAAAAAGAGCAAATCATGTACAACTCGAACCTGGCTTAGGTTTTATAGTGACCGAGTTTCAAAGCAGAGCGTGATTTTCTTATTGAATTCAGAAGTTAAAGGCTTTAAATTTAGCAAAGAAAGAAGCCCTGAATAAGAGCAGATAATGTAGGACCCGAATCCTGGCTTGGAAGCCGTAGGGATTGCATTTCAAAGAAAATGATCTTCCTGTTGAATAAAGTAGTTAGAAGTAATGAATTTGGCAAAAGAAAATTCTGAAAAAGAGCAAATCATGTACAGCTCGAACCTGGCTTAGGTTTTATAGCGACCGATTTTCACAGAGCGTGATTTGCTTATTGAATTCAGTAGTTAAAAGGATTAAATTTAGCAAAGAAAGAAGCCCTGAATAAGAGCAATGTAGGACCCGAATCCTGGCTTGAAAGCCGTAGGGATTGCATTTCAAAGAAAATGATCTTCCTGTTGAATAAAGTAGTTAGAAGTAATGAATTTGGCAAAAGAAAATTCTGAAAAAGAGCAAATCATGTACAGCTCGAACCTGGCTTAGGTTCTATAGAGACCGAGTTTCACAGAGCGTGATTTTCTTATTGAATTCAGTAGTTAAAGGGATTAAATTTAGCAAAGAAAGAAGCCCTGAATAAGAGCAGATAATGTAGGACCCGAATCCTGGCTTGAAAGCCGTAGGGATTGAATTTCAAAGAAAATTACCTTCCTGTTGAATAAAGTAGTTAGAAGTAATGAATTTGGCAAAAGAAAATTCTGAAAAAGAGCAAATCATGTACAACTCGAACCTGGCTTAGGTTTTATAGTGACCGAGTTTCAAAGCAGAGCGTGATTTTCTTATTGAATTCAGAAGTTAAAGGCTTTAAATTTAGCAAAGAAAGAAGCCCTGAATAAGAGCAGATAATGTAGGACCCGAATCCTGGCTTGGAAGCCGTAGGGATTGCATTTCAAAGAAAATGATCTTCCTGTTGAATAAAGTAGTTAGAAGTAATGAATTTGGCAAAAGAAAATTCTGAAAAAGAGCAAATCATGTACAGCTCGAACCTGGCTTAGGTTTTATAGCGACCGAGTTTCACAGAGCGTGATTTGCTTATTGAATTCAGTAGTTAAAAGCATTAAATTTAGCAAAGAAAGAAGCCCTGAATAAGAGCAGATAATGTATTACCCGAATTCTGGCTTGAAAGCCGTAGGGATTGCATTTCAAAGAAAATGATCTTCCTGTTGAATAAAGTAGTTAGAAGTAATGAATTTGGCAAAAGAAAATTCTGAAAAAGAGCAAATCATGTACAGCTCGAACCTGGCTTAGGTTTTATAGCGACCGAGTTTCACAGAGCGTGATTTGCTTATTGAATTCAGTAGTTAAAAGCATTAAATTTAGCAAAGAAAGAAGCCCTGAATAAGAGCAGATAATGTATTACCCGAATTCTGGCTTGAAAGCCGTAGGGATTGAATTTCAAAGAAAATTATCTTCCTGTTGAATAAAGTAGTTAGAAGTAATGAATTTGGCAAAAGAAAATTCTGAAAAAGAGCAAATCATGTACAGCTCGAACCTGGCTTAGGTTTTATAGCGACCGAGTTTCACAGAGCGTGATTTGCTTATTGAATTCAGTAGTTAAAAGCATTAAATTTAGCAAAGAAAGAAGCCCTGAATAAGAGCAGATAATGTAGGACCCGAATCCTGGCTTGAAAGCCGTAGGGATTGCATTTCAAAGAAAATGATCTTCCTGTTGAATAAAGTAGTTAGAAGTAATGAATTTGGCAAAAGAAAATTCTGAAAAAGAGCAAATCATGTACAGCTCGAACCTGGCTTAGGTTCTATAGAGACCGAGTTTCACAGAGCGTGATTTTCTTATTGAATTCAGAAGTTAAAGGGATTAAATTTAGCAAAGAAAGAAGCCCTGAATAAGAGCAGATAATGTAGGACCCGAATCCTGGCTTGAAAGCCGTAGGGATTGCATTTCAAAGAAAATGATCTTCCTGTTGGATAAAGTAGTTAGAAGTAATGAATTTGGCAAAAGAAAATTCTGAAAAAGAGCAAATCATGTACAACTCGAACCTGGCTTAGGTTTTATAGGGATCGAGTTTCACAGAGCGTGGTTTTCTTATTGAATTCAGAAGTTAAAGGGATTAAATTTAGCAAAGAAAGAAGCCCTGAATAAGAGCAATGTAGGACCCGAATCCTGGCTTGAAAGCCGTAGGGATTGCATTTCAAAGAAAATGATCTTCCTGTTGAATAAAGTAGTTAGAAGTAATGAATTTGGCAAAAGAAAATTCTGAAAAAGAGCAAATCATGTACAGCTCGAACCTGGCTTAGGTTCTATAGGGACCGAGTTTCACAGAGCGTGATTTGCTTATTGAATTCAGAAGTTAAAGGGATTAAATTTAGCAAAGAAAGAAGCCCTGAATAAGAGCAGATAATGTAGGACCCGAATCCTGGCTTGAAAGCCGTAGGGATTGCATTTCAAAGAAAATGATCTTCCTGTTGGATAAAGTAGTTAGAAGTAATGAATTTGGCAAAAGAAAATTCTGAAAAAGAGCAAATCATGTACAACTCGAACCTGGCTTAGGTTTTATAGGGATCGAGTTTCACAGAGCGTGATTTTCTTATTGAATTCAGAAGTTAAAGGGATTAAATTTAGCAAAGAAAAAGCCCTGAATAAGAGCAGATAATGTAGGACCCGAATCCTGGCTTGAAAGCCGTAGGGATTGCATTTCAAAGAAAATGATCTTCCTGTTGAATAAAGTAGTTAGAAGTAATGAATTTGGCAAAAGAAAATTCTGAAAAAGAGCAAATCATGTACAGCTCGAACCTGGCTTAGGTTTTATAGGGACCGAGTTTCACAGAGCGTGATTTTCTTATTGAATTCAGTAGTTAAAAGGATTAAATTTAGCAAAGAAAGAAGCCCTGAATAAGAGCAATGTAGGACCCGAATCCTGGCTTGAAAGCCGTAGGGATTGCATTTCAAAGAAAATGATCTTCCTGTTGAATAAAGTAGTTAGAAGTAATGAATTTGGCAAAAGAAAATTCTGAAAAAGAGCAAATCATGTACAGCTCGATCCTGGCTTAGGTTCTATAGAGACCGAGTTTCACAGAGCGTGATTTTCTTATTGAATTCAGTAGTTAAAGGGATTAAATTTAGCAAAGAAAGAAGCCCTGAATAAGAGCAGATAATGTAGGACCCGAATCCTGGCTTGAAAGCCGTAGGGATTGAATTTCAAAGAAAATTATCTTCCTGTTGAATAAAGTAGTTAGAAGTAATGAATTTGGCAAAAGAAAATTCTGAAAAAGAGCAAATCATGTACAGCTCGAACCTGGCTTAGGTTTTATAGTGACCGAGTTTCAAAGCAGAGCGTGATTTTCTTATTGAATTCAGAAGTTAAAGGCTTTAAATTTAGCAAAGAAAGAAGCCCTGAATAAGAGCAGATGATGTAGGACCCGAATCCTGACTTGAAAGCCGTAGGGATTGCATTTCAAAGAAAATGATCTTCCTGTTGAATAAAGTAGTTAGAAGTAATGAATTTGGCAAAAGAAAATTCTGAAAAAGAGCAAATCATGTACAGCTCGAACCTGGCTTAGGTTTTATAGGGACCGAGTTTCACAGAGCGTGATTTGCTTATTGAATTCAGTAGTTAAAAGCATTAAATTTAGCAAAGAAAGAAGCCCTGAATAAGAGCAGATAATGTATTAAACGAATGCTGGCTTGAAAGCCGTAGGGATTGAATTTGAAAGAAAATGATCTTCCTGTTGAATAAAGTAAACAGAAGTAATGAATTTGGCGAAAAAAAATTCTGAAAAAGAGCAAATCATGTACAGCTCGAACCTGGCTTAGGGTTTATAGGGACCGAGTTTCACAGAGCGTGATTTTCTTATTGAATTCAGAAGTTAAAGGGATTAAATTTAGCAAAGAAAGAAGCCCTGAATAAGAGCAGATAATGTAGGACCCGAATCCTGGCTTGAAAGCCGTAGGGATTGCATTTCAAAGAAAATGATCTTCCCGTTGAATAAAGTAGTTAGAAATAATGCATTTGGCAAACGAAAATTCTGAAAAAGAGCAAATCATGTACAGCTCGAACCTGGCTTAGATTCTATAGAGACCGAGTTTCACAGAGCGTGATTTTCTTATTGAATTCAGTAGTTAAAGGGATTAAATTTAGCAAAGAAAGAAGCCCTGAATAAGAGCAGATAATGTAGGACCCGAATCCTGGCTTGAAAGCCGTAGGGATTGAATTTCAAAGAAAATTATCTTCCTGTTGAATAAAGTAGTTAGAAGTAATGAATTTGGCAAAAGAAAATTCTGAAAAAGAGCAAATCATGTACAACTCGAACCTGGCTTAGGTTTTATAGTGACCGAGTTTCAAAGCAGAGCGTGATTTTCTTATTGAATTCAGAAGTTAAAGGCTTTAAATTTAGCAAAGAAAGAAGCCCTGAATAAGAGCAGATAATGTAGGACCCGAATCCTGGCTTGAAAGCCGTAGGGATTGCATTTCAAAGAAAATGATCTTCCTGTTGAATAAAGTAGTTAGAAGTAATGAATTTGGCAAAAGAAAATTCTGAAAAAGAGCAAATCATGTACAGCTCGAACCTGGCTTAGGTTTTATAGGGACCGAGTTTCACAGAGCGTGATTTGCTTATTGAATTCAGTAGTTAAAAGCATTAAATTTAGCAAAGAAAGAAGCCCTGAATAAGAGCAGATAATGTATTAAACGAATGCTGGCTTGAAAGCCGTAGGGATTGAATTTGAAAGAAAATGATCTTCCTGTTGAATAAAGTAATCAGAAGTAATGAATTTGGCGAAAAAAAATTCTGAAAAAGAGCAAATCATGTACAGCTCGAACCTGGCTTAGGGTTTATAGGGACCGAGTTTCACAGAGCGTGATTTTCTTATTGAATTCAGAAGTTAAAGGGATTAAATTTAGCAAAGAAAGAAGCCCTGAATAAGAGCAGATAATGTAGGACCCGAATCCTGGCTTGAAAGCCGTAGGGATTGCATTTCAAAGAAAATGATCTTCCCGTTGAATAAAGTAGTTAGAAATAATGCATTTGGCAAACGAAAATTCTGAAAAAGAGCAAATCATGTACAGCTCGAACCTGGCTTAGGTTTTATAGGGACCGAGTTTCACAGAGCGTGATTTGCTTATTGAATTCAGTAGTTAAAAGCATTAAATTTAGCAAAGAAAGAAGCCCTGAATAAGAGCAGATAATGTAGGACCCGAATCCTGGCTTGAAAGCCGTAGGGATTGCATTTCAAAGAAAATGATCTTCCCGTTGAATAAAGTAGTTAGAAATAATGCATTTGGCAAACGAAAATTCTGAAAAAGAGCAAATCATGTACAGCTCGAACCTGGCTTAGGTTTTATAGGGACCGAGTTTCACAGAGCGTGATTTTCTTATTGAATTCAGTAGTTAAAAGGATTAAATTTAGCAAAGAAAGAAGCCCTGAATAAGAGCAATGTAGGACCCGAATCCTGGCTTGAAAGCCGTAGGGATTGCATTTCAAAGAAAATGATCTTCCTGTTGAATAAAGTAGTTAGAAGTAATGAATTTGGCAAAAGAAAATTCTGAAAAAGAGCAAATCATGTACAGCTCGAACCTGGCTTAGGTTCTATAGAGACCGAGTTTCACAGAGCGTGATTTTCTTATTGAATTCAGTAGTTAAAGGGATTAAATTTAGCAAAGAAAGAAGCCCTGAATAAGAGCAGATAATGTAGGACCCGAATCCTGGCTTGAAAGCCGTAGGGATTGAATTTCAAAGAAAATTATCTTCCTGTTGAATAAAGTAGTTAGAAGTAATGAATTTGGCAAAAGAAAATTCTGAAAAAGAGCAAATCATGTACAACTCGAACCTGGCTTAGGTTTTATAGTGACCGAGTTTCAAAGCAGAGCGTGATTTTCTTATTGAATTCAGAAGTTAAAGGCTTTAAATTTAGCAAAGAAAGAAGCCCTGAATAAGAGCAGATAATGTAGGACCCGAATCCTGGCTTGGAAGCCGTAGGGATTGCATTTCAAAGAAAATGATCTTCCTGTTGAATAAAGTAGTTAGAAGTAATGAATTTGGCAAAAGAAAATTCTGAAAAAGAGCAAATCATGTACAGCTCGAACCTGGCTTAGGTTTTATAGCGACCGAGTTTCACAGAGCGTGATTTGCTTATTGAATTCAGTAGTTAAAGCATTAAATTTAGCAAAGAAAGAAGCCCTGAATAAGAGCAGATAATGTATTACCCGAATTCTGGCTTGAAAGCCGTAGGGATTGCATTTCAAAGAAAATGATCTTCCTGTTGAATAAAGTAGTCAGAAGTAATGAATTTGGCGAAAAAAAATTCTGAAAAAGAGCAAATCATGTACAGCTTGAACCTGGCTTAGGGTTTATAGGGACCGAGTTTCACAGAGCGTGATTTTCTTATTGAATTCAGAAGTTAAAGGGATTAAATTTAGCAAAGAAAGAAGACCTGAATAAGAGCAGATAATGTAGGACCCGAATCCTGGCTTGAAAGCCGTAGGGATTGCATTTCAAAGAAAATGATCTTCCTGTTGAATAAAGTAGTCAGAAGTAATGAATTTGGCGAAAAAAAATTCTGAAAAAGAGCAAATCATGTACAGCTTGAACCTGGCTTAGGGTTTATAGGGACCGAGTTTCACAGAGCGTGATTTTCTTATTGAATTCAGAAGTTAAAGGGATTAAATTTAGCAAAGAAAGAAGACCTGAATAAGAGCAGATAATGTAGGACCCGAATCCTGGCTTGAAGGCCGTAGGGATTGCATTTCAAAGAAAATGATCTTCCTGTTGAATAAAGTAGTTAGAAGTAATGAATTTGGCAAAAGAAAATTCTGAAAAAGAGCAAATCATGTACAGCTCGAACCTGGCTTAGGTTTTATAGGGACCGAGTTTCACAGAGCGTGATTTTCTTATTGAATTCAGTAGTTAAAAGGATTAAATTTAGCAAAGAAAGAAGCCTTGAATAAGAGCAATGTAGGACCCGAATCCTGGCTTGAAAGCCGTAGGGATTGCATTTCAAAGAAAATGATCTTCCTGTTGAATAAAGTAGTTAGAAGTAATGAATTTGGCAAAAGAAAATTCTGAAAAAGAGCAAATCATGTACAGCTCGAACCTGCTTAGGTTCTATAGAGACCGAGTTTCACAGAGCGTGATTTTCTTATTGAATTCAGTAGTTAAAGGGATTAAATTTAGCAAAGAAAGAAGCCCTGAATAAGAGCAGATAATGTAGGACCCGAATCCTGGCTTGAAAGCCGTAGGGATTGAATTTCAAAGAAAATTATCTTCCTGTTGAATAAAGTAGTTAGAAGTAATGAATTTGGCAAAAGAAAATTCTGAAAAAGAGCAAATCATGTACAACTCGAACCTGGCTTAGGTTTTATATTGACCGAGTTTCAAAGCAGAGCGTGATTTTCTTATTGAATTCAGAAGTTAAAGGCTTTAAGTTTAGCAAAGAAAGAAGCCCTGAATAAGAGCAGATAATGTAGGACCCGAATCCTGGCTTGAAAGCCGTAGGGATTGCATTTCAAAGAAAATGATCTTCCTGTTGAATAAAGTAGTTAGAAGTAATGAATTTGGCAAAAGAAAATTCTGAAAAAGAGCAAATCATGTACAGCTCGAACCTGGCTTAGGTTTTATAGGGACCGAGTTTCACAGAGCGTGATTTTCTTATTGAATTCAGTAGTTAAAAGGATTAAATTTAGCAAAGAAAGAAGCCCTGAATAAGAGCAATGTAGGACCCGAATCCTGGCTTGAAAGCCGCAGGGATTGCATTTCAAAGAAAATGATCTTCCTGTTGAATAAAGTAGTTAGAAGTAATGAATTTGGCAAAAAAAAATTCTGAAAAAGAGCAAATCATGTACAGCTCGAACCTGGCTTAGGTTCTATAGAGGCCGAGTTTCACAGAGCGTGATTTTCTTATTGAATTCAGTAGTTAAAGGGATTAAATTTAGCAAAGAAAGAAGCCCTGAATAAGAGCAGATAATGTAGGACCCGAATCCTGGCTTGAAAGCCGTAGGGATTGAATTTCAAAGAAAATTATCTTCCTGTTGAATAAAGTAGTTAGAAGTAATGAATTTGGCAAAAGAAAATTCTGAAAAAGAGCAAATCATGTACAACTCGAACCTGGCTTAGGTTTTATAGTGACCGAGTTTCAAAGCAGAGCGTGATTTTCTTATTGAATTCAGAAGTTAAAGGCTTTAAATTTAGCAAAGAAAGAAGCCCTGAATAAGAGCAGATGATGTAGGACCCGAATCCTGGCTTGAAAGCCGTAGGGATTGCATTTCAAAGAAAATGATCTTCCTGTTGAATAAAGTAGTTAGAAGTAATGAATTTGGCAAAAGAAAATTCTGAAAAAGAGCAAATCATGTACAGCTCGAACCTGGCTTAGGTTTTATAGTGACCGAGTTTCAAAGCAGAGCGTGATTTTCTTATTGAATTCAGAAGTTAAAGGCTTTAAATTTAGCAAAGAAAGAAGCCCTGAATAAGAGCAGATGATGTAGGACCCGAATCCTGGCTTGAAAGCCGTAGGGATTGAATTTCAAAGAAAATTATCTTCCTGTTGAATAAAGTAGTTAGAAGTAATGAATTTGGCAAAAGAAAATTCTGAAAAAGAGCAAATCATGTACAGCTCGAACCTGGCTTAGGTTTTATAGTGACCGAGTTTCAAAGCAGAGCGTGATTTTCTTATTGAATTCAGAAGTTAAAGGCTTTAAATTTAGCAAAGAAAGAAGCCCTGAATAAGAGCAGATGATGTAGGACCCGAATCCTGGCTTGAAAGCCGTAGGGATTGCATTTCAAAGAAAATGATCTTCCTGTTGAATAAAGTAGTTAGAAGTAATGAATTTGGCAAAAGAAAATTCTGAAAAAGAGCAAATCATGTACAGCTCGAACCTGGCTTAGGTTTTATAGGGACCGAGTTTCACAGAGCGTGATTTGCTTATTGAATTCAGTAGTTAAAAGCATTAAATTTAGCAAAGAAAGAAGCCCTGAATAAGAGCAGATAATGTGTTAAACGAATGCTGGCTTGAAAGCCGTAGGGATTGAATTTGAAAGAAAATGATCTTCCTGTTGAATAAAGTAAACAGAAGTAATGAATTTGGCGAAAAAAAATTCTGAAAAAGAGCAAATCATGTACAGCTCGAACCTGGCTTAGGGTTTATAGGGACCGAGTTTCACAGAGCGTGATTTTCTTATTGAATTCAGAAGTTAAAGGGATTAAATTTAGCAAAGAAAGAAGCCCTGAATAAGAGCAGATAATGTAGGACCCGAATCCTGGCTTGAAAGCCGTAGGGATTGCATTTCAAAGAAAATGATCTTCCCGTTGAATAAAGTAGTTAGAAATAATGCATTTGGCAAACGAAAATTCTGAAAAAGAGCAAATCATGTACAGCTCGAACCTGGCTTAGATTCTATAGAGACCGAGTTTCACAGAGCGTGATTTTCTTATTGAATTCAGTAGTTAAAGGGATTAAATTTAGCAAAGAAAGAAGCCCTGAATAAGAGCAGATAATGTAGGACCCGAATCCTGGCTTGAAAGCCGTAGGGATTGAATTTCAAAGAAAATTATCTTCCTGTTGAATAAAGTAGTTAGAAGTAATGAATTTGGCAAAAGAAAATTCTGAAAAAGAGCAAATCATGTACAACTCGAACCTGGCTTAGGTTTTATAGTGACCGAGTTTCAAAGCAGAGCGTGATTTTCTTATTGAATTCAGAAGTTAAAGGCTTTAAATTTAGCAAAGAAAGAAGCCCTGAATAAGAGCAGATAATGTAGGACCCGAATCCTGGCTTGAAAGCCGTAGGGATTGCATTTCAAAGAAAATGATCTTCCTGTTGAATAAAGTAGTTAGAAGTAATGAATTTGGCAAAATAAAATTCTGAAAAAGAGCAAATCATGTACAGCTCGAACCTGGCTTAGGTTTTATAGGGACCGAGTTTCACAGAGCGTGATTTGCTTATTGAATTCAGTAGTTAAAAGCATTAAATTTAGCAAAGAAAGAAGCCCTGAATAAGAGCAGATAATGTATTAAACGAATGCTGGCTTGAAAGCCGTAGGGATTGAATTTGAAAGAAAATGATCTTCCTGTTGAATAAAGTAATCAGAAGTAATGAATTTGGCGAAAAAAAATTCTGAAAAAGAGCAAATCATGTACAGCTCGAACCTGGCTTAGGGTTTATAGGGACCGAGTTTCACAGAGCGTGATTTTCTTATTGAATTCAGAAGTTAAAGGGATTAAATTTAGCAAAGAAAGAAGCCCTGAATAAGAGCAGATAATGTAGGACCCGAATCCTGGCTTGAAAGCCGTAGGGATTGCATTTCAAAGAAAATGATCTTCCCGTTGAATAAAGTAGTTAGAAATAATGCATTTGGCAAACGAAAATTCTGAAAAAGAGCAAATCATGTACAGCTCGAACCTGGCTTAGGTTTTATAGGGACCGAGTTTCACAGAGCGTGATTTGCTTATTGAATTCAGTAGTTAAAAGCATTAAATTTAGCAAAGAAAGAAGCCCTGAATAAGAGCAGATAATGTAGGACCCGAATCCTGGCTTGAAAGCCGTAGGGATTGCATTTCAAAGAAAATGATCTTCCCGTTGAATAAAGTAGTTAGAAATAATGCATTTGGCAAACGAAAATTCTGAAAAAGAGCAAATCATGTACAGCTCGAACCTGGCTTAGGTTTTATAGGGACCGAGTTTCACAGAGCGTGATTTTCTTATTGAATTCAGTAGTTAAAAGGATTAAATTTAGCAAAGAAAGAAGCCCTGAATAAGAGCAATGTAGGACCCGAATCCTGGCTTGAAAGCCGTAGGGATTGCATTTCAAAGAAAATGATCTTCCTGTTGAATAAAGTAGTTAGAAGTAATGAATTTGGCAAAAGAAAATTCTGAAAAAGAGCAAATCATGTACAGCTCGAACCTGGCTTAGGTTCTATAGAGACCGAGTTTCACAGAGCGTGATTTTCTTATTGAATTCAGTAGTTAAAGGGATTAAATTTAGCAAAGAAAGAAGCCCTGAATAAGAGCAGATAATGTAGGACCCGAATCCTGGCTTGAAAGCCGTAGGGATTGAATTTCAAAGAAAATTATCTTCCTGTTGAATAAAGTAGTTAGAAGTAATGAATTTGGCAAAAGAAAATTCTGAAAAAGAGCAAATCATGTACAACTCGAACCTGGCTTAGGTTTTATAGTGACCGAGTTTCAAAGCAGAGCGTGATTTTCTTATTGAATTCAGAAGTTAAAGGCTTTAAATTTAGCAAAGAAAGAAGCCCTGAATAAGAGCAGATAATGTAGGACCCGAATCCTGGCTTGGAAGCCGTAGGGATTGCATTTCAAAGAAAATGATCTTCCTGTTGAATAAAGTAGTTAGAAGTAATGAATTTGGCAAAAGAAAATTCTGAAAAAGAGCAAATCATGTACAGCTCGAACCTGGCTTAGGTTTTATAGCGACCGAGTTTCACAGAGCGTGATTTGCTTATTGAATTCAGTAGTTAAAGCATTAAATTTAGCAAAGAAAGAAGCCCTGAATAAGAGCAGATAATGTATTACCCGAATTCTGGCTTGAAAGCCGTAGGGATTGCATTTCAAAGAAAATGATCTTCCTGTTGAATAAAGTAGTCAGAAGTAATGAATTTGGCGAAAAAAAATTCTGAAAAAGAGCAAATCATGTACAGCTTGAACCTGGCTTAGGGTTTATAGGGACCGAGTTTCACAGAGCGTGATTTTCTTATTGAATTCAGAAGTTAAAGGGATTAAATTTAGCAAAGAAAGAAGACCTGAATAAGAGCAGATAATGTAGGACCCGAATCCTGGCTTGAAAGCCGTAGGGATTGCATTTCAAAGAAAATGATCTTCCTGTTGAATAAAGTAGTCAGAAGTAATGAATTTGGCGAAAAAAAATTCTGAAAAAGAGCAAATCATGTACAGCTTGAACCTGGCTTAGGGTTTATAGGGACCGAGTTTCACAGAGCGTGATTTTCTTATTGAATTCAGAAGTTAAAGGGATTAAATTTAGCAAAGAAAGAAGACCTGAATAAGAGCAGATAATGTAGGACCCGAATCCTGGCTTGAAGGCCGTAGGGATTGCATTTCAAAGAAAATGATCTTCCTGTTGAATAAAGTAGTTAGAAGTAATGAATTTGGCAAAAGAAAATTCTGAAAAAGAGCAAATCATGTACAGCTCGAACCTGGCTTAGGTTTTATAGGGACCGAGTTTCACAGAGCGTGATTTTCTTATTGAATTCAGTAGTTAAAAGGATTAAATTTAGCAAAGAAAGAAGCCTTGAATAAGAGCAATGTAGGACCCGAATCCTGGCTTGAAAGCCGTAGGGATTGCATTTCAAAGAAAATGATCTTCCTGTTGAATAAAGTAGTTAGAAGTAATGAATTTGGCAAAAGAAAATTCTGAAAAAGAGCAAATCATGTACAGCTCGAACCTGCTTAGGTTCTATAGAGACCGAGTTTCACAGAGCGTGATTTTCTTATTGAATTCAGTAGTTAAAGGGATTAAATTTAGCAAAGAAAGAAGCCCTGAATAAGAGCAGATAATGTAGGACCCGAATCCTGGCTTGAAAGCCGTAGGGATTGAATTTCAAAGAAAATTATCTTCCTGTTGAATAAAGTAGTTAGAAGTAATGAATTTGGCAAAAGAAAATTCTGAAAAAGAGCAAATCATGTACAACTCGAACCTGGCTTAGGTTTTATAGTGACCGAGTTTCAAAGCAGAGCGTGATTTTCTTATTGAATTCAGAAGTTAAAGGCTTTAAGTTTAGCAAAGAAAGAAGCCCTGAATAAGAGCAGATAATGTAGGACCCGAATCCTGGCTTGAAAGCCGTAGGGATTGCATTTCAAAGAAAATGATCTTCCTGTTGAATAAAGTAGTTAGAAGTAATGAATTTGGCAAAAGAAAATTCTGAAAAAGAGCAAATCATGTACAGCTCGAACCTGGCTTAGGTTTTATAGGGACCGAGTTTCACAGAGCGTGATTTTCTTATTGAATTCAGTAGTTAAAAGGATTAAATTTAGCAAAGAAAGAAGCCCTGAATAAGAGCAATGTAGGACCCGAATCCTGGCTTGAAAGCCGCAGGGATTGCATTTCAAAGAAAATGATCTTCCTGTTGAATAAAGTAGTTAGAAGTAATGAATTTGGCAAAAAAAAATTCTGAAAAAGAGCAAATCATGTACAGCTCGAACCTGGCTTAGGTTCTATAGAGACCGAGTTTCACAGAGCGTGATTTTCTTATTGAATTCAGTAGTTAAAGGGATTAAATTTAGCAAAGAAAGAAGCCCTGAATAAGAGCAGATAATGTAGGACCCGAATCCTGGCTTGAAAGCCGTAGGGATTGAATTTCAAAGAAAATTATCTTCCTGTTGAATAAAGTAGTTAGAAGTAATGAATTTGGCAAAAGAAAATTCTGAAAAAGAGCAAATCATGTACAACTCGAACCTGGCTTAGGTTTTATAGTGACCGAGTTTCAAAGCAGAGCGTGATTTTCTTATTGAATTCAGAAGTTAAAGGCTTTAAATTTAGCAAAGAAAGAAGCCCTGAATAAGAGCAGATAATGTAGGACCCGAATCCTGGCTTGGAAGCCGTAGGGATTGCATTTCAAAGAAAATGATCTTCCTGTTGAATAAAGTAGTTAGAAGTAATGAATTTGGCAAAAGAAAATTCTGAAAAAGAGCAAATCATGTACAGCTCGAACCTGGCTTAGGTTCTATAGAGACCGAGTTTCACAGAGCGTGATTTTCTTATTGAATTCAGTAGTTAAAGGGATTAAATTTAGCAAAGAAAGAAGCCCTGAATAAGAGCAGATAGTGTATTACCCGAATTCTGGCTTGAAAGCCGTAGGGATTGAATTTGAAAGAAAATGATCTTCCTGTTGAATAAAGTAGTCAGAAGTAATGAATTTGGCGAAAAAAAATTCTGAAAAAGAGCAAATCATGTACAGCTTGAACCTGGCTTAGGGTTTATAGGGACCGAGTTTCACAGAGCGTGATTTTCTTATTGAATTCAGAAGTTAAAGGGATTAAATTTAGCAAAGAAAGAAGCCCTGAATAAGACCAATGTAGGACCCGAATCCTGGCTTGAAAGCCGTAGGGATTGCATTTCAAAGAAAATGATCTTCCTGTTGAATAAAGTAGTTAGAAGTAATGAATTTGGCAAAAGAAAATTCTGAAAAAGAGCAAATCATGTACAGCTCGAACCTGGCTTAGGTTTTATAGGGATCGAGTTTCACAGAGCGTGGTTTTCTTATTGAATTCAGAAGTTAAAGGGATTAAATTTAGCAAAGAAAGAAGCCCTGAATAAGAGCAATGTAGGACCCGAATCCTGGCTTGAAAGCCGTAGGGATTGCATTTCAAAGAAAATGATCTTCCTGTTGAATAAAGTAGTTAGAAGTAATGAATTTGGCAAAAGAAAATTCTGAAAAAGAGCAAACCAGGTACAGCTCGAACCTGGCTTAGGTTCTATAGAGACCGAGTTTCACAGAGCGTGATTTTCTTATTGAATTCAGAAGTTAAAGGGATTAAATTTAGCAAAGAAAGAAGCCCTGAATAAGAGCAGATAATGTAGGACCCGAATCCTGGCTTGAAAGCCGTAGGGATTGCATTTCAAAGAAAATGATCTTCCTGTTGAATAAAGTAGTTAGAAGTAATGAATTTGGCAAAAGAAAATTCTGAAAAAGAGCAAATCATGTACAGCTCGAACCTGGCTTAGGTTTTATAGGGACCGAGTTTCACAGAGCGTGATTTTCTTATTGAATTCAGAAGTTAAAGGGATTAAATTTAGCAAAGAAAGAAGACCTGAATAAGAGCAGATAATGTAGGACCCGAATCCTGGCTTGAAAGCCGTAGGGATTGCATTTCAAAGAAAATGATCTTCCTGTTGGATAAAGTAGTTAGAAGTAATGAATTTGGCAAAAGAAAATTCTGAAAAAGAGCAAATCATGTACAACTCGAAAATGGCTTAGGTTTTATAGGGATCGAGTTTCACAGAGCGTGGTTTTCTTATTGAATTCAGAAGTTAAAGGGATTAAATTTAGCAAAGAAAGAAGCCCTGAATAAGAGCAATGTAGGACCCGAATCCTGGCTTGAAAGCCGTAGGGATTGCATTTCAAAGAAAATGATCTTCCTGTTGAATAAAGTAGTTAGAAGTAATGAATTTGGCAAAAGAAAATTCTGAAAAAGAGCAAATCAGGTACAGCTCGAACCTGGCTTAGGTTCTATAGAGACCGAGTTTCACAGAGCGTGATTTTCTTATTGAATTCAGAAGTTAAAGGGATTAAATTTAGCAAAGAAAGAAGACCTGAATAAGAGCAGATAATGTAGGACCCGAATCCTGGCTTGAAAGCCGTAGGGATTGCATTTCAAAGAAAATGATCTTCCTGTTGAATAAAGTAGTTAGAAGTAATGAATTTGGCAAAAGAAAATTCTGAAAAAGAGCAAATCATGTACAGCTCGAACCTGGCTTAGGTTTTATAGGGACCGAGTTTCACAGAGCGTGATTTTCTTATTGAATTCAGTAGTTAAAAGGATTAAATTTAGCAAAGAAAGAAGCCCTGAATAAGAGCAATGTAGGACCCGAATCCTGGCTTGAAAGCCGTAGGGATTGCATTTCAAAGAAAATGATCTTCCTGTTGAATAAAGTAGTTAGAAGTAATGAATTTGGCAAAAGAAAATTCTGAAAAAGAGCAAATCATGTACAGCTCGAACCTGGCTTAGGTTCTATAGAGACCGAGTTTCACAGAGCGTGATTTTCTTATTGAATTCAGTAGTTAAAGGGATTAAATTTAGCAAAGAAAGAAGCCCTGAATAAGAGCAGATAATGTAGGACCCGAATCCTGGCTTGAAAGCCGTAGAAATTGAATTTCAAAGAAAATTATCTTCCTGTTGAATAAAGTAGTTAGAAGTAATGAATTTGGCAAAAGAAAATTCTGAAAAAGAGCAAATCATGTACAACTCGAACCTGGCTTAGGTTTTATAGTGACCGAGTTTCAAAGCAGAGCGTGATTTTCTTATTGAATTCAGAAGTTAAAGGCTTTAAGTTTAGCAAAGAAAGAAGCCCTGAATAAGAGCAGATAATGTAGGACCCGAATCCTGGCTTGAAAGCCGTAGGGATTGCATTTCAAAGAAAATGATCTTCCTGTTGAATAAAGTATTTAGAAGTAATGAATTTGGCAAAAGAAAATTCTGAAAAAGAGCAAATCATGTACAGCTCGAACCTGGCTTCGGTTTTATAGGGACCGAGTTTCACAGAGCGTGATTTGCTTATTGAATTCAGTAGTTAAAAGCATTAAATTTAGCAAAGAAAGAAGCCCTGAATAAGAGCAGATAATGTATTAAACGAATGCTGGCTTGAAAGCCGTAGGGATTGAATTTGAAAGAAAATGATCTTCCTGTTGAATAAAGTAATCAGAAGTAATGAATTTGGCGAAAAAAAATTCTGAAAAAGAGCAAATCATGTACAGCTCGAACCTGGCTTAGGGTTTATAGGGACCGAGTTTCACAGAGCGTGATTTTCTTATTGAATTCAGAAGTTAAAGGGATTAAATTTAGCAAAGAAAGAAGCCCTGAATAAGAGCAGATAATGTAGGACCCGAATCCTGGCTTGAAAGCCGTAGGGATTGCATTTCAAAGAAAATGATCTTCCCGTTGAATAAAGTAGTTAGAAATAATGCATTTGGCAAACGAAAATTCTGAAAAAGAGCAAATCATGTACAGCTCGAACCTGGCTTAGGTTTTATAGGGACCGAGTTTCACAGAGCGTGATTTTCTTATTGAATTCAGTAGTTAAAGGGATTAAATTTAGCAAAGAAAGAAGCCCTGAATAAGAGCAGATAATGTAGGACCCGAATCCTGGCTTGAAAGCCGTAGGGATTGCATTTCAAAGAAAATGATCTTCCCGTTGAATAAAGTAGTTAGAAATAATGCATTTGGCAAACGAAAATTCTGAAAAAGAGCAAATCATGTACAGCTCGAACCTGGCTTAGGTTTTATAGGGACCGAGTTTCACAGAGCGTGATTTTCTTATTGAATTCAGTAGTTAAAGGGATTAAATTTAGCAAAGAAAGAAGACCTGAATAAGAGCAGATAATGTAGGACCCGAATCCTGGCTTGAAAGCCGTAGGGATTGAATTTCAAAGAAAATTATCTTCCTGTTGAATAAAGTAGTTAGAAGTAATGAATTTGGCAAAAGAAAATTCTGAAAAAGAGCAAATCATGTACAGCTCGAACCTGGCTTAGGTTTTGTAGGGACCGAGTTTCACAGAGCGTGATTTGCTTATTGAATTCAGTAGTTAAAAGCATTAAATTTAGCAAAGAAAGAAGCCCTGAATAAGAGCAGATAATGTAGGACCCGAATCCTGGCTTGAAAGCCGTAGGGATTGCATTTCAAAGAAAATGATCTTCCTGTTGGATAAAGGAGTTAGAAGTAATGAATTTGGCAAAAGAAAATTCTGAAAAAGAGCAAATCATGTACAACTCGAACCTGGCTTAGGTTTTATAGGGATCGAGTTTCACAGAGCGTGGTTTTCTTATTGAATTCAGAAGTTAAAGGGATTAAATTTAGCAAAGAAAGAAGCCCTGAATAAGAGCAGATAATGTAGGACCAGAAACCTGGCTTGAAAGCCGTAGGGATTGCATTTCAAAGAAAATTATCTTCCTGTTGAATAAAGTAGTTAGAAGTAATGAATTTGGCAAAAGAAAATTCTGAAAAAGAGCAAATCATGTACAACTCGAACCTGGCTTAGGTTTTATAGGGATCGAGTTTCACAGAGCGTGGTTTTCTTATTGAATTCAGAAGTTAAAGGGATTAAATTTAGCAAAGAAAGAAGCCCTGAATAAGAGCAGATAATGTAGGACCCGAATCCTGGCTTGAAAGAAGTAGGGATTGCATTTCAAAGAAAATTATCTTCCTGTTGAATAAAGTAGTTAGAAGTAATGAATTTGGCGAAAAGAAATTCTGAAAAAGAGCAAATCATGTAATTCTGAATAAGAGCAGATAATGTAGAACCCGAATCCTGGCTTGAAAGCCGTAATGATTGAATTTCAAAGAAAATTATCTTCCTGTTGAATAAAGTAGTTAGAAATAATGAATTTGGCGAAAAACAATTCTGAAAAAGAGCAAATCATGTACAGCTCGAACCTGGCTTAGGGTTTATAGGGACCGAGTTTCACAGAGCGTGATTTTCTTATTGAATTCAGAAGTTAAAGGGATTAAATTTAGCAAAGAAAGAAGCCCTGAATAAGAGCAGATAATGTAGGACCCGAATCCTGGCTTGAAAGCCGTAGGGATTGCATTTCAAAGAAAATGATCTTCCTGTTGGATAAAGTAGTTAGAAGTAATGAATTTGGCGAAAAGAAATTCTGAAAAAGAGCAAATCATGTAATTCTGAATAAGAGCAGATAATGTAGAACCCGAATCCTGGCTTGAAAGCCGTAGGGATTGAATTTCAAAGAAAATTATCTTCCTGTTGAATAAAGTAGTTAGAAATAATGAATTTGGCAAAAGAAAATTCTGAAAAAGAGCAAATCATGTACAGCTCGAACCTGGCTTAGGTTTTATAGGGATCGAGTTTCACAGAGCGTGGTTTTCTTATTGAATTCAGAAGTTAAAGGGATTAAATTTAGCAAAGAAAGAAGCCCTGAATAAGAGCAGATAATGTAGGACCCGAATCCTGGCTTGAAAGATGTAGGGATTGCATTTCAAAGAAAATGATCTTCCTGTTGAATAAAGTAGTTAGAAATAATGAATTTGGCGAAAGAAAATTCTAAAAAAGAGCAAATCATGTACAACTCGAACCTGGCTTAGGTTTTATAGGGATCGAGTTTCACAGAGCGTGATTTTCTTATTGAATTCAGAAGTTAAAGGGATTAAATTTAGCAAAGAAAGAAGCCCTGAATAAGAGCAGATAATGTAGGACCCGAATCCTGGCTTGAAAGATGTAGGGATTGCATTTCAAAGAAAATGATCTTCCTGTTGAATAAAGTAGTTAGAAGTAATGAATTTGGCGAAAAGAAATTCTGAAAAAGAGCAAATCATGTAATTCTGAATAAGAGCAGATAATGTAGAACCCGAATCCTGGCTTGAAAGCCGTAGGGATTGAATTTCAAAGAAAATTATCTTCCTGTTGAATAAAGTAGTTAGAAATAATGAATTTGGCAAAAGAAAATTCTGAAAAAGAGCAAATCATGTACAGCTCGAACCTGGCTTAGGTTTTATAGGGATCGAGTTTCACAGAGCGTGGTTTTCTTATTGAATTCAGAAGTTAAAGGGATTAAATTTAGCAAAGAAAGAAGCCCTGAATAAGAGCAGATAATGTAGGACCCGAATCCTGGCTTGAAAGCCGTAGGGATTGCATTTCAAAGAAAATGATCTTCCCGTTGAATAAAGTAGTTAGAAATAATGCATTTGGCAAACGAAAATTCTGAAAAAGAGCAAATCATGTACAGCTCGAACCTGGCTTAGGTTTTATAGGGACCGAGTTTCACAGAGCGTGATTTTCTTATTGAATTCAGTAGTTAAAAGGATTAAATTTAGCAAAGAAAGAAGCCCTGAATAAGAGCAATGTAGGACCCGAATCCTGGCTTGAAAGCCGTAGGGATTGCATTTCAAAGAAAATGATCTTCCTGTTGAATAAAGTAGTTAGAAGTAATGAATTTGGCAAAAGAAAATTCTGAAAAAGAGCAAATCATGTACAGCTCGAAACTGGCTTAGGTTCTATAGAGACCGGGTTTCACAGAGCGTGATTTTCTTATTGAATTCAGTAGTTAAAGGGATTAAATTTAGCAAAGAAAGAAGCCCTGAATAAGAGCAGATAATGTAGGACCCGAATCCTGGCTTGAAAGCCGTAGGGATTGAATTTCAAAGAAAATGATCTTCCTGTTGAATAAAGTAGTTAGAAGTAATGAATTTGGCAAAAGAAAATTCTGAAAAAGAGCAAATCATGTACAACTCGAACCTGGCTTAGGTTTTATAGTGACCGAGTTTCAAAGCAGAGCGTGATTTTCTTATTGAATTCAGAAGTTAAAGGCTTTAAATTTAGCAAAGAAAGAAGCCCTGAATAAGAGCAGATAATGTAGGACCCGAATCCTGGCTTGAAAGCCGTAGGGATTGCATTTCAAAGAAAATGATCTTCCTGTTGAATAAAGTAGTTACAAGTAATGAATTTGGCAAAAGAAAATTCTGAAAAAGAGCAAATCATGTACAGCTCGAACCTGGCTTAGGTTTTATAGGGACCGAGTTTCACAGAGCGTGATTTGCTTATTGAATTCAGTAGTTAAAGGGATTAGATTTAGCAAAGAAAGAAGCCCTGAATAAGAGCAGATAATGTAGGACCCGAATCCTGGCTTGAAAGCCGTAGGGATTGAATTTCAAAGAAAATGATCTTCCTGTTGAATAAAGTAATCAGAAGTAATGAATTTGGCGAAAAAAAATTCTGAAAAAGAGCAAATCATGTACAGCTCGAACCTGGCTTAGGGTTTATAGGGACCGAGTTTCACAGAGCGTGATTTTCTTATTGAATTCAGAAGTTAAAGGGATTAAATTTAGCAAAGAAAGAAGCCCTGAATAAGAGCAATGTAGGACCCGAATCCTGGCTTGAAAGCCGTAGGGATTGCATTTCAAAGAAAATGATCTTCCCGTTGAATAAAGTAGTTAGAAATAATGCATTTGGCAAACGAAAATTCTGAAAAAGAGCAAATCATGTACAGCTCGAACCTGGCTTAGGTTTTATAGGGACCGAGTTTCACAGAGCGTGATTTTCTTATTGAATTCAGTAGTTAAAGGGATTAAATTTAGCAAAGAAAGAAGACCTGAATAAGAGCAGATAATGTAGGACCCGAATCCTGGCTTGAAAGCCGTAGGGATTGCATTTCAAAGAAAATGATCTTCCCGTTGAATAAAGTAGTTAGAAATAATGCATTTGGCAAACGAAAATTCTGAAAAAGAGCAAATCATGTACAGCTCGAACCTGGCTTAGGTTTTATAGGGACCGAGTTTCACAGAGCGTGATTTTCTTATTGAATTCAGTAGTTAAAGGGATTAAATTTAGCAAAGAAAGAAGACCTGAATAAGAGCAGATAATGTAGGACCCGAATCCTGGCTTGAAAGCCGTAGGGATTGAATTTCAAAGAAAATTATCTTCCTGTTGAATAAAGTAGTTAGAAGTAATGAATTTGGCAAAAGAAAATTCTGAAAAAGAGCAAATCATGTACAACTCGAACCTGGCTTAGGTTTTATAGTGACCGAGTTTCAAAGCAGAGCGTGATTTTCTTATTGAATTCAGAAGTTAAAGGCTTTAAATTTAGCAAAGAAAGAAGCCCTGAATAAGAGCAGATAATGTATTACCCGAATTCTGGCTTGAAAGCCGTAGGGATTGAATTTGAAAGAAAATGATCTTCCCGTTGAATAAAGTAGTCAGAAGTAATGAATTTGGCGAAAAAAAATTCTGAAAAAGAGCAAATCATGTACAGCTCGAACCTGGCTTAGGGTTTATAGGGACCGAGTTTCACAGAGCGTGATTTTCTTATTGAATTCAGAAGTTAAAGGGATTAAATTTAGCAAAGAAAGAAGCCCTGAATAAGAGCAGATAATGTAGGACCCGAATCCTGGCTTGAAAGCCGTAGGGAGTGCATTTCAAAGAAAATGATCTTCCTGTTGGATAAAGTAGTTAGAAGTAATGAATTTGGCAAAAGAAAATTCTAAAAAAGAGCAAATCATGTACAACTCGAACCTGGCTTAGGTTTTATAGGGACCGAGTTTCACAGAGCGTGATTTTCTTATTGAATTCAGAAGTTAAAGGATTTAAATTTAGCAAAGAAAGAAGCCCTGAATAAGAGCACATAATGTAGGATCGGAATCCTGGCTTGAAAGCCGTAGGGATTGCATTTCAAAGAAAATGATCTTCCTGTTGAATAAAGTAGTTAGAAGTAATGAATTTGGCAAAAGAAAATTCTGAAAAAGAGCAAATCATGTACAGCTCGAACCTGGCTTAGGTTTTATAGGGACCGAGTTTCACAGAGCGTGATTTGCTTATTGAATTCAGTAGTTAAAAGCATTAAATTTAGCAAAGAAAGAAGCCCTGAATAAGAGCAGATAATGTATTACCCGAATTCTGGCTTGAAAGCCGTAGGGATTGAATTTGAAAGAAAATGATCTTCCCGTTGAATAAAGTAGTCAGAAGTAATGAATTTGGCGAAAAAAAATTCTGAAAAAGAGCAAATCATGTACAGCTCGAACCTGGCTTAGGGTTTATAGGGACCGAGTTTCACAGAGCGTGATTTTCTTATTGAATTCAGAAGTTAAAGGGATTAAATTTAGCAAAGAAAGAAGCCCTGAATAAGAGCAGATAATGTAGGACCCGAATCCTGGCTTGAAAGCCGTAGGGAGTGCATTTCAAAGAAAATGATCTTCCTGTTGGATAAAGTAGTTAGAAGTAATGAATTTGGCAAAAGAAAATTCTAAAAAAGAGCAAATCATGTACAACTCGAACCTGGCTTAGGTTTTATAGGGACCGAGTTTCACAGAGCGTGATTTTCTTATTGAATTCAGAAGTTAAAGGATTTAAATTTAGCAAAGAAAGAAGCCCTAAATAAGAGCACATAATGTAGGATCGGAATCCTGGCTTGAAAGCCGTAGGGATTGCATTTCAAAGAAAATGATCTTCCTGTTGAATAAAGTAGTTAGAAGTAATGAATTTGGCAAAAGAAAATTCTGAAAAAGAGCAAATCATGTACAGCTCGAACCTGGCTTAGGTTTTATAGGGACCGAGTTTCACAGAGCGTGATTTGCTTATTGAATTCAGAAGTTAAAGGATTTAAATTTAGCAAAGAAAGAAGCCCTGAATAAGAGCACATAATGTAGGATCGGAATCCTGGCTTGAAAGCCGTAGGGATTGCATTTCAAAGAAAATGATCTTCCTGTTGAATAAAGTAGTTAGAAGTAATGAATTTGGCAAAAGAAAATTCTGAAAAAGAGCAAATCATGTACAGCTCGAACCTGGCTTAGGTTTTATAGGGACCGAGTTTCACAGAGCGTGATTTGCTTATTGAATTCAGTAGTTAAAAGCATTAAATTTAGCAAAGAAAGAAGCCCTGAATAAGAGCAGATAATGTATTACCCGAATTCTGGCTTGAAAGCCGTAGGGATTGAATTTGAAAGAAAATGATCTTCCCGTTGAATAAAGTAGTCAGAAGTAATGAATTTGGCGAAAAAAAATTCTGAAAAAGAGCAAATCATGTACAGCTCGAACCTGGCTTAGGGTTTATAGGGACCGAGTTTCACAGAGCGTGATTTTCTTATTGAATTCAGAAGTTAAAAGGATTAAATTTGGCAAAGAAAGAAGCCCTGAATAAGAGCAGATAATGTAGGACCCGAATCCTGGCTTGAAAGCCGTAGGGAGTGCATTTCAAAGAAAATGATTTTCCTGTTGGATAAAGTAGTTAGAAGTAATGAATTTGGCAAAAGAAAATTCTAAAAAAGAGCAAATCATGTACAACTCGAACCTGGCTTAGGTTTTATAGGGACCGAGTTTCACAGAGCGTGATTTTCTTATTGAATTCAGAAGTTAAAGGATTTAAATTTAGCAAAGAAAGAAGCCCTCAATAAGAGCACATAATGTAGGATCGGAATCCTGGCTTGAAAGCCGTAGGGATTGCATTTCAAAGAAAATGATCTTCCTGTTGAATAAAGTAGTTAGAAGTAATGAATTTGGCAAAAGAAAATTCTGAAAAAGAGCAAATCATGTACAGCTCGAACCTGGCTTAGGTTTTATAGGGACCGAGTTTCACAGAGCGTGATTTTCTTATTGAATTCAGTAGTTAAAGGGATTAAATTTAGCAAAGAAAGAAGCACTGAATAAGAGCAGATAATGTAGGACCCGAATTATGGCTTGAAAGCCGTAGGGATTGCATTTCAAAAAAAAATGATCTTGCTGTTGAATAAAGTTGTTAGAAGTAAAGAATTTACGGATTCAATCAATATGGATTGAATTTCAAAGCAAATCATCTTACTGTTGAATAAAGTAGTTAGAAGTAATGAATTTGGCAAAGAAAATTCTAAAAAAAAGCAAATCCTGTACAGCTCGAACCTGGCTTAGGTTTTATAGGGACGGAGTTTCACAGAGCGTGATTTTCTTATTGAATTCAGTTGTTAAAGGGATTAAATTTAGCAATGAATAAGAGCAATGTAGGACCCGAATCCTGGCTTGAAAGCCGTACTGTTTGCATTTCAAAGAAAATGATCTTCCTGTTGAATAAAGTAGTTAGAAGTAATGAATTTGGCAAAAGAAAATTCTGAAAAAGAGCAAATCATGTACGACCGAGATTCACAGAGCGTGATTTTCTTATTGAATTCAGTTGTTAAAGGGATTAAATTTAGCAATGAATAAGAGCAATGTAGGACCCGAATCCTGGCTTGAAAGCCGTACTGATTGCATTTCAAAGAAAATGATCTTCCTGTTGAATAAAGTAGTTAGAATTAATGAATTTGGCAAAAGAAAATTCTGAAAAAGAGCAAATCATGTACAGCTCGAACCTGGCTTAGGTTTTATAGGGACCGAGTTTCACAGAGCGTGATTTTCTTATTGAATTCAGTAGTTAAAGGGATTAAATTTAGCAAAGAAAGAAGCCCTGAATAAGAGCAGATAATGTATTACCCGAATTCTGGCTTGAAAGCCGTAGGGATTGAATTTGAAAGAAAATGATCTTCCTGTTGAATAAAGTAGTCAGAAGTAATGAATTTGGCGAAAAAAAATTCTGAAAAAGAGGAAATCATGTACAGCTAGAACCTGGCTTAGGGTTTATAGGGACCGAGTTTCACAGAGCGTGAGTTTCTTATTGAATTCAGAAGTTAAAGGGATTAAATTTAGCAAAGGAAGAAGTCCTGAATAAGAGCAGATAATGTAGGACCCGAATCCTGGCTTGAAAGCCGTAGGGATTGCATTTCAAAGAAAATGATCTTCCTGTTGAATAAAGTAGTTAGAAGTAATGAATTTGGCAAAAGAAAATTCTGAAAAAGAGCAAACCATGTACAGCTCGAACCTGGCTTAGGTTTTATAGGGACCGAGTTTCACAGAGCGTGATTTTCTTATTGAATTCAGTTGTTAAAGGGATTAAATTTAGCAATGAATAAGAGCAATGTAGGACCCGAATCCTGGCTTGAAAGCCGTACTGATTGCATTTCAAAGAAAATGATCTTCCTGTTGAATAAAGTAGTAAGAAGTAATGAATTTGGAAAAAAAAAATTCTGAAAAAGAGCAAATCATGTACGACCGAGATTCACAGAGCGTGATTTTCTTATTGAATGCAGTAGTTAAAGGGATTAAATTTAGCAAAGAAAGAAGCCCTGAATAAGAGCAGATAATGTAGGACCCGAATCCTGGCTTGAAGGCCGTAGGGATTGCATTTCAAAGAAAATGATCTTCCTGTTGAATAAAGTAGTTAGAAGTAATGAATTTGGCAAAATAAAATCCTGTAAAAGAGCAAATCATGTACAGCTCGAACCTGGCTTAGGTTTTATAGGGATCGAGTTTCACAGAGCGTGGTTTTCTTATTGAATTCAGAAGTTAAAGGGATTAAATTTAGCAAAGAAAGAAGCCCTGAACAAGAGCAGATAATGTAGGACCCGAATCCTGGCTTGAAAGCCGTAGGGATTGAATTTCAAAGAAAATGATCTTCCTGTTGAATAAAGTAGTTAGAAATAATGAATTTGGCAAAAGAAAATTCTGAAAAAGAGCAAATCATGTACAGCTCGAACCTGGCTTAGGTTTTATAGGGATCGAGTTTCACAGAGCGTGGTTTTCTTATTGAATTCAGAAGTTAAAGGGATTAAATTTAGCAAAGAAAGAAGCCCTGAACAAGAGCAGATAATGTAGGAAACGAATCCTGGCTTGAAAGCCGTAGGGATTGCATTTCAAAGAAAATGATCTTCCCGTTGAATAAAGTAGTTAGAAATAATGCATTTGGCAAACGAAAATTCTGAAAAAGAGCAAATCATGTACAGCTCGAACCTGGCTTAGGTTTTATAGGGACCGAGTTTCACAGAGCGTGATTTTCTTATTGAATTCAGTAGTTAAAAGGATTAAATTTAGCAAAGAAAGAAGCCCTGAATAAGAGCAATGTAGGACCCGAATCCTGGCTTGAAAGCCGTAGGGATTGCATTTCAAAGAAAATGATCTTCCTGTTGAATAAAGTAGTTAGAAGTAATGAATTTGGCAAAAGAAAATTCTGAAAAAGAGCAAATCATGTACAACTCGAACCTGGCTTAGGTTTTATAGTGACCGAGTTTCAAAGCAGAGCGTGATTTTCTTATTGAATTCAGAAGTTAAAGGCTTTAAATTTAGCAAAGAAAGAAGCCCTGAATAAGAGCAGATAATGTAGGACCCGAATCCTGGCTTGAAAGCCGTAGGGATTGCATTTCAAAGAAAATGATCTTCCTGTTGAATAACGTAGTTAGAAGTAATGAATTTGGCAAAAGAAAATTCTGAAAAAGAGCAAATCATGTACAGCTCGAACCTGGCTTAGGTTTTATAGGGATCGAGTTTCAAAGCAGAGCGTGATTTTCTTATTGAATTCAGAAGTTAAAGGCTTTAAATTTAGCAAAGAAAGAAGCCCTGAATAAGAGCAGATAATGTAGGACCCGAATCCTGGCTTGAAAGCCGTAGGGATTGCATTTCAAAGAAAATGATCTTCCTGTTGAATAACGTAGTTAGAAGTAATGAATTTGGCAAAAGAAAATTCTGAAAAAGAGCAAATCATGTACAGCTCGAACCTGGCTTAGGTTTTATAGGGATCGAGTTTCACAGAGCGTGGTTTTCTTATTGAATTCAGAAGTTAAAGGGATTAAATTTAGCAAAGAAAGAAGCCCTGAACAAGAGCAGATAATGTAGGAGCCGAATCCTGGCTTGAAAGCCGTAGGGATTGCATTTCAAAGAAAATGATCTTCCCGTTGAATAAAGTAGTCAGAAGTAATGAATTTGGCAAAAGAAAATTCAGAAAAAGAGCAAATCATGTACAACTCGAGCCTGGCTTAGGTTTTATAGTGACCGAGTTTCAAAGCAGAGCGTGATTTTCTTATTGAATTCAGAAGTTAAAGGCTTTAAATTTAGCAAAGAAAGAAGCCCTGAATAAGAGCAGATAATGTAGGACCCGAATCCTGGCTTGAAAGCCGTAGGGATTGCATTTCAAAGAAAATGATCTTCCTGTTGAATAACGTAGTTAGAAGTAATGAATTTGGCAAAAGAAAATTCTGAAAAAGAGCAAATCATGTACAGCTCGAACCTGGCTTAGGTTTTATAGGGATCGAGTTTCACAGAGCGTGGTTTTCTTATTGAATTCAGAAGTTAAAGGGATTAAATTTAGCAAAGAAAGAAGCCCTGAACAAGAGCAGATAATGTAGGACCCGAATCCTGGCTTGAAAGCCGTAGGGATTGCATTTCAAAGAAAATGATCTTCCCGTTGAATAAAGTAGTTAGAAATAACGCATTTGGCAAACGAAAATTCTGAAAAAGAGCAAATCATGTACAGCTCGAACCTGGCTTAGGTTTTATAGGGACCGAGTTTCACAGAGCGTGATTTTCTTATTGAATTCAGTAGTTAAAGGGATTAAATTTAGCAAAGAAAGAAGCCCTGAATAAGAGCAGATAATGTAGGACCCGAATCCTGGCTTGAAAGCTGTAGGGATTGAATTTCAAAGAAAATTATCTTCCTGTTGAATAAAGTAGTTAGAAATAATGCATTTGGCAAACGAAAATTCTGAAAAAGAGCAAATCATGTACAGCTCGAACCTGGCTTAGGTTTTATAGGGACCGAGTTTCACAGAGCGTGATTTTCTTATTGAATTCAGTAGTTAAAGGGATTAAATTTAGCAAAGAAAGAAGCCCTGAATAAGAGCAGATAATGTAGGACCCGAATCCTGGCTTGAAAGCCGTAGGGATTGCATTTCAAAGAAAATGATCTTCCTGTTGAATAACGTAGTTAGAAGTAATGAATTTGGCAAAAGAAAATTCTGAAAAAGAGCAAATCATGTACAGCTCGAACCTGGCTTAGGTTTTATAGGGATCGAGTTTCACAGAGCGTGGTTTTCTTATTGAATTCAGAAGTTAAAGGGATTAAATTTAGCAAAGAAAGAAGCCCTGAACAAGAGCAGATAATGTAGGACCCGAATCCTGGCTTGAAAGCCGTAGGGATTGCATTTCAAAGAAAATGATCTTCCTGTTGAATAACGTAGTTAGAAGTAATGAATTTGGCAAAAGAAAATTCTGAAAAAGAGCAAATCATGTACAGCTCGAACCTGGCTTAGGTTTTATAGGGATCGAGTTTCACAGAGCGTGGTTTTCTTATTGAATTCAGAAGTTAAAGGGATTAAATTTAGCAAAGAAAGAAGCCCTGAACAAGAGCAGATAATGTAGGACCCGAATCCTGGCTTGAAAGCCGTAGGGATTGCATTTCAAAGAAAATGATCTTCCCGTTGAATAAAGTAGTTAGAAATAATGCATTTGGCAAACGAAAATTCTGAAAAAGAGCAAATCATGTACAGCTCGAAACTGGCTTAGGTTTTATAGGGATCGAGTTTCACAGAGCGTGGTTTTCTTATTGAATTCAGAAGTTAAAGGGATTAAATTTAGCAAAGAAAGAAGCCCTGAACAAGAGCAGATAATGTAGGACCCGAATCCTGGCTTGAAAGCCGTAGGGATTGAATTTCAAAGAAAATGATCTTCCTGTTGAATAAAGTAGTTAGAAATAATGAATTTGGCAAAAGAAAATTCTGAAAAAGAGCAAATCATGTACAGCTCGAACCTGGCTTAGGTTTTATAGGGATCGAGTTTCACAGAGCGTGGTTTTCTTATTGAATTCAGAAGTTAAAGGGATTAAATTTAGCAAAGAAAGAAGCCCTGAACAAGAGCAGATAATGTAGGACCCGAATCCTGGCTTGAAAGCCGTAGGGATTGCATTTCAAAGAAAATGATCTTCCCGTTGAATAAAGTAGTTAGAAATAATGCATTTGGCAAACGAAAATTCTGAAAAAGAGCAAATCATGTACAGCTCGAACCTGGCTTAGGTTTTATAGGGACCGAGTTTCACAGAGCGTGATTTTCTTATTGAATTCAGTAGTTAAAGGGATTAAATTTAGCAAAGAAAGAAGCCCTGAATAAGAGCATATAATGTAGGACCCGAATCCTGGTTTGAAAGCTGTAGGGATTGAATTTCAAAGAAAATTATCTTCCTGTTGAATAAAGTAGTTAGAAGTAATGAAATTGGCAAAAGAAAATTCTGAAAAAGAGCAAATCATGTACAACTCGAACCTGGCTTAGGTTTTATAGTGACCGAGTTTCAAAGCAGAGCGTGATTTTCTTATTGAATTCAGAAGTTAAAGGCTTTAAATTTAGCAAAGAAAGAAGCCCTGAATAAGAGCAGACAATGTAGGACCCGAATCCTGGCTTGAAAGCCGTAGGGATTGCATTTCAAAGAAAATGATCTTCCTGTTGAATAAAGTAGTTAGAAGTAATGAATTTGGCAAAAGAAAATTCTGAAAAAGAGCAAATCATGTACAGCTCGAACCTGGCTTAGGTTTTATAGGGACCGAGTTTCACAGAGCGTGATTTTCTTATTGAATTCAGTAGTTAAAGGGATTAAATTTAGCAAAGAAAGAAGCCCTGAATAAGAGCAGATAATGTATTACCCGAATTCTGGCTTGAAAGCCGTAGGGATTGAATTTGAAAGAAAATGATCTTCCTGTTGAATAAAGTAGTCAGAAGTAATGAATTTGGCAAAAGAAAATTCAGAAAAAGAGCAAATCATGTACAACTCGAACCTGGCTTAGGTTTTATAGTGACCGAGTTTCAAAGCAGAGCGTGATTTTCTTATTGAATTCAGAAGTTAAAGGCTTTAAATTTAGCAAAGAAAGAAGCCCTGAATAAGAGCAGATAATATAGGACCCGAATCCTGGCTTGAAAGCCGTAGGGATTGCATTTCAAAGAAAATGATCTTATTGTTGAATAACGTAGTTAGAAGTAATGAATTTGGCAAAAGAAAATTCTGAAAAAGAGCAAATCATGTACAGCTCGAACCTGGCTTAGGTTATATAGGGACCGAGTTTTACAGAGCGTGATTTTCTTATTGAATTCAGTAGTTAAAGGGATTAAATTTAGCAAAGAAAGAAGCCCTGAATAAGAGCAGATAATGTAGGACCCGAATCCTGGCTTGAAAGCCGTAGGGATTGAATTTCAAAGAAAATTATCTTCCTGTTGAATAAAGTAGTTAGAAGTAATGAATTTGGCAAAAGAAAATTCTGAAAAAGAGCAAATCATGTACAACTCGAACCTGGCTTAGGTTTTATAGTGACCGAGTTTCAAAGCAGAGCGTGATTTTCTTATTGAATTCAGAAGTTAAAGGCTTTAAATTTAGCAAAGAAAGAAGCCCTGAATAAGAGCAGATAATGTAGGACCCGAATCCTGGCTTGAAAGCCGTAGGGATTGCATTTCAAAGAAAATGATCTTCCTGTTGAATAAAGTAGTTAGAAGTAAGGAATTTGGCAAAAGAAAATTCTGAAAAAGAGCAAATCATGTACAGCTCGAACCTGGCTTAGGTTTTATAGGGACCGAGTTTCACAGAGCGTGATTTGCTTATTGAATTCAGTAGTTAAAGGGATTATATTTAGCAAAGAAAGAAGCCCTGAATAAGAGCAGATAATGTATTACCCGAATTCTGGCTTGAAAGCCGTAGGGATTGAATTTGAAAGAAAATGATCTTCCTGTTGAATAAAGTAGTCAGAAGTAATGAATTTGGCGAAAAAAAATTCTGAAAAAGAGCAAATCATGTACAGCTCGAACCTGGCTTAGGGTTTATAGGGATCGAGTTTCACAGAGCGTGATTTTCTTATTGAATTCAGAAGTTAAAGGGATTAAATTTAGCAAAGAAAGAAGCCCTGAATAAGAGCAGATAATGTAGGACCCGAATCCTGGCTTGAAAGTCGTAATGATTGCATTACAAAGAAAATGATCTTCCTGTTGTATAAAGTAGTTAGAAGTAATGAATTTGGCAAAAGAAAATTCTGAAAAAGAGCAAATCATGTACAGCTCGAACCTGGCTTAGGTTTTATAGGGACCGAGTTTCACAGAGCTTGATTTTCTTATTAAATTGAGTAGTTAAAACATTAAATTTAGCACAGAAAAACGACCTGAATAAGAGCAGATAATGTAGGACCCGAATCCTGGCTTGAAAATCGTAGGGATTGCATTAGAAAGAAAATGATCTTCCTGTTGAATAAACTAGTTAGAAGTAATGAATTTGGCAAAAGAAAATTCTGAAAAAGAGCAAACCATGTACAGCTCGAACCTGGCTTAGGTTTTATAGGGATCGAGTTTCACAGAGCGTGGTTTTCTTATTGAATTCAGAAGTTAAAGGGATTAAATTTAGCAAAGAAAGAAGCCCTGAACAAGAGCAGATAATGTAGGACCCGAATCCTGGCTTGAAAGCCGTAGGGATTGCATTTCAAAGAAAATGATCTTCCTGTTGAATAAAGTAGTTAGAAATAATGAATTTGGCAAAAGAAAATTCTGAAAAAGAGCAAATCATGTACAGCTCGAACCTGGCTTAGGTTTTATAGGGATCGAGTTTCACAGAGCGTGGTTTTCTTATTGAATTCAGAAGTTAAAGGGATTAAATTTAGCAAAGAAAGAAGCCCTGAACAAGAGCAGATAATGTAGGACCCGAATCCTGGCTTGAAAGCCGTAGGGATTGCATTTCAAAGAAAATGATCTTCCCGTTGAATAAAGTAGTTAGAAATAATGCATTTGGCAAACGAAAATTCTGAAAAAGAGCAAATCATGTACAGCTCGAACCTGGCTTAGGTTTTATAGGGACCGAGTTTCACAGAGCGTGATTTTCTTATTGAATTCAGTAGTTAAAGGGATTAAATTTAGCAAAGAAAGAAGCCCTGAATAAGAGCATATAATGTAGGACCCGAATCCTGGTTTGAAAGCTGTAGGGATTGAATTTCAAAGAAAATTATCTTCCTGTTGAATAAAGTAGTTAGAAGTAATGAAATTGGCAAAAGAAAATTCTGAAAAAGAGCAAATCATGTACAACTCGAACCTGGCTTAGGTTTTATAGTGACCGAGTTTCAAAGCAGAGCGTGATTTTCTTATTGAATTCAGAAGTTAAAGGCTTTAAATTTAGCAAAGAAAGAAGCCCTGAATAAGAGCAGACAATGTAGGACCCGAATCCTGGCTTGAAAGCCGTAGGGATTGCATTTCAAAGAAAATGATCTTCCTGTTGAATAAAGTAGTTAGAAGTAATGAATTTGGCAAAAGAAAATTCTGAAAAAGAGCAAATCATGTACAGCTCGAACCTGGCTTAGGTTTTATAGGGACCGAGTTTCACAGAGCGTGATTTTCTTATTGAATTCAGTAGTTAAAGGGATTAAATTTAGCAAAGAAAGAAGCCCTGAATAAGAGCAGATAATGTATTACCCGAATTCTGGCTTGAAAGCCGTAGGGATTGAATTTGAAAGAAAATGATCTTCCTGTTGAATAAAGTAGTCAGAAGTAATGAATTTGGCAAAAGAAAATTCAGAAAAAGAGCAAATCATGTACAACTCGAACCTGGCTTAGGTTTTATAGTGACCGAGTTTCAAAGCAGAGCGTGATTTTCTTATTGAATTCAGAAGTTAAAGGCTTTAAATTTAGCAAAGAAAGAAGCCCTGAATAAGAGCAGATAATATAGGACCCGAATCCTGGCTTGAAAGCCGTAGGGATTGCATTTCAAAGAAAATGATCTTATTGTTGAATAACGTAGTTAGAAGTAATGAATTTGGCAAAAGAAAATTCTGAAAAAGAGCAAATCATGTACAGCTCGAACCTGGCTTAGGTTATATAGGGACCGAGTTTTACAGAGCGTGATTTTCTTATTGAATTCAGTAGTTAAAGGGATTAAATTTAGCAAAGAAAGAAGCCCTGAATAAGAGCAGATAATGTAGGACCCGAATCCTGGCTTGAAAGCCGTAGGGATTGAATTTCAAAGAAAATTATCTTCCTGTTGAATAAAGTAGTTAGAAGTAATGAATTTGGCAAAAGAAAATTCTGAAAAAGAGCAAATCATGTA
Source organism: Xylota sylvarum (assembly GCA_905220385.1). NCBI lineage: Eukaryota > Metazoa > Arthropoda > Insecta > Diptera > Syrphidae > Xylota > Xylota sylvarum. The sequence goes on along the minus strand of CAJMZQ010000056.1, from coordinate 86,196 downwards.
CAACTCGAACCTGGCTTAGGTTTTATAGTGACCGAGTTTCAAAGCAGAGCGTGATTTTCTTATTGAATTCAGAAGTTAAAGGCTTTAAATTTAGCAAAGAAAGAAGCCCTGAATAAGAGCAGATAATGTAGGACCCGAATCCTGGCTTGAAAGCCGTAGGGATTGCATTTCAAAGAAAATGATCTTCCTGTTGAATAAAGTAGTTAGAAGTAAGGAATTTGGCAAAAGAAAATTCTGAAAAAGAGCAAATCATGTACAGCTCGAACCTGGCTTAGGTTTTATAGGGACCGAGTTTCACAGAGCGTGATTTGCTTATTGAATTCAGTAGTTAAAGGGATTATATTTAGCAAAGAAAGAAGCCCTGAATAAGAGCAGATAATGTATTACCCGAATTCTGGCTTGAAAGCCGTAGGGATTGAATTTGAAAGAAAATGATCTTCCTGTTGAATAAAGTAGTCAGAAGTAATGAATTTGGCGAAAAAAAATTCTGAAAAAGAGCAAATCATGTACAGCTCGAACCTGGCTTAGGGTTTATAGGGATCGAGTTTCACAGAGCGTGATTTTCTTATTGAATTCAGAAGTTAAAGGGATTAAATTTAGCAAAGAAAGAAGCCCTGAATAAGAGCAGATAATGTAGGACCCGAATCCTGGCTTGAAAGTCGTAATGATTGCATTACAAAGAAAATGATCTTCCTGTTGTATAAAGTAGTTAGAAGTAATGAATTTGGCAAAAGAAAATTCTGAAAAAGAGCAAATCATGTACAGCTCGAACCTGGCTTAGGTTTTATAGGGACCGAGTTTCACAGAGCTTGATTTTCTTATTAAATTGAGTAGTTAAAACATTAAATTTAGCACAGAAAAACGACCTGAATAAGAGCAGATAATGTAGGACCCGAATCCTGGCTTGAAAATCGTAGGGATTGCATTAGAAAGAAAATGATCTTCCTGTTGAATAAACTAGTTAGAAGTAATGAATTTGGCAAAAGAAAATTCTGAAAAAGAGCAAACCATGTACAGCTCGAACCTGGCTTAGGTTTTATAGGGACCGAGTTTCAAAGAGCTTGATTTTCTTATTAAATTGAGTAGTTAAAACATTAAATTTAGCACAGAAAAACGACCTGAATAAGAGCAGATAATGTAGGACCTGAATCCTGGCTTGAAAGTCGTAGGGATTGCATTAGAAAGAAAATGATCTTCCTGTAGAATAAAGTAGTTAGAAGTAATGAATTTGGCAAAAGAAAATTCTGAAAAAGAGCAAATCATGTACAGCTCGAACCTGGCTTAGGTTTTATAGGGACCGAGTTTCACAGAGCTTGATTTTCTTATTAAATTGAGTAGTTAAAACATTAAATTTAGCACAGAAAAACGACCTGAATAAGAGCAGATAATGTAGGACCCGAATCCTGGCTTGAAAGTCGTAGGGATTGCATTAGAAAGAAAATGATCTTCCTGTTGCATAAAGTAGTTAGAAGTAATGAATTTGGCAAAAGAAAATTCTGAAAAAGAGCAAATCATGTACAGCTCGAACCTGGCTTAGGTTTTATAGGGACCGAGTTTCACAGAGCGTGATTTTCTTATTGAATTCAGTAGTTAAAGGGATTAAATTTAGCAAAGAAAGAAGCACTGAATAAGAGCAGATAACGTAGGACCCGAATTATGGCTTGAAAGCCGTACTGATTGCATTTCAAAAAAAATGATCTTGCTGTTGAATAAAGTTGTTAGAAGTAAAGAATTTACGGATTCAATCAATATGGATTGAATTTCAAAGCAAATCATCTTACTGTTGAATAAAGTAGTTAGAAGTAATGAATTTGGCAAAGAAAATTCTAAAAAAAAGCAAATCCTGTACAGCTCGAACCTGGCTTAGGTTTTATAGGGACGGAGTTTCACAGAGCGTGATTTTCTTATTGAATTCAGTTGTTAAAGGGATTAAATTTAGCAATGAATAAGAGCAATGTAGGACCCGAATCTTGGCTTGAAAGCCGTACTGATTGCATTTCAAAGAAAATGATCTTCCTGTTGAATAAAGTAGTTAGAAGTAATGAATTTGGCAAAAGAAAATTCTGAAAAAGAGCAAATCATGTACGACCGAGATTCACAGAGCGTGATTTTCTTATTGAATGCAGTAGTTAAAGGGATTAAATTTAGCAAAGAAAGAAGCCCTGAATAAGAGCAGATAATGTAGGACCCGAATCCTGGCTTGAAAGCCGTAGGGATTGCATTTCAAAGAAAATGATCTTCCTGTTGAATAAAGTAGTTAGAAGTAATGAATTTGGCAAAATAAAATTCTGAAAAAGAGCAAATCATTTACAGCTCGAACCTGGCTTAGGTTTCGAGTTTCACAGAGCGTGATTTTCTTATTGAATTCAGTAGTTAAAGGGATTAAATTTAGCAAAGAAAGAAGCCCTGAATAAGAGCAGATAATGTAGGACCCGAATCCTGGCTTGAAAGTCGTAATGATTGCATTACAAAGAAAATGATCTTCCTGTTGTATAAAGTAGTTAGAAGTAATGAATTTGGCAAAAGAAAATTCTGAAAAAGAGCAAATCATGTACAGCTCGAACCTGGCTTAGGTTTTATAGGGACCGAGTTTCACAGAGCTTGATTTTCTTATTAAATTGAGTAGTTAAAACATTAAATTTAGCACAGAAAAACGACCTGAATAAGAGCAGATAATGTAGGACCCGAATCCTGGCTTGAAAATCGTAGGGATTGCATTAGAAAGAAAATGATCTTCCTGTTGAATAAACTAGTTAGAAGTAATGAATTTGGCAAAAGAAAATTCTGAAAAAGAGCAAACCATGTACAGCTCGAACCTGGCTTAGGTTTTATAGGGACCGAGTTTCAAAGAGCTTGATTTTCTTATTAAATTGAGTAGTTAAAACATTAAATTTAGCACAGAAAAACGACCTGAATAAGAGCAGATAATGTAGGACCTGAATCCTGGCTTGAAAGTCGTAGGGATTGCATTAGAAAGAAAATGATCTTCCTGTAGAATAAAGTAGTTAGAAGTAATGAATTTGGCAAAAGAAAATTCTGAAAAAGAGCAAATCATGTACAGCTCGAACCTGGCTTAGGTTTTATAGGGACCGAGTTTCACAGAGCTTGATTTTCTTATTAAATTGAGTAGTTAAAACATTAAATTTAGCACAGAAAAACGACCTGAATAAGAGCAGATAATGTAGGACCCGAATCCTGGCTTGAAAGTCGTAGGGATTGCATTAGAAAGAAAATGATCTTCCTGTTGCATAAAGTAGTTAGAAGTAATGAATTTGGCAAAAGAAAATTCTGAAAAAGAGCAAATCATGTACAGCTCGAACCTGGCTTAGGTTTTATAGGGACCGAGTTTCACAGAGCGTGATTTTCTTATTGAATTCAGTAGTTAAAGGGATTAAATTTAGCAAAGAAAGAAGCACTGAATAAGAGCAGATAACGTAGGACCCGAATTATGGCTTGAAAGCCGTACTGATTGCATTTCAAAAAAAATGATCTTGCTGTTGAATAAAGTTGTTAGAAGTAAAGAATTTACGGATTCAATCAATATGGATTGAATTTCAAAGCAAATCATCTTACTGTTGAATAAAGTAGTTAGAAGTAATGAATTTGGCAAAGAAAATTCTAAAAAAAAGCAAATCCTGTACAGCTCGAACCTGGCTTAGGTTTTATAGGGACGGAGTTTCACAGAGCGTGATTTTCTTATTGAATTCAGTTGTTAAAGGGATTAAATTTAGCAATGAATAAGAGCAATGTAGGACCCGAATCCTGGCTTGAAAGCCGTACTGATTGCATTTCAAAGAAAATGATCTTCCTGTTGAATAAAGTAGTTAGAAGTAATGAATTTGGCAAAAGAAAATTCTGAAAAAGAGCAAATCATGTACGACCGAGATTCACAGAGCGTGATTTTCTTATTGAATGCAGTAGTTAAAGGGATTAAATTTAGCAAAGAAAGAAGCCCTGAATAAGAGCAGATAATGTAGGACCCGAATCCTGGCTTGAAAGCCGTAGGGATTGCATTTCAAAGAAAATGATCTTCCTGTTGAATAAAGTAGTTAGAAGTAATGAATTTGGCAAAATAAAATTCTGAAAAAGAGCAAATCATTTACAGCTCGAACCTGGCTTAGGTTTTATAGGGACCGAGTTTCACAGAGCGTGATTTTCTTATTGAATTCAGTAGTTAAAGGGATTAAATTTAGCAAAGAAAGAAGCCCTGAATAAGAGCAGATAATGTAGGACCCCAATCCTGGCTTGAAAGCGGTAGGGATTGCATTTCAAAGAAAATGATCTTCCTGTTGAATAAAGTAGTTAGAAGTAATGAATTTGGCAAAAGAAAATTCTGAAAAAGAGCAAATCATGTACAGCTCGAACCTGGCTTAGGTTTTATAGGGACCGAGTTTCACAGAGCGTGATTTTCTTACTGAAGTCAGTAGTTAAAGGGATTAAATTTAGCAAAGAAAGAAGCCCTGAATAAGAGCAGATAATGTAGGACCCGAATCCTGGCTTGAAAGATGTAGGGATTGCATTTCAAAGAAAATGATCTTCCTGTTGAATAAAGTAGTTAGAAGTAATGAATTTGGCGAAAAGAAATTCTGAATAAGAGCAGATAATGTAGAACCCGAATCCTGGCTTGAAAGCCGTAGGGATTGAATTTCAAAGAAAATTATCTTCCTGTTGAATAAAGTAGTTAGAAATAATGAATTTGGCAAAAGAAAATTCTGAAAAAGAGCAAATCATGTACAGCTCGAACCTGGCTTAGGTTTTATAGGGATCGAGTTTCACAGAGCGTGGTTTTCTTATTGAATTCAGAAGTTAAAGGGATTAAATTTAGCAAAGAAAGAAGCCCTGAATAAGAGCAGATAATGTAGGACCCGAATCCTGGCTTGAAAGCCGTAGGGATTGCATTTCAAAGAAAATGATCTTCCCGTTGAATAAAGTAGTTAGAAATAATGCATTTGGCAAACGAAAATTCTGAAAAAGAGCAAATCATGTACAGCTCGAACCTGGCTTAGGTTTTATAGGGACCGAGTTTCACAGAGCGTGATTTTCTTATTGAATTCAGTAGTTAAAAGGATTAAATTTAGCAAAGAAAGAAGCCCTGAATAAGTGCAATGTAGGACCCGAATCCTGGCTTGAAAGCCGTAGGGATTGCATTTCAAAGAAAATGATCTTCCTGTTGAATAAAGTAGTTAGAAGTAATGAATTTGGCAAAAGAAAATTCTGAAAAAGAGCAAATCATGTACAGCTCGAACCTGGCTTAGGTTTTATAGGGACCGAGTTTCACACAGCGTGATTTTCTTATTGAATTCAGTAGTTAAAGGGATTAAATTTAGCAAAGAAAGAAGCCCTGAATAAGAGCAGATAATGTAGGACCCGAATCCTGGCTTGAAAGCCGTAGGGATTGAATTTCAAAGAAAATTATCTTCCTGTTGAATAAAGTAGTTAGAAATAATGAATTTGGCAAAAGAAAATTCTGAAAAAGAGCAAATCATGTACAACTCGAACCTGGCTTAGGTTTTATAGTGACCGAGTTTCAAAGCAGAGCGTGATTTTCTTATTGAATTCAGAAGTTAAAGGCTTTAAATTTAGCAAAGAAAGAAGCCCTGAATAAGAGCAGATAATGTAGGACCCGAATCCTGGCTTGAAAGCCGTAGGGATTGAATTTCAAAGAAAATTATCTTCCTGTTGAATAAAGTAGTTAGAAGTAATGAATTTGGCAAAAGAAAATTCTGAAAAAGAGCAAATCATGTACAACTCGAACCTGGCTTAGGTTTTATAGTGACCGAGTTTCAAAGCAGAGCGTGATTTTCTTATTGAATTCAGAAGTTAAAGGCTTTAAATTTAGCAAAGAAAGAAGCCCTGAATAAGAGCAGATAATGTAGGACCAGAAACCTGGCTTGAAATATGTAGGGATTGCATTTCAAAGAAAATTATCTTCCTGTTGAATAAAGTAGTTAGAAGTAATGAATTTGGCAAAAGAAAATTCTGAAAAAGAGTAAATCATTTACAGCTCGAACCTGGCTTAGGTTTTATAGGGACCGAGTTTCACAGAGCGTGATTTGCTTATTGAATTCAGTAGTTAAAGGGATTAAATTTAGCAAAGAAAGAAGCCCTGAATAAGAGCAGATAATGTATTACCCGAATTCTGGCTTGAAAGCCGTAGGGATTGAATTTGAAAGAAAATGATCTTCCTGTTGAATAAAGTAGTCAGAAGTAATGAATTTGGCGAAAAAAAATTCTGAAAAAGAGCAAATCATGTACAGCTCGAACCTGGCTTAGGGTTTATAGGGACCGAGTTTCACAGAGCGTGATTTTCTTATTGAATTCAGAAGTTAAAGGGATTAAATTTAGCAAAGGAAGAAGTCCTGAATAAGAGCAGATAATGTAGGACCCGAATCCTGGCTTGAAAGCCGTAGGGATTGAATTTCAAAGAAAATGATCTTCCTGTTGAATAAAGTAGTTAGAAGTAATGAATTTTTCGAAAAAAAATTCTGAAAAAGAGCAAATCATGTACAGCTCGAACCTGGCTTAGGGTTTATAGGGACCGAGTTTCACAGAGCGTGATTTTCTTATTGAATTCAGAAGTTAAAGGGATTAAATTTAGCAAAGGAAGAAGTCCTGAATAAGAGCAGATAATGTAGGACCCGAATTCTGGCTTGAAAGCCGTAGGGATTGAATTTGAAAGAAAATGATCTTCCTGTTGAATAAAGTAGTCAGAAGTAATGAATTTGGCGAAAAAAAATTCTGAAAAAGAGCAAATCATGTACAGCTCGAACCTGGCTTAGGGTTTATAGGGACCGAGTTTCACAGAGCGTGATTTTCTTATTGAATTCAGTAGTTAAAAGCATTAAATTAGCAAAGAAAACGACCTGAATAAGAGCAGATAATGTAGGACCCGAATCCTGGCTTGAAAGCCGTAGGGATTGAATTTCAAAGAAAATGATCTTCCTGTTGAATAAAATAGTTAGAAGTAATGAATTTGGCAACCGGAAATTCTGAAAAAGAGCAAATCATGTACAGCTCGAACCTGGCTTAGGTTTTATAGGGACCGAGTTTCACAGAGCGTGATTTTCTTATTGAATTCAGTAGTTAAAGGGATTAAATTTAGCAAATAAAGAAGACCTGAATAAGAGCAGATAATGTAGGACCCGAATCCTGGCTTGAAAGCGGTAGGGATTGCATTACAAAGAAAATGATCTTCCTGTTGAATAAAGTAGTTAGAAGTAATGAATTTGGCAAAAGAAAATTCTGAAAAAGAGCAAATCATGTACAGCTCGAACCTGGCTTAGGTTTTATAGGGACCGAGTTTCACAGAGCTTGATTTTCTTATTAAATTGAGTAGTTAAAACATTAAATTTAGCACAGAAAAACGACCTGAATAAGAGCAGATAATGTAGGGCCCGAATCCTGGCTTGAAAGTCGTAGGGATTGCATTACAAAGAAAATGATCTTCCTGTTGAATAAAGTAGTTAGAAGTAATGAATTTGGCGAAAAAAAATTCTGAAAAAGAGCAAATCATGTACAGCTCGAACCTGGCTTAGGTTTTATAGCGACCGAGTTTCACAGAGCTTGATTTTCTTATTAAATTGAGTAGTTAAAACATTAAATTTAGCAAAGAAGAACGACCTGAATAAGAGCAGATAATGTAGGACCCGAATTATGGCTTGAAAGTCGTAGGGATTGAATTTCAAAGAAATGATCCTCCTGTTGAATAAAGTAGTTAGAAGTAATGAATTTGGCAACCGAAAATTCTGAAAAAGAGCAAATCATGTACAGCTCGAAAATGGCTTAAGTTTTATAGGGACGGAGTTTCAAAGAGCGTGATTTTCTTATTAAATTGAGTAGTTAAAAGCATTAAATTAGCAAAAAACATACAGAAAAGCTACAATCCGTCTGGAACGAATCGTATGATACCCTATCCTCCTCTCTATAAAATGGGGGTGGCCAAATTGCATTTTGTACTCAAATATAGCTATAATGTCGAACGTTTGAGGATGTTACATGTAAAATTTTATCAAAATAGGTTTTTTGATGATAACGCCCCCAAAAAGTGGGCGTGGCCAAAACTGTTCTATGAGTGAATTGTAGCTAATCTAAATACCCAAATATTTGGTCTTAACAAAATTTTTCGGTTTCATATAATTTAGTGAAGTTATAAAAAAGTAGGCGTGGCAGTGGGCGGATGTAAAAAAATTTTACACTTGTACTGTATCTTTTTCTTGGAAGCCCAGATATGAAATTTCAACGTCCTAGATAAAAATTTAAGGCCCAAAAATCGGTTTTGTGATGAAAACGCCCCCAAAAAGTGGGCGTGGTCAACACTTTTGTATGGGTGGATTGTAGGGAATCTGAATGCCTAAATATTTGGTCTTAACAAAATTTTTCGGTTTCATATAATTTAGTGAAGTTATGAAAAAGTGGGCGTGGCAGTGGGCGGATTTCAAAAATTTTTACACTTGTACTGTATCTTTTTCTCAGAAGCCCAGATATGAAATTTCATCGTCCTAGCTCAAAATTTAAGGCCCAAAAAGCGGTGACATACGGACGGACGGACGGACGGACGGACGGACGGACGGACGGACGGTCATCGCTCAATCGATTTCGCTATTGATGCTGATCACGAATATATATACTTTATAGGGTCTATCTCGATTATTTCTCTATGTTACAAACTATGTGTCAAACTTAATATACCCTTAGGATAGGGTATAAAAACGACCTGAATAAGAGCAGATAATGTAGGACCCGAGACCTGGCTTGAAAGCCGTAGGGACTGAATTTCAAAGAAAATGATCTTCCTGTTGAATAAAGTAGTTAGAAGTAATGAATTTGGCAACCGAAAATTCTGAAAAAGAGCAAATCATGTACAGCTCGAACCTGACTTAAGCTTTATAGGGACGGAGTTTCACAGAGCGTGATTTTCTTATTAAATTGAGTAGTTAAAAGCATTAAATTTAGCATAGAAAAACGACCTGAATAAGACCAGATAATGTAGGACCCGAATCCTGGCTTGAAAGCCGTAGGGATTGAATTTCAAAGAAAATGATCTTCCTGTTGAATAAAGTAGTTAGAAGTAATGAATTTGGCAAAAGAAAATTCTGAAAAAGAGCAAATCATGTACAGCTCGAAACTGGCTTAGGTTTTATAGCGACCGAGTTTCACAGAGCGTGATTTTCTTATTGAATTCAGTAGTTAAAAGCATTAGATTTAGCAAAGAAAAACGGCCTGAATAAGACCAGATAATGTAGGGCCCGAATCCTGGCTTGAAAGTCGTAGCGATTGCATTTCAAAGAAAATGATCTTCCTGTTGGATAAAGTAGTTAGAAGTAATGAATTTGGCAAAAGAAAATTCTGAAAAAGAGCAAATCATGTACAGCTCGAACCTGGCCTAGGTCTTATAGGGACCGAGTTTCACAGAGCGTGATTTTCTTATTGAATTCAGTAGTTAAAGGGATTAAATTTAGCAAAGAAAGAAGCCCTGAATAAGAGCAGATAATGTAGGACCCCAATCCTGGCTTGAAAGCGGTAGGGATTGCATTTCAAAGAAAATGATCTTCCTGTTGAATAAAGTAGTTAGAAGTAATGAATTTGGCAAAAGAAAATTCTGAAAAAGAGCAAATCATGTACAGCTCGAACCTGGCTTAGGTTTTATAGGGACCGAGTTTCACAGAGCGTGATTTTCTTACTGAAGTCAGTAGTTAAAGGGATTAAATTTAGCAAAGAAAGAAGCCCTGAATAAGAGCAGATAATGTAGGACCCGAATCCTGGCTTGAAAGATGTAGGGATTGCATTTCAAAGAAAATGATCTTCCTGTTGAATAAAGTAGTTAGAAGTAATGAATTTGGCGAAAAGAAATTCTGAAAAAGAGCAAATCATGTAATTCTGAATAAGAGCAGATAATGTAGAACCCGAATCCTGGCTTGAAAGCCGTAGGGATTGAATTTCAAAGAAAATTATCTTCCTGTTGAATAAAGTAGTTAGAAATAATGAATTTGGCAAAAGAAAATTCTGAAAAAGAGCAAATCATGTACAGCTCGAACCTGGCTTAGGTTTTATAGGGATCGAGTTTCACAGAGCGTGGTTTTCTTATTGAATTCAGAAGTTAAAGGGATTAAATTTAGCAAAGAAAGAAGCCCTGAATAAGAGCAGATAATGTAGGACCCGAATCCTGGCTTGAAAGCCGTAGGGATTGCATTTCAAAGAAAATGATCTTCCCGTTGAATAAAGTAGTTAGAAATAATGCATTTGGCAAACGAAAATTCTGAAAAAGAGCAAATCATGTACAGCTCGAACCTGGCTTAGGTTTTATAGGGACCGAGTTTCACAGAGCGTGATTTTCTTATTGAATTCAGTAGTTAAAAGGATTAAATTTAGCAAAGAAAGAAGCCCTGAATAAGTGCAATGTAGGACCCGAATCCTGGCTTGAAAGCCGTAGGGATTGCATTTCAAAGAAAATGATCTTCCTGTTGAATAAAGTAGTTAGAAGTAATGAATTTGGCAAAAGAAAATTCTGAAAAAGAGCAAATCATGTACAGCTCGAACCTGGCTTAGGTTTTATAGGGACCGAGTTTCACACAGCGTGATTTTCTTATTGAATTCAGTAGTTAAAGGGATTAAATTTAGCAAAGAAAGAAGCCCTGAATAAGAGCAGATAATGTAGGACCCGAATCCTGGCTTGAAAGCCGTAGGGATTGAATTTCAAAGAAAATTATCTTCCTGTTGAATAAAGTAGTTAGAAATAATGAATTTGGCAAAAGAAAATTCTGAAAAAGAGCAAATCATGTACAACTCGAACCTGGCTTAGGTTTTATAGTGACCGAGTTTCAAAGCAGAGCGTGATTTTCTTATTGAATTCAGAAGTTAAAGGCTTTAAATTTAGCAAAGAAAGAAGCCCTGAATAAGAGCAGATAATGTAGGACCCGAATCCTGGCTTGAAAGCCGTAGGGATTGAATTTCAAAGAAAATTATCTTCCTGTTGAATAAAGTAGTTAGAAGTAATGAATTTGGCAAAAGAAAATTCTGAAAAAGAGCAAATCATGTACAACTCGAACCTGGCTTAGGTTTTATAGTGACCGAGTTTCAAAGCAGAGCGTGATTTTCTTATTGAATTCAGAAGTTAAAGGCTTTAAATTTAGCAAAGAAAGAAGCCCTGAATAAGAGCAGATAATGTGGGACCAGAAACCTGGCTTGAAATATGTAGGGATTGCATTTCAAAGAAAATTATCTTCCTGTTGAATAAAGTAGTTAGAAGTAATGAATTTGGCAAAAGAAAATTCTGAAAAAGAGTAAATCATTTACAGCTCGAACCTGGCTTAGGTTTTATAGGGACCGAGTTTCACAGAGCGTGATTTGCTTATTGAATTCAGTAGTTAAAGGGATTAAATTTAGCAAAGAAAGAAGCCCTGAATAAGAGCAGATAATGTATTACCCGAATTCTGGCTTGAAAGCCGTAGGGATTGAATTTGAAAGAAAATGATCTTCCTGTTGAATAAAGTAGTCAGAAGTAATGAATTTGGCGAAAAAAAATTCTGAAAAAGAGCAAATCATGTACAGCTCGAACCTGGCTTAGGGTTTATAGGGACCGAGTTTCACAGAGCGTGATTTTCTTATTGAATTCAGAAGTTAAAGGGATTAAATTTAGCAAAGGAAGAAGTCCTGAATAAGAGCAGATAATGTAGGACCCGAATCCTGGCTTGAAAGCCGTAGGGATTGAATTTCAAAGAAAATGATCTTCCTGTTGAATAAAGTAGTTAGAAGTAATGAATTTTTCGAAAAAAAATTCTGAAAAAGAGCAAATCATGTACAGCTCGAACCTGGCTTAGGCTTAATAGCGACCGAGTTTAACAGAGCGTGATTTTCTTATTGAATTCAGTAGTTAAAAGCATTAAATTAGCAAAGAAAACGACCTGAATAAGAGCAGATAATGTAGGACCCGAATCCTGGCTTGAAAGCCGTAGGGATTGAATTTCAAAGAAAATGATCTTCCTGTTGAATAAAATAGTTAGAAGTAATGAATTTGGCAACCGGAAATTCTGAAAAAGAGCAAATCATGTACAGCTCGAACCTGGCTTAGGTTTTATAGGGACCGAGTTTCACAGAGCGTGATTTTCTTATTGAATTCAGTAGTTAAAGGGATTAAATTTAGCAAATAAAGAAGACCTGAATAAGAGCAGATAATGTAGGACCCGAATCCTGGCTTGAAAATCGTAGGGATTGCATTACAAAGAAAATGATCTTCCTGTTGAATAAAGTAGTTAGAAGTAATGAATTTGGCAAAAGAAAATTCTGAAAAAGAGCAAATCATGTACAGCTCGAACCTGGCTTAGGTTTTATAGGGACCGAGTTTCACAGAGCTTGATTTTCTTATTAAATTGAGTAGTTAAAACATTAAATTTAGCACAGAAAAACGACCTGAATAAGAGCAGATAATGTAGGGCCCGAATCCTGGCTTGAAAGTCGTAGGGATTGCATTACAAAGAAAATGATCTTCCTGTTGAATAAAGTAGTTAGAAGTAATGAATTTGGCGAAAAAAAATTCTGAAAAAGAGCAAATCATGTACAGCTCGAACCTGGCTTAGGTTTTATAGCGACCGAGTTTCACAGAGCTTGATTTTCTTATTAAATTGAGTAGTTAAAACATTAAATTTAGCAAAGAAGAACGACCTGAATAAGAGCAGATAATGTAGGACCCGAATTATGGCTTGAAAGTCGTAGGGATTGAATTTCAAAGAAATGATCCTCCTGTTGAATAAAGTAGTTAGAAGTAATGAATTTGGCAACCGAAAATTCTGAAAAAGAGCAAATCATGTACAGCTCGAAAATGGCTTAAGTTTTATAGGGACGGAGTTTCAAAGAGCGTGATTTTCTTATTAAATTGAGTAGTTAAAAGCATTAAATTAGCAAAAAAAACGACCTGAATAAGAGCAGATAATGTAGGACCCGAGACCTGGCTTGAAAGCCGTAGGGACTGAATTTCAAAGAAAATGATCTTCCTGTTGAATAAAGTAGTTAGAAGTAATGAATTTGGCAACCGAAAATTCTGAAAAAGAGCAAATCATGTACAGCTCGAACCTGACTTAAGCTTTATATGGACGGAGTTTCACAGAGCGTGATTTTCTTATTAAATTGAGTAGTTAAAAGCATTAAATTTAGCATAGAAAAACGACCTGAATAAGACCAGATAATGTAGGACCCGAATCCTGGCTTGAAAGCCGTAGGGATTGAATTTCAAAGAAAATGATCTTCCTGTTGAATAAAGTAGTTAGAAGTAATGAATTTGGCAAAAGAAAATTCTGAAAAAGAGCAAATCATGTACAGCTCGAAACTGGCTTAGGTTTTATAGCGACCGAGTTTCACAGAGCGTGATTTTCTTATTGAATTCAGTAGTTAAAAGCATTAGAATTAGCAAAGAAAAACGGCCTGAATAAGACCAGATAATGTAGGGCCCGAATCCTGGCTTGAAAGTCGTAGCGATTGCATTTCAAAGAAAATGATCTTCCTGTTGGATAAAGTAGTTAGAAGTAATGAATTTGGCAAAAGAAAATTCTGAAAAAGAGCAAATCATGTACAGCTCGAACCTGGCCTAGGTCTTATAGGGACCGAGTTTCACAGAGCGTGATTTTCTTATTGAATTCAGTAGTTAAAGGGATTAAATTTAGCAAAGAAAGAAGCCCTGAATAAGAGCAGATAACGTAGGACCCGAATCCTTTCTTGAAAGCCGTAGCGATTGCATTTCAAAGAAAATGATCTTCCTGTTGAATAAAGTTGTTAGAAGTAATGAATTTGGCAAAAGAAAATTCTGAAAAAGAGCAAATCATGTACAGCTCGAACCTGGCTTAGGTTTTATAGGGACCGAGTTTCACAGAGCCTGATTTTCTTATTAAATTGAGTAGTTAAAAGCATTAAATTTAGCAAAGAAGAACGAAATGAATAAAAGCAGATAATGTAGAACCCGAATCCTGGCTTGAAAGCCGTAGGGATTGAATTTCAAGGAAAATAATCTTCGTGTTGAATAAAGTAGTTAGAAGTAATGAATTTGGCAACCGAAAATTCTGAAAAAGAGCAAATCATGTACAGCTCGAAACTGGCTTAGGTTTTATAGGGACGGAGTTTCACAGAGCGTGATTTTCTTATTGAATTCAGTAGTTAAAGGGATTAAATTTAGCAAAGAAAGAAGCCCTAAATAAGAGCAGATAATGTAGGACCCGAATCCTGGCTTGAAAGCCGTAGGGATTGCATTTCAAAGAAAATGATCTTCCTGTTGAATAAAGTAGTTAGAAGTAATGAATTTGGCAAAAGAAAATTCTGAAAAAGAGCAAATCATGTACAGCTCGAACCTGGCTTAGGTTTTATAGGGACGGAGTTTCACAGAGCGTGATTTTCTTATTGAATTCAGTAGTTAAAGGGATTAAATTTAGCAAAGAAAGAAGCCCTAAATAAGAGCAGATAATGTAGGACCCGAATCCTGGCTTGAAAGCCGTAGGGATTGCATTTCAAAGAAAATGATCTTCCTGTTGAATAAAATAGTTAGAAGTAATGAATTTGGCAAAAGAAAATTCTGAAAAAGAGCAAATCATGTACAGCTCGAACCTGGCTTAACTTTTATAGGGACGGAGTTTCACAGAGCGTGATTTTCTTATTAAATTGAGTAGTTAAAAGCATTAAATTTAGCATAGAAAAACGACCTGAATAAGAGCAGATAATGTAGGACCCGAATCCTGGCTTGAAAGTCGTAGGGATTGCATTACAAAGAAAATGAACTTCCTGTTGAATAAAGTAGTTAGAAGTAATGAATTTGGCAAAAGAAAATTCTGAAAAAGAGCAAATCATGTACAGCTCGAACCTGGCTTAGGTTTTATAGGGACCGAGTTTCACAGAGAGTGATTTTCTTATTGAATTCAGTAGTTAAAGGGATTAAATTTAGCAAAGAAAGAAGACCTGAATAAGAGCAGATAATGTAGGACCCGAATTATGGCTTGAAAGCCGTAGGGATTGCATTTCAAAAAAATGATCTCCCTGTTGAATAAAGTAGTTAGAAGTAATGAATTTGGCAACCGAAAATTCTGAAAAAGAGCAAATCATGTACAGCTCGAACCTGGCTTAGGGTTTGTAGGGACGGAGTTTCAAAGAGCGTGATTTTCTTATTAAATTGAGTAGTTAAAAGCATTAAATTAGCAAAAAAAACGACCTGAATAAGAGCAGATAATGTAGGACCCGAAACCTGGCTTGAAGGCCGTAGGGATTGCATTTCAAAGAAAATGATCTTCCTGTTGAATAAAGTAGTTAGAAGTAATGAATTTGGCAAAAGAAAATTCTGAAAAAGAGCAAATCATGTACAGCTCGAACCTGGCTTAACTTTTATAGGGACGGAGTTTCACAGAGCGTGATTTTCTTATTAAATTGAGTAGTTAAAAGCATTAAATTTAGCATAGAAAAACGACCTGAATAAGAGCAGATAATGTAGGACCCGAATCCTGGCTTGAAAGTCGTAGGGATTGCATTACAAAGAAAATGAACTTCCTGTTGAATAAAGTAGTTAGAAGTAATGAATTTGGCAAAAGAAAATTCTGAAAAAGAGCAAATCATGTACAGCTCGAACCTGGCTTAGGTTTTATAGGGACCGAGTTTCACAGAGAGTGATTTTCTTATTGAATTCAGTAGTTAAAGGGATTAAATTTAGCAAAGAAAGAAGACCTGAATAAGAGCAGATAATGTAGGACCCGAATTATGGCTTGAAAGCCGTAGGGATTGCATTTCAAAAAAATGATCTCCCTGTTGAATAAAGTAGTTAGAAGTAATGAATTTGGCAACCGAAAATTCTGAAAAAGAGCAAATCATGTACAGCTCGAACCTGGCTTAGGGTTTGTAGGGACGGAGTTTCAAAGAGCGTGATTTTCTTATTAAATTGAGTAGTTAAAAGCATTAAATTAGCAAAAAAAACGACCTGAATAAGAGCAGATAATGTAGGACCCGAAACCTGGCTTGAAGGCCGTAGGGATTGCATTTCAAAGAAAATGATCTTCCTGTTGAATAAAGTAGTTAGAAGTAATGAATTTGGCAAAAGAAAATTCTGAAAAAGAGCAAATCATGTACAGCTCGAACCTGGCTTAAGTTTTATAGGGACGGAGTTTCACAGAGCGTGATTTTCTTATTAAATTGAGTAGATAAAAGCATTAAATTTAGCATAGAAAAACGACCTGAATAAGAGCAGATAATGTAGGACCCGAATCCTGGCTTGAAAGTCGTAGGGATTGCATTACAAAGAAAATGAACTTCCTGTTGAATAAAGTAGTTAGAAGTAATGAATTTGGCAAAAGAAAATTCTGAAAAAGAGCAAATCATGTACAGCTCGAACCTGGCTTAGGTTTTATAGGGACCGAGTTTCACAGAGAGTGATTTTCTTATTGAATTCAGTAGTTAAAGGGATTAAATTTAGCAAAGAAAGAAGACCTGAATAAGAGCAGATAATGTAGGACCCAAATCCTGGCTTGAAAGCCGTAGGGATTGCATTTCAAAGAAAATGATCTTCCTGTTGAATGAAGTAGTTAGAAGTAATGAATTTGGCAAAAGAAAATTCTGAAAAAGAGCAAATCATGTACAGCTCGAAACTGGCTTAGCTTTTATAGCGACCGAGTTTCACAGAGAGTGATTTTCTTATTGAATTCAGTAGTTAAAAGCATTAAATTTAGCAAAGAAAAACGGCCTGAATAAGAGCAGATAATGTAGAACCCGAATCCTGGCGTGAAAGCCGTAGGGATTGAATTTCAAAGAAAATGATCTTCCTGTTGAATAAAGTAGTTAGAAGTAATGAATTTGGCAAAAGAAAATTCTGAAAAAGAGCAAATCATGTACAGCTCGAACCTGGCTTAGGTTTTATAGGGACGGAGTTTCACAGAGCGTGATTTTCTTATTGAATTCAGTAGTTAAAGGGATTAAATTTAGCAAAGAAAGAAGCCCTAAATAAGAGCAGATAATGTAGGACCCGAATCCTGGCTTGAAAGCCGTAGGGATTGCATTTCAAAGAAAATGATCTTCCTGTTGAATAAAATAGTTAGAAGTAATGAATTTGGCAAAAGAAAATTCTGAAAAAGAGCAAATCATGTACAGCTCGAACCTGGCTTAGGGTTTGTATAGACGGAGTTTCAAAGAGCGTGATTTTCTTATTAAATTGAGTAGTTAAAAGCATTAAATTAGCAAAAAAACGACCTGAATAAGAGCAGATAATGTAGGACCCGAAACCTGGCTTGAAGGCCGTAGGGATTGCATTTCAAAGAAAATGATCTTCCTGTTGAATAAAGTAGTTAGAAGTAATGAATTTGGCAAAAGAAAATTCTGAAAAAGAGCAAATCATGTACAGCTCGAACCTGGCTTAAGTTTTATAGGGACGGAGTTTCACAGAGCGTGATTTCCTTATTAAATTGAGTAGTTAAAAGCATTAAATTTAGCATAGAAAAACGACCTGAATAAGAGCAGATAATGTAGGACCCGAATCCTGGCTTGAAAGTCGAAGGGATTGCATTACAAAGAAAATGAACTTCCTGTTGAATAAAGTAGTTAGAAGTAATGAATTTGGCAAAAGAAAATTCTGAAAAAGAGCAAATCATGTACAGCTCGAACCTGGCTTAGGTTTTATAGGGACCGAGTTTCACAGAGAGTGATTTTCTTATTGAATGCAGTAGTTAAAGGGATTAAATTTAGCAAAGAAAGAAGACCTGAATAAGAGCAGATAATGTAGGACCCGAATCCTGGCTTGAAAGCCGTAGGGATTGCATTTCAAAGAAAATGATCTTCCTGTTGAATAAAGTAGTTAGAAGTAATGAATTTGGCAAAAGAAAATTCTGAAAAAGAGCAAATCATGTACAGCTCGAAACTGGCTTAGGTTTTATAGCGACCGAGTTTCACAGAGCGTGATTTTCTTATTGAATTCAGTAGTTAAAAGCATTAAATTTAGCAAAGAAAAACGGCCTGAATAAGAGCAGATAATGTAGAACCCGAATCCTGGCGTGAAAGCCGTAGGGATTGAATTTCAAAGAAAATGATCTTCCTGTTGAATAAAGTAGTTAGAAGTAATGAATTTGGCAAAAGAAAATTCTGAAAAAGAGCAAATCATGTACAGCTCGAACCTGGCTTAGGTTTTATAGGGACGGAGTTTCACAGAGCGTGATTTTCTTATTGAATTCAGTAGTTAAAGGGATTAAATTTAGCAAAGAAAGAAGCCCTAAATAAGAGCAGATAATGTAGGACCCGAATCCTGGCTTGAAAGCCGTAGGGATTGCATTTCAAAGAAAATGATCTTCCTGTTGAATAAAATAGTTAGAAGTAATGAATTTGGCAAAAGAAAATTCTGAAAAAGAGCAAATCATGTACAGCTCGAACCTGGCTTAGGGTTTGTATAGACGGAGTTTCAAAGAGCGTGATTTTCTTATTAAATTGAGTAGTTAAAAGCATTAAATTAGCAAAAAAACGACCTGAATAAGAGCAGATAATGTAGGACCCGAAACCTGGCTTGAGGGCCGTAGGGATTGCATTTCAAAGAAAATGATCTTCCTGTTGAATAAAGTAGTTAGAAGTAATGAATTTGGCAAAAGAAAATTCTGAAAAAGAGCAAATCATGTACAGCTCGAACCTGGCTTAGGTTTTATAGGGACGGAGTTTCACAGAGCGTGATTTTCTTATTGAATTCAGTAGTTAAAGGGATTAAATTTAGCAAAGAAAGAAGCCCTAAATAAGAGCAGATAATGTAGGACCCGAATCCTGGCTTGAAAGCCGTAGGGATTGCATTTCAAAGAAAATGATCTTCCTGTTGAATAAAATAGTTAGAAGTAATGAATTTGGCAAAAGAAAATTCTGAAAAAGAGCAAATCATGTACAGCTCGAACCTGGCTTAAGTTTTATAGGGACGGAGTTTCACAGAGCGTGATTTTCTTATTAAATTGAGTAGTTAAAAGCATTAAATTTAGCATAGAAAAACGACCTGAATAAGAGCAGATAATGTAGGACCCGAATCCTGGCTTGAAAGTCGTAGGGATTGCATTACAAAGAAAATGAACTTCCTGTTGAATAAAGTAGTTAGAAGTAATGAATTTGGCAAAAGAAAATTCTGAAAAAGAGCAAATCATGTACAGCTCGAACCTGGCTTAGGTTTTATAGGGACCGAGTTTCACAGAGAGTGATTTTCTTATTGAATTCAGTAGTTAAAGGGATTAAATTTAGCAAAGAAAGAAGACCTGAATAAGAGCAGATAATGTAGGACCCGAATCCTGGCTTGAAAGCCGTAGGGATTGCATTTCAAAGAAAATGATCTTCCTGTTGAATAAAGTAGTTAGAAGTAATGAATTTGGCAAAAGAAAATTCTGAAAAAGAGCAAATCATGTACAGCTCGAAACTGGCTTAGGTTTTATAGCGACCGAGTTTCACAGAGCGTGATTTTCTTATTGAATTCAGTAGTTAAAAGCATTAAATTTAGCAAAGAAAAACGGCCTGAATAAGAGCAGATCATGTAGAACCCGAATCCTGGCGTGAAAGCCGTAGGGATTGAATTTCAAAGAAAATGATCTTCCTGTTGAATAAAGTAGTTAGAAGTAATGAATTTGGCAAAAGAAAATTCTGAAAAAGAGCAAATCATGTACAGCTCGAACCTGGCTTAGGTTTTATCGCGACCGAGTTTCACAGAGCGTGATTTTCTTATTGAATTCAGTAGTTAAAGGGATTAAATTTAGCAAAGAAAGAAGACCTGAATAAGAGCAGGTAATGTAGAACCCGAATCCTGGCGTGAAAGCCGCAGGGATTGAATTTCAAAGAAAATGATCTTCCTGTTGAATAAAGTTATTAGAAGTAATGAATTTGGCAAAAGAAAATTCTGAAAAAGAGCAAATCATGTACAGCTCGAACCTGGCTTAGGTTTTATAGGGACCGAGTTTCACAGAGCGTGATTTTCTTATTGAATTCAGTAGTTAAAGGCTTTAAATTTAGCAAAGAAAGAAGCCCTGAATAAGAGCAGATAATGTAGGACCCGAATCCTGGCTTGAAAGCCGTAGGGATTGCATTTCAAAGAAAATGATCTTCCTGTTGAATAAAGTTGTTAGAAGTAATGAATTTGGCAAAAGAAAATTCTGAAAAAGAGCAAATCATGTACAGCTCGAACCTGGCTTAGGTTTTATAGGGACCGAGTTTCACAGAGCCTGATTTTCTTATTAAATTGAGTAGCTAAAAGCATTAAATTTAGCAAAGAAGAACGACCTGAATAAGAGCAGATAATGTAGAACCCGAATCCTGGCGTGAAAGCCGTAGGGATTGAATTTCAAAGAAAATAGTCTTCCTGTTCAATAAAGTAGTTAGAAGTAATGAATTTGGCAAAAGAAAATTCTGAAAAAGAGCAAATCATGTACAGCTCGAAACTGGCTTAGGTTTTATAGCGACCGAGTTTCACAGAGCGTGATTTTCTTATTGAATTCAGTAGTTAAAAGCATTAAATTTAGCAAAGAAAAACGGCCTGAATAAGAGCAGATAATGTAGAACCCGAATCCTGGCGTGAAAGCCGTAGGGATTGAATTTCAAAGAAAATGATCTTCTTGTTGAATAAAGTAGTTAGAAGTAATGAATTTGGCAAAAGAAAATTCTGAAAAAGAGCAACTCATGTACAGCTCGAACCTGGCTTAGGTTTTATAGGGACTGAGTTTCGCAGAGCGTGATTTTCTTATTGAATTCAGTAGTTAAAGGGATTAAATTTAGCAAAGAAAGAAGACCTGAATAAGAGCAGATAATGTAGAACCCGAATCCTGGCGTGAAAGCCGTAGGGATTGAATTTCAAAGAAAATGATCTTCCTGTTGAATAAAGTAGTTAGAAGTAATGAATTTGGCAAAAGAAAATTCTGAAAAAGAGCAAATCATGTACAGCTCGAACCTAGCTTAGGTTTTATAGCGACCGAGTTTCACAGAGCGTGATTTTCTTATTGAATTCAGTAGTTAAAGGGATTAAATTTAGCAAAGAAGTATTGAGTAAGAGCAGATGATGTAGGACCCGAATCCTGGCGTAAAAGCCGTAGGGATTGAATTTCCAAGCAACTCATCTTCCTGTTGAATTAAGTAGTTAGAAGTAGTGAATTTGGCAAAAGAAAATTCTGAAAAAGAGCAACTCATGTACAGCTTGAACCTGGCTTAGGTTTTATAGGGACTGAGTTTCGCAGAGCGTTATTTTCTTATTGAATTCAGTAGTTAAAAGTATTAAAATTAAGAAAAGAAAAAAGCCCTGAATAAGAGCAGATAACGTAGGACCCGAATCCTGGCTTAAAAGCCGTAGGGATTGAATATCAAAGCAAATCATCTTCCTGTTCAATAAAGTAGTTAGAAGTAGTGAATTTGGCGAAAGAAAATTCTGAAAAAGAGCCAATCATGTACAGCTCGAACCTAGCTTAGGTTTTATAGCGACCGAGTTCCACAGAGCGTGATTTTCTTATTGAATTCAGTAGTTAAAGGGATTAAATTTAGCAAAGAAAGAAGCCTTGAGTAAGAGCAGATAATGTAGGACCCGAATCCTGGCTTGAAAGCCGTAGGGATTGAATTTCAAAGAAAATGATCTTCCTGTTGAATAAAGTAGTTATAAAGTAGGTAGTAATGAATTTGGCAAAAGAAAATTCTGAAAAAGAGCAAATCATGTACAGCTCGAACCTGGCTTAAATTTTATAGGGACCGAGTTTCACAGAGCGTGATTTTCTTATTGAATTCAGTAGTGAAAAGCATTAGATTTAGCAAAGAAAAAAGCCCTGAATAAGAGCAGATGATGTAGGACCCGAACCCTGGCTTAAAAGCCGTAGGGATTGAATTTCATCTTCCTGTTGAATAAAATAGTTAGAAATAATGAATTTGGCAAAAGAAAATTCTGAAAAAGAGCAAATCATGTACAGATCGAACCTGGCTTAGGTTTTATAGGGACCGAGTTTCACAGACCGTGAGTTTCTTATTGAATTCGGTAGTTAAAAGGATTAAATTTAACAAAAGAAAAAAGCCCTGAATAAGAGCAGATGACGTAATACCCGAATCCTGGCTTAAAAGCCGTATGGATTGAATTTCAAAGAAAATGATCTTCCTGTTGAATAAAGTAGTTAGAAGTAATGAATTTGGTAAAAGAAAACTCTGAAAAAGAGCAAATCATGTACAGCTCGAACCTGGCGTATTTTTTATAGGGACCGAGTTTCACAGAGCGTGGTTTTCTTATTCAATTCAGTAGTTAAAGGGATTAAATTTAGTAAAGAAAGAAGCCCTGAATAAGAGCAGATAATGAAGGACCCGAATCCTGGCTTGAAAGCCGTAGGGATTGCATTTCAAAGAAAATTATCTTCCTGTTGAATAAAGTAGTTAGAAGTAATGAATTTGGCAAAAGGAAATTCTGAATAAGAGCAACTCATGTACAGCTCGAACCTGCCTTAGGTTTTATAGGGACCGAGTTTCACAGAGCGTGATTTTCTTATTGAATTCAGTAGTTAAAGGGATTACATTTAGCAAAGAAGTATTGAGTAAGAGCAGATGATGTAGGACACGAATGTTGGCGTTAAAGCCGTAGGGATTGAATTTCAAAGCAACTCATCTTCCTGTTGAATAAAGTAGTTAGAAGTAGTGAATTTGGCAAAAGAAAATTCTGAAAAAGAGCAACTCATGTACAGCTCGAACCTGGCTTAGGCTTTATAGGGACTGAGTTTAGCAGAGCGTTATTTTCTTATTGAATTCAGTAGTTAAAAGTATTAAAATTAAGAAAAGAAAAAAGCCCTGAATAAGAGCAGATGACGTAGGACCCGAATCCTGGCTTAAAAGCCGTAGGGATTGAATTTCAAAGCAAATCATCTTGCTGTTGAATAAAGTAGTTAGAAGTAGTGAATTTGGCAAAAGAAAATTCTGAAAAAGAGCCAATCATGTACAGCTCGAACCTAGCTTAGGTTTTATAGCGACCGAGTTTCACAGAGCGTGATTTTCTTATTGAATTCAGTAGTTAAAGGGATTAAATTTAGCAAAGAAAGAAGCCTTGAGTAAGAGCGGATAATGTAGGACCCGAGTCCTGGCTTGAAAGCCGTAGGGATTGAATTTCAATGAAAATGATCTTCCTGTTGAATAAAGTAGTTATAAAGTAGGTAGTAATGAATTTGGCAAAAGAAAATTCTGAAAAAGAGCAAATCATGTACAGCTCGAACCTGACTTAGGTTTTATAGATACCGAGTTTCACAGAGCGTGATTTTCTTATTGAATTCAGTAGTTTAAAGCATTAAATTTAGCAAAGGAAAAAGCCCTGAATAAGAGCAGATGATGTAGGACCCGAATCCTGGCTTAAAAGCCGTATTGATTGAATTTCATCTCCCAGCTGAATAAAATAGTTAGAAATAATGAATTTGGCAAAAGAAAATTCTGAAAAAGAGCAACTCATGTACAGCTCGAACCTGGCTTAGGTTTTATAGGGACTGAGTTTCGCAGAGCGTTATTTTCTTATTGAATTCAGTAGTTAAAAGTATTAAAATTAAAAAAAGAAAAAAGCCCTGAATAAGAGCAGATGATGTAGGACCCGAATCCTGGCTTAAAAGCCGTAGGGATTGAATTTCAAAGCAAATCAACTTCCTGTTGAATAAAGTAGTTAGAAGTAGTAAATTTGGCAAAAGAAAATTCTGAAAAAGAGCAACTCATGTACAGCTCGAACCCGGCTTAGGTTTTACAGGGACTGAGTTTCGCAGAGCGTTATTTTCTTATTGAATTCAGTAGTTAAAATTAAAAAAAGAAAAAAGCCCTGAATAAGAGCAGATGATGTAGGACCCGAATCCTGGCTTAAAAGCCGTAGGGATTGAATTTCAAAGCAAATCATCTTCCAGTTGAATAAAATAGTTAGAAATAAGGAATTTGGCAAAAGAAAATTCTGAAAAAGAGCAAATCATGTACAGATCGAACCTGGCTTAGGTTTTATAGGGACCGAGTTTCACAGACCGTGAGTTTCTTATTGAATTCGGTAGTTAAAAGGATTAAATTTAACAAAAGGGATTGAATTTCAAAGAAAATGATCTTCCTGTTGAATAAAGTAGTTAGAATTAATGAATTTGGTAAAAGAAATCTCGCAAAAAGAGCAAATCATGTACAGCTCGAACCTGGCTTATTTTTTATAGGGACTGAGTTTAGCAGAGCGTTATTTTCTTATTGAATTCAGTAGTTAAAAGTATTAAAATTAAGAAAAGAAAAAAGCCCTGAATAAGAGCAGATGACGTAGGACCCGAATCCTGGCTTAAAAGCCGTAGGGATTGCATTTCAAAGAAAA
Organism: Xylota sylvarum; assembly: GCA_905220385.1. Lineage (NCBI taxonomy): Eukaryota > Metazoa > Arthropoda > Insecta > Diptera > Syrphidae > Xylota > Xylota sylvarum. Next base: position 61,919 of record CAJMZQ010000056.1, on the reverse strand, counting down.
TTATCTTCCCGTTGAATAAAGTAGTTAGAAGTAATGAATTTTTGAAAAGGAAATTCTGAAAAAGAGCAACTCATGTACAGCTCGAACCTCGCTTAGGTTTTATAGGGACCGAGTTTCACAGAGCGTGATTTTCTTATTGAATTCAGTAGTTAAAGGGATTAAATTTAGCAAAGAAAGAAGCCTTGAGTAAGAGCAGATAATGTAGGACCCGAATCCTGGCTTGAAAGCCGTAGGGATTGAATTTCAAAGAAAATTATCTTCCTGTTGAATAAAGTAGTTATAAAGTAGGTAGTAATGAATTTGGCAAAAGAAAATTCTGAAAAAGAGCAAATCATGTACAGCTTGAACCTGACTTAGGTTTTATAGGGACCGAGTTTCACAGACCGTGATTTTCTTATTGAATTCAGTAGTTAAAGGGCTTACATTTAGCAAAAAAAGAAGCCCTGAATAAGAGCAGATAATGTAGGACCCGAATCCTGGCTTGAAAGCCGTAATGATTGCATTTCAAAGAAAATTATCTTGCTGTTGAATAAAGTAGTTAGAAGTAATGAATTTGGCAAAAGGAAATTCTGAAAAAGAGCAACTCATGTACAGCTCGAACCTGGCTTTGGTTTTATAGGGACCGAGTTTCACAGAGCGTGATTTTCTTATTGAATTCAGTAGTTAAAGGGATTACATTTAGCAAAGAAGAATTGAGTAAAAGCAGATGATGTAGGACCCGAATCCTGGCGTAAAAGCCGTAGGGATTGAATTTCCAAGCAACTCATCTTCCTGTTGAATAAAGTAGTTAGAAGTAGTGAATTGGGCAAAAGAAAATTCTGAAAAAGAGCAACTCATGTACAGCTCGAACCTGGCTTAGGTTTTATAGCGACCGAGTTTCACAGAGCGTGATTTTCTTATTGAATTCAGTAGTTAAAGGGATTAAATTTAGCAAAGAAAGAAGCCTTGAGTAAGAGCAGATAATGTAGGACCCGAATCCTGGCTTGAAAGCCGTAGGGATTGAATTTCAAAGAAAATTATCTTCCTGTTGAATAAAGTAGTTATAAAGTAGGTAGTAATGAATTTGGCAAAAGAAAATTCTGAAAAAGAGCAAATCATGTACAGCTTGAACCTGACTTAGGTTTTATAGGGACCGAGTTTCACAGACCGTGATTTTCTTATTGAATTCAGTAGTTAAAGGGATTACATTTAGCAAAAAAAGAAGCCCTGAATAAGAGCAGATAATGTAGGACCCGAATCCTGGCTTGAAAGCCGTAATGATTGCATTTCAAAGAAAATTATCTTCCTGTTGAATAAAGTAGTTAGAAGTAATGAATTTGGCAAAAGGAAATTCTGAAAAAGAGCAACTCATGTACAGCTCGAACCTGGCTTTGGTTTTATAGGGACCGAGTTTCACAGAGCGTGATTTTCTTATTGAATTCAGTAGTTAAAGGGATTACATTTAGCAAAGAAGAATTGAGTAAAAGCAGATGATGTAGGACCCGAATCCTGGCGTAAAAGCCGTAGGGATTGAATTTCCAAGCAACTCATCTTCCTGTTGAATAAAGTAGTTAGAAGTAGTGAATTGGGCAAAAGAAAATTCTGAAAAAGAGCAACTCATGTACAGCTCGAACCTGGCTTAGGTTTTATAGGGACTGAGTTTCGCAGAGCGTTATTTTCTTATTGAATTCAGTAGTTAAAAGTATTAAATTTAACAAAAGAAAAAAGCCCTGAATAAGAGCAGATGACATAGGACCCGAATACTGGCTTAAAAGCCATAGGGATTGAATTTCAAAGAAAATGATCTTCCTGTTGAATAAAGTAGTTAGAAGTAGTGAATTTGGCGAAAGAAAATTCTGAAAAATAGCCAATCATGTACAGCTCGAACCTAGCTTAGGTTTTATAGGGACCGAGTTTCACAGACCGTGAGTTTCTTATTGAATTCGGTAGTTAAAAGGATTAAATTTAACAAAAGAAAAAAGCCCTGAATAAGAGCAGATGACGTAGGACCCGAATACTGGCTTAAAAGCCATAGGGATTGAATTTCAAAGAAAATGATCTTCCTGTTGAATAAAGTAGTTAGAAGTAATGAATTTGGTAAAAGAAAACTCTGAAAAAGAGCAACTCATGTACAGCTCGAACCTGGCTTAGGTTTTATAGGGACTGGGTTTAGCAGAGCGTTATTTTCTTATTGAATTCAGTAGTTAAAAGTATTAAAATTAAGAAAAGAAAAAAGCCCTGAATAAGAGCAGATGACGTATTACCCGAATTGTGGCTTAAAAGCCGTAGGGATTGCATTTCAAAGAAAATTATCTTCCTGTTGAATAAAGTAGTTAGAAGTAATGAATTCGGCAAAAGGAAATTCTGAAAAAGAGCAACTCATGTACAGCTCGAACCTGGCTTAGGTTTTATAGGGACCGAGTTTCACAGAGCGTGATTTTCTTATTGAATTCAGTAGTTAAAGGGATTAAATTTAGCAAAGAAAGAAGCCTTGAGTAAGAGCGGATAATGTAGGACAGGAATCCTGGCTTGAAAGCCGTAGGGATTGAATTTCAAAGAAAATGATCTTCCTGTTGAATAAAGTAGTTATAAAGTAGGTAGTAATGAATTTGGCAAAAGAAAATTCTGAAAAAGAGCAAATCATGTACAGCTCGAACCTGACTTAGGTTTTATAGGGACTGAGTTTCGCAGAGCGTTATTTTCTTATTGAATTCAGTAGTTAAAAGTATTAAAATTAAGAAAAGAAAAAAGCCCTCAATAGGAGCAGATAATGTAGGACCCGAATCCTGGCTTAAAAGCCGTAGGGATTGAATTTCATCTTCCAGCTGAATAAAATAGTTAGAAATAATGAATTTGGCAAAAGAAAATTCTGAAAAAGAGCAAATCATGTACAGCTCGAACCTGGTTTAGGTTTTATAGGGACTGAGTTTCGCAGAGCGTTATTTTCTTATTGAATTCAGTAGTTAAAAGCATTAAATTTAGCAAAGAAAAAAGCCCTGAATAAGAGCAGATGATGTAGGACCCGAATCCTGGCTTAAAAGCCGTAGGTATTGAATTTCAAAGAAAATTATCTTCCTGTTGAATAAAGTAGTAGAAGTAATGAATTTGGCAAAAGAAAATTCTGAAAAAGAGCAATTCATGTACAGCTCGAACCTGGTTTAGGTTTTATAGGGACTGAGTTTCGCAGAGCGTTATTTTCTTATTGAATTCAGTAGTTAAAAGCATTAAATTTAGCAAAGAAAAAAGCCCTGAATAAGAGCAGATGATGTAGGACCCGAATCCTGGCTTAAAAGCCGTAGGTATTGAATTTCAAAGAAAATTATCTTCCTGTTGAATAAAGTAGTAGAAGTAATGAATTTGGCAAAAGAAAATTCTGAAAAAGAGCAAATCATGTACAGCTCGAACCTGGCTTAGGTTTTATAGGGACCGAGTTTCACAGAGCGTGATTTTCTTATTGAATTCAGTAGTTAAAGGGATTAAATTTAGGAAAGAAGCCTTTCTTATTGAATTCAGTATTTAAAAGTATTAAAATTAAGAAAAGAAAAAAGCCCTGAATAAGAGCAGATGACGTAGGACCCGAATCCTGGCTTAAAAGCCGTAATGATTGAATTTCAAAGCAAATCAACTTCCTGTTGAGTAAAGTAGTTAGAAGTAGTGAATTTGGCAAAAGAAAATTCTGAAAAAGAGCCAATCATGTACAGCTCGAACCTAGCTTAGGTTTTATAGGGACTGAGTTTCGCAGAGCGTTATTTTCTTATTGAATTCAGTAGTTAAAAGTATTAAAATTAAAAAAAGAAAAAAGCCCTGAATAAGAGCAGATGATGTAGAACCCGAATCCTGGCTTCAAAGCCGTAGGGATTGAATTTCAAAGCAAATCATCTTCCTGTTGAATAAAATAGTTAGAAATAATGAATTTGGCAAAAGAAAATTCTGAAAAAGAGCAAATCATGTACAGATCGAACCTGGCTTAGGTTTTATAGGGACCGAGTTTCACAGACCGTGAGTTTCTTATTTAATTCGGTAGTTAAAAGGATTAAATTTAACAAAAGAAAAAATCCCTGAATAAGAGCAGATGACATAGGACCCGAATACTGGCTTAAAAACCATAGGGATTGAATTTCAAAGAAAATGATCTTCCTGTTGAATAAAGTAGTTAGAAGTAATGAATTTGGTAAAAGAAAACTCTGAAAAAGAGCAAATCATGTACACCTCGAACCTGGCTTAGGTTTTATAGGGACCGAGTTTAGCAGAGCGTTATTTTCTTATTGAATTCAGTAGTTAAAAGTATTAAAATTAAGAAAAGAAAAAAGCCCTGAATAAGAGCAGATGACGTAGGACCCGAATAATGGCTTAAAAGCCGTAGGGATTGCATTTCAAAGAAAATTATCTTCCTGTTGAATAAAGTAGTTAGAAAAAGAAAATTGGCAAAAGAAAATTCCGAAAAAGAGCAACTCATGTACAGCTCGAACCTGGCTTAGGTTTTATAGGGACTGAGTTTCGCAGAGCGTTATTTTCTTATTGAATTCAGTAGTTAAAAGTATTAAAGTTAAGAAAAGAAAAAAGCCCTGAATAAAGGCAGATGACGTCGGACCCGAATCCTGGCTTAAAAGCCGTAGGGATTGAATTTCAAAGCAAATCAACTTCCTGTTGAATAAAGTAGTTAGAAGTAATGAATTTGGCAAAAGGAAATTCTGAAAAAGAGCAACTCATGTACAGCTCGAACCTGGCTTAGGTTTTATAGGGACCGAGTTTCACAGAGCGTGATTTTCTTATTGAATTCAGTAGTTAAAAGCATTAAATTTAGCAAAGAAAGAAGCCTTGAGTAAGAGCAGATAATGTAGGACCCGAATCCTGGCTTGAAAGCCGTAGGGATTGAATTTCAAAGAAAATTATCTTCCTGTTGAATAAAGTAGTTATAAAGTAGGTAGTAATGAATTTGGCAAAAGGAAATTCTGAAAAAGAGCAACTCATGTACAGCTCGAACCTGGCTTAGGTTTTATAGGGACCGAGTTTCACAGAGCTTGATTTTCTTATTGAATTCAGTAGTTAAAGGGATTACATTTAGCAAAGAAAGAAGCCTTGAGTAAGAGCAGATAATGTAGGACCCGAATCCTGGCTTGAAAGCCGTAGGGATTGAATTTCAAAGAAAATTATCTTCCTGTTGAATAAAGTAGTTATAAAGTAGGTAGTAATGAATTTGGCAAAAGAAAATTCCGAAAAAGAGCAACTCATGTACAGCTCGAACCTGGCTTAGGTTTTATAGGGACCGAGTTTCACAGAGCGTTATTTTCTTATTGAATTCAGTAGTTAAAAGTATTAAAATTAAGAAAAGAAAAAAGCCCTGAATAAAGGCAGATGACGTCGGACCCGAATCCTGGCTTAAAAGCCGTAGGGATTGAATTTCAAAGCAAATCAACTTCCTGTTGAATAAAGTAGTTAGAAATAATGAATTTGGCAAAAGAAAATTCTGAAAAAGAGCAAATCATGTACAGATCGAACCTGGCTTAGGTTTTATAGGGACCGAGTTTCACAGAGCGTTATTTTCTTATTGAATTCAGTAGTTAAAAGTATTAAAATTAAGAAAAGAAAAAAGCCCTGAATAAAGGCAGATGACGTCGGACCCGAATCCTGGCTTAAAAGCCGTAGGGATTGAATTTCAAAGCAAATCAACTTCCTGTTGAATAAAGTAGTTAGAAATAATGAATTTGGCAAAAGAAAATTCTGAAAAAGAGCAAATCATGTACAGATCGAACCTGGCTTAGGTTTTATAGGGACCGAGTTTCACAGACCGTGATTTTCTTATTGAATTCAGTTGTTAAAGGGATTAAATTTAGCAAAGAAAGAAGCCCTGAATAAGAGCAGATAATGTAGGACCCGAATCCTGGCTTGAAAGCCGTAGTGATTGCATTTCAAAGAAAATTATCTTCCTGTTGAATAAAGTAGTTAGAAGTAATGAATTTGGCAAAAGGAAATTCTGAAAAAGAGCAACTCATGTACAGCTCGAACCTGGCTTAGGTTTTATAGGGACCGAGTTTCACAGAGCGTGATTTTCTTATTGAATTCAGTAGTTAAAGGGATTACATTTAGCAACGAAGTATTGAGTAAGAGCAGATGATGTAGGACCCGAATCCTGGCGTAAAAGCCGTAGGGATTGAATTTCCAAGCAACTCATCTTCCTGTTGAATAAAGTAGTTAGAAGTAGTGAATTTGGCAAAAGAATATTCTGGAAAAGAGCAACTCATGTACAGCTCGAACCTGGCTTAGGTTTTATAGGGACTGAGTTTCGCAGAGCGTTATTTTCTTATTGAATTCAGTAGTTAAAAGTATTAAAATTAAGAAAAGAAAAAAGCCCTGAATAAGAGCAGATAACGTAGGACCCGAATCCTGGCTTAAAAGCCGTAGGGATTGAATATCAAAGCAAATCATCTTCCTGTTCAATAAAGTAGTTAGAAGTAGTGAATTTGGCGAAAGAAAATTCTGAAAAAGAGATAATCATGTACAGCTCGAACCTAGCTTAGGTTTTATAGCGACCGAGTTTCACAGAGCGTGATTTTCTTATTGAATTCAGTAGTTAAAGGGATTAAATTTAGCAAAGAAAAAAGCCTTGAGTAAGAGCGGATAATGTAGGACCCGAATCCTGGCTTGAAAGCCGTAGGGATTGAATTTCAAAGAAAATGATCTTCCTGTTGAATAAGGTAGTTATAATGTAGGTAGTAATGAATTTGGCAAAAGAAAATTCTGAAAAAGAGCAAATCATGTACAGCTCGAACCTGACTTAGGTTTTATAGGGACCGAGTTTCACAGAGCGTGATTTTCTTATTGAATTCAGTAGTTAAAAGCATTAAATTTAGCAAGGAAAGAAGCCTTGAGTAAGAGCAGATAATGTAGGACCCGAATCCTGGCTTGAAAGCCGTAGGGATTGAATTTCAAAGAAAATGATCTTGCTGTTGAATAAGGTAGTTATAAAGTAGGTAGTAATGAATTTGGCAAAAGAAAATTCTGAAAAAGAGCCAATCATGTACAGCTCGAACCTAGCTTAGGTTTTATAGCGACCGAGTTTCACAGAGCGTGATTTTCTTATTGAATTCAGTAGTTAAAGGGATTAAATTTAGCAAAGAAAAAAGCCCTGAATAAGAGCAGATGATGTAGGACCCGAATCCTGGCTTAAAAGCCGTAGGGATTGAATTTCATCTTCCAGCTGAATAAAATAGTTAGAAATAATGAATTTGGCAAAAGAAAATTCTGAATAAGAGCAAATCATGTACAGATCGAAATTGGCTTAGGTTTTATAGGGACCGAGTTTCACAGACCGTGAGTTTCTTATTGAATTCGGTAGTTAAAAGGATTAAATTTAACAAAAGCAAAAAGCCCTGAATAAGAGCAGATGACGTAGGACCCGAATACTGGCTTAAAAGCCATAGGGATTGAATTTCAAAGAAAATGATCTTCCTGTTGAATAAAGTAGTTAGAAGTAATGAATTTGGTAAAAGAAAACTCTGAAAAAGAGAAAATCATGTACACCTCGAACCTGGCTTAGGTTTTATAGGGACCGAGTTTAGCAGAGCGCTATTTTCTTATTGAATTCAGTAGTTAAAAGTATTAAAATTAAGAAAAGAAAAAAACCCTGAATAAGAGCAGATGACGTAGGACCCGAATCCTGGCTTAAAAGCCGTAGGGATTGCATTTCAAAGAAAATTATCTTCCTGTTGAATAAAGTAGTTAGAAGTAATGAATTTGGCAAAAGGAAATTCTGAAAAAGAGCAACTCATGTACAGCTCGAACCTGGCTTAGGTTTTATAGGGACTGAGTTTCGCAGAGCGTTATTTTCTTATTGAATTCAGTAGTTAAAGGGATTAAATTTAGCAAAGAAGCCTTGAGTAAGAGCAGATGATGTAGGATCCGAATCCTGGCGTAAAAGCCGTAGGGATTGAATTTCAAAGCAACTCATCTTCCTGTTGAATAAAGTAGTTAGAAAAAGAAAATTGGCAAAAGAAAATTCCGAAAAAGAGCAACTCATGTACAGCTCGAACCTGGCTTAGGTTTTATAGGAACTGAGTTTCGGAGAGCGTTATTTTCTTATTGAATTCAGTAGTTAAAAGTATTAAAATTAAGAAAAGAAAAAAGCCCTGAATAAGAGCAGATGACGTCGGACCCGAATCCTGGCTTAAAAGCCGTAGGGATTGAATTTCAAAGCAAATCAACTTCCTGTTGAATAAAGTAGTTAGAAATAATGAATTTGGCAAAAGAAAATTCTGAAAAAGAGCAACTCATGTACAGCTCGAAATTGGCTTAGGTTTTATAGGGACCGAGTTTCACAGAGCGTGATTTTCTTATTGAATTCAGTAGTTAAAGGGATTAAATTTAGCAAAGAAAGAAGCCTTGAGTAAGAGCAGATAATGTAGGACCCGAATCCTGGCTTGAAAGCCGTAGGGATTGAATTTCAAAGAAAATTATCTTCCTGTTGAATAAAGTAGTTATAAAGTAGGTAGTAATGAATTTGGCAAAAGAAAATTCTGAAAAAGAGCAAATCATGTACAGCTCGAACCTGACTTAGGTTTTATAGGGACCGAGTTTCACAGACCGTGATTTTCTTATTGAATTCAGTTGTTAAAGGGATTAAATTTAGCAAAGAAAGAAGCCCTGAATAAGAGCAGATAATGTAGGACCCGAATCCTGGCTTGAAAGCCGTAGGGATTGCATTTCAAAGAAAATGATCTTCCTGTTGAATAAAGTAGTTAGAAGTAATGAATTTGGCAAAAGGAAATTCTGAAAAAGAGCAAATCATGTACAGCTCGAACCTGACTTAGGTTTTATAGGGACCGAGTTTCACAGACCGTGATTTTCTTATTGAATTCAGTTGTTAAAGGGATTACATTTAGCAACGAAGTATTGAGTAAGAGCAGATGATGTAGGACCCGAATCCTGGCGTAAAAGCCGTAGGGATTGAATTTCCAAGCAACTCATCTTCCTGTTGAATAAAGTAGTTAGAAGTAGTGAATTTGGCAAAAGAAAATTCTGAAAAAGAGCAACTCATGTACAGCTCGAACCTGGCTTAGGTTTTATAGGGACTGAGTTTCGCGGAGCGTTATTTTCTTATTGAATTCAGTAGTTAAAAGTATTAAAATTAAGAAAAGAAAGAAGCCCTGAATAAGAGCAGATGACGTAGGACCCGAATCCTGGCTTAAAAGCCGTAGGGATTGAATATCAAAGCAAATCATCTTCCTGTTCAATAAAGTAGTTAGAAGTAGTGAATTTGGCGAAAGAAAATTCTGAAAAAGAGCCAATCATGTACAGCTCGAACCTAGCTTAGGTTTTATAGCGACCGAGTTTCACAGAGCGTGATTTTCTTATTGAATTCAGTAGTTAAAGGGATTAAATTTAGCAAAGAAAAAAGCCTTGAGTAAGAGCGGATAATGTAGGACCCGAATCCTGGCTTGAAAGCCGTAGGGATTGAATTTCAAAGAAAATGATCTTCCTGTTGAATAAGGTAGTTAAAAAGTAGGTAGTAATGAATTTGGCAAAAGAAAATTCTGAAAAAGAGCAAATCATGTACAGCTCGAACCTGACTTAGGTTTTATAGGGACCGAGTTTCACAGAGCGTGATTTTCTTATTGAATTCAGTAGTTAAAAGCATTAAATTTAGCAAAGAAAGAAGCCTTGAGTAAGAGCAGATAATGTAGGACCCGAATCCTGGCTTGAAAGCCGTAGGGATTGAATTTCAAAGAAAATGATCTTCCTGTTGAATAAGGTAGTTATAAAGTAGGTAGTAATGAATTTGGCAAAAGAAAATTCTGAAAAAGAGCCAATCATGTACAGCTCGAACCTAGCTTAGGTTTTATACAGACCGAGTTTCACAGAGCGTGATTTTCTTATTGAATTCAGTTGTTAAAGGGATTAAATTTAGCAAAGAAAGAAGCCCTGAATAAGAGCAGATAATGTAGGACCCGAATCCTGGCTTGAAAGCCGTAGGGATTGAATTTCAAAGAAAATTATCTTCCTGTTGAATAAAGTAGTTATAAAGTAGGTAGTAATGAATTTGGCAAAAGAAAATTCTGAAAAAGAGCAAATCATGTACAGCTCGAACCTGACTTAGGTTTTATAGGGACCGAGTTTCACAGACCGTGATTTTCTTATTGAATTCAGTTGTTAAAGGGATTAAATTTAGCAAAGAAAGAAGCCCTGAATAAGAGCAGATAATGTAGGACCCGAATCCTGGCTTGAAAGCCGTAGGGATTGCATTTCAAAGAAAATGATCTTCCTGTTGAATAAAGTAGTTAGAAGTAATGAATTTGGCAAAAGGAAATTCTGAAAAAGAGCAAATCATGTACAGCTCGAACCTGACTTAGGTTTTATAGGGACCGAGTTTCACAGACCGTGATTTTCTTATTGAATTCAGTTGTTAAAGGGATTACATTTAGCAACGAAGTATTGAGTAAGAGCAGATGATGTAGGACCCGAATCCTGGCGTAAAAGCCGTAGGGATTGAATTTCCAAGCAACTCATCTTCCTGTTGAATAAAGTAGTTAGAAGTAGTGAATTTGGCAAAAGAAAATTCTGAAAAAGAGCAACTCATGTACAGCTCGAACCTGGCTTAGGTTTTATAGGGACTGAGTTTCGCGGAGCGTTATTTTCTTATTGAATTCAGTAGTTAAAAGTATTAAAATTAAGAAAAGAAAGAAGCCCTGAATAAGAGCAGATGACGTAGGACCCGAATCCTGGCTTAAAAGCCGTAGGGATTGAATATCAAAGCAAATCATCTTCCTGTTCAATAAAGTAGTTAGAAGTAGTGAATTTGGCGAAAGAAAATTCTGAAAAAGAGCCAATCATGTACAGCTCGAACCTAGCTTAGGTTTTATAGCGACCGAGTTTCACAGAGCGTGATTTTCTTATTGAATTCAGTAGTTAAAGGGATTAAATTTAGCAAAGAAAAAAGCCTTGAGTAAGAGCGGATAATGTAGGACCCGAATCCTGGCTTGAAAGCCGTAGGGATTGAATTTCAAAGAAAATGATCTTCCTGTTGAATAAGGTAGTTAAAAAGTAGGTAGTAATGAATTTGGCAAAAGAAAATTCTGAAAAAGAGCAAATCATGTACAGCTCGAACCTGACTTAGGTTTTATAGGGACCGAGTTTCACAGAGCGTGATTTTCTTATTGAATTCAGTAGTTAAAAGCATTAAATTTAGCAAAGAAAGAAGCCTTGAGTAAGAGCAGATAATGTAGGACCCGAATCCTGGCTTGAAAGCCGTAGGGATTGAATTTCAAAGAAAATGATCTTCCTGTTGAATAAGGTAGTTATAAAGTAGGTAGTAATGAATTTGGCAAAAGAAAATTCTGAAAAAGAGCCAATCATGTACAGCTCGAACCTAGCTTAGGTTTTATAGCGACCGAGTTTCACAGAGCGTGATTTTCTTATTGAATTCAGTTGTTAAAGGGATTAAATTTAGCAAAGAAAGAAGCCCTGAATAAGAGCAGATAATGTAGGACCCGAATCCTGGCTTGAAAGCCGTAGGGATTGCATTTCAAAGAAAATGATCTTCCTGTTGAATAAAGTAGTTAGAAGTAATGAATTTGGCAAAAGGAAATTCTGAAAAAGAGCAAATCATGTACAGCTCGAACCTGACTTAGGTTTTATAGGGACCGAGTTTCACAGACCGTGATTTTCTTATTGAATTCAGTTGTTAAAGGGATTACATTTAGCAACGAAGTATTGAGTAAGAGCAGATGATGTAGGACCCGAATCCTGGCGTAAAAGCCGTAGGGATTGAATTTCCAAGCAACTCATCTTCCTGTTGAATAAAGTAGTTAGAAGTAGTGAATTTGGCAAAAGAAAATTCTGAAAAAGAGCAACTCATGTACAGCTCGAACCTGGCTTAGGTTTTATAGGGACTGAGTTTCGCGGAGCGTTATTTTCTTATTGAATTCAGTAGTTAAAAGTATTAAAATTAAGAAAAGAAAGAAGCCCTGAATAAGAGCAGATGACGTAGGACCCGAATCCTGGCTTAAAAGCCGTAGGGATTGAATATCAAAGCAAATCATCTTCCTGTTCAATAAAGTAGTTAGAAGTAGTGAATTTGGCGAAAGAAAATTCTGAAAAAGAGCCAATCATGTACAGCTCGAACCTAGCTTAGGTTTTATAGCGACCGAGTTTCACAGAGCGTGATTTTCTTATTGAATTCAGTAGTTAAAGGGATTAAATTTAGCAAAGAAAAAAGCCTTGAGTAAGAGCGGATAATGTAGGACCCGAATCCTGGCTTGAAAGCCGTAGGGATTGAATTTCAAAGAAAATGATCTTCCTGTTGAATAAGGTAGTTAAAAAGTAGGTAGTAATGAATTTGGCAAAAGAAAATTCTGAAAAAGAGCAAATCATGTACAGCTCGAACCTGACTTAGGTTTTATAGGGACCGAGTTTCACAGAGCGTGATTTTCTTATTGAATTCAGTAGTTAAAAGCATTAAATTTAGCAAAGAAAGAAGCCTTGAGTAAGAGCAGATAATGTAGGACCCGAATCCTGGCTTGAAAGCCGTAGGGATTGAATTTCAAAGAAAATGATCTTCCTGTTGAATAAGGTAGTTATAAAGTAGGTAGTAATGAATTTGGCAAAAGAAAATTCTGAAAAAGAGCCAATCATGTACAGCTCGAACCTAGCTTAGGTTTTATAGCGACCGAGTTTCACAGAGCGTGATTTTCTTATTGAATTCAGTAGTTAAAGGGATTAAATTTAGCAAAGAAAAAAGCCCTGAATAAGAGCAGATGATGTAGGACCCGAATCCTGGCTTAAAAGCCGTAGGGATTGAATTTCATCTTCCAGCTGAATAAAATAGTTAGAAATAATGAATTTGGCAAAAGAAAAGTCTGAAAAAGAGCAAATCATGTACAGCTCGAACCTGGCTTAGATTTTATAGCGACCGAGTTTCACAGACCGTGAGTTTCTTATTGAATTCGGTAGTTAAAAGGATTAAATTTAACAAAAGCAAAAAGCACTGAATAAGAGCAGATGACGTAGGACCCGAATACTGGCTTAAAAGCCATAGGGATTGAATTTCAAAGAAAATGATCTTCCTGTTGAATAAAGTAGTTAGAAGTAATGAATTTGGTAAAAGAAAACTCTGAAAAAGAGCAAATCATGTACACCTCGAACCTGGCTTAGGTTTTATAGGGACTGAGTTTAGCAGAGCGTTATTTTCTTATTGAATTCAGTAGTTAAAAGTATTAAAATTAAGAAAAGAAAAAAGCCCTGAATAAGAGCAGATGACGTAGGACCCGAATCCTGGCTTAAAAGCCGTAGGGATTGCATTTCAAAGAAAATTATCTTCCTGTTGAATAAAGTAGTTAGAAGTAATGAATTTGGCAAAAGGAAATTCTGAAAAAGAGCAACTCATGTACAGCTCGAACCTGGCTTAGGTTTTATAGGGACTGAGTTTCGCAGAGCGTTATTTTCTTATTGAATTCAGTAGTTAAAGGGATTAAATTTAACAAAGAAGCCTTGAGTAAGAGCAGATGATGTAGGACCCGAATCCTGGCGTAAGAGCCGTAGGGATTGAATTTCAAAGCAACTCATCTTCCTGTTGAATAAAGTAGTTAGAAAAAGAAAATTGGCAAAAGAAAATTCCGAAAAAGAGCAACTCATGTACAGCTCGAACCTGGCTTAGGTTTTATAGGGACTGAGTTTCGGAGAGCGTTATTTTCTTATTGAATTCAGTAGTTAAAAGTATTAAAATTAAGAAAAGAAAAAAGCCCTGAATAAGAGCAGATGACGTCGGACCCGAATCCTGGCTTAAAAGCCGTAGGGATTGAATTTCAAAGCAAATCAACTTCCTGTTGAATAAAGTAGTTAGAAATAATGAATTTGGCAAAAGAAAATTCTGAAAAAGAGCAACTCATGTACAGCTCGAAATTGGCTTAGGTTTTATAGGGACCGAGTTTCACAGAGCGTGATTTTCTTATTGAATTCAGTAGTTAAAGGGATTAAATTTAGCAAAGAAAGAAGCCTTGAGTAAGAGCAGATAATGTAGGACCCGAATCCTGGCTTGAAAGCCGTAGGGATTGAATTTCAAAGAAAATTATCTTCCTGTTGAATAAAGTAGTTATAAAGTAGGTAGTAATGAATTTGGCAAAAGAAAATTCTGAAAAAGAGCAAATCATGTACAGCTCGAACCTGACTTAGGTTTTATAGCGACCGAGTTTCACAGACCGTGATTTTCATATTGAATTCAGTTGTTAAAGGGATTAAATTTAGCAAAGAAAGAAGCCCTGAATAAGAGCAGATAATGTAGGACCCGAATCCTGGCTTGAAAGCCGTAGTGATTGCATTTCAAAGAAAATTATCTTCCTGTTGAATAAAGTAGTTAGAAGTAATGAATTTGGCAAAAGGAAATTCTGAAAAAGAGCAACTCATGTACAGCTCGAACCTGGCTTAGGTTTTATAGGGACCGAGTTTCACAGAGCGTGATTTTCTTATTGAATTCAGTAGTTAAAGGGATTACATTTAGCAACGAAGTATTGAGTAAGAGCAGATGATGTAGGACCCGAATCCTGGCGTAAAAGCCGTAGGGATTGAATTTCCAAGCAACTCATGTTCCTGTTGAATAAAGTAGTTAGAAGTAGTGAATTTGGCAAAAGAAAATTCTGAAAAAGAGCAACTCATGTACAGCTCGAACCTGGCTTAGGTTTTATAGGGACTGAGTTTCGCGGAGCGTTATTTTCTTATTGAATTCAGTAGTTAAAAGTATTAAAATTAAGAAAAGAAAGAAGCCCTGAATAAGAGCAGATGACGTAGGACCCGAATCCTGGCGTAAAAGCCGTAGGGATTGAATTTCAAAGCAACTCATCTTCCTGTTGAATAAAGTAGTTAGAAAAAGAAAATTGGCAAAAGAAAATTCCGAAAAAGAGCAACTCATGTACAGCTCGAACCTGGCTTAGGTTTTATAGGGACTGAGTTTCGGAGAGCGTTATTTGCTTATTGAATTCAGTAGTTAAAAGTATTAAAATTAAGAAAAGAAAAAAGCCCTGAATAAGAGCAGATGACGTCGGACCCGAATCCTGGCTTAAAAGCCGTAGGGATTGAATTTCAAAGCAAATCAACTTCCTGTTGAATAAAGTAGTTAGAAATAATGAATTTGGCAAAAGAAAATTCTGAAAAAGAGCAACTCATGTACAGCTCGAAATTGGCTTAGGTTTTATAGGGACCGAGTTTCACAGAGCGTGATTTTCTTATTGAATTCAGTAGTTAAAGGGATTAAATTTAGCAAAGAAAGAAGCCTTGAGTAAGAGCAGATAATGTAGGACCCGAATCCTGGCTTGAAAGCCATAGGGATTGAATTTCAAAGAAAATTATCTTCCTGTTGAATAAAGTAGTTATAAAGTAGGTAGTAATGAATTTGGCAAAAGAAAATTCTGAAAAAGAGCAAATCATGTACAGCTCGAACCTGACTTAGGTTTTATAGGGACCGAGTTTCACAGACCGTGATTTTCATATTGAATTCAGTTGTTAAAGGGATTAAATTTAGCAAAGAAAGAAGCACTGAATAAGAGCAGATAATGTAGGACCCGAATCCTGGCTTGAAAGCCGTAGTGATTGCATTTCAAAGAAAATTATCTTCCTGTTGAATAAAGTAGTTAGAAGTAATGAATTTGGCAAAAGGAAATTCTGAAAAAGAGCAACTCATGTACAGCTCGAACCTGGCTTAGGTTTTATAGGGACTGAGTTTCGCGGAGCGTTATTTTCTCATTGAATTCAGTAGTTAAAAGTATTAAAATTAAGAAAAGAAAGAAGCCCTGAATAAGAGCAGATGACGTAGGACCCGAATCCTGGCTTAAAAGCCGTAGGGATTGAATATCAAAGCAAATCATCTTCCTGTTCAATAAAGTAGTTAGAAGTAGTGAATTTGGCGAAAGAAAATTCTGAAAAAGAGCCAATCATGTACAGCTCGAACCTAGCTTAGGTTTTATAGCGACCGAGTTTCACAGAGCGTGATTTTCTTATTGAATTCAGTAGTTAAAGGGATTAAATTTAGCAAAGAAAAAAGCCTTGAGTAAGAGCGGATAATGTAGGACCCGAATCCTGGCTTGAAAGCCGTAGGGATTGAATTTCAAAGAAAATGATCTTCCTGTTGAATAAAGTAGTTATAAAGTAGGTAGTAATGAATTTGGCAAAAGAAAATTCTGAAAAAGAGCAAATCATGTACAGCTCGAACCTGACTTAGGTTTTATAGGGACCGAGTTTCACAGAGCGTGATTTTCTTATTGAATTCAGTAGTTAAAAGCATTAAATTTAGCAAAGAAAACAGCCCTGAATAAGAGCAGATGATGTAGGACCCGAATCCTGGCTTAAAAGCCGTAGGGATTGAATTTCATCTTCCAGCTGAATAAAATAGTTAGAAATAATGAATTTGACAAAAGAAAATTCTGAAAAAGAGCAAATCATGTACAGATCGCAATTGGCTTAGGTTTTATAGGGACCGAGTTTCACAGACCGTGAGTTTCTTATTGAATTCGGTAGTTAAAAGGATTAAATTTAACAAAAGCAAAAAGCCCTGAATAAGAGCAGATGACGTAGGACCCGAATACTGGCTTAAAAGCCGTAGGGATTGAATTTCAAAGAAAATGATCTTCCTGTTGAATAAAGTAGTTAGAAGTACTGAATTTGGCAAAAGAAAATTCTGAAAAAGAGCAACTCATGTACAGCTCGAACCTGGCTTATATTTTTTATAGGGACTGAGTTTCGCAGAGCGTTATTTTCTTATTGAATTCAGTAGTTAAAAGCATTAAATTTAGCAAAGAAAAAAGCACTGAATAATAGCAGATGATGTAGGACCCGAATCCTGGCTTGAAAGCCGTAGGTATTGAATTTCAAAGAAAATGATCTTCCTGTTGAATAAAGTAGTTAGAAGTAATGAATTTGGCAAAAGGAAATTCTGAAAAAGAGCAAATCATGTACAGTTCGAACCTGGCTTAGGTTTTATAGGGACCGAGTTTCACAGAGCGTGATTTTCTTATTGAATTCAGTAGTTAAAGGGATTAAATTTAGCAAAGAAGCCTTGAGTAAGAGCAGATGATGTATTACCCGAATCCTGGCGTAAAAGCCGTAGGGATTGAATTTCCAAGCAACTCATCTTCCTGTTGAATAAAGTAGTTAGAAGTAATGAATTTGGCAAAAGAAAATTCTGAAAAAGAGCAACTCATGTACAGCTCGAACCTGGCTTAGGTTTTATAGGGACTGAGTTTCACAGACCGTGAGTTTCTTATTGAATTCAGTAGTTAAAAGTATTAAAATTAAGAAAAGAAAAAAGCCCTGAATAAGAGCAGATGACGTAGGACCCGAATCCTGGCTTAAAAGCCTTAGGGATTGCATTTCAAAGAAAATTATCTTCCTGTTGAATAAAGTAGTTAGAAGTAATGAATTTGGCAAAAGGAAATTCTGAAAAAGAGCAACTCATGTACAGCTCGAACCTGGCTTAGGTTTTATAGGGACCGAGTTACACAGAGCGTGATTTTCTTATTGAATTCAGTAGTTAAAGGGATTAAATTTAGCAAAGAAAGAAGCCTTGAGTAAGAGCAGATAATGTAGGACCCGAATCCTGGCTTGAAAGCCGTAGGTATTGAATTTCAAAGAAAATGATCTTCCTGTTGAATAAAGTAGTTAGAAGTAATGAATTTGGCAAAAGGAAGTTCTGAAAAAGAGCAAATCATGTACAGCTCGAACCTGGCTTAGGTTTTATACAGACCGAGTTTCACAGAGCGTGATTTTCTTATTGAATTCAGTTGTTAAAGGGATTAAATTTAGCAAAGAAAGAAGCCCTGAATAAGAGCAGATAATGTAGGACCCGAATCCTGGCTTGAAAGCCGTAGTGATTGCATTTCAAAGAAAATGATCTTCCTGTTGAATAAAGTAGTTAGAAGTAATGAATTTGGCAAAAGGAAATTCTGAAAAAGAGCAAATCATGTACAGCTCGAACCTGACTTAGGTTTTATAGGGACCGAGTTTCACAGACCGTGATTTTCTTATTGAATTCAGTTGTTAAAGGGATTAAATTTAGCAAAGAAAGAAGCCCTGAATAAGAGCAGATAATGTAGGACCCGAATCCTGGCTTGAAAGCCGTAGTGATTGCATTTCAAAGAAAATTATCTTCCTGTTGAATAAAGTAGTTAGAAGTAATGAATTTGGCAAAAGGAAATTCTGAAAAAGAGCAACTCATGTACAGCTCGAACCTGTCTTAGGTTTTATAGGGACCGAGTTTCACAGAGCGTGATTTTCTTATTGAATTCAGTAGTTAAAGGGATTACATTTAGCAACGAAGTATTGAGTAAGAGCAGATGATGTAGGACCCGAATCCTGGCGTAAAAGCCGTAGGGATTGAATTTCCAAGCAACTCATCTTCCTGTTGAATAAAGTAGTTAGAAGTAGTGAATTTGGCAAAAGAAAATTCTGAAAAAGAGCAACTCATGTACAGCTCGAACCTGGCTTAGGTTTTATAGGGACCGAGTTTCACAGAGCGTGATTTTCTTACTGAATTCAGTAGTTAAAGGGATTAAATTAAGCAAAGAAGCCTTGAATAAGAGCAGATGATGTATTACCCGAATCCTGGCGTAAAAGCCGTAGGGATTGAATTTCCAAGCAACTCATCTTCCTGTTGAATAAAGTAGTTAGAAGTAATGAATTTGGCAAAAGAAAATTCTGAAAAAGAGCAAATCATGTACAGCTCGAACCTGACTTAGGTTTTATAGGGACCGAGTTTCACAGAGCGTGATTTTCTTATTGAATTCAGTAGTTAAAGGGATTAAATTTAGCAAAGAAAAAAGCCTTGAGTAAGAGCGGATAGTATAGGACCCGAATCCTGGCTTGAAAGCCGTAGGGATTGAATTTCAAAGAAAATGATCTTCCTGTTGAATAAAGTAGTTATGAAGTAGGTAGTAATGAATTTGGCAAAAGAAAATTCTGAAAAAGAGCAAATCATGTACAGCTCGAACCTGACTTAGGTTTTATAGGGACCGAGTTTCACAGAGCGTGATTTTCTTATTGAATTCAGTAGTGAAAAGCATTAAATTTAGCAAAGAAAAAAGCCCTGAATAAGAGCAGATGATGTAGGACCCGAATCCTGGCTTAAAAGCCGTAGGGATTGAATTTCATCTTCCAGCTGAATAAAATAGTTAGAAATAATGAATTTGGCAAAAGAAAATTCTGAAAAAGAGCAAATCATGTACAGATCGAAATTGGCTTAGGTTTTATAGGGACCGAGTTTCACAGACCGTGAGTTTCTTATTGAATTCGGTAGTTAAAAGGATTAAATTTAACAAAAGAAAAAAGCCCTGAATAAGAGCAGATGACGTAATACCCGAATACTGGCTTAAAAGTAGTATGGATTGAATTTCAAAGAAAATGATCTTCCTGTTGAATAAAGTAGTTAGAAGTAATGAATTTGGTAAAAGAAAACTCTGAAAAAGAGCAAATCATGTACACCTCGAACCTGGCTTATATTTTTTATAGGGACTGAGTTTCGCAGAGCGTGATTTTCTTATTGAATTCAGTAGTTAAAAGTATTAAATTTAGCAAAGCAAAAAGCCCTGAATAAGAGCAGATGACGTAGGACCCGAATACTGGCTTAAAAGCCGTAGGGATTGAATTTCAAAGAAAATGATCTTCCTGTTGAATAAAGTAGTTAGAAGTACTGAATTTGGCAAAAGAAAATTCTGAAAAAGAGCAAATCATGTACACCTCGAACCTGGCTTATATTTTCTATATATTGACTGAGTTTCGCAGAGCGTTATTTTCTTATTGAATTCAGTAGTTAAAAGCATTAAATTTAGCAAAGAAAAAAGCACTGAATAAGTGCAGATGATGTAGGACCCGAATCCTGGCTTGAAAGCCGTAGGTATTGAATTTCAAAGAAAATGATCTTCCTGTTGAATAAAGTAGTTAGAAGTAATGAATTTGGCAAAAGGAAATTCTGAAAAAGAGCAAATCATGTACAGCTCGAAACTGGCTTAGGTTTTATAGGGACCGAGTTTCACTGAGCGTGATTTTCTTATTGAATTCAGTAGTTAAAGGGATTAAATTTAGCAAAGAAGCCTTGAGTAAGAGCAGATGATGTATTACCCGAATCCTGGCGTAAAAGCCGTAGGGATTGAATTTAAAAGCAACTCATCTTCCTGTTGAATAAAGTAGTTAGAAGTAATGAATTTGGCAAAAGAAAATTCTGAAAAAGAGCAACTCATGTACAGCTCGAATCTGGCTTAGGTTTTATAGGGACCGAGTTTCACAGAGCGTGATTTTCTTATTGAATTCAGTAGTTAAAGGGATTACATTTAGCAAAGAAGTATTGAGTAAGAGCAGATGATGTAGGACCCGAATCCTGGCGTAAAAGCCGTAGGGATTGAATTTCCAAGCAACTCATCTTCCTGTTGAATAAAGTAGTTAGAAGTAGTGAATTTGGCAAAAGAAAATTCTGAAAAAGAGCAACTCATGTACAGCTCGAACCTGACTTAGGTTTTATAGGGACTGAGTTTAGCAGAGCGTTATTTTCTTATTGAATTCAGTAGTTAAAAGTATTAAAATTAAGAAAAGAAAAAAGCCCTGAATAAGAGCAGATAATGTAGGACCCGAATCCTGGCTTAAAAGCCGTAGGGATTGAATTTCAAAGGAAATCATCTTGCTGTTGAATAAAGTAGTTAGAAGTAGTGAATTTGGCGAAAGAAAATTCTGAAAAAGAGCCAATCATGTACAGCTCGAACCTAGCTTAGGTTTTATAGGGACCGAGTTTCACAGACCGTGAGTTTCTTATTGAATTCGGTAGTTAAAAGGATTAAATTTAACAAAAGAAAAAAGCCCTGAATAAGAGCAGATGACAAAGTAGTTAGAAGTAATGAATTTGGTAAAAGAAAACTCTGAGGAAGAGCAAATCATGTACAGCTCGAACCTGGCTTAGGTTTTATAGGGTTTAGCAGAGCGTTATTTTCTTATTGAATTCAGTAGTTAAAAGTATTAAAATTAAGAAAAGAAAAAAGCCCTGAATAAGAGCAGATGACGTAGGACCCGAATCCTGGCTTAAAAGCCGTAGGGATTGCATTTCAAAGAAAATTATCTCCCTGTTGAATAAAGTAGTTAGAAGTAATGAATTTGGCAAAAGGAAATTCTGAAAAAGAGCAACTCATGTACAGCTCGAACCTGGCTTAGGTTTTATAGGGACCGTGTTTCACAGAGCGTGATTTTCTTATTGAATTCAGTAGTTAAAGGGATTAAATTTAGCAAAGAAAGAAGCCTTGAGTAAGAGCGAATAATGTAGGACCCGAATCCTATCTTGAAAGCCGTAGGGATTGAATTTCAAAGAAAATGATCTTCCTGTTGAATAAAGTAGTTATAAAGTAGGTAGTAATGAATTTGGCAAAAGAAAATTCTGAAAAAGAGCAAATCATGTACAGCTCGAACCTGACTTAGGTTTTATAGGGACCGAGTTTCACAGAGCGTGATTTTCTTATTGAATTCAGTAGTTAAAAGCATTAAATTTAGCAAAGAAGAAAGCCCTGAATAAGAGCAGATGATGTAGGACCCGAATCCTGGCTTAAAAGCCGTAGGGATTGAATTTCATCTTCCAGCTGAATAAAATAGTTAGAAATAATAAATTTGGCAAAAGAAAATTCTGAAAAAGAGCAAATCAGGTACAGATCGAAATTGGCTTAGGTTTTATAGGGACCGAGTTTCACAGACCGTTAGTTTCTTATTGAATTCGGTAGTTAAAAGGATTAAATTTAACTAAAGCAAAAAGCCCTGAATAAGAGCAGATGACGTAGGACCCGAATACTGGCTTAAAAGCCGTAGGGATTGAATTTCAAAGAAAATGATCTTCCTGTTGAATAAAGTAGTTAGAAGTAGTTAATTTGGCAAAAGAAAATTCTGAAAAAGAGCAAATCATGTACAGCTCGAACCTGGCTTAAGTTTTATAGCGACCGAGTTTCACAGAGCGTGATTTTCTTATTGAATTCAGTAGTTAAAAGCATTAAATTTAGCAAAGAAAAAAGCCCTGAATAATAGCAGATGATGTAGGACCCGAATCCTGGCTTAAAAGCCGTAGGTATTGAATTTCAAAGAAAATTATCTTCCTGTTGAATAAAGTAGTTAGAAGTAATGAATTTGGCAAAAGAAAATTCTGCAAAAGAGCAAATCATGTACAGCTCGAACCTGGCTTAAGTTTTATAGGGACCGAGTTTCACAGGGCGTGATTTTCTTATTGAATTCAGTAGTTAAAGGGATTAAACTTAGCAAAGAAGCCTTGAGTAAGAGCAGATGATGTATTACTCGAATCCTGGCGTAAAAGCCGTAGGGATTGAATTTCCAAGCAACTCATCTTCCTGTTGAATAAAGTAGTTCGAAGTAATGAATTTCGCAAAAGAAAATTCTGAAAAAGAGCAACTCATGTACAGCTCGAACCTGGCTTAGGTTTTATAGGGACTGAGTTTCGCAGAGCGTTATTTTCTAATTGAATTCAGTAGTTAAAAGTATTAAAATTAAGAAAAGAAAAAAGCGCTGAATAAGAGCAGATGATGTAGGACCCGAATCCTGGCTTAAAAGCCGTAGGGATTGCTTTTCAAAGAAAATTATCTTCCTGTTGTATAAAGTAGTTAGAAGTAATGAATTTGGCAAAAGGAAATTCTGAAAAAGAGCAACTCATGTACAGCTCGAACCTATCTTAGGTTTTATAGGGACAGAGTTTCGCAGAGCGTTATTTTCTAATTGAATTCAGTAGTTAAAAGTATTAAAATTAAGAAAAGAAAAAAGCGCTGAATAAGAGCAGATGATGTAGGACCCGAATCCTGGCTTAAAAGCCGTAGGGATTGCATTTCAAAGAAAATTATCTTCCTGTTGTATAAAGTAGTTAGAAGTAATGAATTTGGCAAAAGAAAATTCTGAAAAAGAGCCAATCATGTACAGCTCGAAACTAGCTTATTTTTTATAGGGACCGCGTTTTACAGAGCGTGATTTTCTTATTGAATTCAGTAGTTAAAGGGATTAAATTTAGCAAAGAAAGAAGCCTTGAGTAAGAGCGGATAATGTAGGACCCGAATCCTGGCTTGAAAGCCGTAGGGATTGAATTTCAAAGAAAATGATCTTCCTGTTGAATAAAGCAGTTATAAAGTAGGTAGTAATGAATTTGGCAAAAGAAAATTCTGAAAAAGAGCAAATCATGTACAGCTCGAACCTGACTTAGGTTTTATATTGACCGAGTTTCACAGAGCGTGATTTTCTTATTGAATTCAGTAGTTAAAAGCATTAAATTTAGCAAAGAAAAAAGCCCTGAATAAGAGCAGATGATGTAGGACCCGAATCCCGGCTTAAAAGCCGTAGGGATTGAATTTCATCTTCCAGCTGAATAAAATAGTTAGAAATAATGAATTTGGCAAAAGAAAATTCTGAAAAAGAGCAAATCATGTACAGATCGAAATTGGCTTAGGTTTTATAGGGACCGAGTTTCACAGACCGTTAGTTTCTTATTGAATTCGGTAGTTAAAAGGATTAAATTTAACAAAAGCAAAAAGCCCTGAATAAGAGCAGATGACGTAGGACCCGAATACTGGCTTAAAAGCCGTAGGGATTGAATTTCAAAGGAAATGATCTTCCTGTTGAATAAAGTAGTTAGAAGTAGTGAATTTGGCAAAAGAAAATTCTGAAAAAGAGCAACTCATGTACAGCTCGAACCTGGCTTAGGTTTTATAGGGACTGAGTTTCGCAGAACGTTATTTTCTTATTGAATTCAGTAGTTAAAAGCATTAAATTTAGCAAAGAAAAAAGCCCTGAATAAGAGCAGATGATGTAGGACCAGAATCCTGGCTTAAAAGCCGTAGGTATTGAATTTCAAAGAAAATTATCTTCCTGTTGAATAAAGTAGTTAGAAGTAATGAATTTGGCAAAAGAAAATTCTGAAAAAGAGCAAATCATGTACAGCTCGAACCTGGCTTAGGTTTTATAGGGACCGAGTTTCACAGAGCGTGATTTTCTTATTGAATTCAGTAGTTAAAGGGATTAAATTTAATAAAGAAGCCTTGAGTAAGAGCACATGACGTATTAGTCGAATCCTGGCGTAAAAGCCGTAGGGATTGAATTTCCAAGCAACTCATCTTCCTGTTGAATAAAGTAGTTAGAAGTAATGAATTTGGCAAAAGGAAATTCTGAAAAAGAGCAACTCATGTACAGCTCGAACCTGGCTTAGGTTTTATAGGGACCGAGTTTCACAGAGCGTGATTTTCTTATTGAATTCAGTAGTTAAAGGGATTAAATTTAGCAAAGAAGCCTTGAGTAAGAGCAGATGATGTATTACACGAATCCTGGCGTAAAAGCCGTAGGGATTGAATTTCCAAGCAACTCATCTTCCTGTTGAATAAAGTAGTTAGAAGTAATGAATTTGGCAAAAGAAAATTCTGAAAAAGAGCAACTCATGTACAGCTCGAACCTGGCTTAGGTTTTATAGGGACTGAGTTTCGCAGAGCGTTATTTTCTTATTGAATTCAGTAGTTAATAGTATTAAAATTAAGAAAAGAAAAAAGCCCTGAATAAGAGCAGATGACGTAGGACCCGAATCCTGGCTTAAAAGCCGTAGGGATTGAATTTCAAAGCAAATCAACTTTATGTTGAATAAAGTAGTTAGAAGTAGTGAATTTGGCAAAATAAAATCCTGAAAAAGAGCAACTCATGTACAGCTCGAACCTGGCTTAGGTTTTATAGGGACTGAGTTTCGCAGAGCGTTATTTTCTTATTGAATTCAGTAGTTAAAGGGATTACATTTAGCAAAGAAGTATTGAGTAAGAGCAGATGATGTAGGACCCGAATCCTGGCGTAAAAGCCGTAGGGATTGAATTTCCAAGCAACTCATCTTCCTGTTGAATAAAGTAGTTAGAAGTAGTGAATTTGGCAAAAGAAAATTCTGAAAAAGAGCAACTCATGTACAGCTCGAACCTGGCTTAGGTTTTATAGGGACTGAGTTTCGCAGAGCGTTATTTTCTTATTGAATTCAGTAGTTAAAAGTATTAAAATTAAGAAAAGAAAAAAGCCCTGAATAAGAGCAGATAACGTAGGACCCGAATCCTGGCTTAAAAGCCGTATAGATTGAATTTTAAAGCAAATCATCTTCCTGTTGAATAAAGTAGTTAGAAGTAGTGAATTTGGCGAAAGAAAATTCTGAAAAAGAGCCAATCATGTACAGCTCGAACCTAGCTTAGGTTTTATAGGGACCGAGTTTCACAGAGCGTGATTTTCTTATTGAATTCAGTAGTTAAAGGGTTTAAATTTAGCAAAGAAAGAAGCCTTGAGTAAGAGCAGATAATGTAGGACCCGAATTCTGGCTTGAAAGCCGTATTGATTGAATTTCATCTTCCTGTTGAATAAAATAGTTAGAAATAATGAATTTGGCAAAAGAAAATTCTGAAAAAGAGCAAATCATGTACAGATCGAACCTGGCTTAGGTTTTATAGGGACGGAGTTTCACAGACCGTGAGTTTCTTATTGAATTCGGTAGTTAAAAGGATTAAATTTAACAAAAGAAAAAAGCCCTGAATAAGAGCAGATGACGTAATACCCGAATACTGGCTTAAAAGTAGTATGGATTGAATTTCAAAGAAAATGATCTTCCTGTTGAATAAAGTAGTTATAAAGTAGGTAGTAATGAATTTGGCAAAAGAAAATTCTGAAAAAGAGCAAATCATGTACAGCTCGAACCTGACTTAGGTTTTATAGGGACCGAGTTTCACAGAGCGTGATTTTCTTATTGAATTCAGTAGTGAAAAGCATTAAATTTAGCAAAGAAAAAAGCCCTGAATAAGAGCAGATGATGTAGGACCCGAATCCTGGCTTAAAAGCCGTAGGGATTGAATTTCATCTTCCTGTTGAATAAAATAGTTAGAAATAATGAATTTGGCAAAAGAAAATTCTGAAAAAGAGCAAATCATGTACAGATCGAACCTGGCTTAGGTTTTATAGGGACGGAGTTTCACAGACCGTGAGTTTCTTATTGAATTCGGTAGTTAAAAGGATTAAATTTAACAAAAGAAAAAAGCCCTGAATAAGAGCAGATGACGTAATACCCGGATACTGGCTTAAAAGTAGTATGGATTGAATTTCAAAGAAAATGATCTTCCTGTTGAATAAAGTAGTTAGAAGTAATGAATTTGGTAAAAGAAAACTCTGAAAAAGAGCAAATCATGTACAGCTCGAACCTGGCTTATTTTTTATAGGGACTGAGTTTAGCAGAGCGTTATTTTCTTATTGAATTCAGTAGTTAAAAGTATTAAAATTAAGAAAAGAAAAAAGCCCTGAATAAGAGCAGATGACGTAGGACCCGAATCCTGGCTTAAAAGCCGTAGGGATTGAATTCCAAAGCAAATCAACTTGCTGTTGAATAAAGTAGTTAGAAGTAATGAATTTGGCAAAAGAAAATTCTGAAAAAGAGCAAATCATGTACAGCTCGAACCTAGCTTAGGTTTTATAGCGACCGAGTTTCACAGAGCGTGATTTTCTTATTGGATTCAGTAGTTAAAGGGATTAAATTTAGCAAAGAAAGAAGCCTTGAGTAAGAGCGGATAGTATAGGACCCGAATCCTGGCTTGAAAGCCGTAGGGATTGAATTTCAAAGAAAATGATCTTCCTGTTGAATAAAGTAGTTATGAAGTAGGTAGTAATGAATTTGGCAAAAGAAAATTCTGAAAAAGAGCAAATCATGTACAGCTCGAACCTGACTTAGGTTTTATAGGGACCGAGTTTCACAGAGCGTGATTTTCTTATTGAATTCAGTAGTGAAAAGCATTAAATTTAGCAAAGAAAAAAGCCCTGAATAAGAGCAGATGATGTAGGACCCGAATCCTGGCTTAAAAGCCGTAGGGATTGAATTTCATCTTCCTGTTGAATAAAATAGTTAGAAATAATGAATTTGGCAAAAGAAAATTCTGAAAAAGAGCAAATCATGTACAGATCGAACCTGGCTTAGGTTTTATAGGGACGGAGTTTCACAGACCGTGAGTTTCTTATTGAATTCGGTAGTTAAAAGGATTAAATTTAACAAAAGAAAAAAGCCCTGAATAAGAGCAGATGAAGTAATACCCGAATACTGGCTTAAAAGTAGTATGGATTGAATTTCAAAGAAAATGATCTTCCTGTTGAATAAAGTAGTTAGAAGTAATGAATTTGGTAAAAGAAAACTCTGAAAAAGAGCAAATCATGTACAGCTCGAACCTGGCTTATTTTTTATAGGGACTGAGTTTAGCAGAGCGTGATTTTCTTATTGAATTCAGTAGTGAAAAGCATTAAATTTAGCAAAGAAAAAAGCCCTGAATAAGAGCAGATGATGTAGGACCCGAATCCTGGCTTAAAAGCCGTAGGGATTGAATTTCATCTTCCTGTTGAATAAAATAGTTAGAAATAATGAATTTGGCAAAAGAAAATTCTGAAAAAGAGCCAATCATGTACAGCTCGAACCCAGCTTATTTTTTATAGGGACCGCGTTTCACAGAGCGTGATTTTCTTATTGAATTCAGTAGTTAAAGGGATTAAATTTAGCAAAGAAAGAAGCCTTGAGTAAGAGCAGATGATGTATTACCCGAATCCTGGCGTAGAAGCCGTAGGGATTGAATTTCCAAGCAACTCATCTTCCTGTTGAATAAAGTAGTTAGAAGTAATGAATTTGGCAAAAGAAAATTCTGAAAAAGAGCCAATCATGTACAGCTCGAACCTAGCTTAGGTTTTATAGGGACCGAGTTTCACAGAGCGTGATTTTCTTATTGAATTCAGTAGTTAAAGGGATTAAATTTAGCAAAGAAAGAGGCCCTGAATAAGAGCAGATAATGAAGGACCCGAATCCTGGCTTGAAAGCCGTAGGGATTGCATTTCAAAGAAAATTATCTTCCTGTTGAATAAAGTAGTTAGAAGTAATGAATTTGGCAAAAGAAAATTCTGAAAAAGAGCAAATCATGTACAGCTCGAACCTAGCTTAGGTTTTATAGCGACCGAGTTTCACAGAGCGTGATTTTCTTATTGGATTCAGTAGTTAAAGGGATTAAATTTAGCAAAGAAAGAAGCCTTGAGTAAGAGCGGATAGTGTAGGACCCGAATCCTGGCTTGAAAGCCGTAGGGATTGAATTTCAAAGAAAATGATCTTCCTGTTGAATAAAGTAGTTATGAAGTAGGTAGTAATGAATTTGGCAAAAGAAAATTCTGAAAAAGAGCAAATCATGTACAGCTCGAACCTGACTTAGGTTTTATAGGGACCGAGTTTCACAGAGCGTGATTTTCTTATTGAATTCAGTAGTTAAAAGCATTAAATTTAGCAAAGAAAAAAGCCCTGAATAAGAGCAGATGACGTAGGACCCGAATCCTGGCTTAAAAGCCGTAGGGATTGAATTTCAAAGAAAATTATCTTCCTGTTGAATAAAGTAGTTAGAAGTAATGAATTTGGCAAAAGAAAATTCTGCAAAAGAGCAAATCATGTACAGATCGAAATTGGCTTAGGTTTTATAGGGACCGAGTTTCACAGACCGTGAGTTTCTTATTGAATTCGGTAGTTAAAAGGATTAAATTTAACAAAAGCAAAAAGCCCTGAATAAGAGCAGATGACGTAGGACCCGAATACTGGCTTAAAAGCCGTAGGGATTGAATTTCAAAGAAAATGATCTTCCTGTTGAATAAAGTAGTTAGAAGTAGTGAATTTGGCAAAAGAAAATTCTGAAAAAGAGCAACTCATGTACAGCTCGAACCTGGCTTAGGTTTTATAGGGACCGAGTTTCGCAGAGCGTTATTTTCTTATTGATTTCAGTAGTTAAAAGCATTAAATTTAGCAAAGAAAAAAGCCCTGAATAAGAGCAGATGATGTAGGACCCGAATCCTGGCTTAAAAGCCGTAGGTATTGAATTTCAAAGAAAATGATCTTCCTGTTGAATAAAGTAGTTAGAAGTAATAAATTTGGCAAAAGAAAATTCTGAAAAAGAGCAAATCATGTACAGCTCGAACCTGGCTTAGGTTTTATAGGGACCGAGTTTCACAGAGCGTGATTTTCTTATTGAATTCAGTAGTTAAAGGGATTAAATTTAGCAAAGAAGCCTTGAGTAAGAGCAGATGATGTATTACACGAATCCTAGCGTAAGAGCCGTAGGGATTGAATTTCCAAGCAACTCATCTTTGTGTTGAATAAAGTAGTTAGAAGTAATGAATTTGGCAAAAGAAAATTCTGAAAAAGAGCAACTCATGTACAGCTCGAACCTGGCTTAGGTTTTATAGGGACCGAGTTTTACAGAGCATGATTTTCTTATTGAATTCAGTAGTTAAAGGGATTAAATTTAGCAAAGTAAGAAGCCCTGAATAAGAGCAGATATTGTAGGACCCGAATCCTGGCTTGAAAGCCGTAGGGATTGCATTTCAAAGAAAATGATCTTCCTGTTGAATAAAGTAGTTAGAAGTAATGAATTTGGCAAAAGAAAATTCTGAAAAAGAGCCAATCATGTACAGCTCGAAACTGGCTTAGGTTTTATAGGAACCGAGTTTCACAGAGCGTGATTTTCTTATTGAATTCAGTAGTTAAAGGGATTAAATTTAGCAAAGAAGCCTTGAGTAAGAGCAGATGATGTATTACCCGAATCCTCTCGTAAAAGCCGTAGGGATTGAATTTCAAAGCAACTCATCTTCCTGTTGAATAAAGTTGTTAGAAGTAGTGAATTTGGCGAAAGAAAATTCTGAAAAAGAGCAAATCATGTACAGCTCGAACCTGGCTTAGGTTTTATAGGGACCGAGTTTTACAGAGCATGATTTTCTTATTGAATTCAGTAGTTAAAGGGATTAAATTTAGCAAAGTAAGAAGCCCTGAATAAGAGCAGATATTGTAGGACCCGAATCCTGGCTTGAAAGCCGTAGGGATTGCATTTCAAAGAAAATGATCTTCCTGTTGAATAAAGTAGTTAGAAGTAATGAATTTGGCAAAAGAAAATTCTGAAAAAGAGCAAATCATGTACAGCTCGAACCTGGCTTAGGTTTTATAGGGACCGAGTTTTACAGAGCATGATTTTCTTATTGAATTCAGTAGTTAAAGGGATTAAATTTAGCAAAGTAAGAAGCCCTGAATAAGAGCAGATAATGTATGACCCGAATCCTGGCTTGAAAGCCGTATTGATTGAATTTCAAAGAAAATAATCTTGCTGTTGAATAAATGTAGCATCAAGGCTACATTTCAAAACATCAGCATAATATGTGCACACGCCCCTACCGACGAAGCTGAAGACTCTATCAAGGAGGAGTTTTATGACCTCCTGGACGGAGCCTACGGAGCCTGTCCGGAGTATGATGTCAAAATCATACTCGGGGACTTCAATGCCAAAATCGGTAAGGAAAACATCTTCGGCGGATTAGTTGGAAAGCACAGCCTCCAGGACACGACAACATACAACGGCTTCCGGCTAATCGATTTTGCAGCAGCTCGTAATACGGTGATAAGTAGCACTAGGTTTTCAAGACTACGAATCCACACAGCAACCTGGCGCTCTCCAGATGGTCGAACTGCCAACCAAATCGACCACGTGCTAATAGATGCAAGGCACGCATCCAACATTCAGAGCTAAGTTCAGAGCTCGACTATCCAATGAGAAGAAGCTGCAGACCGCCCAGAAAAAGAAATTCAACGTTGGAAGCCTTAGCACGTCTGGAGTAGCCAGAGCCTACATTGAGCGCCTGAGTGAGAGACTCTCCGCTGTGCATTCACCATCCACAAACGCCAACAATCTGTGGAACCAGTATCGCGACATCATCAAAGGGGAGACCACCATAGGCTACCAGCCACCACCCAAAAAGAGCCCTTGGTATGATGATGAATGCGTACGCCGGAAAAAGGTGACAGAAAATGCACACTTGCAAGCGCTGCAACGCAAAACAAGGGCAGCGAGAGAAGAGTATCGAACCAGAAGAAGGGAGGAAAAGAAGATCCTGCGTAAGAAGAAAAGGGCACACGCAGCCTCCCAGCTCAAGGATATCGAAGAGTCCCGCGATAGGAACAACATCCGGATGTTTTTCAGGAAAGCAAAGCAACTGGCAGCTGGCTTCAAGCCCCGAACGCAGGCTCTTCGAAACATTGAAGGAAACCTAGTCACCGAAGCACAGGGAATAGTAGATGTATTTAAGCAGCATTTCCAGCAGCTACTTAATGGGCAGGTAGAGAGAGTGATAGGGCAAGAAGAGAACCCGCATCCAGTCAATGAAGAATCCATCCCCCCTCCTAGTTTCGAAGAGGTCGGTTTAGCTATCAAAAAGCTGAAGAACAACAAGGCCGCAAGCTCTGATGGTCTACCAGCAGAGCTTTTCAAACATGGTGGTGATGCTTTGGTAGGGTGTATGCACCAAGTCATCAACCAAGTATGGGTGGATGAAGTCATGTCCGATGACTAGACTATCAGCTCTATATGCCACATCTTCAAGAAAGGCGATCCTATGTCTTGTAAGAACTACCGTGGCATATCCCTGCTTAATGTCGCATATAAGATCCTATCCAACGTGCTGTGTGAACGTCTGAAGCCTTTCTGCAGCACACTAATCGGCACGTACCAGTGTGGCCTCCGGCCCGGCAGATCGACGATCGACCAAATTTTCACACTAAGGCAAATCCTGGAAAAGACCAATGAATTTCAAGTCGAGACTCACCATCTCTTCATCGACTTTAAAGCCGCATACGATAGCATTCATCGTCTTGAGCTCTACAAGGCGATGGCCGAATTCGGGATCCCGGCTAAACTGATCCAGCTGTGCCGCGTGACGCTGGATAACACGCGGTGCAACCTGCAATTCGGCAACAGTTCCTCTGAACTATTCCAAACATGCACCGGATTTCGGCAAGGGGATGCGCTATCATGTGACTTCTTCAATCAGATAGTGCGCAGGGCAGGTGTAAACACGGAAGGCACTATCTTCAACAAATCTGTCCAGTTGCTGGGATACGCAGACGACATCGACATCATCGGTCGCTCCCAGCGCGCCGTGTTAGAGGCTTTTACGGCAATTGAAGAAGAGGCGAAACGAGTTGGCCTTGAAGTGAATGAGGACAAAACCAAGTACATGTTGTCAACAAACAAAGAAGCATCTGTCCACCGCCTAGGACAAAACGTCACTGTTGGCAACAGTAACTTCGAAGTGGTTAAGGAGTTTACCTACCTCGGAGTAAATATCAACTCCACGAATGACAACTTAGTGGAGATTCGACGAAGACTTACCCTAGGAAACCGCTGCTACTTCGGTTTGGCGAAACAAATGGGGTCAAAACTCCTAACTCGGAAGACGAAATATTTGCTCTACAAAACTTTGATCCTGCCAGTTCTGCTGTATGGAGTCGAGTGTTGGACGATAAGCAGGAGAGGAGAGCAGATTTTGAACACTTTCGAAAGAAAAATTCTTCGTCGGATATTCGGTCCCGTATGCGAGGAGGGCGAATGGAGGAGAAGATATAACCGCGAACTCTATGAGCTGTACCAGGATGTGGATGTAGTCCAAAAAGCCAAAACACGTCGACTACACTGGCTCGGCCACATCGAGCGAATGGACAATAATGCTCCAGCAAAGAGGATCTTCGAATCACAGTCCCCAGGTTCGAGAAGACAAGGAAGACCGAACCTCCGTCTTAAGGATCAAGCTATCGCGGATGCCAGAGCGCTTGGTCTAGATAACTGGAAGCAGCGTGCCCGGGATCGAAGAGAGTGGAAGGCTGCTGTGTCTCAGGCAGAGACTCTTCACGGGTCGGGAGCCCGTTAAGTAAGTAAGTAAGTTGAATAAAGTAGTTAGAAGTAATGAATTTGGCAAAAGAAAATTCTGAAAAAGAGCAAATCATGTACAGATCGAACCTGGCTTAGGTTTTATATTGACCGAGTTTCACAGAGCGTGATTTTCTTATTGAATTCAGTAGTTAAAGGGATTAAATTTAGCAAAGTAAGAAGCCCTGAATAAGAGCAGATAATGTAGGACCCGAATCCTGGCTTGAAAGCCGTAGGGATTGAATTTCAAAGAAAATTATCTTCCTGTTGAATAAAGTAGTTAGAAGTAATGAATTTGGCAAAAGAAAATTTTGAAAAAGAGCAAATCATGTACAGCTCGAAACTGACTTATGTTTTATAGGGACCGAGTTTCACAGACCGTGAATTTTTTATTGAATTCAGTAGCTAAAAGCATTAGATTTAGCAAAGAAAAATGAGCTGAATAAGAGCAGATGATGTAGAACCCGAATCCTGGCTTAAAAGCCGTAGGGATTGAATTTCAAAGAAAATGATCTTCCTGTTGAATAAAGTAGTTAGAAGTAATGAATTTGGCAAAAGAAAATTCTGAAAAAGAGCAAATCATGTACACCTCGAACCTGACTTAGGTTTTATAGGGACCGAGTTTCACAGAGCGTGATTTTCTTATTGAATTCAGTAGTTAAAAGCATTAAATTTAGCAAAGAAAAAAGCCCTGATTAAGAGCAGATGATGTAGAAACCGAATCCTGGCTTAAAAGCCGTAGGGATTGAATTTCAAAGAAAATGATCTTTCTGTTGAATAAAGTAGTTAGAAGTAATGAATTTGGCAAAAGAAAATTCTGAAAAGAGCAAATCATGTACAGCACGAACCTGACTTAGGCTTTATAGGGACCGAGTTTCACAGAGCGTGATTTTCTTATTGAATTCAGTAGTTAAAAGCATTAAATTTAGCAAAGAAAAAAGCCCTGAATAAGAGCAGATAATGTAGAACCCGAATCCTGGCTTAAAAGCCGTAGGGAATGAATTTCATAGAAAATGATCTTCCTGTTGAATAAAGTAGTTAGAAGTAATGAATTTGGCAAAAGAAAATTCTGAAAAAGAGCAAATCATGTACAGCTCGAACCTGGCTTAGGTTTTATAGGGACCGAGTTTCGCAGTGCGTGATTTTCTTATTGAATTCAGTAGTTAAAGGGATTACATTTCGCAAACAAGCCTTGAGTAAGAGCAGATAATGTAGGACCCGAATCCTGGCTTGAACGACGTAGGGATTGCATTTCAATGAAAATTATCTTCCTGTTGAATAAAGTAGTTAGAAGTAATGAATTTGGCAAAAGAAAATTCTGAAAAGAGCAAATCATGTACAGCACGAACCTGACTTAGGTTTTATAGGGACCGAGTTTCACAGAGCGTGATTTTCTTATTGAATTCAGTAGTTAAAAGCATTAAATTTAGCAAAGAAAAAAGCCCTGAATAAGAGCAGATAATGTAGAACCCGAATCCTGGCTTAAAAGCCGTAGGGAATGAATTTCATAGAAAATGATCTTCCTGTTGAATAAAGTAGTTAGAAGTAATGAATTTGGCAAAAGAAAATTCTGAAAAAGAGCAAATCATGTACAGCTCGAACCTGGCTTAGGTTTTATAGGGACCGAGTTTCACAGAGCGTGATTTTCTTATTGAATTCAGTAGTTAAAAGGATTACATTTCGCAAAGAAAGAAGCCCTTAATATGAGCAGATAATGTAGGACCCGAATCCTGGCTTGAAAGCCGTAGGGATTGCATTTCAATGAAAATTATCCTCCTGTTGAATAAAGTAGTTAGAAGTAATGAATTTGGCAAAAGAAAATTCTGAAAAAGAGCAAATCATGTACAGCTCGAACCTGGCTTAGGTTTTATAGGGACCGAGTTTCACAAAGCGTGATTTTCTTATTGAATTCAGTAGTTAAAAGCATTAAATTTAGCAAAGAAAAAAGCCCTGATTAAGAGCAGATGATGTAGAACCCGAATCCTGGCTTAAAAGCCGTAGGGATTGAATTTCAAAGAAAATGATCTTTCTGTTGAATAAAGTAGTTAGAAGTAATGAATTTGGCAAAAGAAAAGTCTGAAAAAGAGCAAATCATGTACAGCTCGAACCTGGCTTAGGTTTTATAGCGACCGAGTTTCACAGAGCGTGATTTTCTTATTGAATTCAGTAGTTAAAGGGATTACATTTCGCAAAGAAGCCTTGAGTAAGAGCAGATAATATAGGACCCGAATCCTGGCTTGAAAGCCGGATTGCATTTCAATGAAAATTATCTTCCTGTTGAATAAAGTAGGTAGAAGTAATGAATTTGGCAAAAGAAAATTCTGAAAAAGAGCAAATCATGTACAGCTCGAAACTGACTTATGTTTTATAGGGACCGAGTTTCACAGACCGTGATTTTCTTATTGAATTCAGTAGTTAAAAGCATTAGTTTTACAAAGAAAAATGCCCTGAATAAGAGCAGATGATGTAGAACCCGAATCCTGGCTTAAAAGCCGTAGGCTCGTAAGCTCGAGTATCAACATCTATTCCAACAGTAAATATATGATGGGCTCATACAATAAAACCTAGTAAACCAATAGCTAATATAGCATAAATTATTCCTAATGATTGGATTTCAAAGAAAATGATCTTCTTGTTGAATAAAGTAGTTAGAAGTAATGAATTTGGCAAAAGAAAATTCTGAAAAAGAGCAAATCATGTACAGCTCGAACCTAACTTAGGTTTTATAGGGACCGAGTTTCACAGACCGTGATTTTCTTATTGAATTCAGTAGTTAAAAGCATTAGATTTAGCAAAGAAAAAAGCCCTTAATAAGAGCAGATAATGTAGGACCCGAATCCTGGCTTGAAAGCCGTAGGGAATGAATTTCAAAGAAAATGATCTTCCTGTTGAATAAAGTAGGTAGAAGTAATGAATTTGGCAAAAGAAAATTCTGAAAAAGAGCAAATCATGTACAGCTCGAAACTGACTTATGTTTTATAGGGACCGAGTTTCACAGACCGTGATTTTCTTATTGAATTCAGTAGTTAAAAGCATTAGTTTTACAAAGAAAAATGCCCTGAATAAGAGCAGATGATGTAGAACCCGAATCCTGGCTTAAAAGCCGTAGGCTCGTAAGCTCGAGTATCAACATCTATTCCAACAGTAAATATATGATGGGCTCATACAATAAAACCTAATAAACCAATAGCTAATATAGCATAAATTATTCCTAATGATTGGATTTCAAAGAAAATGATCTTCTTGTTGAATAAAGTAGTTAGAAGTAATGAATTTGGCAAAAGAAAATTCTGAAAAAGAGCAAATCATGTACAGCTCGAACCTGACTTAGGTTTTATAGGGACCGAGTTTCACAGAGCGTGATTTTCTTACTGAATTCAGTAGTTAAAAGCATTAAATGTAGCAAAGAAAAAAGCCCTGATTAAGAGCAGATGATGTAGAACCCGAATCCTGGCTTAAAAGCCGTAGGGATTGAATTTCAAAGAACATGATCTTCCTGTTGAATAAAGTAGTTAGAAGTAATGAATTTGGCAAAAGAAAAGTCTGAAAAAGAGCAAATCATGTACAGCTCGAACCTGGCTTAGATTTTATAGCGACCGAGTTTCACAGACCGTGATTTTCTTATTAAATTCAGTAGTTAAAAGCATTAGATTTAGCAAAGAAAAAAGCCCTGATTAAGAGCAGATGATGTAGAACCCGAATCCTGGCTTAACAGCCGTAGGGATTGAATTTCAAAGAAAATGATCTTTCTGTTGAATAAAGTAGTTAGAAGTAATGAATTTGGCAAAAGAAAAGTCTGAAAAAGAGCAAATCATGTACAGCTCGAACCTGGCTTAGATTTTATAGCGACCGAGTTTCACAGACCGTGATTTTCTTATTGAATTCAGTAGTTAAAAGCATTAGATTTAGCAAAGAAAAATGCCCTGAATAAGAGCAGATGATGTAGAACCCGAATCCTGGCTTAAAAGCCGTAGGGATTGGATTTCAAAGAAAATGATCTTCTTGTTGAATAAAGTAATTAGAAGTAATGAATTTGGCAAAAGAAAATTCTGAAAAAGAACAAATCATGTACAGCTCGAACCTGGCTTAGGTTTTATAGGGACCGAGTTTCACAGAGCGTGATTTTCTTATTGAATTCAGTAGTTAAAAGGATTACATTTCGCAAAGAAAGAAGCCCTTAATAAGAGCAGATAATGTAGGACCCGAATCCTGGCTTGAAAGCCGTAGGGATTGGATTTCAAAGAAAATGATCTTCTTGTTGAATAAAGTAGTTAGAAGTAATGAATTTGGCAAAAGAAAATTCTGAAAAAGAGCAAATCATGTACAGCTCGAACCTGGCTTAGGTTTTATAGCGACCGAGTTTCACAGAGCGTGATTTTCTTATTGAATTCAGTAGTTAAAGGGATTACATTTCGCAAAGAAGCCTTGAGTAAGAGCAGATAATATAGGACCCGAATCCTGGCTTGAAAGCCGTAGGGATTGGATTTCAAAGAAAATGATCTTCTTGTTGAATAAAGTAGTTAGAAGTAATGAATTTGGCAAAAGAAAATTCTGAAAAAGAACAAATCATGTACAGCTCGAACCTGGCTTAGGTTTTATAGGGACCGAGTTTCACAGAGCGTGATTTTCTTATTGAATTCAGTAGTTAAAGGGATTACATTTCGCAAAGAAGCCTTGAGTAAGAGCAGATAATATAGGACCCGAATCCTGGCTTAAAAGCCGTAGGGATTGGATTTCAAAGAAAATGATCTTCTTGTTGAATAAAGTAGTTAGAAGTAATGAATTTGGCAAAAGAAAATTCTGAAAAAGAGCAACTCATGTACAGCTCGAACCTGGCTTAGGTTTTATAGCGACCGAGTTTCACAGAGCGTGATTTTCTTATTGAATTCAGTAGTTAAAGGGATTACATTTCGCAAAGAAGCCTTGAGTAAGAGCAGATAATATAGGACCCGAATCCTGGCTTAAAAGCCGTAGGGATTGGATTTCAAAGAAAATGATCTTCTTGTTGAATAAAGTAATTAGAAGTAATGAATTTGGCAAAAGAAAATTCTGAAAAAGAACAAATCATGTACAGCTCGAACCTGGCTTAGGTTTTATAGGGACCGAGTTTCACAGAGCGTGATTTTCTTAT
This sequence comes from Xylota sylvarum, assembly GCA_905220385.1. NCBI lineage: Eukaryota > Metazoa > Arthropoda > Insecta > Diptera > Syrphidae > Xylota > Xylota sylvarum. The sequence goes on along the minus strand of CAJMZQ010000056.1, from coordinate 24,062 downwards.
TGAATTCAGTAGTTAAAGGGATTACATTTCGCAAAGAAGCCTTGAGTAAGAGCAGATAATATAGGACCCGAATCCTGGCTTAAAAGCCGTAGGGATTGGATTTCAAAGAAAATGATCTTCTTGTTGAATAAAGTAGTTAGAAGTAATGAATTTGGCAAAAGAAAATTCTGAAAAAGAGCAACTCATGTACAGCTCGAACCTGGCTTAGGTTTTATAGCGACCGAGTTTCACAGAGCGTGATTTTCTTATTGAATTCAGTAGTTAAAGGGATTACATTTCGCAAAGAAGCCTTGAGTAAGAGCAGATAATATAGGACCCGAATCCTGGCTTGAAAGCCGTAGGGATTGGATTTCAAAGAAAATTATCTTCTTGTTGAATAAAGTAGTTAGAAGTAATGAATTTGGCAAAAGAAAATTCTGAAAAAGAGCAAATCATGTACAGCTCGAACCTGGCTTAGGTTTTATAGCGACCGAGTTTCACAGAGCGTGATTTTCTTATTGAATTCAGTAGTTAAAGGGATTACATTTCGCAAAGAAGCCATGAGTAAGAGCAGATAATATAGGACCCGAATCCTGGCTTAAAAGCCGTAGGGATTGGATTTCAAAGAAAATGATCTTCTTGTTGAATAAAGTAGTTAGAAGTAATGAATTTGGCAAAAGAAAATTCTGAAAAAGAACAAATCATGTACAGCTTGAACCTGGCTTAGGTTTTATAGGGACCGAGTTTCACAGAGCGTGATTTTCTTATTGAATTCAGTAGTTAAAAGGATTACATTTCGCAAAGAAAAAAGCCCTGATTAAGAGCAGATGATGTAGAACCCGAATCCTGGCTTAAAAGCCGTTGGGATTGAATTTCAAAGAAAATGATCTTTCTGTTGAATAAAGTAGTTAGAAGTAATGAATTTGGCAAAAGAAAAGTCTGAAAAAGAGCAAATCATGTACAGCTCGAACCTGGCTTAGATTTTATAGCGACCGAGTTTCACAGACCGTGATTTTCTTATTGAATTCAGTAGTTAAAAGCATTAGATTTAGCAAAGAAAAATGCCCTGAATAAGAGCAGATGATGTAGAACCCGAATCCTGGCTTAAAAGCCGTAGGGATTGGATTTCAAAGAAAATGATCTTCTTGTTGAATAAAGTAATTAGAAGTAATGAATTTGGCAAAAGAAAATTCTGAAAAAGAACAAATCATGTACAGCTCGAACCTGGCTTAGGTTTTATAGGGACCGAGTTTCACAGAGCGTGATTTTCTTATTGAATTCAGTAGTTAAAAGGATTACATTTCGCAAAGAAAGAAGCCCTTAATAAGAGCAGATAATGTAGGACCCGAATCCTGGCTTGAAAGCCGTAGGGATTGGATTTCAAAGAAAATGATCTTCTTGTTGAATAAAGTAGTTAGAAGTAATGAATTTGGCAAAAGAAAATTCTGAAAAAGAGCAAATCATGTACAGCTCGAACCTGGCTTAGGTTTTATAGCGACCGAGTTTCACAGAGCGTGATTTTCTTATTGAATTCAGTAGTTAAAGGGATTACATTTCGCAAAGAAGCCTTGAGTAAGAGCAGATAATATAGGACCCGAATCCTGGCTTGAAAGCCGTAGGGATTGGATTTCAAAGAAAATGATCTTCTTGTTGAATAAAGTAGTTAGAAGTAATGAATTTGGCAAAAGAAAATTCTGAAAAAGAACAAATCATGTACAGCTCGAACCTGGCTTAGGTTTTATAGCGACCGAGTTTCACAGAGCGTGATTTTCTTATTGAATTCAGTAGTTAAAGGGATTACATTTCGCAAAGAAGCCTTGAGTAAGAACAGATAATATAGGACCCGAATCCTGGCTTAAAAGCCGTAGGGATTGGATTTCAAAGAAAATGATCTTCTTGTTGAATAAAGTAGTTAGAAGTAATGAATTTGGCAAAAGAAAATTCTGAAAAAGAGCAAATCATGTACAGCTCGAACCTGGCTTAGGTTTTATAGCGACCGAGTTTCACAGAGCGTGATTTTCTTATTGAATTCAGTAGTTAAAGGGATTACATTTCGCAAAGAAGCCTTGAATAAGAGCAGATAATATAGGACCCGAATCCTGGCTTAAAAGCCGTAGGGATTGGATTTCAAAGAAAATGATCTTCTTGTTGAATAAAGTAGTTAGAAGTAATGAATTTGGCAAAAGAAAATTCTGAAAAAGAACAAATCATGTACAGCTCGAACCTGGCTTAGGTTTTATAGGGACCGAGTTTCACAGAGCGTGATTTTCTTATTGAATTCAGTAGTTAAAGGGATTACATTTCGCAAAGAAGCCTTGAGTAAGAGCAGATAATATAGGACCCGAATCCTGGCTTAAAAGCCGTAGGGATTGGATTTCAAAGAAAATGATCTTCTTGTTGAATAAAGTAGTTAGAAGTAATGAATTTGGCAAAAGAAAATTCTGAAAAAGAGCAAATCATGTACAGCTCGAACCTGGCTTAGGTTTTATAGCGACCGAGTTTCACAGAGCGTGATTTTCTTATTGAATTCAGTAGTTAAAGGGATTACATTTCGCAAAGAAGCCTTGAGTAAGAGCAGATAATATAGGACCCGAATCCTGGCTTGAAAGCCGTAGGGATTGGATTTCAAAGAAAATTATCTTCTTGTTGAATAAAGTAGTTAGAAGTAATGAATTTGGCAAAAGAAAATTCTGAAAAAGAGCAAATCATGTACAGCTCGAACCTGGCTTAGGTTTTATAGCGACCGAGTTTCACAGAGCGTGATTTTCTTATTGAATTCAGTAGTTAAAGGGATTACATTTCGCAAAGAAGCCTTGAGTAAGAGCAGATAATATAGGACCCGAATCCTGGCTTAAAAGCCGTAGGGATTGGATTTCAAAGAAAATGATCTTCTTGTTGAATAAAGTAGTTAGAAGTAATGAATTTGGCAAAAGAAAATTCTGAAAAAGAACAAATCATGTACAGCTCGAACCTGGCTTAGGTTTTATAGGGACCGAGTTTCACAGAGCGTGATTTTCTTATTGAATTCAGTAGTTAAAAGGATTACATTTCGCAAAGAAAAAAGCCCTGATTAAGAGCAGATGATGTAGAACCCGAATCCTGGCTTAAAAGCCGTTGGGATTGAATTTCAAAGAAAATGATCTTTCTGTTGAATAAAGTAGTTAGAAGTAATGAATTTGGCAAAAGAAAAGTCTGAAAAAGAGCAAATCATGTACAGCTCGAACCTGGCTTAGGTTTTATAGCGACCGAGTTTCACAGAGCGTGATTTTCTTATTGAATTCAGTAGTTAAAGGGATTACATTTCGCAAAGAAGCCTTGAGTAAGAGCAGATAATATAGGACCCGAATCCTGGCTTGAAAGCCGTAGGGATTGCATTTCAATGAAAATTATCTTCCTGTTGAATAAAGTAGTTAGAAGTAATGAATTTGGCAAAAGAAAATTCTGAAAAGAGCAAATCATGTACAGCTCGAACCTGGCTTAGGTTTTATAGCGACCGAGTTTCACAGACCGTGATTTTTTTTATTGAATACAGTAGTTAAAAAAATTAGATTTAGCAAAGAAAAAAGCCCTTAATAAGAGCAGATAATGTAGGACCCGAATCCTGGCTTGAAAGCCGTAGGGATTGAATTTCAAAGAAAATGATCTTCCTGTTGAATAAAGTAGTTAGAAGTAATGAATTTGGCAAAAGAAAATTCTGAAAAAGAGCAAATCATGTACAGCTCGAACCTGGCTTAGGTTTTATAGCGACCGAGTTTCACAGACCGTGATTTTTTTATTGAATACAGTAGTTAAAAAAATTAGATTTAGCAAAGAAAAAAGCCCTTAATAAGAGCAGATAATGTAGGACCCGAATCCTGGCGTGAAAGCCGTAGGGATTGAATTTCAAAGAAAATGATCTTCCTGTTGAATAAAGTAGTTAGAAGTAATGAATTTGGCAAAAGAAAATTCTGAAAAAGAGCAAATCATGTACAGCTCGAACCTGGCTTAGGTTTTATAGCGACCGAGTTTCACAGAGCGTGATTTTCTTATTGAATTCAGTAGTTAAAACCATTAGATTTAGCAAAGAAAAAAGCCCTTAATAAGAGCAGATAATGTAGGACCCGAATCCTGGCTTGAAAGCCGTAGGGATTGAATTTCAAAGAAAATGATCTTCCTGTTGAATAAAGTAGTTAGAAGTAATGAATTTGGCAAAAGAAAATTCTGAAAAAGAGCAAATCATGTACAGCTCGAACCTGGCTTAGGTTTTATAGCGACCGAGTTTCACAGACCGTGATTTTTTTATTGAATACAGTAGTTAAAAAAATTAGATTTAGCAAAGAAAAAAGCCCTTAATAAGAGCAGATAATGTAGGACCCGAATCCTGGCGTGAAAGCCGTAGGGATTGAATTTCAAAGAAAATGATCTTCCTGTTGAATAAAGTAGTTAGAAGTAATGAATTTGGCCAAAGAAAATTCTGCAAAAGAGCAAATCATGTACAGCTCGAAACTGACTTATGTTTTATAGGGACCGAGTTTCACAGACCGTGATTTTCTTATTGAATTCAGTAGTTAAAAGCATTAGATTTAGCAAAGAAAAATGCCCTGAATAAGAGCAGATGATGTAGAACCCGAATCCTGGCTTAAAAGCCGTAGGGATTGAATTTCAAAGAAAATGATGTTCCTGTTGAATAAAGTAGTTAGAAGTAATGAATTTGGCAAAAGAAAATTCTGAAAAAGAGCAAATCATGTACAGCTCGAAACTGACTTATTGTTTTATAGGGACCGAGTTTCACAGACCGTGATTTTCTTATTGAAATCAGTAGGTTAGGTTTTATAGGGACCGAGTTTCACAGAGCGTGATTTTCTTATTGAATTCATTAGTTAAAAGGATTACATTTCGCAAAGAAAGAAGCCCTTAATAAGAGCAAATAATGTAGGACACGAATCCGTAGGGATTGAATTTCAAAGAAAATGATCTTTCTGTTGAATAAAGTAGTTAGAAGTAATGAATTTGGCAAAAGAAAAGTCTGAAAAAGAGCAAATCATGTACAGCTCGAACCTGGCTTAGGTTTTATAGCGACCGAGTTTCACAGAGCGTGATTTTCTTATTGAATTCAGTAGTTAAAGGGATTACATTTCGCAAAGAAGAATTGAGTAAGAGCAGATAATATAGGACCCGAATCCTGGCTTGAAAGCCGTAGGGATTGCATTTCAATGAAAATTATCTTCCTGTTGAATAAAGTAGTTAGAAGTAATGAATTTGGCAAAAGAAAATTCTGAAAAGAGCAAATCATGTACAGCTCGAACCTAACTTAGGTTTTATAGGGACCGAGTTTCACAGACCGTGATTTTCTTATTGAATTCAGTAGTTAAAAGCATTAGATTTAGCAAAGAAAAAAGCCCTTAATAAGAGCAGATAATGTAGGACCCGAATCCTGGCATGAAAGCCGTAGGGATTGAATTTCAAAGAAAATGATCTTCCTGTTGAATAAAGTAGTTAGAAGTAATGAATTTGGCAAAAGAAAATTCTGAAAAAGAGCAAATCATGTACAGCTCGAAACTGACTTATGTTTTATAGGGACCGAGTTTCACACACCGTGATTTTCTTATTGAATTCAGTAGTTAAAAGCATTAGTTTTACAAAGAAAAATGCCCTGAATAAGAGCAGATGATGTAGAACCCTAATCCTGGCTTAAAAGCCGTAGGGATTGGATTTCAAAGAAAATGATCTTCTTGTTGAATAAAGTAGTTAGAAGTAATGAATTTGGCAAAAGAAAATTCTGAAAAAGAGCAAATCATGTACAGCTCGAACCTGACTTAGGTTTTATAGGGACCGAGTTTCACAGAGCGTGATTTTCTTATTGAATTCAGTAGTTAAAAGCATTACATTTAGCAAAGAAAAAAGCCCTGATTAAGAGCAGATGATGTAGAACCCGAATCCTGGCTTAAAAGCCGTAGGGATTGAATTTCAAAGAAAATGATCTTCCTGTTGAATAAAAAAGTTAGAAGTAATGAATTTGGCAAAAGAAAAGTCTGAAAAAGAGCAAATCATGTACAGCTCGAACCTGGCTTAGGTTTTATAGCGACCGAGTTTCACAGACCGTGATTTTTTTATTGAATACAGTAGTTAAAAAAATTAGATTTAGCAAAGAAAAAAGCCCTTAATAAGAGCAGATAATGTAGGACCCGAATCCTGGCTTTAAAGCCGTAGGGATTGAATTTCAAAGAAAATGATCTTCCTGTTGAATAAAGTAGTTAGAAGTAATCAATTTGGCAAAAGAAAATTCTGAAAAAGAGCAAATCATGTACAGCTCGAACCTGACTTAGGTTTTATAGGGACCGAGTTTCACAGAGCGTGATTTTCTTATTGAATTCAGTAGTTAAAAGCATTACATTTAGCAAAGAAAAAAGCCCTGATTAAGAGCAGATGATGTAGAACCCGAATCCTGGCTTAAAAGCCGTAGGGATTGAATTTCAAAGAAAATGATCTTCCTGTTGAATAAAAAAGTTAGAAGTAATGAATTTGGCAAAAGAAAAGTCTGAAAAAGAGCAAATCATGTACAGCTCGAACCTGGCTTAGGTTTTATAGCGACCGAGTTTCACAGACCGTGATTTTTTTATTGAATACAGTAGTTAAAAAAATTAGATTTAGCAAAGAAAAAAGCCCTTAATAAGAGCAGATAATGTAGGACCCGAATCCTGGCTTGAAAGCCGTAGGGACTGAATTTCAAAGAAAATGATCTTCCTGTTGAATAAAGTAGTTAGAAGTAATGAATTTGGCAAAAGAAAATTCTGAAAAAGAGCAAATCATGTACAGCTCGAACCTGGCTTAGGTTTTATAGCGACCGAGTTTCACAGACCGTGATTTTCTTATTGAATTCAGTAGTTAAAACCATTAGATTTAGCAAAGAAAAAAGCCCTTAATAAGAGCAGATAATGTAGGACCCGAATTCTGGCTTGAAAGCCGTAGGGATTGAATTTCAAAGAAAATGATCTTCCTGTTGAATAAAGTAGTTAGAAGTAATGAATTTGGCCAAAGAAAATTCTGCAAAAGAGCAAATCATGTACAGCTCGAAACTGACTTATGTTTTATAGGGACCGAGTTTCACAGAGCGTGATTTTCTTATTGAATTCAGTAGTTAAAAGCATTAGATTTAGCAAAGAAAAATGCCCTGAATAAGAGCAGATGATGTAGAACCCGAATCCTGGCTTAAAAGCCGTAGGGATTGAATTTCAAAGAAAATGATGTTCCTGTTGAATAAAGTAGTTAGAAGTAATGAATTTGGCAAAAGAAAATTCTGAAAAAGAGCAAATCATGTACAGCTCGAAACTGACTTATTGTTTTATAGGGACCGAGTTTCACAGACCGTGATTTTCTTATTGAAATCAGTAGGTTAGGTTTTATAGGGACCGAGTTTCACAGAGCGTGATTTTCTTATTGAATTCATTAGTTAAAAGGATTACATTTCGCAAAGAAAGAAGCCCTTAATAAGAGCAGATAATGTAGGACCCGAATCCGTAGGGATTGAATTTCAAAGAAAATGATCTTTCTGTTGAATAAAGTAGTTAGAAGTAATGAATTTGGCAAAAGAAAAGTCTGAAAAAGAGCAAATCATGTACAGCTCGAACCTGGCTTAGGTTTTATAGCGACCGAGTTTCACAGAGCGTGATTTTCTTATTGAATTCAGTAGTTAAAGGGATTACATTTCGCAAAGAAGAATTGAGTAAGAGCAGATAATATAGGACCCGAATCCTGGCTTGAAAGCCGTAGGGATTGCATTTCAATGAAAATTATCTTCCTGTTGAATAAAGTAGTTAGAAGTAATGAATTTGGCAAAAGAAAATTCTGAAAAGAGCAAATCATGTACAGCTCGAACCTAACTTAGGTTTTATAGGGACCGAGTTTCACAGACCGTGATTTTCTTATTGAATTCAGTAGCTAAAAGCATTAGATTTAGCAAAGAAAAAAGCCCTTAATAAGAGCAGATAATGTAGGACCCGAATCCTGGCATGAAAGCCGTAGGGATTGAATTTCAAAGAAAATGATCTTCCTGTTGAATAAAGTAGTTAGAAGTAATGAATTTGGCAAAAGAAAATTCTGAAAAAGAGCAAATCATGTACAGCTCGGAACTGACTTATGTTTTATAGGGACCGAGTTTCACAGACCGTGATTTTCTTATTGAATTCAGTAGTTAAAAGCATTAGTTTTACAAAGAAAAATGCCCTGAATAAGAGCAGATGATGTAGAACCCGAATCCTGGCTTAAAAGCCGTAGGGATTGGATTTCAAAGAAAATGATCTTCTTGTTGAATAAAGTAGTTAGAAGTAATGAATTTGGCAAAAGAAAATTCTGAAAAAGAGCAAATCATGTACAGCTCGAACCTGACTTAGTTTTTATAGGGACCGAGTTTCACAGAGCGTGATTTTCTTATTGAATTCAGTAGTTAAAAGGATTACATTTCGCAAAGAAAGAAGCCCTTAATAAGAGCAGATAATGTAGGACCCGAATCCTGGCTTGAAAGCCGTAGGGATTGCATCTTAATGAAAATTATCCTCCTGTTGAATAAAGTAGTTAGAAGTAATGAATTTGGCAAAAGAAAATTCTGAAAAAGAGCAAATCATGTACAGTTCGAACCTGGCTTAGGTTTTATAGCGACCGAGTTTCACAAAGCGTGATTTTCTTATTGAATTCAGTAGTTAAAAGCATTAAATTTAGCAAAGAAAAAAGCCCTGATTAAGAGCAGATGATGTAGAACCCGAATCCTGGCTTAAAAGAGGTTGGGATTGAATTTCAAAGAAAATGATCTTTCTGTTGAATAAAGTAGTTAGAAGTAATGAATTTGGCAAAAGAAAAGTCTGAAAAAGAGCAAATCATGTACAGCTCGAACCTGGCTTAGATTTTATAGCGACCGAGTTTCACAGACCGTGATTTTCTTATTGAATTCAGTAGTTAAAAGCATTAAATTTAGCAAAGAAAAAAGCCCTGATTAAGAGCAGATGATGTAGAACCCGAATCCTGGCTTAAAAGCTGTTGGGATTGAATTTCAAAGAAAATGATCTTCCTGTTGAATAAAGTAGTTAGAAGTAATGAATTTGGCAAAAGAAAATTCTGAAAAGAGCAAATCATGTACAGCTCGAACCTAACTTAGGTTTTATAGGGACCGAGTTTCACAGACCGTGATTTTCTTATTGAATTCAGTAGCTAAAAGCATTAGTTTTACAAAGAAAAATGCCCTGAATAAGAGCAGATGATGTAGAACCCGAATCCTGGCTTAAAAGCCGTAGGGATTGAATTTCAAAGAACATGATCTTCCTGTTGAATAAAGTAGTTAGAAGTAATGAATTTGGCAAAAGAAAAGTCTGAAAAAGAGCAAATCATGTACAGCTCGAACCTGGCTTAGATTTTATAGCGACCGAGTTTCACAGACCGTGATTTTCTTATTGAATTCAGTAGTTAAAAGCATTAGATTTAGCAAATAAAAAAGCCCTGAATAAGAGCAGATGATGTAGAACCCGAATCCTGGCTTAAAAGCCGTAGGGATTGGATTTCAAAGAAAATGATCTTCTTGTTGAATAAAGTAGTTAGAAGTAATGAATTTGGCAAAAGAAAATTCTGAAAAAGAGCAAATCATGTACAGCTCGAAGCTGGCTTAGGTTTTATAGGGACCGAGTTTCACAGATCGTGATTTTCTTATTGAATTCAGTAGTTAAAAGGATTACATTTCGCAAAGAAAGAAGCCCTTAATAAGAGCAGATAATGTAGGACCCGAATCCTGGCTTGAAAGCCGTAGGGATTGCATCTTAATGAAAATTATCCTCCTGTTGAATAAAGTAGTTAGAAGTAATGAATTTGGCAAAAGAAAATTCTGAAAAAGAGCAAATCATGTACAGTTCGAACCTGGCTTAGGTTTTATAGGGACCGAGTTTCACAAAGCGTGATTTTCTTATTGAATTCAGTAGTTAAAAGCATTAAATTTAGCAAAGAAAAAAGCCCTGATTAAGAGCAGATGATGTAGAACCCGATTCCTGGCTTAAAAGCCGTTGGGATTGAATTTCAAAGAAAATGATCTTTCTGTTGAATAAAGTAGTTAGAAGTAATGAATTTGGCAAAAGAAAAGTCTGAAAAAGAGCAAATCATGTACAGCTCGAACCTGGCTTAGGTTTTATAGCGACCGAGTTTCACAGAGCGTGATTTTCTTATTGAATTCAGTAGTTAAAAGCATTAAATTTAGCAAAGAAAAAAGCCCTGAATAAGAGCAGATGATGTAGAACCCGAATCCTGGCTTAAAAGCCGTAGGGATTGAATTTCAAAGAAAATGATCTTCCTGTTGAATAAAGTAGTTAGAAGTAATCAATTTGGCAAAAGAAAATTCTGAAAAAGAGCAAATCATGTACAGCTCGAAACTGACTTATTGTTTTATAGGGACCGAGTTTCACAGATCGTGATTTTCTTATTGAATTCAGTAGTTAAAAGCATTAGATTTAGCAAAGAAAAAAGCCCTTAATAAGAGCAGAAAATGTAGGACCCGAATCCTGGCTTTAAAGCCGTAGGGATTGAATTTCAAAGAAAATGATCTTCCTGTTGAATAAAGTAGTTAGAAGTAATGAATTTGGCAAAAGAAAATTCTGAAAAAGAGCAAATCATGTACAGCTCGAAACTGACTTATGTTTTATAGGGACCGAGTTTCACAGACCGTGATTTTCTTATTGAATTCAGTAGTTAAAAGCATTAAATTTAGCAAAGAAAAAGCCCTTAATAAGAGCAGATAATGCAGGACCCGAATCCTGGCTTGAAAGCCGTAGGGATTGAATTTCAAAGAAAATGATCTTCCTGTTGAATAATGTAGTTAGAAGTAATGAATTTGGCAAAAGAAAATTCTGAAAAAGAGCAAATCATGTACAGCTCGAACCTGGCTTAGGTTTTATAGCGACCGAGTTTCACAGACCGTGATTTTCTTATTGAATTCAGTAGTTAAAACCATTAGATTTAGCAAAGAAAAAAGCCCTTAATAAGAGCAGATAATGTAGGACCCGAATCCTGGCTTGAAAGCCGTAGAAATTGAATTTCAAAGAAAATGATCTTCCTGTTGAATAAAGTAGTTAGAAGTAATGAATTTGGCAAAAGAAAATTCTGAAAAAGAGCAAATCATGTACAGCTCGAACCTGGCTTAGGTTTTATAGCGACCGAGTTTCACAGACCGTGATTTTCTTATTGAATTCAGTAGTTAAAACCATTAGATTTAGCAAAGAAAAAAGCCCTTAATAAGAGCAGATAATGTAGAACCCGAATCCTGGCTTGAAAGCCGTAGTGATTGAATTTCAAAGAAAATGATCTTCTTGTTGAATAAAGTAGTTAGAAGTAATGAATTTGGCAAAAGAAAATTCTGAAAAAGAGCAAATCATGTACAGCTCGAACCTGACTTAGGTTTTATAGGGACCGAGTTTCACAGAGCGTGATTTTCTTATTGAATTCAGTAGTTAAAAGCATTAAATTTAGCAAAGAAAAAAGCCCTGAATAAGAGCAGATGATGTAGAACCCGAATCCTGGCTTAAAAGCCGTAGGGATTGAATTTCAAAGAAAATGATCTTCCTGTTGAATAAAGTAGTTAGAAGTAATCAATTTGGCAAAAGAAAATTCTGAAAAAGAGCAAATCATGTACAGCTCGAAACTGACTTATTGTTTTATAGGGACCGAGTTTCACAGATCGTGCTTTTCTTATTGAATTCAGTAGTTAAAAGCATTAGATTTAGCAAAGAAAAAAGCCCTTAATAAGAGCAGAAAATGTAGGACCCGAATCCTGGCTTTAAAGCCGTAGGGATTGAATTTCAAAGAAAATGATCTTCCTGTTGAATAAAGTAGTTAGAAGTAATGAATTTGGCAAAAGAAAATTCTGAAAAAGAGCAAATCATGTACAGCTCGAAACTGACTTATGTTTTATAGGGACCGAGTTTCACAGACCGTGATTTTCTTATTGAATTCAGTAGTTAAAAGCATTAGATTTAGCAAAGAAAAAGCCCTTAATAAGAGCAGAAAATGTAGGACCCGAATCCTGGCTTGAAAGCCGTAGGGATTGAATTTCAAAGAAAATGATCTTCCTGTTGAATAAAGTAGTTAGAAGTAATGAATTTGGCAAAAGAAAATTCTGAAAAAGAGCAAATCATGTACAGCTCGAAACTGACTTATGTTTTATAGGGACCGAGTTTCACAGACCGTGATTTTCTTATTGAATTCAGTAGTTAAAAGCATTAGATTTAGCAAAGAAAAATGCCCTGAATAAGAGCAGATGATGTAGAACCCGAATCCTGGCTTAAAAGCCGTAGGGATTGGATTTCAAAGAAAATGATCTTCCTGTTGAATAAAGTAGTTAGAAGTAATGAATTTGGCAAAAGAAAATTCTGAAAAAGAGCAAATCATGTACAGCTCGAACCTGACTTAGGTTTTGTAGCGACCGAGTTTCACAGAGCGTGATTTTCTTATTGAATTCAGTAGTTAAAACCATTAGATTTAGCAAAGAAAAAAGCCCTTAATAAGAGCAGATAATGTAGAACCCGAATCCTGGCTTGAAAGCCGTAGTGATTGAATTTCAAAGAAAATGATCTTCTTGTTGAATAAAGTAGTTAGAAGTAATGAATTTGGCAAAAGAAAATTCTGAAAAAGAGCAAATCATGTACAGCTCGAACCTGACTTAGGTTTTATAGGGACCGAGTTTCACAGAGCGTGATTTTCTTATTGAATTCAGTAGTTAAAAGCATTAAATTTAGCAAAGAAAAAAGCCCTGAATAAGAGCAGATGATGTAGAACCCGAATCCTGGCTTAAAAGCCGTAGGGATTGAATTTCAAAGAAAATGATCTTCCTGTTGAATAAAGTAGTTAGAAGTAATCAATTTGGCAAAAGAAAATTCTGAAAAAGAGCAAATCATGTACAGCTCGAAACTGACTTATTGTTTTATAGGGACCGAGTTTCACAGATCGTGATTTTCTTATTGAATTCAGTAGTTAAAAGCATTAGATTTAGTAAAGAAAAAAGCCCTTAATAAGAGCAGAAAATGTAGGACCCGAATCCTGGCTTTAAAGCCGTAGGGATTGAATTTCAAAGAAAATGATCTTCCTGTTGAATAAAGTAGTTAGAAGTAATCAATTTGGCAAAAGAAAATTCTGAAAAAGAGCAAATCATGTACAGCTCGAAACTGACTTATTGTTTTATAGGGACCGAGTTTCACAGACCGTGATTTTCTTATTGAATTCAGTAGTTAAAAGCATTAGATTTAGCAAAGAAAAAAGCCCTTAATAAGAGCAGAAAATGTAGGACCCGAATTATGGCTTTAAAGCCGTAGGGATTGAATTTCAAAGAAAATGATCTTCCTGTTGAATAAAGTAGTTAGAAGTAATCAATTTGGCAAAAGAAAATTCTGAAAAAGAGCAAATCATGTACAGCTCGAAACTGACTTATTGTTTTATAGGGACCGAGTTTCACAGACCGTGATTTTCTTATTGAATTCAGTAGTTAAAAGCATTAGATTTAGCAAAGAAAAAAGCCCTTAATAAGAGCAGAAAATGTAGAACCCGAATCCTGGCTTTAAAGCCGTAGGGATTGAATTTCAAAGAAAATGATCTTCCTGTTGAATAAAGTAGTTAGAAGTAATCAATTTGGCAAAAGAAAATTCTGAAAAAGAGCAAATCATGTACAGCTCGAACCTGACTTAGGTTTTGTAGCGACCGAGTTTCACAGAGCGTGATTTTCTTATTGAATTCAGTAGTTAAAACCATTAGATTTAGCAAAGAAAAAAGCCCTTAATAAGAGCAGATAATGTAGAACCCGAATCCTGGCTTGAAAGCCGTAGTGATTGAATTTCAAAGAAAATGATCTTCTTGTTGAATAAAGTAGTTAGAAGTAATGAATTTGGCAAAAGAAAATTCTGAAAAAGAGCAAATCATGTACAGCTCGAACCTGGCTTAGGTTTTATAGCGACCGAGTTTCACAGACCGTGATTTTCTTATTGAATTCAGTAGTTAAAACCATTAGATTTAGCAAAGAAAAAAGCCCTTAATAAGAGCAGATAATGTAGAACCCGAATCCTGGCTTGAAAGCCGTAGTGATTGAATTTCAAAGAAAATGATCTTCCTGTTGAATAAAGTAGTTATAAAGTAGGTAGTAATGAATTTGGCAAAAGAAAATTCTGAAAAAGAGCAAATCATGTACAGCTCGAACCTGACTTAGGTTTTATAGGGACCGAGTTTCACAGAGCGTGATTTTCTTATTGAATTCAGTAGTTAAAAGCATTAAATTTAGCAAAGAAAAAAGCCCTGAATAAGAGCAGATGATGTAGAACCCGAATCCTGGCTTAAAAGCCGTAGGGATTGAATTTCAAAGAAAATGATCTGCCTGTTGAATAAAGTAGTTAGAAGTAATCAATTTGGCAAAAGAAAATTCTGAAAAAGAGCAAATCATGTACAGCTCGAAACTGACTTATTGTTTTATAGGGACCGAGTTTCACAGATCGTGATTTTCTTATTGAATTCAGTAGTTAAAAGCATTAGATTTACCAAAGAAAAAAGCCCTTAATAAGAGCAGAAAATGTAGGACCCGAATCCTGGCTTAAAAGCCGTAGGGATTGGATTTCAAAGAAAATGATCTTCCTGTTGAATAAAGTAGTTAGAAGTAATGAATTTGGCAAAAGAAAATTCTGAAAAAGAGCAAATCATGTACAGCTCGAACCTGACTTAGGTTTTGTAGCGACCGAGTTTCACAGAGCGTGATTTTCTTATTGAATTCAGTAGTTAAAACCATTAGATTTAGCAAAGAAAAAAGCCCTTAATAAGAGCAGATAATGTAGAACCCGAATCCTGGCTTGAAAGCCGTAGTGATTGAATTTCAAAGAAAATGATCTTCTTGTTGAATAAAGTAGTTAGAAGTAATGAATTTGGCAAAAGAAAATTCTGAAAAAGAGCAAATCATGTACAGCTCGAACCTGACTTAGGTTTTATAGGGACCGAGTTTCACAGAGCGTGATTTTCTTATTGAATTCAGTAGTTAAAAGCATTAAATTTAGCAAAGAAAAAAGCCCTGAATAAGAGCAGATGATGTAGAACCCGAATCCTGGCTTAAAAGCCGTAGGGATTGAATTTCAAAGAAAATGATCTTCCTGTTGAATAAAGTAGTTAGAAGTAATCAATTTGGCAAAAGAAAATTCTGAAAAAGAGCAAATCATGTACAGCTCGAAACAGACTTATTGTTTTATAGGGACCGAGTTTCACAGACCGTGATTTTCTTATTGAATTCAGTAGTTAAAAGCATTAGATTTAGCAAAGAAAAAAGCCCTTAATAAGAGCAGAAAATGTAGGACCCGAATCCTGGCTTTAAAGCCGTAGGGATTGAATTTCAAAAAAAATGATCTTCCTGTTGAATAAAGTAGTTAGAAGTAATGAATTTGGCAAAAGAAAATTCTGAAAAAGAGCAAATCATGTACAGCTCGAAACTGACTTATGTTTTATAGGGACCGAGTTTCACAGACCGTGATTTTCTTATTGAATTCAGTAGTTAAAAGCATTAGATTTAGCAAAGAAAAAGCCCTTAATAAGAGCAGATAATGTAGGACCCGAATCCTGGCTTGAAAGCCGTAGGGATTGAATTTCAAAGAAAATGATCTTCCTGTTGAAGAAAGTAGTTAGAAGTAATGAATTTGGCAAAAGAAAATTCTGAAAAAGAGCAAATCATGTACAGCTCGAAACTGACTTATATTTTATAGGGACCGAGTTTCACAGACCGTGATTTTCTTATTGAATTCAGTAGTTAAAAGCATTAGATTTAGCAAAGAAAAATGCCCTGAATAAGAGCAGATGATGTAGAACCCGAATCCTGGCTTAAAAGCCGTAGGGATTGGATTTCAAAGAAAATGATCTTTATGTTGAATAAAGTAGTTAGAAGTAATGAATTTGGCAAAAGAAAATTCTGAAAAAGAGCAAATCATGTACAGCTCGAAACTGACTTATGTTTTATAGGGACCGAGTTTCACAGACCGTGATTTTCTTATTGAATTCAGTAGTTAAAAGCATTAGATTTAGCAAAGAAAAATGCCCTGAATAAGAGCAGATGATGTAGAACCCGAATCCTGGCTTAAAAGCCGTAGGGATTGGATTTCAAAGAAAATGATCTTCCTGTTGAATAAAGTAGTTAGAAGTAATGAATTTGGCAAAAGAAAATTCTGAAAAAGAGCAAATCATGTACAGCTCGAACCTGACTTAGGTTTTGTAGCGACCGAGTTTCACAGAGCGTGATTTTCTTATTGAATTCAGTAGTTAAAACCATTAGATTTAGCAAAGAAAAAAGCCCTTAATAAGAGCAGATAATGTAGAACCCGAATCCTGGCTTGAAAGCCGTAGTGATTGAATTTCAAAGAAAATGATCTTCTTGTTGAATAAAGTAGTTAGAAGTAATGAATTTGGCAAAAGAAAATTCTGAAAAAGAGCAAATCATGTACAGCTCGAACCTGACTTAGGTTTTATAGGGACCGAGTTTCACAGAGCGTGATTTTCTTATTGAATTCAGTAGTTAAAAGCATTAAATTTAGCAAAGAAAAAAGCCCTGAATAAGAGCAGATGATGTAGAACCCGAATCCTGGCTTAAAAGCCGTAGGGATTGAGTTTCAAAGAAAATGATCTTCCTGTTGAATAAAGTAGTTAGAAGTAATCAATTTGGCAAAAGAAAATTCTGAAAAAGAGCAAATCATGTACAGCTCGAAACTGACTTATTGTTTTATAGAGACCGAGTTTCACAGACCGTGATTTTCTTATTGAATTCAGTAGTTAAAAGCATTAGATTTAGCAAAGAAAAAAGCCCTTAATAAGAGCAGAAAATGTAGGACCCGAATCCTGGCTTTAAAGCCGTAGGGATTGAATTTCAAAGAAAATGATCTTCCTGTTGAATAAAGTAGTTAGAAGTAATCAATTTGGCAAAAGAAAATTCTGAAAAAGAGCAAATCATGTACAGCTCGAACCTGACTTAGGTTTGGTAGCGACCGAGTTTCACAGAGCGTGATTTTCTTATTGAATTCAGTAGTTAAAACCATTAGATTTAGCAAAGAAAAAAGCCCTTAATAAGAGCAGATAATGTAGAACCCGAATCCTGGCTTGAAAGCCGTAGTGATTGAATTTCAAAGAAAATGATCTTCTTGTTGAATAAAGTAGTTAGAAGTAATGAATTTGGCAAAAGAAAATTCTGAAAAAGAGCAAATCATGTACAGCTCGAACCTGGCTTAGGTTTTATAGCGACCGAGTTTCACAGACCGTGATTTTCTTATTGAATTCAGTAGTTAAAACCATTAGATTTAGCAAAGAAAAAAGCCCTTAATAAGAGCAGATAATGTAGAACCCGAATCCTGGCTTGAAAGCCGTAGTGATTGAATTTCAAAGAAAATGATCTTCTTGTTGAATAAAGTAGTTAGAAGTAATGAATTTGGCAAAAGAAAATTCTGAAAAAGAGCAAATCATGTACAGCTCGAACCTGACTTAGGTTTTATAGGGACCGAGTTTCACAGACCGTGATTTTCTTATTGAATTCAGTAGTTAAAAGCATTAAATTTAGCAAAGAAAAAAGCCCTGAATAAGAGCAGATGATGTAGAACCCGAATCCTGGCTTAAAAGCCGTAGGGATTGAATTTCAAAGAAAATGATCTTCCTGTTGAATAAAGTAGTTAGAAGTAATCAATTTGGCAAAAGAAAATTCTGAAAAAGAGCAAATCATGTACAGCTCGAAACTGACTTATTGTTTTATAGGGACCGAGTTTCACAGATCGTGATTTTCTTATTGAATTCAGTAGTTAAAAGCATTAGATTTAGCAAAGAAAAAAGCCCTTAATAAGAGCAGAAAATGTAGGACCCGAATCCTGGCTTTAAAGCCGTAGGGATTGAATTTCAAAGAAAATGATCTTCCTGTTGAATAAAGTAGTTAGAAGTAATCAATTTGGCAAAAGAAAATTCTGAAAAAGAGCAAATCATGTACAGCTCGAAACTGACTTATGTTTTATAGGGACCGAGTTTCACAGACCGTGATTTTCTTATTGAATTCAGTAGTTAAAAGCATTAGATTTAGCAAAGAAAAAGCCCTTAATAAGAGCAGATAATGTAGGACCCGAATTGTGGCTTGAAAGCCGTAGGGATTGAATTTCAAAGAAAATGATCTTCCTGTTGAATAAAGTAGTTAGAAGTAATGAATTTGGCAAAAGAAAATTCTGAAAAAGAGCAAATCATGTACAGCTCGAAACTGACTTATATTTTATAGGGACCGAGTTTCACAGACCGTGATTTTCTTATTGAATTCAGTAGTTAAAAGCATTAGATTTAGCAAAGAAAAATGCCCTGAATAAGAGCAGATGATGTAGAACCCGAATCCTGGCTTAAAAGCCTTAGGGATTGGATTTCAAAGAAAATGATCTTCCTGTTGAATAAAGTAGTTAGAAGTAATGAATTTGGCAAAAGAAAATTCTGAAAAAGAGCAAATCATGTACAGCTCGAACCTGACTTAGGTTTTGTAGCGACCGAGTTTCACAGAGCGTGATTTTCTTATTGAATTCAGTAGTTAAAACCATTAGATTTAGCAAAGAAAAAAGCCCTTAATAAGTGCAGATAATGTAGAACCCGAATCCTAGCTTGAAAGCCGTAGTGATTGAATTTCAAAGAAAATGATCTTCTTGTTGAATAAAGTAGTTAGAAGTAATGAATTTGGCAAAAGAAAATTCTGAAAAAGAGCAAATCATGTACAGCTCGAACCTGACTTAGGTTTTATAGGGACCGAGTTTCACAGAGCGTGATTTTCTTATTGAATTCAGTAGTTAAAAGCATTAAATTTAGCAAAGAAAAAAGCCCTGAATAAGAGCAGATGATGTAGAACCCGAATCCTGGCTTAAAAGCCGTAGGGATTGAATTTCAAAGAAAATGATCTTCCTGTTGAATAAAGTAGTTAGAAGTAATCAATTTGGCAAAAGAAAATTCTGAAAAAGAGCAAATCATGTACAGCTCGAAACTGACTTATTGTTTTATAGGGACCGAGTTTCACAGACCGTGATTTTCTTATTGAATTCAGTAGTTAAAAGCATTAGATTTAGCAAAGAAAAAAGCCCTTAATAAGAGCAGAAAATGTAGGACCCGAATCCTGGCTTTAAAGCCGTAGGGATTGAATTTCAAAGAAAATGATCTTCCTGTTGAATAAAGTAGTTAGAAGTAATCAATTTGGCAAAAGAAAATTCTGAAAAAGAGCAAATCATGTACAGCTCGAACCTGACTTAGGTTTTGTAGCGACCGAGTTTCACAGAGCGTGATTTTCTTATTGAATTCAGTAGTTAAAACCATTAGATTTAGCAAAGAAAAAAGCCCTTAATAAGAGCAGATAATGTAGAACCCGAATCCTGGCTTGAAAGCCGTAGTGATTGAATTTCAAAGAAAATGATCTTCTTGTTGAATAAAGTAGTTAGAAGTAATGAATTTGGCAAAAGAAAATTCTGAAAAAGAGCAAATCATGTACAGCTCGAACCTGGCTTAGGTTTTATAGCGACCGAGTTTCACAGACCGTGATTTTCTTATTGAATTCAGTAGTTAAAACCATTAGATTTAGCAAAGAAAAAAGCCCTTAATAAGAGCAGATAATGTAGAACCCGAATCCTGGCTTGAAAGCCGTAGTGATTGAATTTCAAAGAAAATGATCTTCTTGTTGAATAAAGTAGTTAGAAGTAATGAATTTGGCAAAAGAAAATTCTGAAAAAGAGCAAATCATGTACAGCTCGAACCTGACTTAGGTTTTATAGGGACCGAGTTTCACAGAGCGTGATTTTCTTATTGAATTCAGTAGTTAAAAGCATTAAATTTAGCAAAGAAAAAAGCCCTGAATAAGAGCAGATGATGTAGAACCCGAATCCTGGCTTAAAAGCCGTAGGGATTGAATTTCAAAGAAAATGATCTTCCTGTTGAATAAAGTAGTTAGAAGTAATCAATTTGGCAAAAGAAAATTCTGAAAAAGAGCAAATCATGTACAGCTCGAAACTGACTTATTGTTTTATAGGGACCGAGTTTCACAGATCGTGATTTTCTTATTGAATTCAGTAGTTAAAAGCATTAGATTTAGCAAAGAAAAAAGCCCTTAATAAGAGCAGAAAATGTAGGACCCGAATCCTGGCTTTAAAGCCGTAGGGATTGAATTTCAAAGAAAATGATCTTCCTGTTGAATAAAGTAGTTAGAAGTAATGAATTTGGCAAAAGAAAATTCTGAAAAAGAGCAAATCATGTACAGCTCGAAACTGACTTATGTTTTATAGGGACCGAGTTTCACAGACCGTGATTTTCTTATTGAATTCAGTAGTTAAAAGCATTAGATTTAGCAAAGAAAAAGCCCTTAATAAGAGCAGATAATGTAGGACCCGAATCCTGGCTTGAAAGCCGTAGGGATTGAATTTCAAAGAAAATGATCTTCCTGTTGAATAAAGTAGTTAGAAGTAATGAATTTGGCAAAAGAAAATTCTGAAAAAGAGCAAATCATGTACAGCTCGAAACTGACTTATGTTTTATAGGGACCGAGTTTCACAGACCGTGATTTTCTTATTGAATTCAGTAGTTAAAAGCATTAGATTTAGCAAAGAAAAATGCCCTGAATAAGAGCAGATGATGTAGAACCCGAATCCTGGCTTAAAAGCCTTAGGGATTGGATTTCAAAGAAAATGATCTTCCTGTTGAATAAAGTAGTTAGAAGTAATGAATTTGGCAAAAGAAAATTCTGAAAAAGAGCAAATCATGTACAGCTCGAACCTGACTTAGGTTTTGTAGCGACCGAGTTTCACAGAGCGTGATTTTCTTATTGAATTCAGTAGTTAAAACCATTAGATTTAGCAAAGAAAAAAGCCCTTAATAAGAGCAGATAATGTAGAACCCGAATCCTGGCTTGAAAGCCGTAGTGATTGAATTTCAAAGAAAATGATCTTCTTGTTGAATAAAGTAGTTAGAAGTAATGAATTTGGCAAAAGAAAATTCTGAAAAAGAGCAAATCATGTACAGCTCGAACCTGACTTAGGTTTTATAGGGACCGAGTTTCACAGAGCGTGATTTTCTTATTGAATTCAGTAGTTAAAAGCATTAAATTTAGCAAAGAAAAAAGCCCTGAATAAGAGCAGATGATGTAGAACCCGAATCCTGGCTTAAAAGCCGTAGGGATTGAATTTCAAAGAAAATGATCTTCCTGTTGAATAAAGTAGTTAGAAGTAATCAATTTGGCAAAAGAAAATTCTGAAAAAGAGCAAATCATGTACAGCTCGAAACTGACTTATTGTTTTATAGGGACCGAGTTTCACAGACCGTGATTTTCTTATTGAATTCAGTAGTTAAAAGCATTAGATTTAGCAAAGAAAAAAGCCCTTAATAAGAGCAGAAAATGTAGGACCCGAATCCTGGCTTTAAAGCCGTAGGGATTGAATTTCAAAGAAAATGATCTTCCTGTTGAATAAAGTAGTTAGAAATAATCAATTTGGCAAAAGAAAATTCTGAAAAAGAGCAAATCATGTACAACTCGAACCTGACTTAGGTTTTGTAGCGACCGAGTTTCACAGAGCGTGATTTTCTTATTGAATTCAGTAGTTAAAACCATTAGATTTAGCAAAGAAAAAAGCCCTTAATAAGAGCAGATAATGTAGAACCCGAATCCTGGCTTGAAAGCCGTAGTGATTGAATTTCAAAGAAAATGATCTTCTTGTTGAATAAAGTAGTTAGAAGTAATGAATTTGGCAAAAGAAAATTCTGAAAAAGAGCAAATCATGTACAGCTCGAACCTGGCTTAGGTTTTATAGCGACCGAGTTTCACAGACCGTGATTTTCTTATTGAATTCAGTAGTTAAAACCATTAGATTTAGCAAAGAAAAAAGCCCTTAATAAGAGCAGATAATGTAGAACCCGAATCCTGGCTTGAAAGCCGTAGTGATTGAATTTCAAAGAAAATGATCTTCTTGTTGAATAAAGTAGTTAGAAGTAATGAATTTGGCAAAAGAAAATTCTGAAAAAGAGCAAATCATGTACAGCTCGAACCTGACTTAGGTTTTATAGGGACCGAGTTTCACAGAGCGTGATTTTCTTATTGAATTCAGTAGTTAAAAGCATTAAATTTAGCAAAGAAAAAAGCCCTGAATAAGAGCAGATGATGTAGAACCCGAATCCTGGCTTAAAAGCCGTAGGGATTGAATTTCAAAGAAAATGATCTTCCTGTTGAATAAAGTAGTTAGAAGTAATCAATTTGGCAAAAGAAAATTCTGAAAAAGAGCAAATCATGTACAGCTCGAAACTGACTTATTGTTTTATAGGGACCGAGTTTCACAGATCGTGATTTTCTTATTGAATTCAGTAGTTAAAAGCATTAGATTTAGCAAAGAAAAAAGCCCTTAATAAGAGCAGAAAATGTAGGACCCGAATCCTGGCTTTAAAGCCGTAGGGATTGAATTTCAAAGAAAATGATCTTCCTGTTGAATAAAGTAGTTAGAAGTAATGAATTTGGCAAAAGAAAATTCTGAAAAAGAGCAAATCATGTACAGCTCGAACCTGACTTAGGTTTTATAGGGACCGAGTTTCACAGAGCG
Source organism: Xylota sylvarum (assembly GCA_905220385.1). Taxonomy (NCBI): domain Eukaryota; kingdom Metazoa; phylum Arthropoda; class Insecta; order Diptera; family Syrphidae; genus Xylota; species Xylota sylvarum. Next base: position 1,503 of record CAJMZQ010000056.1, on the reverse strand, counting down.
TGATTTTCTTATTGAATTCAGTAGTTAAAAGCATTAGATTTAGCAAAGAAAAAGCCCTTAATAAGAGCAGATAATGTAGGACCCGAATCCTGGCTTGAAAGCCGTAGGGATTGAATTTCAAAGAAAATGATCTTCCTGTTGAATAAAGTAGTTAGAAGTAATGAATTTGGCAAAAGAAAATTCTGAAAAAGAGCAAATCATGTACAGCTCGAAACTGACTTATGTTTTATAGGGACCGAGTTTCACAGACCGTGATTTTCTTATTGAATTCAGTAGTTAAAAGCATTAGATTTAGCAAAGAAAAATGCCCTGAATAAGAGCAGATGATGTAGAACCCGAATCCTGGCTTAAAAGCCGTAGGGATTGGATTTCAAAGAAAATGATCTTCCTGTTGAATAAAGTAGTTAGAAGTAATGAATTTGGCAAAAGAAAATTCTGAAAAAGAGCAAATCATGTACAGCTCGAACCTGACTTAGGTTTTGTAGCGACCGAGTTTCACAGAGCGTGATTTTCTTATTGAATTCAGTAGTTAAAACCATTAGATTTAGCAAAGAAAAAAGCCCTTAATAAGAGCAGATAATGTAGAACCCGAATCCTGGCTTGAAAGCCGTAGTGATTGAATTTCAAAGAAAATGATCTTCTTGTTGAATAAAGTAGTTAGAAGTAATGAATTTGGCAAAAGAAAATTCTGAAAAAGAGCAAATCATGTACAGCTCGAACCTGACTTAGGTTTTATAGGGACCGAGTTTCACAGAGCGTGATTTTCTTATTGAATTCAGTAGTTAAAAGCATTAAATTTAGCAAAGAAAAAAGCCCTGAATAAGAGCAGATGATGTAGAACCCGAATCCTGGCTTAAAAGCCGTAGGGATTGAATTTCAAAGAAAATGATCTTCCTGTTGAATAAAGTAGTTAGAAGTAATCAATTTGGCAAAAGAAAATTCTGAAAAAGAGCAAATCATGTACAGCTCGAAACTGACTTATTGTTTTATAGGGACCGAGTTTCACAGACCGTGATTTTCTTATTGAATTCAGTCGTTAAAAGCATTAGATTTAGCAAAGAAAAAAGCCTTAATAAGAGCAGAAAATGTAGGACCCGAATCCTGGCTTTAAAGCCGTAGGGATTGAATTTCAAAGAAAATGATCTTCCTGTTGAATAAAGTAGTTAGAAGTAATGAATTTGGCAAAAGAAAATTCTGAAAAAGAGCAAATCATGTACAGCTCGAAACTGACTTATGTTTTATAGGGACCGAGTTTCACAGACCGTGATTTTCTTATTGAATTCAGTAGTTAAAAGCATTAGATTTAGCAAAGAAAAAGCCCTTAATAAGAGCAGATAATGTAGGACCCGAATCCTGGCTTGAAAGCCGTAGGGATTGAATTTCAAAGAAAATGATCTTCCTGTTGAATAAAGTAGTTAGAAGTAATGAATTTGGCAAAAGAAAATTCTGAAAAAGAGCAAATCATGTACAGCTCGAAACTGACTTATGTTTTATAGGGACCGA